>OY759268.1:2027500-2347500 GCA_963662155.1 Lamellibrachia columna | reverse complement strand
TGCAAAACGCGATATATATAATTATATATATATATATATTATATATATCGCGTTTTGCAGCAAAACACTTTATATATATATATATATATTATATAATATATATATACATATATATATATATATATATATATATATATATATATATATATATATATACATATATATATATACATATATATATATATATATACATATATATATATACATATATATATATACATATATATATACATATATATATATATATATATATATATATATATATATATATATATATATATATATATATATATATATATATATACACACCACGATAATAAAAATAAAAAGGTACGTTGTTATATAGCGCGGTATCCAGTCCTTGGGACTGTTCAAAGTGCTTTACACTCCCTGGCTGACCTGTTCGTTCCAAGGCCATCTCAACTTCTCTGGGAAACACTCAGCCACGCTGCAATTACTGCACGAAGACTATTCGTTCACATATCCACCATTGTTTGTCTGGCAACAAAGGTTTTGTGCAGTGGGATTTGAAACCGGGTTCTCTGGATTGAGATTCCGGTATTCTAACCGGTATGCTATCACGCCCCAATGACTGATGAAATAAAGGTTTTTCTATCTTTCGATTAATTATGTGCAATAGAACAAGTGATTTATATAGAAACGCACAAATTGGGGATAACGCATTTTGCATAAAAATGCTTTATTTAATTAATCCGTTGTGTTTTGCCATACACCGAGTGTCAATGTGACTTCCGAGCATGCGGTAACGTCTTTTTTCTGCAAAACGTTTTTTCGTCTTTTGCAATCAATCGATGAAATAATTCTTTATTTAGAATATCGATATCCTAGGCAAAGTTTTCTTCACCATTTTTTAACGTAGCATATTATGTTGAGCACAGCAAAAATGGCCATAACCAATTTTAAATTGAACTAGATTGAACTAAGCGTGATGCGAGTTTTTTAATTCTGTGATAATTTTTATATCAGTAACATTGTCTTTACTTATACAGTATATCAGATCTAAATACAATAAAAAAATAAGGTGTTTGTGCATTATTCTGTTTTACGAGTTTCATGTAACAAAGTAACCTTCAGTTCATTAATCTGGTACGGACCACCAGAAATTTGGCAGGACCTGCAAGAGTATGACACATACGAATCAAGGGTATGATGGGACATACACATCTGAATCAAGGGTATGATGGGACATACACATATGAATCAAGGGTATGATGGGGCATATACATATTAATTGGAAGTAAAAAAATTGCCAAAATATACATTTTATTTAAAATCTATCCATACAAATGTCTAAGTTTCTTTACAACATTTCAGTAGTTACTTGGCTGCTCTGTTACTCTACAACAGAGGACAATAAATGAATGAAACAAATTGTCTACAGATTGTGTAACTGCTAGCAGCGTGAATATGTTTAAAAACAAGGTTGACAGATATCTCAGGAGGGCGGGTTATAAGTAGATGAACATTGTTGGACTCTCGATAAGCCAATGCCTTCCTTGTCCACTTGCCATCTGTGCCTTTGGCTTGGATGGCAAATCTTTTTAAATCTTGTTAAATCTTGTTCTGCCCACAAGAAGCGTCATCGCCATCTTTCGACGTCGTGGAAGCTGCAAAGTCTCGCAACTGGAGGTGGCTTGGCCACACTCTAAGAATGAACGAAGATTGTCTCGTGGGCCGTGTGCTACTAGCAACATCTCCTCAACGTCCTAGGACTCGCTGGTAGTGGGTCTCGATCTCCATTGAAGAAACGTCCGTTGTATTATTTCCGCCTCAGTGCCCCTCCCCCTCCCCCCCTCCCCCCTCCCCCCCCGCTAACCGCTCCACACAAGTTCAGTCTGCGAATGTAAAACCTTTTTTAAAATGACAGAAAAGTTGGTGTAGACCTACTTAGATGATGAAACATCAACCATTATTGATGACACTTCCATTGAAGAAACGTCCGTTGACCAACCGTTCATCCACCTCGACTGTGTGCACGATGTTTGTCATGATGCGTGTGTGCACGATGGTTGCCGTGATGCGCGTGTGCACGATGTTTGATGCGTGTGTGAATCTTTGTGTTTACGTTTGTCTGTGTGCGAGAAAGCGCAATTGTGTTTGTATTTGTTTGCGCACTTTGAGCCAGTGTGTGCACACACATATGAATCCAGGGTATGATGGCACATACACATATACGAATCCAGGGTATGATGGCACATACACATATGAATCCAGGGTATGATGGCACATACACATATATGAATCCAGGGTATGATGGCACATACACATATGAATCCAGGGTATGATGGCACATACACATATGAATCCAGTGTATGATGGCACATACACATATGAATACAGGGTATGATGGCACATACACATATATGAATCCAGGGTATGATGGCACATACACATATGAATCCAGGGTATGATGGCACATACACATATTAATTGGAAGTAATACAATTGCCAAAATATACATTTTATTTAAAATCTATCCATACAAATGTCTAGTTTCTTTACATTTCAGTAGTTACTTGGCTGCTCTGTTACTCTACGTTGATTCAACCGCGTCCTGCTTCACAGCGTCCAGGCTGACATCACGTACAAAGTACACGCATGTTACAAGGCTACTACAAAAACAAGACGAATGCCACATTTTGGTGTACATTTCTGTGTTAAAACAACGTTACAAGTAAAAATCCTCTTCGGTTTCTCATGAGACCTTTTGATCCGCTAAAATGCCCTTAATCGAATGGTATCTCTGATTGGCTGGCAACAACTTGTGCTGGTGAATGAACTCTGACCTCTCCATGTGAGCTCTTTCCACACATGCTTTTTCAAAAAAAGGCAAGTCTAAAAACGTCTCCCGGAACCATTCGTCTCACAACGAATTCCTAGGTAGACTTACTTACAAATAATCCCAATAAAATGCAATTGAATCAAGTATAAATACAACGTGCAAAAACAACAAGCAATATACAACAGAAGACGTTCACATAAACAGTTCATGATCGCCTTGCACGTTCATGTCCGTGTTAATGCTACTTAGTTATGTCGTTGATCAGATATAGCTATCAGTCTAGAATATTCCAAGAGACTTTTGTCACCTGCAAATCTAAAACTCCCACAGAAGTTACCTCACTTGGTATATTTAACAGCTCACACACATGAACATGTACAAACACCACATGAACATGTACAAACACCACATGAACATGTACAAAAACCTTCTACACATGAACATGCACAAAAACTATACACACATGTATATGTACAAACTCCTCATACACATACACAACTGGATGACATGCTACTATTGTAGCAATGTTGTATATATTAGTTATTAGTTACAAATATAACGATTTGGAAGGAACAGGCGAGGGCATGTGATGTATGAGTTGGGAGGAACAGGTGAGGGCATGTGATGTATGACTTGGGAGGAACAGGCGAGGGCATGTGATGTAGAATGAGTTGGAAGGAACAGGCGTGGGCATGTGATGTATAACGATTTGGAAGGAACAGGCGAGGGCATGTGATGTATGAGTTGGGAGGAACAGGTGAGGGCATGTGATGTATAATGAGTTGGAAAGAACAGGCGAGGGCATGTGATGTATAATGAGTTGGAAAGAACAGGTGTGGGCATGTGATGTATAATGAGCAGTTCTAAAGATAGGATACACGGCTGTACATGTGTCGACAGTAAATGACGCCTGGTCGACGTTACATGTTCGGAAGGTGTGACGGGGCAGGACCTTGTGACAGATTCACCAGTCACTTATCATGTACCATTTACAGAAATAGTTGGCAATAAAGCAACACTGCAATAAGATGAATTGTAAAAGCTGCACAGGAAGTGGAGACGCCATATAAAACTACCAAACACCACAAACATGAAACCAATATCAAATCCTGTCAACATCCCAAAAATAAGAAGATTTTTCACTGATATAACTTTAAGTTAAGTTATGAGACATATTCTGGAGTTTGAAATGTGTAGCTAACGAGTTGTTACAAACCAACTATGATAAGTAGCATTAATTAAAGAAAACAAATTGAAAGCTTGTGGCATTATGCACCAATAAAGGGTGCACAGAGGGTATGCACAAGTGGAACACAAAGGTAAATTCTGAATTGTTTCTTAAACATAAACAAATCATACATATAGAGGGATGCCTTGATAGTAAAACGTTGTCTTAATTTTTTACAACATGTAACATGAAAACTATTGAGATACTTGTCATGAGATGGAAGATTGCTGGTCGATTCTGCCGACAGCTACTACATTAGAAAGACTGTGGCACACAATCCACAGCAAGAAAGTACAACTACACTAACATTGAATGGCAGGAAACTGGGTCCGTTTGTCAGCAACAAACCATATTACTCTAAAAATATATACAACAATCGCAGAAATACATCAAGTATCATTCCTCTACATGACAGTTGACAGGTCTTGCTGTTCCACTGGAAACTGGTAAACCGGTAATTCCACTGCATGGGACGTTCTGATCAAGTGACCGGCTCAGCCATTAAGTGACCAGCTCAGCCATCAAGTGACCAGCTCAGCCATTAAGTGACCAGCTCAGCCATCAAGTGACCAGCTCAGCCATCAAGTGACCAGCTCAGCCATCAAGCGACCAGCTCAGCCATTAAGTGACCAGCTCAGCCATCAAGCGACCAGCTCAGCCATCAAGCGACCAGCTCAGCCATCAAGTGACCGGCTCAGCCATCAAGTGACCGGCTCAGCCATCAAGTGACCGGCTCAGCCATCAAGTGTTTCCACTTCACTGGGAGTTAATGGAGGATATCAGTTATGTAATGCGCAGTCACACGATGTCCATGCCTCCATTGCATCGGTCACTGCAGTAGTTATCTGATGCAGTCACACGATGTCCATGCCTCCATTGCATCGGTCACTGCAGTAGTTATCTGATGCAGTCACACGATGTCCATGACTCCATTGCATCGGTCACTGCAGTAGTTATCTGATGCAGTCACACGATGTCCATGACTCCATTGCATCGGTCACTGCAGTAGTTATCTGATGCACAGTCACACGACGTCCATGACTCCATTGCATCAGTCGCTGCTGTAGCTATCTGATGCACAGTCACACAACGTCCATGCATCCATTGCATCAGTCGCTGCGGTAGCTATCTGATACACAGTCACACGACATCCATGACTCCATTGCATCAGTCGCTGCTGTAGCTATCTGATGCACAGTCACACGACGTCCATGACTCCATTGCATCAGTCGCTGCGGTAGCTATCTGATGCACAGTCACACGACGTCCATGACTCCATTGCATCAGTCGCTGCGGTAGCTATCTGATGCACAGTCACACGACGTCCATGACTCCATTGCATCAGTCGCTGCTGTAGCTATCTGATGCACAGTCACACGACGTCCATGCATCCATTGCATCAGTCGCTGCGGTAGCTATCTGATACACAGTCACACGACGTCCATGCCTCCATTGCATCAGTCGCTGCTGTAGCTATCTGATGCACAGTCACATGACGTCCATGCCTCCATTGCATCAGTCGCTGCTGTAGCTATCTGATGCACAGTCACACAACGTCCATGCATCCATTGCATCAGTCGCTGCGGTAGCTATCGGATGCACAGTCACACGACGTCCATGCATCCATTGCATCAGTCGCTGCTGTAGCTATCTGATGCACAGTCACACGACGTCCATGACTCCATTGCATCAGTCGCTGCGGTAGCTATCTGATGCACAGTCACACGACGTCCATGACTCCATTGCATCAGTCATTCCAGTAGCTATCTGATGCACAGTCACACGACGTCCATGACTCCATTGCATCAGTCGCTGCAGTAGCTATCTGATGCACAGTCACACGACGTCCATGCATCCATTGCATCAGTCACTGCAGTAGCTATCTGATGCACAGTCACACGACGTCCATGCCTCCATTGCATCAGTCGCTGCAGTAGCTATCTGATGCACAGTCACACAACGTCCATGACTCCATTGCATCAGTCATATATAGCAGACGTCCCAATGGCAAGTACTGGCTGCCAGAGAGACGGGACAGACAGTACTGATGATAAATTATCATGATCTGTCCACTATGAGCAGTGTCCAGAGACAGAGGCCACTCTTCACTCCTGCGTGACAAACTTGACGAGATCATAGATGCCAGACAGGTCACTGTCACTGTTGTCCTCGTGGTTGTCGATGGAGACGTTCTCAACAAGACCAACGGCCGATGTGTTCACCTCGTCCGTGCCCGTCTCCTTTAGTAAGTTCTCGATCATGAAGCTGCCGTTCTGAGCCTTCCAACTGTCTGGCTGACCTTTGATCTCTGCTGGGACATCACTGCCAATTGGCTGCTCTGGAATGTGTTCTGTTGTATTCGCACTTGTGCTGCCACTCAGCTGTTCAACTGCACTTTCACTTTTGTTTTTGTTTGTTTCACTTTCGCTGTTATGACCACTTTCACTATTGTTATGTTCACTCTCGTCCTCACTTGACTCAATCATGTTTCTTTGTCTCTTCTTTTGTTTTCCTGAAGACTTCTCTTCACTGCTGTTATTTTCTGTCTCAGAACTTTCATTTTTGTAGCATGATGAAGTCTTCTGCCGAACCATCTGGCGGCGATAACTGCCACTTTTCCCAGAGTCGCTACTTAAGTGGTAGTCACTGTCGTCGGCGTCACCCTTTGAGCGTCGATGACGTGTCTTTTTAACTGTGTCAACGTCTGTTTCGTCATCAGATGACACAACAGCTGATTTTCGTCGTTTCGTGCGACGTGAACGTGACGCACCAGATCCATATTCACTGCACGTGTCACTCTCCGAGATCTCACGGTAGTTGATGCTGCTCTTGACGACGGCTCGCCGCACGGGGAGAAACTCATCACTGTCAAGGTCACTGCCTTCCTCTTCATCATCCACTGCACAGGACAAATATAACACTATCACTTTCTCTTCTTTATTTCATTCCGACACTCAACATTATCATTTTCTCTTCTTATTGTTTTATAACATAACTCAACATTGTCACTTTCTCTTCTTATTGTTTTATAACATAACTCAACATTGTCACTTTCTCTTCTTATTGTTTTATAACATAACTCAACAATTTTTTTCTTACCATTTCATTCGATAACTGAATATTACCACTTAAAACCTCATTAAATACATTTTAAATAATTCAACTACAAACTGTTCTTACCAAAGTCGTCGTCATATTTTGAAGTTGGCCTCCGACGACGTGAACTTCTACGTGTCCCTAGTGACCGTTTACCGTTCCGACGCCGGCGTCGCTTGCTGCCCGCTGTCAGCCAATCATCTGAGTCCTCAGTCACTCCCTCTAGCTCGTTGGCGTCAGAGTCGACCGATTCACTGCGAGACACAAGAGATGTTCCCAGGTCAACGGTATTCACTGCTAACATATGGATTTGTTAAACAACTATTCATAAGTATTTAAGCTGACTGTTTTTGTATTATATTATACCTTATTGTGAAATAACAGTGAACAAGTATTTATCGTGAATCCTGTTTTATTATATAGCTTATTGTATGTGAAATAAATGTTAACAATATTTATCTTGAACCATGGTAATTATAATGCAACAATACAACAATTTTAAACATGTTGGGTAACTAAATATTGTCTTCTACTTACTGAGTTACCAGGACAACTTACTCTGTGGCGTGGACAACTTATTCGGTGGCGTGGACAACTTACTCAGTGGAGTGGACAACTTACTAGGTGGAGTTGACAACCTACTCGGTGGCATGGACAACTTACTCGGTGGCATGGACAACGTATTCGGTGGAGTGGACAACTTACTCGGTGGCGTGGACAACTTATTCGGTGGCGTGGACAACTTACTCGGTGGAGTGGCCAACTTACTAGGTGGAGTTGACAACCTACTCGGTGGAGTGGACAACTTACTCGGTGGCGTGGACAACTTACTCGGTGGCGTGGACAACGTACTCGGTGGAGTGGACAACTTACTCGGTGGCGTGGACAACTTACTCGGTGGAGTTGACAACTTACTCGGTGGCGTGGACAACCTACTCGGTGGCGTAGACAACTTACTCGGTGGCATGGACAACTTACTCGGTGGCGTGGACAACTTACCCGGCAGCGTGGACAACTTACTCGGTGGCGTGGACAACTTACTCGGTGGCATGGACAACTTACTCGGTGATGTGGACAACTTACTCGGTGGAGTGGACAACTTACTCGGTGGCGTGGACAACATACCCGGTGGCATGGACAACTTACTCGGTGGCGTGGACAACTTACTCGGTGGCGTGGTATTCCTCCCCACTGTCCTCTTCCTCCTCGTCATCGTCAGACAGCCCCGTCAGTCGCCGAGACTTCTTCTTTTTCTTCGCCAAGACCGGCGGAGGGCGGTAGTCATCACCCTCCGCTGAGTCAGAGGCATTGTGGATGTCCTTGCCAATGCGCGGAGGCTGCGGTGACACATCTGCTACTGGTTCAGATTCGGCTGTATTTTCTATGTCTTTTCCACGGCCACAAGATGGCGCTGTCCCCTGGTCGGCGGCAGCAGTGTCGGTGTTGACCATGGCGTTGTAGATATCCTTGCCAAAGCCTGGGGCATCTATCGACACAGGATGTACAGCAATAGACTCAAATACGAAGAAACACATTGTTAACCATTTCAATACTACAGCCCTGATCTGCTGTGACCACTGAACACTGCATACCCAGTGAATACGCAAGAAAATCGACTGCATCATTTCAAGTCAAGATTTCAGCAATAAAAATGCATTTTATGAACACGAATATTATACATATATTCTGAAAGTATGATAATCAGCGAGTAAAATGAGCTGTATCATTTTACATTTTGTTGTCATAGTAACCAGCAATCCAAGACGGCCACCATGATTTCAACTTTTTTGCAGTAGCTGAATACAGCTGAATATGTGTACAGTTCGCCAACATCATCGCTGTTTTGATCATCAACATCCGACAAAGATTCGTCACTAAAACTATCAAATAATCTGTCCAAAACATACAGCAATAAACCACCAGTTGAAGTAATGCCGTCCGACATTGCGGCCATCATAGATTTTGATAATCCATCACTAAAAACTGCGAAAACCTCCGTGAAATCATATTGATCGATAATCAATGACTGCTGCTACTGAATTAGCTAATTCATTCGCCATGATAACCGTATTTAACAAGTGGCTCCACGTAATACATAATTTTGAGTAAAAGCGATTTAAAATGTGAACATAGTCAATGCCGAAGATTCGGCCTGTTGTGCTGTAACGTCACACACTGCGCGGCCGGAAATTCGGCCTGTCGTACTGAAATAGTTAATTAACATGTATCATGAGATCAAAAAGTATTGAGAATTGAGGCATTTTCACTATACAAAACCCCAACAGTGGGGTAGCTCTATGTTGGTTAACCAACTTCAAAGAAATGGTTTGGAAGGCCAGCAAATGACTTACTACAACTGCAGAGAAAATTGTATGGAACGGAAAGCTACAACTGTGCACATTATTTATTTATGCACAACCGAGTTGAACATCAACAAACCCCATTTGCCAAATTACTTTAAGAGGTAGTCTTACGTGACTTACGTGGCTCAGGATGTGGGGCGTCCTCCACGATGTCGTCTCGGATGGCGCTGCGAATCAGCTCGTCAAATTCCTCAAACTTGTAGCTGATCTGTTCCCGACACCGCCTGAGGCGCCTCTCTGCCGCCCAACCCTGCTCCTCCTCCTCTGACGATGACTCAGATGTGTTCTCTGCCTCCGTCTCTTCGTCTTCCCACTCGTCTTCCCTCAGCCTCAGTTTGCGCCGATGCCGTTCCCTATTGCGGTGCTCTCGGCGGCGCTCGCGACGTTGTTCTTCCCGCCTGGCTCGCCGCTCAGCAATCTTCTCTTCATCGTCACCCACGGTGTCCACGCACTCATACACCTGGTCCTGCTCAACAACACTCGGGGGTCAGACCACAACTAGAGTCAGGGGAAAGACCACAATAAGACTAGAGGTAAGACCACAACAAGACTAAGGTCAGACAACAATACTCGGGTTCAAACTGCAACAACAGTTGTCCACTTGTTATGTTTTTTAGCTTTAGAATGGCAATATTGTTAAATCTCGTGAAAACGTTACCTTCCTTTTGTATCTCATTTGTAAGTTGAAATATCTGAACATACAAACAAGCAATGACTCATGCAGCATTTATTTAATAGGACGCAATATTAAATAAGACATGTATTTAATCTATCTCTGCTACAAATGAAAAATCCATGTTGTTGAGGCAATAAAAACGCTTACTGTTAAGATGTTATCGAGACTAATTCCCACAAAAGCCAGTCTCTCCTTCCTACAAACAAACAACATACATCAGCATCATCACAGCGGTGCCTGACACACCTGTCTGTCACTTGACACACCTGTCTGTCACCTGACACACCTGGCTGTCTGTCACCTGATGCACCTGGCTGTCACCTTACACCCCTGCCTGTCACCTGACACACCTGTCTGTCACCTGCTACACCTGGCTGTCTGTCACCTGACGCACCTGGCTGTCACCTTACACACCTGCCTGTCATCTGACACACCTGTCTGTCACCTGACACACCTGCCTGTTACTTGACAAACCTGCCCAACATACACCAGTGTCTACAGCACATAACATTGAGTGTAACTGACAAGAAATAAAACTAACAAACAAAAAGATGTGTATAGAGCCGTGGGTTGTTCCAAACTAAACTTTTCTAAGATCATATAACAAAGAAATTGTGTTCAAACATCATCTAGGAGTGATATATTTATTTGCTGATCAAACTCTATTATTTGATTGAAGAATCATATCACTCAGCAATATGCAATCCACTTCACTTTTGTTAAATTACAGCCCAGGATCTAAACTTAGTTTGGTTAAATAAATGCTAAGACCTGTTTTACATATTTCCACTTTTGAGACCTTTCAAGGCCTTAAAGGGAAAGTACGGCGATTTTCATTGGCTAACTCATAGGGAGCTAAAAGTGATCTTTTGTATAACAAAAATGCCTCAATTCTTTTAATTTATCGATCTAAATTTATAATATTAGTCATGTTTTAATATTTATTGTGGTAGTGTACTTAGTATTAGAAATTGCGTATATGGGAAATGCAGGGAAAAAAAGAACCAGTCATCCACACTTGTTGAATGACGTCATTTATTTTTCAACTGTTTCACAGCCAGACATTGCAACACTGATATATGTAATAGTATTTCATAACATTTGTTTTTGTTTGAGCAACAATTGTTTTACAGCCAGACATTGCAACACTGATATATGTAATAGTATTTCATAACATTTGTTTTTGTTTGAGCAACAATTGTTTTACAGCCAGACATTGCAACACTGATATATGTAATAGTATTTCATAACATTTGTTTTTGTTTGAGCAACAATTGTTTTACAGCCAGACATTGCAACACTGATATATGTAATAGTATTTCATAACATTTGTTTTTGTTTGAGCAACAATTGTTTTACAGCCAGACATTGCAACACTGATATATGTAATAGTATTTCATAACATTTGTTTTTGTTTGAGCAACAATTGTTTTACAGCCAGACATTGCAACACTGATATATGTAATAGTATTTCATAACATTTGTTTTTGTTTGAGCAACAATTGTTTTACAGCCAGACATTGCAACACTGATATATGTAATAGTATTTCATAACATTTGTTTTTGTTTGAGCAACAATTGTTTTACAGCCAGACATTGCAACACTGATATATGTAATAGTATTTCATAACATTTGTTTTTGTTTGAGTAATAATTGTTTTACAGCCAGACATTGCAACACTGATATATGTAATAGTATTTCATAACATTTGTTTTTGTTTGAGCAACAATTGTTTTACAGCCAGACATTGCAACACTGATATATGTAATAGTATTTCATAACATTTGTTTTTGTTTGAGTAATAATTGTTTTACAGCCAGACATTGCAACACTGATATATGTAATAGTATTTCATAACATTTGTTTTTGTTTGAGCAACAATTGTTTTACAGCCAGACATTGCAACACTGATATATGTAATAGTATTTCATAACATTTGTTTTTGTTTGAGCAACAATTGTTTTACAGCCAGACATTGCAACACTGATATATGTAATAGTATTTCATAACATTTGTTTTTGTTTGAGTAATAATTGTTTTACAGCCAGACATTGCAACACTGATATATGTAATAGTATTTCATAACATTTGTTTTTGTTTGAGTAATAATTGTTTTACAGCCAGACATTGCAACACTGATATATGTAATAGTATTTCATAACATTTGTTTTTGTTTGAGCAACAATTGTTTTACAGCCAGACATTGCAACACTGATATATGTAATAGTATTTCATAACATTTGTTTTTGTTTGAGTAATAATTGTTTTACAGCCAGACATTGCAACACTGATATATGTAATAGTATTTCATAACATTTGTTTTTGTTTGAGCAACAATTGTTTTACAGCCAGACATTGCAACACTGATATATGTAATAGTATTTCATAACATTTGTTTTTGTTTGAGCAACAATTGTTTTACAGCCAGACATTGCAACACTGATATATGTAATAGTATTTCATAACATTTGTTTTTGTTTGAGTAATAATTGTTTTACAGCCAGACATTGCAACACTGATATATGTAATAGTATTTCATAACATTTGTTTTTGTTTGAGCAACAATTGTTTTACAGCCAGACATTGCAACACTGATATATGTAATAGTATTTCATAACATTTGTTTTTGTTTGAGTAACAATTGTTTTACAGCCAGACATTGCAACACTGATATATGTAATAGTATTTCATAACATTTGTTTTTGTTTGAGTAACAATTGTTTTACAGCCAGACATTGCAACACTGATATATGTAATAGTATTTCATAACATTTGTTTTTGTTCGACTAACAATTATTTTACAGCCAGACATTGCAACACTGATATATGTATTAGAATTTCATAACATTTGTTTTTGTTTGAGTAATAATTGTTTTACAGCCAGACATTGCAACACTGATATATGTATTAGTATTTCATAACATTTGTTTTTGTTTGAGTAAATTGTTTTACAGCCAGACATTGCAACACTGATATATGTAATAGTATTTCATAACATTTGTTTTTGTTTGAGTAACAATTGTTTTACAGCCAGACATTGCAACACTGATATATGTAATAGTATTTCATAACATTTGTTTTTGTTTGAGTAATAATTGTTTTACAGCCAGACATTGCAACACTGATATATGTAATAGTATTTCATAACATTTGTTTTTGTTTGAGTAACAATTGTTTTACAGCCAGACATTGCAACACTGATATATGTAATAGTATTTCATAACATTTGTTTTTGTTTGAGTAACAATTGTTTTACAGCCAGACATTGCAACACTGATATATGTAATAGTATTTCATAACATTTGTTTTTGTTTGAGTAACAATTGTTTTACAGCCAGACATTGCAACACTGATATATGTAATAGTATTTCATAACATTTGTTTTTGTTTGAGTAATAATTGTTTTACAGACAGACATTGCAACACTGATATATGTAATAGTATTTCATAACATTTGTTTTTGTTTGAGTAACAATTGTTTTACAGCCAGACATTGCAACACTGATATATGTAATAGTATTTCATAACATTTGTTTTTGTTTGAGTAATAATTGTTTTACAGCCAGACATTGCAACACTGATATATGTAATAGTATATCATAACATTTGTTTTTGTTTGAGTAATAATTGTTTTACAGCCAGACATTGCAACACTGATATATGTAATAGTATTTCATAACATTTGTTTTTGTTTGAGTAATAATTGTTTTACAGCCAGACATTGCAACACTGATATATGTATTAGTATTTCATAACATTTGTTTTTGTTCGAGCAACAACATATAAAGACCCCTGTACTGTCTACTTTAGCATGCTAATAAATCAGCCAATGGAAATCGGCGTACATTGGCTTTAAGATCCTATTGAATAGTTTTTGCGTACAATCTGAATGAGACAGGGACAAGAGACAAACCTCTTGACGAGTCGGTCGTTCTTCTTAAGCAGTACGTCGAGTGCAGCCAACTGTGACTGCAGATGTGTCAGCAGGATGCTCTACAGCAGGTCAAGGTCACGGTCAGTTCCTATATTTGTGTCTAAGAGGAATCTTAAGGATATGGTGGCCAGAAACAATTAGCAATGAAGCACCATGGGAAAGAACAAATTGGAAGGACGTGGAGCTGGCCATACAACACATCACAAGACAGGCGCTCATGCGGAACCATATGGACAAAGACAAAGAAACAGTTGGCACATAGAACTGGAAGCACAGATGACAAAAGCAAGATGTAGATGGAATTAACTGGAATGTCCAGTGGAAAGGGGCATTACTGCCCCACGCTCCATCAGAGGGTGAACTCAAAACACTTTACACTTCACCCCTGGCAGACCTGTTCACTCCAACAACAACTCAACTTCTATGGGAAGCATTCAGCCATGCAACAATTAATGCGCAGACTATTCTCCCCCTAGCAGACTTGTTCATTCCAACAATTCAATTTCTCTGGTAAGCATTCAGGTAGCATACTGTAGTGGACACTAGATAGCATACTGTAGTGGACACTAGATAGCATACTGTAGTGGACACTAGATAGCATACTGTAGTGGACACTAGATAGCATACTGTAGTGGACACTAGATAGCATACTGTAGTGGACACTAGGTAGCATACTGTAGTGGACACTAGATAGCATACTGTAGTGGACACTAGATATCATATTGTAGTGGACACTAGATAGCATACTGTAGTGGACACTAGATAGCAAACTGTAGTGGACACTAGATAGCATACTGTAGTGGACACTAGATAGCATATTGTAGTGGACACTAGATAGCATACTGAAGTGGACACTAGATAGCATACTGTAGTGGACACTAGATAGCATACTGTAGTGGACACTAGATAGCATACTGTAGTGGACACTAGATAGCATATTGTAGTGGACACTAGATAGCATATTGTAGTGGACACTAGATAGCATACTGTAGTGGACACTAGATAGCATACTGTAGTGGACACTAGATAGCATACTGTAGTGGACACTAGATAGCATACTGTAGTGGACACTAGATAGCATACTGTAGTGGACACTAGATAGCATACTGTAGTGGACACTAGATAGCATACTGTAGTGGACACTAGATAGCATACTGTAGTGGACACTAGGTAGCATACTGTAGTGGACACTAGATAGCATACTGTAGTAGAAACTAGATAGCATACTGTAGTGGACACTAGATAGCATACTGTAGTGGACACTAGATAGCATACTATAGTGGACACTAGATAGCATACTGTAGTGGACACTAGATAGCATATTGTAGTGGACACTAGATAGCATACTGTAGTGGACACTAGATAGCATACTGTAGTGGACACTAGATAGCAAACTGTAGTGGACACTAGATAGCATACTGTAGTGGACACTAGATAGCAAACTGTAGTGGACACTAGATAGCATACTGTAGTGGACACTAGATAGCATATTGTAGTGGACACTAGATAGCATACTGTAGTGGACACTAGATAGCATACTGTAGTGGACACTAGATAGCATACTGTAGTGGACACTAGGTAGCATACTGTAGTGGACACTAGATAGCATACTGTAGTGGACACTAGGTAGCATACTGTAGTGGACACTAGATAGCATACTGTAGTAGAAACTAGATAGCATACTGTAGTGGACACTAGATAGCATACTATAGTGGACACTAGATAGCATACTGTAGTGGACACTAGATAGCATATTGTAGTGGACACTAGATAGCATACTGTAGTGGACACTAGATAGCATACTGTAGTGGACACTAGATAGCAAACTGTAGTGGACACTAGATAGCATACTGTAGTGGACACTAGATAGCATATTGTAGTGGACACTAGATAGCATACTGTAGTGGACACTAGATAGCATACTGTAATGGACACTAGATAGCATATTGTAGTGGACACTAGATAGCATACTGTAGTGGACACTAGATAGCATATTGTAGTGGACACCAGATAGATTTTCTGTTTTGTGAAATTAATCTAAAATGAGACAAGTGAACAAATTTAATTGAGGGGGGAAATAGTAATATTACTGGAAAATCATCTCGGTTGAGAAGGGCTGCCTGTGGAGGACTCACCTGTTCACAGGTGGGACAGAACCAGTCTCCGTCAGGGATGAGCATGAGAGGTGGGCGGAGACAGGCCGTGTGGTAGCCCACGTCACACTGGTCACACAGTAGGATCTGTCAACACAAGCTCTATCATTTCCACTCAACATTATAATATATATATATATATATATACATATATTATTGTAGGATTTGTAAATTGACTGATGTTCTTAGAATTGTAATGAAATGTTTTATGTATATACCACATTCGACCCAATATGCATACATGCCCTAATTAGCGCACACCCCCTTTTTAATAAACAGGATTCATAATTATTGTAATTTGACTAACGTGGAACAACTTAAGTGTCGCCATCTGGTGTTAAACAGTTGGCACCAGTTTTCAACTGTTCTACTCTAGTCACCAAATAACATCACTCATGTTAAACAGTTACCTTATTGTCTAGAGAAAAAAATAACATCACTCATGTTAAACAGTTACCTTATTGTCTAGAGAAAAAAATGTTGGTGTACACTTACAAGACCAGATTCCTTGACATTTTTCTATGGCCCAATTTTTTCAAGCGGACTGTAGGCTTATTAGGTCAAATATAGCGAATCTTATTAGGTCAAATATAGCAAATCTTATTAGGTCGAATATAGCAAATCTTATTAGGTTGAATATAGCAAATCTTATTAGGTCGAATATAGCAAATCTTATTAGGTCGAATAAAGCAAATCTTATTAGGTCGAATATAGCAAATCTTATTAGGTCGAATATAGCAAATCCTATTAGGTCGAATATAGCAAATCTTATTAGGTCGAATATAGCAAATCTTATTAGGTTGAATATAGCAAATCTTATTAGGTCGAATATAGCAAATCTTATTAGGTAGAATATAGCAAATCTTATTAGGTCGAATATAGCAAATCTTATTAGGTCGAATATAGCAAATCTTATTAGGTCAAATACGGATTTTTTTATCGTAGGATTTGTAAATTGACTTGTTTTGTAACGACATGCTTTATGTACGTATGTATTTATTTGTTTTATTTTTTTCTGTTGTTTTGACTTGTATAGTTTATGTTAAATTACATAACTGCAGGCACTAGAGTGGATGTGATCAATGGCCCATTGAACATCACGATATCCCTGTGACATGGTCACCTTCGTGAAATAAAGCTTCTACTACCTACATTGTTTAACTCTATTGTTTGACAATACCAACCACAAGTGATGCGGTTAGTTGTGTGCTTCTAAAGGGAATACAGAAAGATTTGTAATTCCATAGTTTCTTGCTGCTGGTCAACTAACTAACCTAGGTTATAAGGAATGATTTTGAAAGTTTGACATTCGAAACTACACAAAATTGGTTTCAGAGAGGGGTGAGCAGATGTTTTGGTTGGTCTCATACATCGATGTATTTTACACAAAATTGTTGTTTATTTCATGACCACAACTCAGTAGGTGCTGATTTTGAGCAATGCAGGCAGTTTTGTGTTACAACTGAATATGAATGGTATGTGATGGCTTCAGAAGGGTGAGGACATTTTCATGGTCGATGTAATTTAAAGTTTCGCACAGAAGGAGAATCTGAGATTATATGAAATGTTGAGTGGATGGTTTTGTGGGATGTCCCATAGAAAACTGAACTGATGTCTAAACAAAATATTTATTCTAACAAATAATTTAAATCAAATAGAGCAATGCAGCAGTAAAAAAAATGATCATATCACATGAGATATGTCAAACTAGCTTTTGACTGTTTTCAAGTTAAGGATGGGGGCTTTCGACAGTATACCATGATGACTACTACCACTACAGACTGACCAGCTCTGGATGTGAAGACTTGCCGCAGCGACTACAGTTGTTGGCCTCATCTTCCTCCTTCAATCCCTTCTCTAACAACAACACACCAACGTAGTCATATATGTGACTGATACACAATCACACAATTATTCTTGTTTCACTGCATGATGTCATCATCTCAGTCTGTTGACTGCATGATGTCATCGTCTCAGTCTGTTGACTGCATGATGTCATCATCTCAGTCTGTTGACTGCATGATGTCATCATCTCAGTCTGTTGACTGCATGATGTCATCGTCTCAGTCTGTTGACTGCATGATGTCATCGTCTCAGTCTGTTGACTGCATGATGTCATCATCTCAGTCTGTTGACTGCATGATGTCATCGTCTCAGTCTGTTGACTGCATGATGTCACCGTCTCAGTCTGTTGACTGCATGATGTCATCGTCTCAGTCTGTTGACTGCATGATGTCACCGTCTCAGTCTGTTGACTGCATGATGTCATCGTCTCAGTCTGTTGACTGCATGATGTCATCGTCTCAGTCTGTTGACTGCATGATGTCATCGTCTCAGTCTGTCGACTGCATGATGTCATCGTCTCAGTCTGTCGACTGCATGATGTCATCGTCTCAGTCTGTCGACTGCATGATATCATTGTCTCAGTCTGTCGACTGCATGATGTCATCGTTTCAGTCTGTCGACTGCATGATGTCATCGTCTCAGTCTGTCGACTGCATGATGTCATCGTTTCAGTCTGTCGACTGCATGATGTCATCGTCTCAGTCTGTTGACTGCATGATGTCATCGTCTCAGTCTGTGGACTGCATGATATCATCGTCTCAGTCTGTCGACTGCATGATGTCATCGTTTCAGTCTGTTGACTGCATGATGTCATCGTCTCAGTCTGTCAACTGCATGATGTCATCGTCTGTTGACATCTTAAGACTAGGGTTGGGTATCACCAAAATCACATATTGCAATATTGAGGGCCGTATCGCTTATGTGTTATACTGCGATGTTATATTTTAATATATCTGACTGATACTTATACTAAATGAAATAATTTAAAATCTGCACTAGTAATTTATCTTTATTGATGTTCACGTTGAGGCTGCATTTCTGAGAATCCATATCGAGTTACAGCAGTTAATTGCTAGTTTTACTAAACAATATGGTGGATGAACTGAAACTGACACTGTATAATTCTGAATTTTTGTGTTGTATTTGTTTCAAAGATAGATCACTTTTAGAAGTACAAAGTAACGGTATAGCTGTGTGCGCCCGAGCGAGTTCCTGGATTGTCTGTTAGGATTTTGGTTGAATTCTATGTTTGTTCGGTGGATCATTAATGATGCGACAAAAGGAAATGTGGACAGGGCCATCATTATGTAACAAGACAGATGACACGGGGTGACTGACCTTTGAGTGCAGCAGTGCGCTGGGCGTTGCGCCCTTTAGGTTGGTACTCCTCCTTGCCCCCGTCTCCCTCCTCCTCCTCCCCTACGGAGGAGGCTGCGGAGGACCAGTGAAGGGAATCTTCCTCCACCTCATCCAACTCCCGCAGAAACTCATCGTCATTGTCGTCATCATCGTCACTTGACATGTCAACACCGGGCAGAGGACGTTTCTTCTTCCTTCTCTTCCCGTGGGGCACAAACTCCTCGTCCACTTCCTGCTTCCCACGCCGCTTCTGTGGATCCAGGGACCAGGGTCATAAAATTATTACATTTTCACCAATTCCAATTAGACAAACCACCAATTACAATATTGGAATTAGCATTTGAATTCCAATTACAGTGTAACTGATTCCAAGCCTGGTTCAATAAGATCTTCTGAATCTAATATCACAATTCAGCCTGTGGCTTTACTGATCCTTACCTTCTTTACTGATTCTTACCTTCTTCATCTTCTTAGTGGAAATGACGGTGGGAGGGACTTCCTCTGCCTCCTCTACTTCCTCCAGAGGTTGCTTCCCGTTCTTCCCCTCCGCCTCCTCCGCAATGCCATCTTTCCCATTTCCTCGGCGCTTCTTTGACAAGTCCAGTCCAAACTCAAGGTCCAACTTTCGCTGCCCACGATTGGCCCGAGATGACCTTCGCAATGGGGCCGGCGAGTCGCAACTGTTCTCCGCTGAGTCGATGACTGGGGTTGCAGTTGCGGGGCGTTTTGTTTTACGGCCTCGTTTTCGTGTTGTTGTTTCACCCTGGTTACCATCAGCAACTGGTTTTACCAGATCTGGCTTCTCACACTCATCCTCCGTGGAATCAGCAGTTCTTTCTGTTGTCTTTCCATTACCAGAAGCTGAGAGTTTCCTTCCCTGTCTACCTCCCCGGGTCATCTTACGCACCCTCTTTGCTCGCTGTCGCTTCGATGGTGGCTCCTCCATTGAGTGGTTGCTAGGCAACTGCTCGGAGTCGGATGAAATTGGCGATGAGTCAGCTACGGACTCGCTGGCGTCCTTCTTTGTCTGGTTGGCTGAAACAGAAATTGTGTCTTCATTTTTACAAGATTTAACCCAGGAGATGTCCGATATCTATCCGAGTAAATTTACCTTAAATTTTTTTTTATTTAATCACATCACCATAAAAAAAATTCATAACAAAATGTTAATTCAAAATTCTGGTTCTCTATGATTTAATCTTCTCTATGATTTAATCTTGGTCCATGCATATTTCTGTGACAATCTGCAGAGACAGATATAATGGAAAATATCTAGATAAAATACAATAAATAATTAAATATAATAAATAAAAATAATGTTAAACCATAATAAATAATTAAAACTCTTAAATAAATAAAATAAACATTATAATATAAATATAATAAATTATAAATATAACAATTAAATATAAGTAAATAAAATCACCATAAAACAATTAGAAGATATATGTGATCATGGATAATGGAGGGTGATCGGTACCTGCAACAGACACCATCTGGTGATGAACTTGGAAAGTGTCTAACAGAGACAGCCACAAACCTGCAGGAAGCTGATCTGATCGCCGTGGTCGCTTCCTCCTTTGGGAGACTGATTCCTCAGCCTTGTCTTCCTCCAGGTTATCCTTGTCCTTCCTTGCCTCCTCTCTACTGTCTCCTTTGCAACTTTTACTAGGAGCTACTTTTTTTTCTGTTGATTCGTCTGTGTCTTTTGCCATGATCTTTCCCTCCCCCATGTCACCAGCTGTGTGTGACGCGTCACCTGTCTCCTCCGCACCGTCAATATGTCTCTGCGTGTCCCCACATTTGTCCTCTTTGTCATGTGTCTTTTCCTTATCATGACACTTTTCTTTGTCCTCCTTCCGAGATATTTCTTTGTACGCCGGTTTAGGTTTTGCACTGTCCTGTTTTTCCTTTACATTGTCCTGTTTTTCCTTTACACTGTCCTGTTTTTCTTTTACATTTTCCTGCTTTTCCTTTACACTGTCCTGTTTTCTGTGTACAGTGTCCTGTTTTTCCTGTAAAGTGTCATGTTTTTCCTTTACACTGTCCTGTTTTCTGTGTACAGTGTCCTGTTTTTCCTGTAAAGTGTCATGTTTTTCCTTTACACTGTCCTGTTTTCTGTGTACAGTGTCCTGTTTTTCCTGTAAAGTGTCATGTTTTTCATGTACACTATCCTGCTTTTCGTGTACACTGTCCTGTTTTCTCTGTACACTGTCCTGTTTTCTCTGTACACTGTCCTGTTTTCCATGTACACTGTCCTGTTTTCCCTGTAAACTGTCCTCTTTTTTTTGTACATTGTCTTGTTTTTCCAGCACACTGTCCTTGCTGTGACATGTTTCTTTGTCATCCTCTTGTTTCTTGCTAACATCATTTGTCACAGAATTTCCTGCTGCACTAACTTTGTCCTGACTACTGTCCTTGTCCTGATCAATGTCCTTGCTCTCACCTTTCTTTGTCAAAGTTTGGGGTTTCTCTCTTAGAGAATTGTTCTTGTCCTGTAGTGTGTCATTCAAAGTGTCAGTTTGCTGACTGGTGTCACTCACAATGTCTTTACTTTGTGACAAACTAGCTGTCTTACTGTGTGGTCCTCCATCTTCACATGGACCACGGTCCCCATCAGCATCAAGACAAAGGTCCCCGTCAGTGCTGGTGTCTTTGGAGTCCATTTTCTTTTTTTCGGTCACTGATGTCGCAACTTTTGGCCTGACCTCATACTGTCCACCCTCACTGGGGGTAACTTCTCCCTTTTCTCTGCCGCACCCCTTCTCCTTCTCTGTTGTGATGTCTTCCTTTTCTGAAACTGCCACTTCTCCTTTAGCACCTGCTGCGGTCTGTGCATCCTTGGCTTTACCTTTTGAATCCTTGTTGGTCACTTCCCTTTCTCCCTTTTTGCACCTCGCCCCCAACTTATCACCGACAGTTGGGGCCACAGTCTCTTCATTTTCATGTGATGACAAAGCAGCCACTCCATTGGCTAAAGTGGTCTCTGACGATCCATGCTCATTTTCCGTTTTAACAGAGACTTTGGGATCCTTTTCCTTTTTAACATTCTGAGCCTCTTCCTTTTTAATGGAAAGTTTTACATCCTCTGTCTTCCCCCTATCTTCATCCCCATCTCTTCCCTCATTCCCCATCCCTGATGCAGCCTCCTTGTTTCCTTCATCCTTTCCTGCTTTTATATCCACTCCATGTTTCTGATTCGCCCTGTCTTCATTCCCTCTGTCTCTACCCCGCTCTCGTTTCTGATCCACCCTGTCTTCATTCCCTCCGTCTCTACCCCGTTCTTGTTTCTGATCCGCCCTGTCTTCATTCTCTCCGTCTCTACTCCGCTCTTGTTTCTGATCCGCCCTGTCCTCATTCCCTCCGTCTCTACCCCGTTCTTGTTTCTGATCTGCCCTGTCTTCATTCCCTCCGTCTCTACCCCGCTCTTGTTTCTGATCCACCCTGTCTTCATTCCCTCCGTCTCTACCCCGCTCTTGTTTCTGATCCGCCCTGTCTTCATTCCCTCCGTCTCTACCCCACTCTTGTTTCTGATCCGCCCTTTCTTCATTCCCTCCATCTCTACCCCGCTCTCGTTTCTGATCCACCCTGTCTTCATTCCCTCCGTCTCTACCCTGCTCTTGTTTCACTGTTTTGTCGGGAGGCTCCTCCTTTAGTGACGTGTCATTCTGTGGCACTGTCTTTGTGTCATGTTGTACCGACACAATGTCCTCTGTCTTCAGTTCCTGTTTGATAGGAACTTTTGCTGTTGACAGAGACATGACACAGATTATTAGACAGACGTGACATGGCACATCTTACAGAGATGACATGGGTCATTCGGCAGACATATGGTGAAAATCATTTGGCAGACACATGACATGAATCATTAGACAGACATGACATGAATCATTAAACAGACATGACATGAATCATTAGACAGACACGACATGAGATTTTTTTATCAAAATATCTCAACTTTGTTAACCACAGCTAAAGAGAGTACAATCTAATTACTAAACAAATGTAAACGCAATTGTATTGACATAAATTAAATAACAATGTATGCAGAGAGATTAAATTCTAAGTACACTGTTCAAAATGTAATGAAAGTCATGAGTAGACATCAGACACAATGCATCTTACTATTTTACTAGTGACTCTGACTTTGTATGAGATCTACACAACCAAATGTTGACACAACACAATCGGACACTGTACCTTCTGTGTCGCTACTGGCGCCACTGCCGGTGACAGCAGGCGTGGCAGAGCCACTCTTATCTGTCCCACTCTCGCCTGTCTCTAGTTGCTCAATAAGCCGCGCCAACTCATCCCTGGAGCTGAGGAACACACAAGGACAGACTGGAAATGTTCGCCACAATGTACTTCTCACACAAGGACACAATGTACTTCTCACACAAGGACACAATGTACTTCTCACACAAGGACACAATGTATGTCTAGCATGAAACGAAGGCTCCAGTTACAACTGTGCACATCAATGCAGTGACACCAAAGTAGCATTGGAGCGAAACTGAGATTTGACAATGATGTTTCAAGAAAATGACTGCAATAACCCCTAAAGTGCCATTGGTGATTAGATGATGCATTCTTGCTACCAGGGCTAGGTTCAATGACAGTGGTAAATTATAATGCTTCGTAAAATGTCAATTACAATTACATTGTTCTAAAAGTCATTTACAATTACACTGTGATTGTAATTAATTTCAATCAGGGTTGTTTGATTTAAATCATTTGATTTAAATCATTTGATTTAAATCATGATTTAAATCACTCCAAAAAAATAATTTTTTTGACTTCCGATTTTTTAAATCGCTGATTTATATGAATTTAACACATATAATTGTTTACAAGCATCGAGATCAACAAAGTTTTGTGTGTTTTTTAATACAAAAGCACAAAATATGCACACTTGTGTAGCTGTATTGACACCAGATAGCCTATTAGTCAAAAATTTTATGACATTGTGTATACCAGATTTAAAAAAAATCCAATAAAAAAAATCCAATATTTTTTATTAAAATAAAATCATGATTTTTTCAACCCTGATTACAATTGAACCCAACCGTAAAACGAGCATACACTATGTGATAGCCCGTCACAACCAGTAGCTTCAAGCATACACTGTGCGATAGCCCGTCACAGCCAGTAGCTTCAAGCATACACTGTGTGATAGCCTGTCACAGCCAGTAGCCTCAAGCATACACTGTGTGATAGCCTGTCACAGCCAGTAGCTTCAAGCATACACTGTGTGATAGCCTGTCACAGCCAGTAGCTTCAAGCATACACTGTGTGATAGCCTGTCATAGCCAGTAGCTTCAAGCATACACTGTGTGATAGCTCGTCACAGCCAGTAGCTTCAAGCATACACTGTGTGATAGCCTGTCACAGCCAGTAGCTTCAAGCATACACTGTGTGATAGCCCGTCACAGCCAGTAGCTTCAAGCATACACTGTGTGATAGCCCGTCACAGCCAGTAGCTTCAAGCATACACTGTGTGATAGCCCGTCATAGCCAGTAGCTTCAAGCATACACTGTGTGATAGCCCGTCACAGCCAGTAGCTTCAAGCATACACTGTGTGATAGCCTGTCACAGCCAGTAGCTTCAAGCATACACTGTGTGATAGCCCGTCACAGCCAGTAGCTTCAAGCATACACTGTGTGATAGCCCGTCACAGCCAGTAGCTTCAAGCATACACTGTGTGATAGCCCGTCACAGCCAGTAGCTTCAAGCATACACTGTGTGATAGCCCGTCACAGCCAGTAGCTTCAAGCATACACTGTGTGATAGCCCGTCACAGCCAGTAGCTTCAAGCATACACTGTGTGATAGCCTGTCACAGCCAGTACAGTAGCTTGACTCGAGGTACTCCTACCTGACGATTCTCTGCCACGTCTCAGCCTCCACATCATCGTGTTCCTCCCGGTACACAACAACATTCAACTCCTTATCCTGTAGAAACACACAACATTCAACTCCTTATCCTGTAGAAACACACAACATTCAACTCCTTATCCTGTAGAAACACACAACATTCAACTCCTTATCCTGTAGAAACACACAACATTCAACTCATTGTCCTGTAGAAACACACAACATTCAACTCATTGTCCTGTAGAAACACACAACATTCAACTCATTGTCCTACAGAAACACACAACATTCAACTCATTGTCCTACAGAAAGACACAACTTTCAACTCATTGTCCTACAGAAAGACACAACATTCAACTCATTGTCCTACAGAAAGACACAACATTCAACTCGTTATCCTGTAGAAAGACACAACATTCAACTCATTGTCCTGCAGAAACACACAACATTCAACTCATTGTCCTGTAGAAACACACAACATTCAACTCATTGTCCTACAGAAACACACAACATTCAACTCATTGTCCTACAGAAAGACACAACATTCAACTCATTGTCCTGCAGAAACACACAACATTCAACTCATTGACATTGTCCTACAGAAAGACACAACATTCAACTCATTGTCCTACAGAAAGACACAACATTCAACTCATTGTCCTGCAGAAAGACACAACATTCAACTCATTGTCCTACAGAAACACACAACATTCAACTCATTGTCCTACAGAAACACACAACATTCAACTCATTGTCCTGCAGAAACACACAACATTCAACTCATTGTCCTACAGAAAGACACAACATTCAACTCATTGTCCTACAGAAAGACACAACATTCAACTCATTGTCCTACGGAAAGACACAACATTCAACTCATTGTCCTACAGAAAGACACAACATTCAACTCATTGTCCTACGGAAAGACACAACATTCAACTCATTGTCCTACGGAAAGACACAACATTCAACTCATTGTCCTACAGAAAGACACAACATTCAACTCATTGTCCTACGGAAAGACACAACATTCAACTCATTGTCCTACGGAAAGACACAACATTCAACTCATTGTCCTACAGAAAGACACAACATTCAACTCATTGTCCTACGGAAAGACACAACATTCAACTCATTGTCCTACGGAAAGACACAACATTCAACTCATTGTCCTACGGAAAGACACAACATTCAACTCATTGTCCTACGGAAAGACACAACATTCAACTCATTGTCCTACGGAAAGACACAACATTCAACTCATTGTCCTACGGAAAGACACAACATTCAACTCATTGTCCTACGGAAAGACACAACATTCAACTCATTGTCCTACAGAAAGACACAACATTCAACTCATTGTCCTACAGAAAGACACAGCATTCAACTCATTGTCCTACAGAAAGACACAACATTCAACTCATTGTCCTACGGAAAGACACAACTTTCAACTCATTGTCCTACAGAAACACACAACATTCAACTCATTGTCCTACAGAAACACACAACATTCAACTCATTGTCCTACAGAAACACACAATGTCTGGACTTGGACAAAGTAGTTGAAATTACACATGCAAGTATTCCGTTAAAGTACACAAGTCATAACGCAAGTCATTTTGGGTTTGATTTTTGTCATTTAATTTCCCACTCTAAATTCAGCCTGCATTACTTCCCTGTGTATACTTAAATCACCTGTGTCAGTGCATCTGGGAAGTCAATAAGATTGTAAAACTGAACATACCACAGGGGGTGACAAATATTATGATCAACATACTTATTTATTCACAGGCCATCAACCTATTATAACTGATACTTATTTATTCACAGGCCATCAGCCTATTATAACTGATACTTATTTATTCACAGGCCATCAGCCTATTACTGATACTTATTTATTCACAGGCTGTCAGTCGATCACTGATACTTATTTATTCACAGGCTGTCAGTCGATCACTGATACTTATTTATTCACAGGCCGTCAGTCTAATACTGATACTTATTTATTCACAGGCCGTCAGTCTATTACTGTAACTCTATCAGACACTGGAAAATGCAGTCAGCAACATGTCTAAATTATGAACGACTGTTAAAATCTCCAACCTCCCCTAATAAAACACACAAAGCTGCCTCAATCACCCAACAATTGCATGTATGAAATATCGCCCATGACAGTCAGGTGCTAATTAACATAACTGAAATGTGCTCGAAATATTGTTTCTATATAGGCTGTCACAATGCAGTTTAGTTCTGGCATTGCTCACCAGGAGGAACCAGTATGTGAGGCCGTTCTTGTCTCGTCCAACAGGGAGGAAGCGCAGGTCTTGTGCTGACCTCTCGTTGATCTTTTCCTTGAACTTGCTGTTGCAGTCAAACTGTAGTTCCAACAGATTCTGTGGCAAGCAACAATTCATATATCAATAATATTTGGTTTGCGAATTACTTTTAAATAAACAAGAATATGCAGAACTGCTTTGAATGTTGAAAGGGCCTGTTTATTTCTGTCTGATTTCTGCCAGTTCTATAACGTCTTACCCCTTTTTTTATTCCATGCCAAACATTTTATATAGTCTTATATACACTTGTTGTTTGTCCTACATGTATTTTTAGCTAAAAATATCTCTTTTATATATTTGACAATATTCATTCCAAGTCTGAAAGTCACATGCACCGCGAAATTTGAAAGTGTTCATTCGATCTACTTCGAAGAGGATTAGCAAGTGATTTTATGAATGCACTAGTCTAGGTTGGAGATACACTTAACAGGGGGCAGCAACGACTAATCATATCAATCAAGTCAAAGCTTTAATTCATCTAACACATGTGTGAATAGCTTAAATAGTTTGCATACTTTCTCTAAGATCATTGTAAGAATTTACTTCATATCATATCTGTGACCTGAGAAAGTGTGAATGTGATAGTATATAGCAGGCTACACATAATGTGAAATTTTTAATACTCTTGAGTGCTGAATAAGCGTCCCTATATGCATATTTATTTGATGAAAAATGCCACCCTATACGCACCTTATTTGGCACTATACTATTATAAAATTTAAACATTTGTGCCAGCCTATATTCTCGGATAATCGTGGCAAATTATGCATGGAATAATTTTTAGGAGAGCTCTTGAACTCTGCCTCTGGGGCGTAGTTCCTTGCCGTCATTATCGTAAGCGCCGATTTGGGTTTTCCGTAGCCAAATGGCTAAAAGATTGCTACAGAAACGCCGACAAAAGATACAGAGACTACAGTCCTGGAAGAGGAGGGTTCTTCGTTTCGAAGACTTATGACGCCATGTGGTGAAAGCCGGGAGTCCTCGGAAGCCACAGGGTCGAGCACCCTTCTTTCGTCCAGGAACATCACGATTGGATCGTGGAACGTGAGGACCTTATACCAGACAGGGAAGACAGCACAGGTGGCAGCGGAAATGAGAAACTACAACCTTGCTTTGCTTGGAGTCAGCGAAACAAGATGGACACAGACAGGACAGAGAAGGCTGCTTAGTGGAGAGATGCTGCTCTTCTCAGGGCATGAGGAGGACAACGCTCCCCACACAGAAGGTGTAGCGCTCATGCTGTCAAGATCGGCACAGAGGGCGCTGATAGGGTGGGAAGCTCATGGACCAAGAATCATCACAGCATCCTTCAGAACAAAGAAGAAGAAGATAAAAATGAATGTCATCCAGTGCTACGCACCTACAAATGACAGCGATGAAGAAAACAAAGATCAGTTTTATAACAGACTACAAACGATCATCGACAAGTGTCCAGTGAAAGATGTCAACATCCTAATGGGAGATTTCAATGCAAAGATTGGAAAGGACAACACGGGGTATGAAGAAGTAATGGGAAAACATGGATTGGGAGAGATAAACGAAAACGGCGAGAGATTTGCTGACACATGCGCCCTTAACAAGATTGTCATCGGAGGCAGCATCTTCCCACACAAAAGGATACATAAAGCTACTTGGGTATCACCAGATCACGTGACAGAGAACCAGATAGACCACATCTGCATAGGCAAGACATTCAGAAGGTCCCTTCAGGACGTGAGAGTGAAGAGAGGAGCCGATGCTGCGTCTGACCACCACCTGCTTGTTGCCATACTGAAGCTGAAACTGAAGAAAAACCGAATGGAGACAGCAGTGAAGCGAAAAAAGTACAATGTCAGCTTCCTGAAGGATGCACAGACAAGAGAGGAATACAGATTGAAGCTCACCAACAGATTCCAAGTGCTGCAAGAGCTGCTCGAAGAAGAAACTGACCTAAACAAGCAGTGGCAGAACATAAAAGAGACATGGACATCAACCTGCCAGGAAGTTGTTGGCCCCAGGACACCGCAGCAGAAAGAGTGGATTTCAGTGGAAACTTTGCGCAAGGTCCAGATGCGGAAGGAGAAGAAAACAGCAGTAAACAACAGCCGCACAAGAACAGCAAAGGCAAAAGCGCAAGAAGAATATGCAGAAGTCAACAGAGAAGTAAAGAAGAGCATAAAGGTGGACAAGAGAAACTACATCGACAGCCTGGCAGAGGAAGCGGAACAGGCAGCAGGAAGAGGAAACATGAAAGAGCTTTACGACACTACCAGGAAACTGTCAGGCAAGTACTGCCACCCAGAGCGACCAGTGAAGGACAAAGAGGGAAATGCTATCATAGGAAATGAACAACAGCTGGACAGATGGGCCGAGCATTTCGAGGAACTCCTGAACAGACCCGCCCCGCCAAACCCGCCTGTCATCCACCCAGCAGAAGATGACCTACCTATTAACTGCGACAGACCTGCCAGAGAAGAAATCAAGAAAGCTATACAACAGCTGAAGAACAATAAGGCATCAGGGCCAGATGATATTCCGGCAGAAGCACTCAAGGCAGTTGTGGACACTTCCGTGGAACTACTTTACCCTCTATTGGGGAAGATATGGGAAGAGGAAGAAGTGCCAGCAGACTGGAGAGAAGGCTACCTCATCAAGATCCCCAAGAAAGGAGACCTCAGAAATTGTGCTAACTACAGAGGGATCACACTCCTGTCAGTGCCAGGGAAAGTCTTCAACAGGATCATCTTGGAAAGGATGAAAGATATGGTCGACCCAATGCTTAGAGACCAGCAAGCCGGATTCCGCCAGAACAGATCATGTTTAGACCAGATCGCAACATTGCGCATCATAGTAGAACAATCCTTAGAATGGAACTCTTCCCTCTACGTGAACTTCGTTGACTATGAAAAGGCATTTGATAGTGTTGACAGGAAGACCCTCTGGAAACTGCTACGACACTATGGGGTACCCACTAAACTGGTCAACCTAATCAAGAACAGCTATGACGGAACAGGCTGTAGGGTAATCCATGGAGGACAGTTCACCTGTCGCTTCGAGGTAAAGACTGGAGTAAGACAAGGCTGCCTGCTGTCCCCATTCCTCTTCCTCCTGGCCATTGACTGGATTATGAAGATGACCACAGTACAGAGGACAAGTGGGATCCAGTGGACACTATGGACGCAACTTGAAGACCTGGACTTCGCCGATGACTTGGCACTGCTGTCTCACAGCCATCAACAGATGCAGGACAAGACGACAGAACTGGCAGCTGTCTCCTTACAAGTGGGCCTGAACATCCACAAAGGAAAGACCAAGGTCCTCAGGATGAATGCAGCCAGCACTGACCCAGTCACACTGGAGGGGAATGCACTGGAGGAGGTAGAGACCTTCACATACCTCGGCAGTGTCATCAACAAGCGGGGCGGCACAGACGCAGACGTCAGAGCAAGGATAGGCAAGGCAAGAGTGGCATTCCTGCAACTGAAGAACATCTGGAGCTCCAGGGTACTGTCATCACGCACAAAGATCCGGTTGTTCAACTCCAACGTGAAGATGGTCTTGTTGTATGGAGCAGAGACATGGAGGATAACCAACACCACCATCAACAAAGTGCAGACCTTTGTCAACAACTGCCTGAGAAGAATCCTCCAGATCCACTGGCCAGACACCATCAGCAACAGTGAATTGTGGGAAAAGACACAACAACGACCTGTCGAAGAGGAAATCAGAAGAAGAAGATGGGCCTGGATTGGCCACTCGCTCCGAAAACCAGTAACAAGCACCACCAGGCAAGCGCTGACATGGAATCCTCAAGGCAAACGGAGAAGAGGACGACCAAGAAACACGTGGCGACGGGACCTCCAGGCAGACACCAGGAAGATGGGCTACACCTGGAACCAGTTAGAGAGGATGGCCCAGGACAGGGGACTCTGGCGATCTGTTGTCGACGGCCTATGCCCCAAGAGGGGCGATGGGCATAAGTAAGTAAGTAAGTAAATGGCTACGGAACTAATAACTTAATTTTTAAAACCGGTACGCACTAACCGTTTCACATGTGTATTATGTGACATACAGCCGACACTTGGGCGTCAAGAAACAGAAGACATGTGCTCCAAATAATTATTTATGAGTACATGTATCGGTCACACAGAAAAGATTTCATAAATAGCCGCCATACTGTGCATGTGATGTTGCCTTTGGGTCACATGATCAAACGCAATTTCGTGTAGAATGAGGCCAGAGTGGGCCAGCAGCACAGACATGAATAAAACACCCGTTAATTAAGTTAGTAGTTTATAGAGGAATTTTTATCGGTACCTTATATTGATCTACAAGAATCCTGCTTGGTAATCTCACTCACAACTACATTCGGTTATATACAAATTTTGATAAGCACATGCATTATGACAAAAAGTAATAATTTCACAGTTTTACATGGTTATTGTCAGGTAACTTTAGTGATATACATATAAGAATGCATACAGACATGAAATATGTGTTTATTGCTCTGTTTATGGCGTTTTTGTAAGGTTTCACGTTTCATGAAAATGCGTACGATTATCATGAGCGAGATCTTCGTCTATATAACAGCAACACCCAGATAGAAAAAATTGTATGGCGATTGACTTTGCCTACGCTTTCCCCTGAAACGGGCTTGTGTATTCAGTTCAATAAAACTTTAATGTCCATTTAAAAATGGAAGATTCCCCGGTTTTTCACAGATATAAAATGCAGTTACTGTATCTGCGGTGACACGAATACGCACATAGTTTATACATATTCGGCAGAAAAACCCAAAATACAGGCGATACGCATAGTTTTCTAGGGACGCCTTGGTTTCTCATCAAGTAAATAAAATTGCTTCTGCGCTAAAAAGACAAATATACTTGTTTTTTTGCAATGTATTATTATATTCAACACTATACTATTATTAAATCTGACCGATTTGCCATCCTATACTGTTATTTGGCCTATACGTTTATTTGGCACTCAAGAGTAGTCGTGTGATAGTATATACCAGGCTATACATAGTGTGAATACTCTTGTGATAGTATATAGTAGGCCACAGTCACTTTTCCCCTTTTTGGTGTTGGGTGGACCAAATTTATTGTATAGTTTGTCTGATTATTTCATCAAAACTAGATAACACATTTGCACAAATGAGCTATCACATCAAAGTCAAGAATATCACGCCAGTGGTTTACTTAGAATGTCTTCTAAAAGTTGGAGATTCCAGTAATTTCTTCGAATGATCGAGGGCTGACATGTTAATCAACACGACTGATAAGGGCATGCGCAGTTCTATTAAATTGGGTGGGTACCCTAGATTAAAGTGACGTATTAAGGGAGGCCATACACAGAACCAATGCAAAGTCTCAAACAAGCGTGTTATCTTGCCAGAAAGAAGACTAGTTTAGTAAACAAAGGTAAAAATATGTTACATAAGTTGAGTTTGGACGCAAATAGCCTGGCCATATCCTATTGGCAAGAATTGAAATAGGTGTATATGAATATGTCATTTGGTAAGCAAATATTGCCAGACCACACTCTTGACATTGCATTATCTAACAGTATGGCGCAAGGTGCCACTCAGACCACGAAACTAAGATGTGTGTTCAACAAGGTTTTCCTAGTAAACCACTGTCATGATATTCTTAATTGTAGTTACAAATGGTTGTTTTAGTAACTCTTATAGGTGCATTGGTCAAATACCAAAAACTGTTAGAAATTAAAAGGTATATCGGAAAGTACGAATATTAAATATAAAAGAACAAAGAGTTGTCTAACCTTGAGAATCCTTAGCTTGGTGGTGACTCTGCAGCGTGGGAATCCAAACTTCTCCAGCTCCCATGCATCTATCTGGGAGTAGGTGTAGCAGAACTACAACAAACAACACTCTCACACACCAGGTGGCACTGCAGGTAGCACTGCATTGTCAACCAATTACATGCACTTGATTCTGAATTTGCATGCCTGCGTGATGAGTGCATGTCTATGATCGTAATCATGATTACATACAAAAGTAATTATAATCAATTGCACTCATTTTCTAAGTAATCATACTTGGTCATACTAAAAAATGGTAATTTTAATGGAAATCATAATTGATTACATCTGTGGTGTAATCACCCCATCTCTGGCAGCAATACAAAGTTATATAAGTTAATAAATAATAATTTTGGTCAATTTCCCATGGGGTATTTGTGTGGCATTAAGTGGATGCCAGATTTTTGCTGCTTGTATTGAACAAGCATATTGTGTATTTAAATTACCAATTTTTACCACTCAAATGTCCTTGCACAGTTCTTACTCAACCATACACGCATACACTTGAGGACGTAGCGGCAATGTGACTTACTCAATCATACACGCATACACTTGAGGACGTAGCGGCAATGTGACTTACTCAACCATACACGCATACACTTGAGGACGTAGCAGCAATGTGACTTACGGCAATAAGAGTGCTCTCCCATTTCTCCGTCTTCACAGAACGCTTCCACTTGCGCAGGAGAAGCAGGAGCACGTCCCTCAGTCTGTCAGGCACTGCAACCAGAGGTACACGGTTCATTTTCAGGCGAAAATTAAGCCCTCGGTTTGGAAATAGGCACTCGAAAATTGCTGACAACTAATACTGATCCCATATTCGATGCTAAGATGACATTGGTCACACAATGTTTCGGTGTGAAGTTTGTTGACATTGTTTTAATTTACATCAATACACTGCACTATTGATTCAAAAACATTCGCGAGCACGTCCCTACACCCAGCCTGGACCACAAGAAATGTTGCATGACCAGATCCTGTCTTTGCGAATAGCCTAGAATCATGGATTCGGTTGATGCACCAATCCCTGCAGTTATTTCCCAGCAGTGTGTAGTAAAGATGCTTTCTGAATGGTTGGATGAGGTGGACTGTGCGAATAGCCAGTGGCATTTCCATAGGCTTAGCTGATGGTTCGGTGAGCCACTGCACAGAAAAGTTCTACCTCTGAATAGGGGGATGCGGCAGCACAGCGGTTAGAATGTCGGGCTCTCAAAATTAAAAGAACCCAGGTTTGAATCCTCTTGCTGCCGTTTCAAAGCTTTAGCAATTACATTCATCCCACGTTGCCACAGTTCACTCAGCTGTATAAATGAGTACCTGGCTACAGACAGTTCACTCAGCTGCATAAATGAGTACCTGGCTACAGACAGTTCACTCAGCTGCATAAAAGAGTACCTGGCTACAGACAGTTCACTCAGCTGTATAAATGAGTACCTGGCTACAGACAGTTCACTCAGCTGTATAAATGAGTACCTGGCTACAGACAGTTCACTCAGCTGTATAAATGAGTACCTGGCTACAGACAGAAATGGATATCTGAAAGAATAGTCTTCGTGCAGTAATTGTGTTGGAATAACAGGTCTGCCAGGAGGTGAAGTGCAAAGCACTTTGAACAGTCCTCGGCCAAAGACTGGATACCGCGCTATATAAGAACAAACCTTTAACCTTCGGCGCTTTGAACAGGGATGTCAACAAGCGGGGGGCTGAGACCAATGAGAATCCGTTGTGATTTGGCCAACTTTCAACTAATACATTTAACACTTGTTGGTGGTGGTTACTGGTGGATTCAATTGGAATGTGAGATGGGCCGAGATCTGGCACCTCCGTGACCGAGATCGATCATCGAAGTAATTCGCGTTGTATCGGCGTCTTCACTTTTAAGTTTTTGACAGCAAATTATGCAGTGTTGCGCCCACAATTACATACTGAAACATTGCCCGCCTGCATATTACATTAGAAGAATACACACGTACTAAGTACAAGTAAGCATACAACAATAAATGGACAATGATGCACATTTTATCGGTAATTTTGGATCGATTGTTGGCGATTCTTTGTTGACATTTTTGTAAAATTAAATTCGCGCCAATAATATGCAACAGAGAAAACGAATTCAAACTAACCAAAGCGTGCTTCTTCGAGATATCGCTGCAGGGAGTCGAATGATACATCAGGTAAGTTTAATAAACTACCGTGTCTGTCAATAAACGAGCAAACAATGGCAAAATTTGGATCTGACTGCACAGCAGAAACCTCCGCCATTTTGAGAAAGCCAAATCTTACTGAGTTAGTCACTCAACGCAGTTTCGTATTCGTGTAAAACACCTTAACTACATCTGCACGTATTGTTGTCGATTAAATATATTATTTTAAACGCTAACTAGAATACTGACTTACTGATGTTACATTAATCTTAAACATCGCTTGCAACACAATGTTTGCATTACGTCACCTTTCAAAGTATCCGCCAGATGTCACCATTGAAACTGACGTTAAGCGAAACAGATTCTTATGTGGTCGTGTTTAGGCTAGGTCGTGTTTAGATTCTCCAACCAGTCTCCACTTTCAAGGAACTCCTGAGTCGTGCCCGATGTCCATGAGTAGTTAGCCATTACCCAGCTGGGGCTTGCCGATTCCGAAACAGAATGTTACAATTCATAGATCCCTGATCGGATTAATTATTGCACCGCAATACCGCGCAACACTGTGTCGGCCAACCAATTTGGCTAATAATCGTTCATGTAAACTGGCCTTTAATCTTACAGGGCAATAAGTGCTAGCACGTCTCTTCTGTTGACGTCATAGCTCCCCAGATCGTCGCGCACCAGTCTGTCCCACGGTCCCCGGACAATTAGCACATTCATCGCCTCAGTGGGTCGTCCGCCCTCATCAAGAGACATGCAGTGCCCCAACCACCGAAGTCGCCGCCTCTCTCGCGGCAGCTCGGTCTCGGGTGGGTCTGGCGAGCCTCGCTCCACTCTGAAAGTTCGTCGGTCAGCAACCTGCTGACCGACGAACGCGTGCGCTGCCTATAGCTGTACTAGGTTTAGTTGCACCCGACACTCGTCAGTGGACTTGATGACAAGGTTGTCAGCGTATCCAAGCCAGTTGCACCCGTGTCGACGCCCCAACCGCCGGTACGCTTCCATGAACGCTCACATGGTCCGGTACAACGCCATGGAAACACCGCCAGGTTCATGGTCCGGTCCAACGCCATAGAAACACCGCCAGGTACATGGTCCGGTCAAATGCTATGGAAACACCGCCAGGTTCATGGTCCGGTCCAACACTACGAAAACACCGCCAGGTTCATGGTCCCGTCCAATGCCATGAAAACTCCGCCAGGTTCACGATCCCGTCCAATGCCATGGAAACTTCGCCAGGTTCATGGTCCGGTCCAATGCCATAGAAACACCGCCAGGTTCATGGGCCGGTCCAACGCCATAGAAACACCGCCAGGTTCATGGGCCGGTCCAATGCCATGGAAACATCGCCAGGTTCATGGGCCGGTCCAACGCCATAGAAACATCGCCAGGTTCATGGGCCGGTCCAATGCCATGGAAACATCGCCAGGTTCATGGGCCGGTCCAATGCCATGGAAACATCGCCAGGTTCATGGTCCGGTCCAACGCCATAGAAACATCGCCAGGTTCATGGGCCGGTCCAATGCCATGGAAACATCGCCAGGTTCATGGTCCGGTCCAACGCCATAGAAACATCGCCAGGTTCATGGGCCGGTCCAATGCCATGGAAACATCGCCAGGTTCATGGGCCGGTCCAATGCCATGGAAACATCGCCAGGTTCATGGGCCGGTCCAACGCCATAGAAACACCGCCAGGTTCATGGCCCGGTCCAACGCCATAGAAACACCGCCAGGTTCACGATCCCGTCCAATGCCATGGAAACATCGCCAGGTTCAACGAACGTCTCTGCTTCGAATGTTAGGGACATTCTTCAGATAATCTTAAGCCTGCCAGACAAACACCGGTTCTTCAGTTGCCAACATATTGGCGACTACTTGTTCTGTTGGCAACTCAAGTGTAGTTGTTATGTGTTTGTTCTCCAACAACAGTTGGCAACACTTTTTGTTGACATCTGGCATCTGAAAAATCGGCCGGCCGATGGGTAGTTGTTGGCAGACAAACAGTTGGCTACTAAAAGTCGGTATATGTGTTGCGGGGTTAACAACTATTGTCACATTGTCGCCTGACCACCTCAACGATCTGCCTGTGACACTCGGCACACATTGGCCACACAGAGCCCGCCACGCCCGACTACCCTCGCACGAAGCCATTCTGCAGCGCCAGCACCGACTAAGAGAACGGCTTACTCAATTCAGCGCGTTGGTGTTGGCGTGTTGAATATAGTAGATGCGCTGGCAGTTGGGGCAAGCACGTGTGAAGTGATCGATTAGTTTGGAAAAAATATATACTACCACTATTAGATACAATATATATTTGTTATATATAAGTGTTCGACCTCGTGGTCAGGTGGACAGTGGCAGAGCAGTTCTCTCAGGCTTACTGTAGTCAGTGCGCTGGCACAGACTCAGTAGTGGGACACATCGATATGCTTATGAACAAATTGGCCTCCTCCACGATATCCACTTACCAATTGGAGATATATCTAAAAACCACAAAGACAGTTATTTAGAGTTAGTTACCGGGCGCTGCAGTTCTTGCGTGTGAGTTTGTCAGAGTTGTCGACGAGGGCACAGGTACCATAGATTATTTAAACTAGATGCGCAGGGGGAACTGACAGAGAAAACTCAAAGGAGTACTACTACAAATACACATCCAAAGAAATGTTCACCAATAATTTCAGACAATGAACTTAAATGTGTATGCTTAAATGCCAGGAGCATAGTAAATAAAAAAAGTGAGTTAGACATTATGGTAGCAGATATTGATCCTCATGTAATAGGTATCACAGAATCATGGGCAAATGAAGATATAGTAGATGCTGAGTTAGCACTGACAGGCTATGTAATGTTTAGGAAGGATAGACGAGAAAGAAGGGGAGGTGGAGTAATTTTGTATATTAAAGAATCTATCCAAACATATGAAATTACACTGAAAAGTGAAGCAGATAGTGTGGAGGCAATTTGGTGTAACATAGTTACCAGGAACTCAACATTAACAATAGGAGTAGTTTATCGTAGTCCTAACATAGGACAAGAGGAAGAAGTAAAATTACAAAAGGCGATAAGGGAGGTGAGCAAGGGAGAATGTGTTATAATGGGTGATTTTAACCATGGCCATATACAATGGGAATCATTAGAGAGTGCTGGAGGTGACGACCATCAGTTTCTACTTCTAACACAGGATTGTTTCCTTACTCAACATGTCTTGGAACCAACCAGAGGTGGGAATGTGTTAGATTTAATTTTGTCTTCTCAAAATGAATTAGTTGACAATGTTAAAGTACACGAACCTTTGGGTTCAAGTGACCATAACCAAATCCATTTTAATATAAAAGTAAAAACAGGGAATACATATAAAAAACAATGGAGGAGGAACTTCAACAAAGGCAAATATAAAGTGATGAGAACATATCTAGCAAATATAGATTGGAATAACTTGCTGAAGAACAAGACAGCAACAGAATGCTGGACTTGTTTAAAATATGAGATTGAGGGCATTATTGATAAATTTATTCCATTAAGAAAACAAGGGAAAAGATCCAGGAAAAAACACCTGTCAAAAGAAGCTATTAGAAAAATTGCTCACAAACAGATGCTGTGGAGGGTCTATAAACACACTGGAAATGTAGAAGACTACACAAACTACAAAGAGGCACTTAACCTAGCTACAACTGAAATTAGAAAATCTAAAAGAACCTTTGAAAAAAAATTGGCAGGTAATATAAAAAATGACAGCAAGAGTTTCTTTGCTTATGTAAGGAGTAAACAGAAAGTTTGAGATAAGGTCGGACCACTGGAAAACAACAGTGAAAACATAATTTCAGATGGGTTCCAAATGGCAGAGGTCCTGAATGAGTATTTTAGCTCAGTTTTTACCACAGAAGATATCGGCTCACTTCCAGTTCCATTGACTAAATTTGAGGGCAATAAATCAGAACATTTAGGGCAGTTATTTGTAACTCCTGAAATGATAGCAAAGAAGATTAAGAAGATGAAAGATAATAAATCACCTGGAGTTGATGGGATACCACCAAAACTGCTAAAGGAAATTGTTGATCAAATTAGTACACCACTTGCAAACTTATTTAACTTGTCACTAGAAGAAGGAATAGTTCCTTCAGAATGGAAAGAAGCAAACATTACGCCGCTATTTAAGAAGGGATCGAGGAAGAAGCCAGAAAATTACAGACCAGTGAGTTTAACATCAGTTGTATGTAAATTACTCGAAACATTAATTAGAGACCACATGGTGGAATTCCTCATAAAACATAAATTAATAAATACATCTCAACATGGATTCCTAAAAGCAAGGTCATGTCTAACCAATCTCTTATGTTTTTTAGAAGAAATTACAAAGTGGGTAGATGACGGGTCACCAGTGGATGTTGTCTACTTAGATTTTCAGAAAGCTTTTGATAAAGTGCCACATCAAAGATTGTTACTTAAACTAAAAGCCCATGGCAATGATGTAATCAACTGGATAGAAAAGTGGCTTACACACAGAAGACAGAGAGTAATAGTAGATGGTAAGATTTCAAACTGGAAATCTGTTTTGAGTGGGGTACCACAGGGATCAGTGTTAGGACCTATACTGTTTTTAATATATATAAATGATTTGGATGATGACATATCTAGCAAAGTACTCAAATTTGCAGATGACACAAAAGTATTCAGAAAGGTTACTAATGATATAGATAAACAAAGTTTACAGGATGATCTAGAAAAATTAGTTAAATGGTCAGAAAAATGGCAAATGTTATTCAATTTTGGGAAGTGTAAATGTATACACATAGGACATGGAAATATGGACGAGGAATATAAAATGGGGGATGCTGTACTAGGTAGAACCACACAAGAAAAGGATTTAGGAGTAACATTTAATGCTGACATGAAAGTTTCAGAGCAATGTGGGATTGCTGCTTCGAAAGGAAATCAAATTCTAGGGCTAATTAGGAGAACTATCACGTATAAGGAGAAACATCTAATTCTACCCCTGTACAAAGCAATAGTTAGACCACATTTGGAATATTGTATTCAAGCATGGAGGCCATATCGTAAAAAAAGACATAGATAAGCTAGAAAGAATACAACGAAGAGCAACTAAGATGATTCCAGAATTAAGAGACCTTAGTTACGAAAGTCGCTTATTACAATGTGGTTTGACAACACTAGAGACCAGGAGACTAAGAGGAGACCAAATAGAAGTGTTTAAAATAGTGAACGGTTATGAGGATGTTGATAGGAATATGTTCTTCAAACTTAAAGAAGAACCAGAGGACACAAAGCAGCATTAGTTAAGGAGCAGTGTAGGTTGGACATGAGAAAGTACTCTTTCTCACAGAGGATGATAAATGAAAGGAACAAACTGCCAAATGATTGTGTTAATGCTAGTTGTGTGAATATGTTTAAAAATAGAATTGACAGATATCTGATAAGGGCAGGCTACACATAGATGAGAAAATTGTTGGACTCTCGATAAGCCAGTGGCTTCCTTGTCCACTTGCCATCTGGAACTTGTTGTTCGAGATGGCAATCTTGTTAAATCTTGTTAAAATTATGTTTTCTACCTGTCGGACAAAGATGGAAACAGTGGCTGAAATGAGTGTGAGTCACTCTCCAGATGGCATAGCCTTGACCCCACCATCTATAATTTGAGCACACTAGCTTTGGGGGTAGCCAACACAGCTACCTGCTAAAGCCTGTTGTTTCAATGTTTGTGTGAGCTGATAAGACATGTCTGGGAAGACATGAGAAGGTGGGGGTTCACAAGCCAGATGGCTTCATCAGCTAGGCAAATGTCTTTGTTAATTTTACTATGGGCAGTGCTAGGTTGTATTACCTCTGACCAGTTTCTCTGAGAGTCTACTACTAGTACTGGACTGACCCTCTACCTACTCAGATACAATAACACCTGCGTATACATATCCTGTTGTACAATCTAGCTCCTCCATACCTGGAACAGGTTGATAAAAAGACAGATTGTGTCTCATCGTTAATTAAGTTCTGTATTTAACTGATATTATTAAAGATAATGTAATTTTCCAAGCATCCAAGTGAGCACCGTGTTCAATGGTGGCAGACCGATTGACCAGCTAAGGCTGTCTGGGAGCACATTGTTATAGGTAGAGTGGTTGCAAAACAGTTATCAGATGCAAGTTGTATAATTTATATAATATTACTCATGATTTTGTTGTTATTTCTAAGTGAAGTAGTTTTACTTTTTACTCAAGTACTTTTTTACAAAATATTTTTCTTTTACTCAAGTAGTTTTTAGGTGAATTACTTTTACTCAAGTACAAAATTAAAGTAATTCAGTCAACCTTGGTTACATGTATGTATGGGGTAAATGTATGGGGTAAATCATTCATATGTGTTAGATACAGCAGCTGAGGCACGCAGGACTCATTCATACATGCATTGCATGCATGCTTGTATGAATGACACCCACCCACCCACCCACCCGCCCACCCGCCCACCCGCCCACCCGCCCACCCGTCCACCCGTCCATCCGTCCATCCGTCCATCCAGCCCTCCACCCATCCATCCATCCACGCGTTCACCCATCCATCCAGCCGTTCACCCATCCATCGATCCATCCATGCATCCATCAATCCAATCACCCATCCATCCATCCAGGCGCCCACACACGCATGCACCCACCCACACCACCCGCACGCATGCCCGCACGCACGCACGCACGCACGCACGCACGCACGCACGCACGCACGCACGCACGCACGCACGCACGCACGCACACAGCTGGTCTTGGCTATTATTTGTGCGCATGAGTAGGAAGTTGTCATTTTGTTCAAAACTGTAAGTGCACCAGAATTTTTCTTAATTTGAATGTATTTAGATTTAACAAGATTGCCATATAAGGCAAAAACTCAGATGGCAAGTGGACAAGGAAGCCATTGGCATATGGAGAGTCAAAAATTTTTTATTTATGTGTAACCCGCCCTCCTGAGATATGTGTTAACCTTGTTAACACATATTCACGCTGCTAGCAGTTATGCAATCTGCAGATAATTTGTTCCATTTATTTATTTTTCTCTGTGAAAATGAGTACTTCCTGATATCCAATCTACACTGATCATTTACTAATGTTACCTCATATCTTCTATTTCTACTATCTTTCATGAGTGAGAAAAACATATTAATTAAAAATTAAAAACTGTTGGTCCTCATCCTCTGTACTCTAGAGATTTCCGTTGTATATGTCCGTGGTTAAAATCTCCAGTTATGATTCATACTCTTTTTCTGTTCTGAGTGGGGTACCACAGGGATCAGTATTAGGCCCTATACTGTTTTTAATATATATATAAATGATTTGGAAGATGACATAGCTAACAAAGTACTCAAATTTGCAGATGACACAAAAGGTTACTAATGATACAGATAAACAAAGTTTACAGGATGATCTAGATAAATTATTTAAATGGTCAGAAAAATGGCAAATGTTATTCAATTTTGGGAAGTGTAAATATATAGACATAAGACATGGAAACATGGATGAAGAATATAAAATGGGGGATGCTGTACTAGGTAGAACTACACAAGAAAAGGACTTAGGTGTAACATTTAGTGCTGACATGAAAGTTTCAGAGCAATGTGGGATTGCTGTTTCGAAAGGAAATCAAATTCTAGGGCTAATTAGGAGAACTATCACGTGTAAGGAGAAACAGCTAATTGTACCCCTGTACAAAGCAATAGTTAGACCACATTTAGAATATTGTATACAAGCATGGAGGCTGTATCGTAAGAAGGACATAGACAAGTTAGAAAGAATACAACGAAGAGCAACTAAAATGATTCCAGAATTGAGAGACCTTAGTTACGAAAATCACTTATTACAATGTGGTTTGACAACACTAGAGACCAGGAGACTAAGAGGAGACCAAATAGAAGTGTTTAAAATAGTGAACGGTTATGAGGATGTTGATAGGAATATGTTTTTCAAACTTAAAGAAGGCAGTAGAACTAAAGGACACAAAGCAGCATTAGTTAAGGAACAGTGTAGGTTGGACATGAGAAAATACTCTTTCTCACAGAGGGTGATAAATGAATGGAATAAACTGCCAAATGATCGTGTTAATGCTAGTAGTGTGAATATGTTTAAAAAATAGAATTGACAGATATATGATAAGGGCGGGCTATGCATAGATGGAATAAACTGCCAAATGATTGTGTTAATGCTAGTAGTGTGAATATGTTTAAAAAATAGAATTGACAAGTGTAGAGATTTTACTCACTTCCTTTATAGAGTTGTGTATGTTTGTGTTATCCTCTTCATCTATGTTTGAACTTTGGTAAACTAATCCAATAGTTAATGTTGAATTTCCTATAACTATATTGCACCATACAGCTTCATCGCAATCTGATTCCCTTTCTAATTTTATTTTGTATCCTGTGAGGCCTAATTCAGCATCTGAGATCTTTTTGTTGGTCCATTATTCGGTTATACCAATTATGTGAGGGTCAATATATTCTACTATAATATGTTTAATTCGTTTTTTTTATTTGTTTTTCTTATTTAATTACTCAAAATAATGGTAAGGATACTTTTCCATTTTGATCAATGATAAACTCAAAATAAGCTTAAACTATGTTTTACAAATATCCACCCTGAGGTAAACATCAAGAAAGTGCTCTAAAATCAGAAACGTCTTTTATTGGACATATTCATTTTGAAATTGCAGACCGTTTCCGTGTACTTAATCGAAAGTATCGTTTTGGGACGACCGTTGTTGTGCCGGAAATTGAGGTTTGTTTTCACTAGATACGCGAACGCAAGGTTTGTACAATCTCCTCAGCGCAACGCCCCGATAGTAATTACGAAGTCCAGACAAATTATCCTTTGCAAAAACTCCATACACATACGTTCATTCTAACTTTATGTGGTAAACATCGACGGACGAAGTAATAATACAACGTATTAAGCACTGACGACGGTGGCACCGGCGCTGGCACTTGGTCTTGACAGTGACAGGAGGAATCTATGTCAACGAAGACTGGACTACAGTCAAATCAGTAAGTCGTAACCTCTCGTTCACTGAACGTTATTTGCCGTTCTACCCCATTCCGTATTTTTTTTACAAAATCCTAGTCTTAGAATATATTAGACTTGAATGTTAAGCCTACACAGCCGGTGAATCATGGGATTTCCTCTAACATTCTCATTCAATGCTTTTTGTAGGCTGTAGTCATAGGTTGACCATAATAATAATGATTTTAGACAAATAATAGTAATGCTGCCAAGCTAAGTTCTAGGTTAAGCTACTAACTGCTAATACTAAACTCTATACAGTAAATATATAGTGTCTTAAATATTCAATAAAATATTTAAACTGTTAAAATACACTTTAAATCAATACCAGCAAGATTGCAATATAGAAAATAACTGTAGTGTGGCTAATTTGTGGATAGAAGTGTTTATATCAATCCAGATAGTGATAACGAAGTAATTAAGTATATATGTTTCCGTACATCTATTGTTATACTCTGTTCTCTATTACCCTAGTCCTAGACAGCGTCAGTTGATGCGTCACCATGTCTGATATATTGTGTTTTACCATTGACAGCATCACTTAACATGTGACCATGTCCGATGTGTTGTCTAACACTTGATAGCATTGTTGTGTCTTACCCATGACAGTATCACATGATGTGTCACCATGTCTTATATGTTGTGTCTTACCCTTGACAGCAACACTTGACACGTCACCATGTCTCATTTGTCATGTCTTACCTTTGACAGCATCAATTGACATGTCACCATGTCTCATATGTTGTGTCTTGATAGCAAAACTTGATGCATCATCACATCTTATATGTTGTGTCTTGCCCTTGACAGCATTGCTTGGCGCGTCACCATGTCTTGTGTTGTGTCTTACCATTGACATCAACACTTGATGCATCAACATGTTTCCTATGTTATGTCTTACCCTTGACAGCACCATTTGGCGAATTACAATGTGTCATGTTGTTTCTTACCATTGACAGCATCACTTGACGCATCACCATGTCTCATATATTGTGTCTTACCCTTGACAACATCACTTGACGTATCACCATGTCTCATATGTCATGTTTTACCATTGACAGTGTCACTTGATGCGTCACCATGTCTCATATGTCGTGTCTTACCCTTGACAGCATCACTTGATGCGTCACCATGTCTCGTATGTCGTGTCTTACCATTGACAGCATCACTTGATGTGTCACCATGTCTGATATGTTGTGTTTTACCCTTGGAAACATCACTTGATACGTCACCATGTCTCATATGTTGTGTCTTACCCTTGACAGCATCACTGTGTTTCATATGTTGTGACTTACCCTTGACAGTGTCACTTGATGTGTCACCATGTCTTGTCTTACCGCTGACAGCATCACTTGATGTGTCACCATGTCTGATATGTTGTGTTTTACCCTTGGAAACATCACTTGACGCATCACTGTGTCTCATATGTTGTGTCTTACCCTTGACAGCATCACTGTGTCTCATATGTTGTGTCTTAACCTTGACAATGGCACTTGAAGTGTCACCATATCTCATGTGTTGTGTCTTACCCTTCACAGTGTCACTTTATCATAATGTCTCTTATCCTGTATCTTACCCTTGACAGCATCACTCGACACGTCACTTGATGCATCACCATGTCTCGGGACCACGAAACACGAAGCAGTAGGAGTGCCCGCAGCCTCAGTGTGAGGATTCCTTCGACAAACACACCAGACAACACTCACGAGGTGTCGCCACGGCAGTACATAGATGATGTCAAACCTATACCGCCAAAAGTGAATTCATCCATACCTGACATTCACGCACTTCAGCTGCCAAAGATAGAGTGAGTGTAAACGGGAAAAGGGTTCTCAAAACATGGATTTTTTTAACAGAGTTCTATTACAAGTTTCTGCCAAGTGTAGTCTCACCCAGCGATAGGTGCAATTACACAAAAGCCAGTCACTCACCTGGTATGTTTCATTACAAATACACTTCTAAAATGTTAAAATCAATTACTATCGCACCATTTCAATTACAATCTAACTGTTTATTAGAAAAGTTTATGCAGTATTTCTTTTAGTATTTTTAATGATTTGGTAAATTTTATTTAATCATGACATGAATCATGGAACCATGCCAAACACAAAATATTGCAATTAATCAGGGGGTTATATATGGTTAAATGGCGTAGCCTTTGTATATAGTCAATATGTTGAGATCATCCTCTAACCCTTATGAAAGACGTGACTAAGGTTTCACCTTAGGTCTAAATAATTGGTCAGTGCTGTGAAAGTCAGGGGTAGGAATCAAGTACTTGGGGATGTATTTAAGTACATGTACTTGACCCCAACTCTGGTGAAAGCAAAACCTTGCATGTGAGAAACATATCAACTTTCCATGACTTACACATAAGATTAAATCTCATTTATATAAATAATTGACTTAAGACGTTGTTGGTGCCAGGGAGGCCGTGTTGGCTGCACGCAAAATAGAGAATGCATGGCTCGGAATGCGGGACAGACAACTCTTCAAACTCCTCAAGCACGCTGTCTGTGCTGCAGTAAGTATTGTATCCATTGTTCAAATGATGAATCATTTATATAACCCTGAATGATGTGGCTATGTCTATGGAAGCTTTCCATGGGGATTCCAGTTACCTACATACTAATGATATTATATTCTTTATAACTGGAAATTGTATTAAGTTTTTGGAAATGTCAGGACTTAGGGAATTTCAGTTAGCAAATGTGCATGGAAAAACCTATACTGGAACATGTCAGACAACCACTGGATCTGGGGTGACAAGTAGGCATTGTAGCTAGTTTGGCAATCTGGTGTAATTGGTACAGTGTAAAGTTTTGTGGATGATTGATAGTCTTGTAACTTTCCGTCTATACTGAAAGATTGGCTGGTTTAATGCGGACAACGTACCGGTATTGGACTGTGACATAATGGAACAAATTATTTAATCAGAAAGGCTATAAATGAATGGAACAAATTATCTACTGATTATGTAAATGTTAGCAGCGTGAATATGTTTGAAAGCAAAATTAACAAATATGTCAGAATGGCAGGTTACACATACTAGTAGATAATAAATTGTTGAACTCTCAGTAAGCCTATATTATGGCATCCTTGGTCACTTGCCATCTGGGTTTTTTGTTTTGGATGCAATCTTGTTAAATGTAGTAACACTGGATTCTGTGAAGTAATCCTTGAACACAAAGTCCACATTGACGGTGTTTTACCCTTGGCCATCTTGTCGCCTTGTCTAGGAAGCTTCTCTGTCATTTGAGATCCTGCGAAAAGTTTGCCCTAAAGAAGCAGAATTACTGAAAGACAAAACAATGACAAGCAAGGTCAGACTAAGGTCAGTGGCAGTAGAAACAAGGTCAAGTCAAGGTCGGTAAAAGGCATAATATTACAGGAAGATGAAAAGCGTTACAAAAGTGGTATATGATATATCATCATAATATTGTCTTGTATTGTCATGCCTGGCATTGTACGCACAGCATGTGCGCGCACACACACACTCGCACACACACATGTGCATTGTTGCATTAAAGACAAATATAAGAGCTTCACCGGGCCACAGTAATATCATCCACAACTGTATGATAGACAACGATGTTCCCAACAGTCAAGCTGTCTTTATAAACTCTTGTTGAGACTTGATGTCTATTATAATGAGACGACTAGTGTGATTGTGAATATTGAAAGCAAGTGGCCATCTTGACTGCAACAATACTGGATAAAGAGTTTGTGTATACATCATTATTTTGTTTGAATCTATGATTCTACATATTGCTGTTGAAATATCAAAACAGTGGTTCTTCAATAACATATCTGTCGAGGAATCAAAACAGTGGTTCTTCAACAACATATCTGTCGAGGAATCAAAACAGTGGTTCTTCAACAAAATATATCTGTCAAGGAATCAAAACAGTGGTTCTTCAACAACATATCTGTTGAGGAATCAAAACAGTCGTTCTTCAACAACATATCTGTCGAGGAATCAAAACAGTGGTTCTTCAACAACATATATCTGTCAAGGAATCAAAACAGTGGTTCTTCAACAATATATCTGTCGAGGAATCAAAACAGTGGTTCTTCAACAACATATCTGTTGAGGAATCAAAACAGTGGTTCTTCAACAAAATATATCTGTCAAGGAATCAAAACAGTGGTTCTTCAACAACATATCTGTCGAGGAATCAAAACAGTGGTTCTTCAACAACATATATCTGTCAAGGAATCAAAACAGTGGTTCTTCAACAACATATCTGTTGAGGAATCAAAACAGTGGTTCTTCAACAAAATATATCTGTCAAGGAATCAAAACAGTCTTTCTTCAACAACATATCTGTTGAGGAATCAAAACAGTCGTTCTTCAATAACATATCTGTCGAGGAATCAAAACAGTGGTTCTTCAATAACATATCTGTCGAGGAATCAAAACAGTCGTTCTTCAACAACATATCTGTCGAGGAATCAAAACAGTCGTTCTTCAACAACATATCTGTTGAGGAATCAAAACAGTCGTTCTTCAACAACATATCTGTCGAGGAATCAAAACAGTGGTTCTTCAACAACATATCTGTTGAGGAATCAAAACAGTCGTTCTTCAACAAAATATATCTGTCGAGGAATCAAAACAGTGGTTCTTCAACAACATATCTGTTGAGGAATCAAAACAGTCGTTCTTCAACAACATATCTGTCGAGGAATCAAAACAGTCGTTCTTCAACAACATATCTGTCGAGGAATCAAAACAGTCGTTCTTCAACAACATATCTGTCGAGGAATCAAAACAGTGGTTCTTCAATAACATATCTGTCGAGGAATCAAAACAGTGGTTCTTCAACAACATATCTGTCGAGGAATCAAAACAGTCGTTCTTCAACAACATATCTGTCGAGGAATCAAAACAGTGGTTCTTCAATAACATATCTGTCGAGGAATCAAAACAGTGGTTCTTCAATAACATATCTGTCGAGGAATCAAAACAGTGGTTCTTCAACAACATATCTGTCGAGGAATCAAAACAGTCGTTCTTCAACAACATATCTGTCGAGGAATCAAAACAGTGGTTCTTCAATAACATATCTGTCGAGGAATCAAAACAGTGGTTCTTCAATAACATATCTGTCGAGGAATCAAAACAGTCGTTCTTCAACAACATATCTGTCGAGGAATCAAAACAGTCGTTCTTCAACAACATATCTGTCGAGGAATCAAAACAGTGGTTCTTCAACAACATATCTGTTGAGGAATCAAAACAGTCGTTCTTCAACAACATATCTGTTGAGGAATCAAAACAGTGGTTCTTCAACAAAATATATCTGTCGAGGAATCAAAACAGTGGTTCTTCAACAACATATCTGTCGAGGAATCAAAACAGTCGTTCTTCAACAACATATCTGTCGAGGAATCAAAACAGTCGTTCTTCAACAACATATCTGTTGAGGAATCAAAACAGTCGTTCTTCAACAAAATATATCTGTCAAGGAATCAAAACAGTGGTTCTTCAACAACATATCTGTTGAGGAATCAAAACAGTGGTTCTTCAACAACATATCTGTTGAGGAATCAAAACAGTCGTTCTTCAACAACATATCTGTCGAGGAATCAAAACAGTCGTTCTTCAACAACATATCTGTCGAGGAATCAAAACAGTCGTTCTTCAACAACATATCTGTCGAGGAATCAAAACAGTCGTTCTTCAACAACATATCTGTCGAGGAATCAAAACAGTCGTTCTTCAACAACATATCTGTCGAGGAATCAAAACAGTCGTTCTTCAACAACATATCTGTTGAGGAATCAAAACAGTCGTTCTTCAACAACATATCTGTTGAGGAATCAAAACAGTGGTTCTTCAACAAAATATATCTGTCGAGGAATCAAAACAGTCGTTCTTCAACAACATATCTGTCGAGGAATCAAAACAGTCGTTCTTCAACAACATATCTGTCGAGGAATCAAAACAGTCGTTCTTCAACAACATATCTGTCAAGGAATCAAAACAGTCGTTCTTCAACAACATATCTGTCGAGAAATCAAAACAGAGCAAGTCCATTTTCATGTGTCTGAAGTTGTTGTAGCAGACACATGTCCAACCAACTACTTGCTGCAGATCAAAATGGACTTCCATTGTTTGAACTCACCAGCAACGATCTGGTAGTGTCTTGGGTGTAATTTTTTATACTTAGTTTTTATTATATCTGTATGTATTTATTTAATCATGATTTATTTAACTAATGATTGCCTTCTAGATTTGGTGGTGGTGAGTTCCCCCCACACATCTTCTTTAAGATCTTCCTGGCAACAGAGCAGGGCATGACTGTCCACTATGTGAGCGGCAAGAAGATGATAGAACCAGCCTCTGAGGTAATTACATGTCTCGGCAACAATCTCCAAGCTATCCATTTTATTTTCCCTTTAAATGATTGTGGGTGTGAGGTAACAGGTGAGGTGACAGGTGAGGTGACAGGTTCAGTGTCTTTACAAGGTGCGTTTACATCAAACCAAGCTTTTTTTCTTCACATCAACAAAATTGTGTCTTGTGTGATCGCGGCACACAAGCCTCCACACCATAGATTACCACTGACAGTATAAGGGCTGCAATGCCAATGCAGTCATGCTTTCAGTTTTGATGAGATGCCTCTGTCAAAAATTACTGAGTCTACCAAAGGCTTGAAGCTTTGGCAATGTTGTTCATCCCACGTTGCCGTAGTTCACTCATCTGTATAAATGAGTATCTGGCAACAGACGGTGGTGTATATCTGAACAAATAATCTTTGTGCAGTAATTGCAGCATGGCTGAATGCTTTCCAGAGAACTCGGGTTGGCATGAACAGGTCTGCAGGGGGTGAAGTGTAAAGTGCTCTGAACAGTCCCTAGCACTGGATACCGTGCTATATAAGAACATACCTTTACATGTGTTGTGTCGGCATGTGTGATGACTACTGTGATGGCAGTTGACTGTGTGACACATTCAGGCAGCCAGAGACGCGTGTCAACTGATGGGACATCGCAGGTTCTATGACCAGTTAATCTCTGACCAGCTGCAAAGGGACACTCACGCGGTCACTGATGAGGTGGACATCATCACCCTGAAGGACTACATGCAGGTGAGAACACAGGACATGGTCTTTACTTGCAAGTAGTCGAACATTAATTGTGAATAATAATAATAAACTTTATTTATACACTCATATCCAGAGTATGAATTAAACCGCCTCTCGTTGTAAAGTTGCGACAGCTAGATGGCAGAAAGTTCAGAAATTTGGGCAAACACAGAGGCTCAAGGAAATCATCTGGATCAAAAACAAAATGTGTGGAATTACCATCTTGTGGAATTAACACCTTGTTCACTTTGCCGTGCTGTGTTCCTTGAGGGATGTAGTGCCATATTTGTCTTGTTCACTTTGCCGTGCTGTGTTCCTTGAGGGATGTAGTGCCGTGTTTGTCTTGTTCACTTTGCCGTGCTGTGTTCCTTGAGGGATGTAGTGCCGTGTTTGTTTTGTTCACTTTGCCATGCTGTGTTCCTTGAGGGATGTAGTGCCGTGTTTGTCTTGTTCACTTTGCCTTGCTGTGTTCCTTGAGGGATGTAGTGCAGTGTTTGTCTTGTTCACTTTGCCGTGCTGTGTTCCTTGAGGGATGTAGTGTCGTGTTTGTCTTGTTCACTTTGCCTTGCTGTGTTCCTTGAGGGATGTAGTGCTGTGTTTGTCTTGTTCACTTTGCCGTGCTGTGTTCCTTGAGGGATGTAGTGCCGTGTTTGTCTTGTTCACTTTGCCTTGCTGTGTTCCTTGAGGGATGTAGTGCCGTGTTTGTCTTGTTCACTTTGCCGTGCTGTGTTCCTTGAGGGATGTAGTGCCATGTTTGTCTTGTTCACTTTGCCTTGCTGTGATCCTTGAGGGATGTAGTGCCATGTTTGTCTTGTTCACTTTGCCTTGCTGTGTTCCTTGAGGGATGTAGTGCCATGTTTGTCTTGTTCACTTTGCCGTGCTGTGTTCCTTGAGGGATGTAGTGCCATGTTTGTCTTGTTCACTTTGCCGTGCTGTGTTCCTTGAGGGATGTAGTGCCATGTTTGTCTTGTTCACTTTGCCGTGCTGTGTTCCTTGAGGGATGTAGTGCCATGTTTGTCTTGTTCACTTTGCCGTGCTGTGTTCCTTGAGAGATGTAGTGCTGTGTTTGTCTTGTTCACTTTCCCATGCTGTGTTCCTTGAGGGATGTAGTGCAGTGTTTGTTTTGTTCACTTTACCTTGCTGTGTTCCTTGAGGGATGTAGTGCCGTGTTTGTCTTGTTCACTTTGCCGTGCTGTGTTCCTTGAGGGATGTAGTGCCATGTTTGTCTTGTTCACTTTGCTGTTGGAGTTGGAGTTGGAGTTCACTTTGCCATGCTGTGTTCCTTGAGGGATGTAGTGCCATGTTTGTCTTGTTCACTTTGCCTTGACGTGTTCCTTGAGGGATGTAGTGCTGTGTTTGTCTTGTTCACTTTGCCTTGACGTGTTCCTTGAGGGATGTAGTGCCGTGTTTGTCTTGTTCACTTTGCCTTGACTTGTTCATTGAGGGATGTAGTGCCATGTTTGTCTTGTTCACTTTGCCTTGACGTGTTCCTTGAGGGATGTAGTGCCGTGTTTGTCTTGTTCACTTTGCCTTGCTGTGTTCCTTGAGGGATGTAGTGCCGTGTTTGTCTTGTTCACTTTGCCGTGCTGTGTTCCTTGAGGGATGTAGTGCCGTGTTTGTCTTGTTCACTTTGCCTTGCTGTGTTCCTTGAGGGATGTAGTGCAGTGTTTGTCTTGTTCACTTTGCCGTGCTGTGTTCCTTGAGGGATGTAGTACCGTGTTTGTCTTGTTCACTTTGCCGTGCTGTGTTCCTTGAGGGATGTAGTGCCGTGTTTGTCTTGTTCACTTTGCCGTGCTGTGTTCCTTGAGGGATGTAGTGCCGTGTTTGTCTTGTTCACTTTGCCGTGCTGTGTTCCTTGAGGGATGTAGTGCAGTGTTTGTCTTGTTCACTTTGCCGTGCTGTGTTCCTTGAGGGATGTAGTGCCGTGTTTGTCTTGTTCCAGTATCTCAGCCTGTTGGATGAGACCCCGGCCTACTTGGGAGGAAGGGATAACTGCTGGAGGAAACTCACCCTGGAAGGTAACCCTCTGCTCCCCATTCTTCCTCCCACTCTCTGTCCCACTCCCTTTATTCCCACTTTCTCATTTCCAGTCTTAGTGCTTCAGATGTTAGTCTGTGAGCCAAAAAACGTAACATGGGGTGGGATAGTTATTTTTGCATGATATGTTTTAAAATATACCAAACCATGTTGAATTTTCTATCCATGGAAAGGTATTTCAATTCTCTATGCATCTTCATCATGAAAATATAATGTATAAGTGTTCCATGACATCATGATTACGTCATAATTAGCTTATTAAATTGGGTATCAGTAGAAAGGTATAGTTGTGTCATGTGTTGGAGTTCCTGTCATTCTCCTGGGTATATAAAAGGGTAGAGAATCACATGTACGCATGCACGCAAGCACGCATGCAACATCCTGATTGACTCTATTTGCTAGTCTCCAAGTTCCCTTTTTGATATTGAATTATGTTTTATTGCAACATTTGGGGATGTGTCAATGAAATATCAACATTGTGACCTCTGAACTTTGAAGTTAAGTTGTCACTGGATTCAGTCATTTACCCAGGCTTTATATCTAACTGTAATGTAATGTTAAAATCTGGCGTTGTTACAACATCTATACAACCAACTGTTTCATAAATATGTTACCAGAGGCAGCACTAGTCGTCCTAAAATAATGAAATCTCCCTAGTCATGATAAATGCACGCATGCATGCATACACCCATGCACGAATGCATGTACGCACGAACGCATGCACGAACGCATGCACAAACACATGCACATATAGACACTAAAGCTTTTTTTCTGTGGTTGCAGTGCTTCCACGGCAAACAATATTCTACGATATTGTTCAGTACCTCTACACTCACAAGATGTCGCCACAGTTGCTGGACGAACTGCCGGCACTGTTAGCGCTACCTCTCAACGAAGATGTACAACTAAACCAGATCCGCATCATATCACAACTCCGGTTGGTACTGCAATAACAATCCATCCTGACCAATTATTTGGAACCGTAGTGTCATTATAATGTATAAAATAAAACAAAAATCTACACAGTGCACCTGTACAGTGTTGGTGAACATTTGAAATGGTGGATTTTTGGGCTACGTCATTGAGACATCTTTTTCACAGGCCAGTTTCGAGTATGCCATACAAGCAGTACACACGCCCACTGTCGCCACCTAGTGGGAAGAAATCAAGTCGATGGTCGAGAAAAGCTGCAAAAATGCGTGCTATGAAGATGAAACGGCTATATGAGACAGAAACAATGGTAAATGTTCTTCTAAGAGTTGGTATTTTTTAAACGAGAAGACAGTCGTGGTATTTATATTCTGTACGAGACTGAGACAGTGGTAAATGTTCTTCTAAGAGTTGGTATTTTGTAATGAGAAGATAGTTGTGGTATTTATATTCTGTACGAGACTGGTAGGTAAAGGTAAAGTCATCCCCCAGGCATTACGCCTTAGGAAGCCATGAAGGCTTATATGGCCAGTGCTTAAACCTGGTTTCTGTAGTGCAAAGCAACTTAGAGTGCAGTTATACTGACTCTCCTGGACGGGACACTAGTCCATCGCAGGTACCTTCCAAACAGTGTTTGTACTCATTTGCAGCTGAGTAGACTGAGGCAAAGTAGGGTAAACGAAATTGGCTAAGCTTCGAAAACGAACTCACAACCCTTGAATTTAGAGTCCAACACCTTAACCACTAGGCCACGGCTGCCCCCAACTCCGAGACTGAGATAGTGGTAAATGTTCTTCTAAGAATTGGTATTTTGTAATGAGAAGACAGTCGTGGTATTTATATTCGATATGAGACCGAGACATTGGTTAATGTTCTACTAAGAGTTGGTATTTTGTGACATGAAGACAGTCGTGGTATTTATATTCAGTACGAGACTGAGACAGTGATAAATGTTCTTCTAAGAGTTGGTATTTTGAATAAAGAGAAGACAGTCGTGGTATTTATATTCTGTATGAGACTGAGACAGTGATAAATGTTCTTCTAAGAGTTGGTATTTTGAATAAAGAGAAGACAGTCGTGGTATTTATATTCAGTACGAGACTGAGACAGTGATAAATGTTCTTCTAAGAGTTGGTATTTTGAATAAAGAGAAGACAGTCATGGTATTTATATTCTGTATGAGACTGAGACAGTGATAAATGTTCTTCTAAGAGTTGGTATTTTGAATAAAGAGAAGACAGTCATGGTATTTATATTCTGTATGAGACAGATAGTTGTAAATGTTCTTCTAAGAGTTGGCAGTTCGTTAGGTGAAGACTTTCATGGTATTTATTCTGACACAGAAACGTTGGTCCTGTCTTTATAGAAAATAGACCTGCTAAGTCTCTGGTCCAAGTGAATATCATATGGATTAAGAACACAACATATATCTAGGGATATAAGAAGTTTAAGTGTCTACCTTGATTAGTTAATGGGATGCTGATGTCCAAAGTTGGTACATATTGAAACGTGGCTTTCTTTATCCACTCTACTTTGTAGAATCCCACCAGTGGCATACCTAGAACCTCACAAAGAGGGGGCAGGCTTAGTCACCCGTTAGTTTACCATGCTATCATGTAGTGGCACAACAGGTTAAAGAAAAAAATCCAAATGGGGACCATGGCCCAATGCCCCCCCACACCCCCCCCCCCGAATGACACCTAGCATTTGTTTGGCCTTTCAGAGCACATCCACGGAATTGTCAACGAACAGAATCACCATCACTGAACAGAACCCTGTATCACCCCTGGTGGGAGATGGGGGAGTCAAGAAGACGGAACTAAACCCAGAAGACAGCGTAGGGGAAGAGGAGGAATGGGAGACGGAGGCCCATAAACTGTACGAATGGACGCAGGAGTTGTCCCTGGATGAACTAGTGGCGACACCTAGACTCTCCGCCATGAGTCTGGCGACATCGCACTGACTCTGCGGCGTGGATGAACACGTAGCAATGCTTAGAGACAACTTCTGTTCAGAACATATTCATTATCCAGGGGTGGTAGTAGCACTACAGTACCCCTGGCAGATCAACCTATTAAAACATGTATTTGTCAGTTTATCCCACACCATTTTTTGACCGACTTGCTGTCTTGGTCGGCGTGTTTTCTGAGAGCGCCCGCACCCACAAGATGGCCAACATTACCCTCCAACCAACGACAATGGATCCACTACCAATTAAAGTTCCCGTATGCGAGCCCAGTAAATCTGAGCAAGCAATATTATTGGTTGACACAACAACTGAAAGTTCCACGTTTCAACAGGTGGATCTGCCAGGGGCACTGAGGTTGTCAGAAGAGCCTGGTGATGAGGATGGTTTAGGACAAGTTTAGTTGAAGTTTTGTTAATGTGCCAAACTGTGCAACCCTGGGGTGGGGTGTACCAAACTGTGCAACCCTGGGGGTGGGGTGTGCCAAACTGTGCAACCCTGGGGTGGGGTGTACCAAACTGTGCAACCCTGGGGGTGGGGTGTACCAAACTGTGCAACACTGGGGGTGGGGTGTGCCAAACTGTGCAACCCTAGGGGTGGGGTGTACCAAACTGTGCAACCCTTGGGGTGGGGTGTGCCAAACTGTGCAACCCTAGGGGTGGGGTGTACCAAACTATGCAACCCTGGGGGTGGGGTGTACAAGACTGTGCAACCCTAGGGGTGGGGTGTACCAAACTATGCAACCCTGGGGTGGGGTGTACCAAACTGTGCAACCCTAGGGGTGGGGTGTACCAAACTGTGCAACACTGGGGGTGGGGTGTACCAAACTGTGCAACCCTAGTGGTGGGGTGTACCAAACTGTGCAACCCTGGGGTGTGGTGTGCCAAACTGTGCAACCCTGGGGTGTGATGTGCCAAACTGTGCAACCCTGGGGGTGGGATGTGCCAAACTGTGCAACCCTGGGGGGTGGGGGTGCCACAAGGGGCTGCTGTAATGTTTATGCATGGGTTGTCCCATCGAACACTTTGCTGATGTTATGAACTTAACAAACATCATTTCACTAACATTAACAAGAAACTAATATTAAACAGATGTATCAGTTTTGATTGTTGTGTGTCATTTATAATTGCTTGGGGTAGAATTTGAGTTGGACTTGGGGTCAATCATAATAACGCCTAAAAAAATGCCAATTACACTTTAAAAAAAATAAATTCCATATCGAAATAACAGAGCAACCATCGACATACTCAATACCCAAAACAACATCTATTTTAGAGCAGCTTTATTTAATTTCTGCATATTATTGCACATAATGGCAAACAAACATCATATACATAACATTATACTTATATCTGTAGTGAATAATTTCAGTTAAAAAGTTTGATGTAATTGAAAATACCAATTACATTTTCTCCAATTCCAATTACTTTTAATAACAAAACACCAATTTTAATTCCAGAATTGGAATTGTCGTTTCAGTTACAATGCACATATACAAATCTTCTACCCTTAAAAACCTATTTAATATACTACTCGTGTATTTGTTTATTGTCATTCATGTACCGGTGGTCCCACCACAGTAATATACTCGTGTCCCTGGCGCTGCAGGTAAACAACGTACACAGGTGACACATCAGATACAGCGTAATAGTTGCAGGTGTAATATTAAAAGAATATTAATTACTAACCAACGAAACAAAATTCTATCGATACACTTCACTGGTTCCGATTGGTTACAATTAAATACGCGTACTTAATTATTTAAAGGCATGCCATTAACATTACATACGCATACTTAATTAATTAAAAGCATGCCTTTAACTTTACATACACGCATTTAATTAATTAAAGGCAAGCTTTTAATATTACAACCACGCCGTTAACTTTAAATACGCGCATTTAAATAATTAAAGGCATGCCTTATTTCTTAGCTCTCCCATCATCCAGTAGAGTCCTGTATTCGATCCCCGGATTAAGTGTGATATCCGAACGTCTTCTGTTCTGAACTAGTCTCGCTTATCCACATAGTAACTCTATGCGCTTATCCGACTCTCTCTCGGCTTCGTGAATCCGCCGAGAAGATGTGTGCGACAAACGGTGGCCCAACATCGCGGAGCCTGGATAATCGAGGCTACTTCTGAACTGGTCGGAGAGATGGTGCAGGCCAACTACACTTCACGGTCGACTGACGCTGGGATCCCCGACCACACAATACGCTCAGCTGCGGGCCTAAGCCATCTAAAACAAGCCGATTCCGCGGGAAACCACGAACTTGGCAAAACTAGCGCCATCTGTCGGAGTTGTCTACATTAGTATTGAGAAACAACACCAGAAGGCGCCATCATCGTACCGTGCCCTCGACCGTCCGCCCGTTCGTCATGATACAGTGTTGCCAAAACGAATTAATCGGTTATTCATTATGCGAGACTAAGATGCTATAACATATTTGCATGTAGCGAACAGTTTTCTTAGGAATACATTGGAAACGTGGTTAAAGTATTATGTTTCCACAAGCGACCAACACCAAGTGAATGCACACAAAAAAAACTTGCGTAGGTTGAAGGAACGGAGAATGTCCGAAGTTAAAAATACATCGGACAGAACGGTGTCTGAGATGACTCACGGACCCGGTGAAGCGGAAGCACCACTGGTTCGTCGGAGGCGATGATGATGTCATACTGCCCTGTCACGTTGACACGGACCCACCTCGTGACAGAAGATGCAGTTAGACACGTAGACCTAGGCGCTATTGCAGGCCCATTATTGTTGTTGAAAAAGAAACTTGCCTGCTTGTTAAAAAAATTATGTGCTTACGAAGTATGCAGCATGTTTCTCCCAGTAACATGATCGATACCCACACGTTATTACACAGATCTCAACCCAGTGACGCATCTAGGAACGGGAGGCCAAGGGGGAGGGGAGGGCAAGGGGGAGGGCAAGCCTAGTCAGCTTCTAGTTATACTGTCTGCCATATAGTGGCGCAACGGGTGACATACCATGATACGTACGATAAATAAATCCCAATCCCCCCGCAATACGCCACCGTGACCCCGCCTCTGGTGTTTAATTCTCTGTGCAGAACAAACACACAGAAGCATCGATAATTCTTGACGATTGTAAAATCTGTTTTCACAATATGGCATTTGCTCGCTCGCTCGTTTGCTTGCTTCTTCCAAAATTCAGCCTAGCCTTAACACGTTCAGGGTACAGACCATAGAGTTACATCATTAATCATTCCCTATAGACTAACTAACGGGTGTTCTATTCATGTAGTACAGACAGACCAATAGACGAACACAAACATAATCACTTATATATAGTTAAAAAAAATTGCATGAAAGTCTTGGATACTGAAGTCTTTGCTTGTTTGCTTGTTATGGTATTTCGTACGGATGACATAATACAATTCAATATTTCTGGACGACCTTTGTGCCTTCAGACAACAGTTATAAGCGCCACTTGAATAGTGCGGGTCACGCAGTGCTGGTTATGACGTCACTCAGCCGCTAATCCCCAACCACAACAAATTAAATCAATTCATCACATCATTGTTGTAGCAACTAGCAACAATCGTATTTGTTCTTACATCTGTTCTTCCTTTTGTCATTATGTTTGACGAAGAACATCTGTCGTGGGGCAAATCCAGGTTTCCAAAAACGATGTTGTTATGTGTAAAAAAGTATTAAAAAAGACAATAATATAAATACATACAAGCATAATCTTAGGATAATATAGGACACTAAAATGTTTTGAAAGAAACCATGGATACAAAGCAAGCATTTACGGATAAAATGGTTAAGTTGTAATGTATATCAACCCTTCTATGTTGCTCGACTGATGATGAACATTACGTCTCCACATTAGACAGACTGCGAAAATTATTCTCGGTTCGATTTTTCGTTCATCTCGTTTAAGAATAATACCGTAGAAAATCGAACCTATCAATGCCAGTTTGTTTGTACAAATGTATTATTCAGATTCGACAAAACCGATATTCGGCGACAAAACAAAAAGTGACAATGTGTAGTTTGCTTCTATATACTAGGAGCAGAAAAGGCCATTCACGCTTTCCCGAGTTACCCGATCTACTGACCACAGTGAATGGTTGCAATGATTTAAACAGAAGTAGGCACTTTTATTAAACCGACTGCGCGGATTGCTTAATCTTTTCACACACTAGGACTACATAGTTTAACATAACATAAACGATTCCCCCCGTATTTACGGGGGGGGGGGGTGAGGGGGTGAGGGGGTGAGTGAGATACTAAGTAACCGCAACTGAATGAACCTGATTCACGGTGAGCTCAATGTACTGCGGGGGCAACTTCAAGTAATATGTAAAATTAAAATAAAAGCAAGATACTTGTGCGCGCGCACGCACGCACGCACGCACGCACGCACGCACGCACGCACGCACGCACGCACGCACGCACGCACGCACGCACGCACGCACGCACGCACGCACGCACGCACGCACGCACGCACGCACGCACGCACGCACGCACGCACGCACGCACGCACGCACGCACGCACGCACGCACGCACGCACGCACGCACGCACGCACGCACGCACGCACACACACACACTAATTGGACTCTCGATAAGCCAATGGCTTCCTTGTCCACTTGCCATCTGGGCCTTTGGCTTGGATGGTAAATCTTGTTAAATCTTGTTAAATCTAATGGTGTTGGCGAGACGGCGAAACGGCTAGACGGCGAGACGGTAGATTGTACGACACCAATAGTAGGGCCAAATAAATTAGTACTAATGATGATGTCCAAAAATTATGATGATAATGATGATGTTGGTGGTGATGATGATGATGAGGAGGAGGATAATTGCACACATATAAAATACTAATATAATATTATATATAATAAATACAATTATGATTTTCGTATATCTGTATTCTCCTGATTTTTTATAGGTGGAGACTCTTCGCAGAAGGTTTCGTGCACACCTACATTTATGAGGTGAATTATGCTGTATCTCACCAAAATACATTGCAATGGGTTTGTATAGTTAATGATGCACTAGTTTCTTCCTCCAGAATGGATAAAGTTCATAGAGTAACAATTATACATCACTTAATGTCAGTTAAGCACACATACAAGAAACCTAGCTTCTGCATCACCCAGAAGATTTCATTCAGGTTTCATGCTAGGCAGAGTCGTCCGCCCCAGTCTTGAGCTATGTAACAGCAACAGCCAGATAAAAAAATTGTATGGCGATTGACTTTGCCTAGTTTCATGCACACCTACAAATGCCTTGTCACGTCACAGAGTGCGCGAAACCTTCTGCAAAGAGTATCAACCTTTTTGATAGCTTAGGTCCAAAGTGGTGCGCATGTTCAGTGCAACCGGAAACCGAGTCGCAAAAACGTGACATATTATGTTAACGGTGTTTGTTTTTATCGAATTGCGCGAACCTGGTGCACTTTGGAAAGAAGACATTGTCTTTAATGCAGTGAGACCAATTTGTGGAAAGGACAAAAGGTAAGCGTTTTTCATGTTACACTGATATGTTAGCATAAACGAACTTATTTACGGATAAATCTGACGGCGGACGGCTTCGATCGTTCACGTGCGGCTGCTGACGTGAACAACGCTGATGTCTGAGACAGAGACTGAGACAAGTTTTTAATTGTGGCAGTTGTAAATTTACACAGAGATGAGATTCTAATTGAAGACTTGTTGTAGTTATGAATGTAGCGATTACAGGTTACAAGTTAAAAACCGTTGACGCGTTTATCAGATTCATCTAAAGACTGAATTCGTTGTTTGACATTTGGCTGTCATTAGTTGGGGAAAGCGCCTGCGTGTTATTTCACAGACAGTTCATGCCATTGGTATTGGGGGGGGGAGGGGGGTTGCGACATCAACATACTTTGTGAGAAAAAACAGCCTAGCTATCATACTTTAGTTAGATAGTTAGAAATGAACACTGTGCATCCTGCATCGTCATTACAATTTACCTCCAGTGTCAGTGACAGTAAACATAGCAATCTGTTATCTGACAGCCTACACTGCAGGGCAGCGACATCAACATACTTTGTGAGAGAAAACAGCCTGGCTATCATACTTTAGTTAGAAGTTAGAAATGAACTAACACTGTGCATCCTGCATCGTCATCACAATTTACCTCCAGTGTCAGTGACAGTAAACATAGCAATCTGTTATCTGACAAGCATGGAGACTACTGCACAGCCTACACTGCAGGGCAGTCACTAAGCCTAAACTCAGCATCATGTACAGCATCATGTACAGCATCATGTACAGCATCATGTACAGCATCATGTACACACTAGTCAATGTCCTAACTAGTGGGTATTTATAGCAACAAATCACTATCTTGTTCCCACGAACGTCATCTCTAGGTTATAACATTTCTTAGCCTACCATATATAATTATATCCCTCACTCCAGATGTAATTATGACAAATACTTTTTCCTGCATAATTATTCGACTCAGGAACTCCCTCCCTTGGTGCGTTGCCAGTCTAAACATCCTGCATGCATATATGAACAGCTTCCCGCCATCCAGTCTTGTGCACATATATTTGTTTATTAATACATTATTCTTTAAAATGTTCACCATCTACAAGTATTTAAAAATATTTCCTGTTCACTTGCTAAGGTGCCAGCATCCTCAGCAAGTTTATGGGAGAATAAACGAAGAAGAAGATCAATGACATTACTTATTTGACAGACCTAAATTGAATCTACAAATATATATACATATACATATATAAAATATATATACATATACATATATAAAATATATATTTCATTGTTCATTACATCTCCCTCCTCTGACTCACTCAGTCACTCACTCGCTCAATCACACAGTCATCCTTTGACTAGACCAATCGTAGGGTTGTGCGTCAGGAAACCTCATCAGAAACCATCGTCCATCTGACACAGTTGTTAGCCCTTCTGGCTCTAGATCTGTCCTTTCTCGGACGTTGTCCATCCACATTTTCGGTCTGCTTCTTCTTCATCTGCCATTGACCGTGCCTTGCATGATCTCCTTTGTGTGTTATCTCTTGATGTGTGGCCGATGCACTGCAGTTGGTGGCCTGCCACCACAGTGAGTACTGGCTCAGCTCAGAGATGGCCCAGCTCAGAGATGGCCCGGCTCAGAGATGGCTCGGCTCAGAGATGGCCCGGACCATGGATTCGTTCGTTATATCTGTGACATTTTTAGGGTTCCTCTGAAAAATTTGATCATTGCTATTTTTTTCTTTTTAAGTCAGCTTTCAGGGTCTAGCTTTTGTACCTGCAGGTACATCAGCGCTAATGTGACGAGGCTTTTATACAGTCATATTTTCGTTGCAGTTTTTATGTTGTCAGTCTTGCTGTAGAGGTAAGACCACAGTTAGGGTTCCAGAAATGTTTCACACGAACGTAGTGTCGCAAAATATGCAATTTAGCTGATTTCAGTGATTTAATTTGCCAAGAAATAACAGTATTCAGCCAGCAAGGTTGGAAAGTTCGAAATGTTGCACCTTTAGCAGTGAGATGTTGCAGTATGGTGACATTCCGTAGGAGTATTAATATTTCGCAAAAACTACCAATTTTGGTGATAGGTGCATTTGTAACTTGATTAAAAGAGCTGGAGGTGTGTGATTTTGACAAAACTTGTTCAGAATATCAATGACATGATGGCGGTGGCTGTGAATTAATTTAAGAATTTTTGGTGGTCCAGTTTTATAAGCAGACAAATGTAAAATGGCCACCAATGCAAAGTGCACTGTTGTCTGCCCTCTGTGCACTGACTGTGTCTTCCTAGATGTCTGTCTTAGTTCTACTGCTGCTGTAGGCCTTCATTGTGTCATGTACAATTACATCATTCTCCAATAGATGGATATTGTCACCATAAAGACTGCAGTTTTATTGCTGTGCCCAGGGTTTATTGCAGTGTGATAAGGTCAATCCATGTTGGTTGGTCCAGTGATATGCTTCATTCTCTGCCAGGTCAGACTGACTCAGTCTGCTGTAAGTTAAGTCTCCCCCCCCATTGACTCATTCAGCCCATCGCAAGCCCGGTTCACTGATATTTTAATTTGTAAAGGTATGTTCTTATATACGTGTATCCAATCCTTGGGACTGTTCAGAATGCTTTACATTTCACCCCCTGGCAGACCTGCTGTGTGTGTGTTCATTCCAATGCCATCTTGACTTCTCTGGGAAGCATTCAGTCATGCTGTAATTACTGCAAGAAGACTATTCGTTCAGATATCAGATACCACCGTCTATAGCTAGGTACTCAATTATCAAAGCTTCAAAATGGCAGCAAGAGGGTTTGAACCCAGCTTCTCTCGATTGAGAGCCCGACGTTCTAATCGCTACGCTACCTTGCCCCACATTTTTGTGTGTGAATATGCACATTCAGTTGAATAAAAGCATTAGAACATTTAGTTTTGAAATCATCAACAGAATTAGTTTTTATTGTTAGATTGGGTAACTTGCGCAAATGTAACTAGCTTCATGTCGTCGAGATGGACCACTATTGCTATTTTTTTTCAGCAAATTTTTACCAGACAATGAATAGTTTGTCCGATGATAGTGTGCTGTAGTGAATGCTAGATAGGTTCAGATTTTTGCAAAGTGAATCTGAAATGAGACATGTGAAACATTGAAATTGAGGATGGCGCCAGAAGTGAATAATGTTATAGCAGAACATTTAACATTGAGTTAATAATAACCAAAACATTTAACATTGAGTTAATAATAACTAAAACAACAAAGTATTCTACTTGAGACTTTGTTTAGAAATTAGCATCATTGCCTTTGACATAGCATTTGCAAATTTTGGGATTTGTTTTAACCGAATTATCAAAACATTCAGTCAGATATATCTGTTAATTATTATTTTAAACCAAGTATCACCCTAACAGACAAATGCAATAATAAACGTGTGTTTAAACTTCCAGTAATTAACAATCTATGCTGTGAGTTGTATTTGATTTTACAATTAAGGGCTCCAACCCTGGACATTAGCCTATTTGTCTTGTGATCAGGTTGACCTTATGACCCTGTCAAACAGTTCTGGTGAGAACCATGTGATGTATATTATATGTTGTTGCTCTCCTCTTTATCCCTGTAGTCCGGGGTGAGGCTGGCTCCGATACTGGTCGTCGATGTTTGTTTCCCCTTCATCTTTGTCACTTGTCTCCACCACCCATCTCCACTCCCCTCTATCCCTCTCATTCCCTCCCCTCCCACTCCCGCCAAAACTCTTTACGCAGTCCTCCCATCTCAGTCTCGGTCTTCCTCTTCTCCTTCTATCTTCTAGTCTGAGTGCATCTGCTCTCTTCGTCAAATGTTCCCTTCCATTCTTTCCACATGTCCAGCCCACCTTAGCCAACTCCTCACCAGCTTCCTCGTGAGACTCTCTCTCACACCAACTTCCTCGTGAGACTCTCTCTCACACCAACTTCCTCGTGAGACTCTCACACCAACTTCCTCGTGAGACTCTCTCACACACCAACTTCCTCCCTCTTCACTTATCTATTTTTTTCACGCTCGCAATTCTTTTCACCCAGTTATTCTCGCAAACTTATATATATATATATATATTATATATATATAATAAATTTTATTATATATAGTAATTTTTTGGAAGTATTTTACATTTGTTAACTGACCTTGTAGGTTAGATTTTAAACGAAGTCATGCAGGTCTATGTGGGCGAGAGGGAGTCTAGAAAGAAAGCGTTGAGATGACACCATAAGTCACCAGTAGGTGGCACTCTTCAGCAATTGTTGCCTCCATTTTAAAAGGCCCTCCAGCGACTGATCAATATTTCCTTGGGCTTCCTGTTGCCCTGTTGCCCTGGCTGCAGTATTTGGGCTTCGAGTGATATATGACCTAATAACTGCATTAGACGTTTGTAAGCACACTTATAGCATTCCTGTGATTGCTCAAAACGTTGCCATTTCATGTCAAACATATTTCTGCACAGATGGAATTTGTGGTGGTAGAAAATAGGCTGAGATTAAAGGAAACAACAGTCATTGGCTGATATATCTGTCTGTCAGTAATCGTCATAAAAAAGTATGTTCTTGTACAACGCAGTATACAGTCCTTGGGGTTGCTCAAAGCTCTTTACCCTTCACCCCCTGGCAGACCTGCTCCTTTACCTTTCACCCCCAGGCAGACCTGCTCCTTTACCCTTCACCCCCAGGCAGACCTGCTCCTTTACCTTTCACCCCCAGGCAGACCTGCTCCTTTACCCTTCACCCCCAGGCAGACCTGCTCCTTTACCTTTCACCCCCAGGCAGACCTGCCCCTTCACCCCAGGCAGACCTGCTCCTTTACACTTCACCCTTTGGCAGACCTGCTCCTTTACACTTCACCCCCAGGCAGACTTGCTCCTTTACACTTCACCCCCAGGCAGACCTGCTCCTTTACCCTTCACCCCCAGGCAGACCTGCTCCTTTACACTTCACCCCCTGGCAGACCTGCTCCTTTACACTTCACCCCCAGGCAGACCTGCTCCTTTACACTTCACCCCCAGGCAGACCTGCTCCTTTACCCTTCACCCCCTGGCAGACCTGCTCCTTTACACTTCACCCCAGGCAGACTTGCTCCTTTACACTTCACCCCCAGGCAGACCTGCTCCTTTACACTTCACCCCAGGCAAACCTGCTCCTTTACCCTTCACCCCCAGGCAGACCTGCTCCTTTACCCTTCACCCCCAGGCAGACCTGCTCGTTTACACTTCACCCTCTGGCAGACCTGCTCCTTTACACTTCACCCTCTGGCAGACCTGCTCATTCCAACGCCATCTCGATTTCTCGCCATAGAGCGATCTTCATATGTTGTAAGCCTTACTTTGTTTCTTTGCCAAACTAACTAAGATGTTGTAAATACTAACAAATTATGTTGCAATGTTATTGCAATGTCCGATAAAACAGTAGCTGGTCAAACTGAAAGTGTCAAATGGGGAAGACTGATCATTTATTAAAATTTTTCCAAATTCCCATTTTGTACAATTTCTGATGGTAAATATATACTGCAGTCTGCAGCAATAAAGACTCATTAAAGAGTAAAGCATATTCGTAAAACAGTGTTAACTTAGACTTTACAGTAGACTGCTTTGAGATTAAAAACTTAAGTGAATAAGCTGATCTTAATTTGTAGCTTATTTAATTAGTTTTAACGTATCTTAATTTATCTCAGTTCATCTTGATTTATTTAATTTTAATTGGTTTTAATTTATATTAATTTAACCCAATTATCTTGATTTATTTAGCTTATCTAATTGGTTTTAACTTATCTTAATTTATCTCAATTTATCTTGTCTTATCTTACATATTTTACCATGTTAGTGCCTTTTTTGTCCTGATACACAGCGTGTTATAAATGCCTAATTTATTTGTTATTTTATACAAACCCTCCAGCTAGTGATGTACTAGCAGTTAACCCTTGCACTCCCTGAGTAAATTATTGTTCCATATTTAACTGTGTTGTTAACATGACTTGTACTAAAGAAGGAGGAGAACTAATTGTGTGCATGTTACGATATGTAGCACAGTGAATTACAACTTATTTGTGTCGCTGTCCAGTGCCTAAATAGACATCGTGGTGGTGGCGTGGAGGTGACGTGGCGCTGGCTTGATGCTCAGAAATTGCCTCATGGGCGTGCTGTCAATCAGTCAAGTTTATTTCATAATTACGGTAACAGTAGAACGGGAATTCTAGCACGGGACACATGTCTGGAAAGCAAAGCAGTGACAATATATGTGCCGTGGTTATGACATGAATAATGATGGATCCCTCGGGGAGGCATTTTGCATGTGAAATGGTTTCGTCTTCGCATTGGAAGGCATGAGCTTGCTATGAACGGTGTTTTTTTGTGTTTGAAAGCAGATGGTAATATGGGAGGGAAGATCAAAGATGTGGTGTTTATGTGGCTGTGCTTGGAAGTTGTCATAGGTCAGAACAGGCAGTGGTGACATTTGGCAATGACCCGCCATTCCTGATGTGTTGTTTTAGGCCAATGCATGGTATTCAAATGTAAAAATAATGGTAACACAAAAGAATCTCTTAATGATTATTTTACACTATTTATGAGGTTTCTGGACTTATTGAATATGTAAATCAAAAGCAGTATGTCAAGGAATGTTTTACCAAGTAATGTTTTTCTAGTTTTATGGTCAAATTTCTGAATGATGATGTGAAATTTGAATACTCTACAAGTCATTTATGCAGATTGATGTGTTCTGCAATATGTTTGAGGAACTTACTCTCTAAAGCAATTACATATTATATTCCTAACATTATGGTTGAATTTTGAAGTGAAGATTCAACAAGTCACGTAAATTACTATATACATTTTCACGAAATGCTATCATTACTTACTGTTGACAATGTCCAATACATGCGGACAATGTCCAATACCTGTTAACAATGTCCAATACATGCGGACAATGTCCAATACCTGTTGACAATGTCCAATACCTGTTGACAATGTCCAATACATGCAGACAATGTCCAGTACCTGTTGACAATGTCCAATACATGCGGACAATGTCCAATACCTGTGGACAATGTCCAATACATGCGGACAATGTCCAATACCTGTGGACAATGTCCAATACATGCGGACAATGTGCAATACCTGTGGACAATGTCCAATACCTGCAGACAATGTCCAATACATGCAGACAATGTCCAATACCTGTGGACAATGTCCAATACCTGTGGACAATGTCCAATACATGCAGACAATGTCCAATACCTGTTGACAATGTCCAATACATGCGGACAATGTCCAATACCTGTGGACAATGTCCAATACATGCGGACAATGTGCAATACCTGTGGACAATGTCCAATACATGCGGACAATGTCCAATACCTGCAGACAATGTCCAATACCTGCAGACAATGTCCAATACATGCAGACAATGTCCAATACCTGTGGACAATGTCCAATACCTGTTGACAATGTCCAATACCTGTTGACAATGTCCAATACCTGTTGACAATGTCCAATACATGCGGACAATGTCCAATACCTGTGGACAATGTCCAGTACCTGTGGACAATGTCCAATACCTGTGGACAATGTCCAATACATGCTGACAATGTCCAATACCTGTTGACAATGTCCAATACCTGCAGACAATGTCCAATACATGCAGACAATGTCCAATACCTGTGGACAATGTCCAATACCTGTGGACAATGTCCAATACCTGTGGACAATGTCCAATACCTGTGGACAATGTCCAATACCTGTGGACAATGTCCAATACATGCGGACAATGTCCAATACCTGTGGACAATTTCCAATACATGCGGACAATGTCCAATACCTGTTGACAATGTCCAATACATGCAGACAATGTCCAATACCTGTGGACAATGTCCAATACCTGCAGACAATGTCCAATACCTGTGGACAATGTCCAATACCTGTGGACAATGTCCAATACCTGCAGACAATGTCCAATACTTGCAGACAATGTCCAGTACCTGCGGACAATGTCCAATACCTGTTGATAATGTCCAATACATGCGGACAATGTCCAATGCCTGTTGACAATGTCCAATACCTGCGGACAATGTCCAATACCTGCGGATAATGTCCAATACCTGCAGACAATGTCCAATACCTGTGGACAATGTCCAATACATGCGGACAATGTCTAATGCCTGTTGACAATGTCCAATACCTGCGGACAATGTCCAATACCTGTTGACAATGTCCAATACCTGCGGACAGACAATGTCCAATATCTGCAGACAATGTCAAATACCTGTAGACAATGTCCAGTACCTGCGGACAATGACTATTACCTGCGGACAATGTCCAATATCTGCAGACAATGTCCAATACCTGCGGACAATGTCCAGTACCTGCGGTCAATGTCCAGTACCTGCGGACAATGTCCAGTAACTGCGGACAATGTCCAGTACCTGCGGACAATGTCCAGTAACTGCGGACAATGTCCAGTAACTGCGGACAATGTCCAGTACCTGCAGACAATGTCCAGTAACTGCGGACAATGTCCAGTACCTGCGGACAATGTCCAGTAACTGCGGACAGTGTCACACTGTGTCTATCATTAAAACCCGTAACATTGTGTACCCCTCCACATGCCATGTACCCCTCCACATGCCATGTACCCCTCCACATGCCATGTACCCCTCCACATGCCATGTACCCCTCCACATGCCATGTACCCCTCCACATGCGATGTACCCTTCCACATGCAATGCACCCCTCCACATGCAATGCACCCCTCCACATGCAATGCACTCCTCCACATGCAATGTACCTCTCCACATGCAATGCACCCTCCACATGCAATATACCCCGCCACATGCAATGTACCCCTCCACGTGCAGTGTACCTCTCCACATGCAATGTACCCTCCACATGCAATGTAGTCTTACTTCTACTGCAATGTACCTCTCCACATGCAATGTACCCCTCCACATGCAATGTACCCCTCCACTTGCAATGTATCCCTCCACATGCAATGTACCCCTCCACATGCAATGTATCCCTCCACATGCAATGTACCCTCCACATGCAATGTGGTCTTACTTCTACTGCAATGTACCTCTCCACATGCAATGTATCCCTCCACATGCAATGTACCCCTCCACTTGCAATGTACCCCTCGACATACAGTGTACCACTCCACATACAGTGTAAACATAATATTCACCTGAAACGTTAAAATTATATTGACAACGGCCAAGGTGAAACTATATGATCAAAATGTGGTTCATTAAAACCCATCTGGGCAATGACGGTGTAAGAATAGATATAACTTATGATATATAACATAGTTTGTGATATATAACATATAGTTTGTGATATATAACATATGTAGTTTATGATATATAACATGATATAGTTAATGATATATAACATGATATAGTTTATGATATATAACATGATAGAGTTTATGATATATAACATGATATAGTTTATGATGTATAACATGATAGAGTTTATGATATATAACATGATTTTTTATGATAAACCAGACGTTGGCAATGAAATCCCCCGCTCTTCTGCTATGGGCGCCCAGACTTCTGCTGTGGTCAGTACATAAAGCTATTTCTAACACACACTCATGAATGTATGAGAGCTCTCACTGGCGGACACAAATTGGGAGTTTGGTTATTAGAAAAACATGCGAATAACGCAGCGAATTAGCGGCGATGGAACCAGATTAGATATCCTGTTCACGGCTGGCAAATCATAGCCGCCGGATTAGATTGCATTTGTGCGTTGGATGGCAGTGGATGACCCTAGACTGATGTGACGCATTGCAATCGCACATGGGGAGCTGATTCAATGGCATTGTCCAAGTAATCACACAGGGGAGCTGACTCAATGGTGTTGTCCAAGTAATCACACAGGGGGAGCTGACTCAATGGCATTGTCCAAGTAATCACACAGGGGAGCTGACTCAATGGTGTTGTCCAAGTAATCACACAGGGGAGCTGACTCAATGGTATTGTCCAAGTAATCACACAGGGAGAGCTGACTCAATGGTATTGTCCAAGTAATCACACGGGGGAGCTGACTCAATGGCATTGTCCAAGTAATCACACAGGGGGAGCTGACTCAATGGTATTGTCCAAGGAATCACACAGGGGAGCTGACTCAATGGCATTGCCCAAGTAATCACACAGGGAGAGCTGACTCAATGGTATTGTCCAAGTAATCACACAGGGGAGCTGACTCAATGGTGTTGTCCAAGTAATCACACAGGGGGAGCTGACTCAATGGCATTGTCCAAGTAATCACACAGGGGAGCTGACTCAATGGTGTTGTCCAAGTAATCACACAGGGGGAGCTGACTCAATGGCATTGTCCAAGTAATCACACAGGGGAGCTGACTCAATGGTGTTGTCCAAGTAATCACACAGGGGAGCTGACTCAATGGCATTGTCCAAGTAATCACACAGGGGAGCTGACTCAATGGTGTTGTCCAAGTAATCACACAGGGGGAGCTGACTCAATGGCATTGTCCAAGTAATCACACAGGGGAGCTGACTCAATGGTGTTGTTCAAGTAATCACACAGGGGAGCTGACTCAATGGTATTGTCCAAGTAATCATACAAGGAGAGCTGACTCAATGGTATTGTCCAAGTAATCAATGGTGTTGTTCAAGTAATCACACAGGGGAGCTGACTCAATGGTATTGTCCAAGTAATCATACAGGGAGAGCTGACTCAATGGTATTGTCCAAGTAATCACATGGGGGCTGAGCTGACTCAATGGCATTGTCCAAGTAATCACACAGGGGGAACTGACTCAATGGTGTTGTCCAAGTAATCACACAGGGGAGCTGACTCAATGGCATTGTCCAAGTAATCACACAGGGGGAGCTGACTCAATGGTATTGTCCAAGTAATCACACAGGGGGAGCTGACTCAATGGTATTGCCCAAGTAATCACATAGGGGGAGCTGACTCAATGGCATTGCCCAAGTAATCACACAGGGGGAGCTGACTCAATGGTATTGTCCAAGTAATCACACAGGGGAGCTGACTCAATGGCATTGTCCAAGTAATCACACAGGGGGAGCTGACTCAATGGTATTGTCCAAGTAATCACACAGGGGGAGCTGGTAGTCCTGTTGGTGAAGCTTTAATTTGTTCTGTTTGACTTGCTGTGATGAATATTGCTGCGGGCTGTTATGGCATGCGTGGCACGCTCCCATCGTCTTCTTTGTCTGTCTTTGTTGGCCACCGCGGCCACCGCAGGGAAAAACTAGACCAGGAACTGTCTGTTATCTGGGGCATTCAGGTGACCTTGCAAGCCCGCTGAATGGGTTCCGAGAACTGACATAGAAGCGAATAAAGATGGATGTGAACAAGCCCTTTGTCTGCCATGTGGTCAGTGAGGTGGAGCCCTCTGGTGACAAGCTTAACTCTGTTGGTTGTTTTGGTGTGGGACAGTGTGCTGGTTGAATGAGTTGCCCAACTGTCATACGTATTCGAACTTTTAAAATTTACACAATTATGACTAAAAGTAACCACAAGAGGGCACTTGTACATGCAGTTCGCAGTCTCAACACCAGTGTTATGGCAGGTTACAGACAGTCAAGTTGTCAGTGTGCGCGACAATCGTCATAACGACTGTCACGGTTTAATGAACCCTGCTTGCAGTGTGTGTGGCTTCAGTCGTTATGGTAATCATAGGGTTACATTTCTGGTGGCTGACTGGCATGTGTTTGTGTCAGTGACAGAAAAATCACTGCAAATGTAGGCAATATCCTCTTGTTTTGGGGCAACTTGTGACGGCACCATCTCTCATGTTGATTTTCTCAGAAACAAATTAGCAAGATTTGATGAAAATCTCTACAGCAGTCAGTAACATTACATACAACAGCTAGTGTCATTGTGATAAAATCTTAATTATTATTTTGCAGATAGGACTAAACAACGTTAACATGGTCACCTATGGAAAAAGAAACATTGATCTGTGTCCTTGTCTGGGATCATTGATCTGTGTCCTTGTCTGGTATCATTGATCTGTGTCCTTGTCTGGGATCACTCACAGTCACATTCCGGGGCAGAGTTTAATTAAAGGATGCTGTGTCAGCATGGTAGTGCATGCACGTCTAAGCATGCACACGCAGCAAGTGTTCTGGTGACAATTCTGTCTGGACATTAAACATGAGTATTAATTTCAGATGAGCAGTGTCACGCTTGATGCCTGGTGCTATTCATAGAGACCTAATTGAAACCTAGTACCATAAAGCACTGCATCATTATAAGCCCTCTGGGGATCATGCCTCAGTTATACTTCCTGGTGTGTTACAGACGAATGTAGGGCACAGTAATTTTAGATGTGTTATTTTCAAAAAATCATATCATCTGACATAACTGCATTTGAGCCAGGCACATTGGCAAGTTTGCTGGGAGAACATGTTGGTAATGTAACTGTGGATTTTTAGATGACTTCAATAGGCGGAAGGATTTTTGGCAGTTTTTTCGTAACAAGGCACGTGTGCGTAGTAATTCAGTAATTCACGGGTATGGCACGTTCAGGCATTTTAAATGAGTTACAACTACGAGACTTTGACTAAACTCGATCAGCATGTCAATGAGATGATGGCAACGGCAGGTAAGAAGTTTCAGAATTTTTTATGGTCCCGTTTTCTTATAATCATGCAAAACGTTAACAATGTCGCCAATGGGAAACGTAACAGGAGGCTAAACCCTCTGCCCCTGCCAACCCCAACCCCCTCCCACACTCCCATCCCCAACCCCCCCACCCTCCCATCAACAACACTGTAATCACATTTAACTTTAACAGAGCTATAAGTTGTAATAGAAGTAAGAGCTTCATGGATTCAGGCTCAACCAGTCTACTGTAGTGTCTAGCAGACTTTGTCATGTAGTGTATAAGTTGTAATAGAAGTAAGAGCTGCATGGATTCAGGCTCAACCAGTCTACTGTAGTGTCTGGCAGACTTTGTCATGTAGTGTACAAGTTGTAATAGAAGTAAGAGCTTCATGGATTCAGGCTCAACCAGTCTACTGTAGTGTCTAGCAGACTTTGTCATGTAGTGTACAAGTTGTAATAGAAGTAAGAGCTTCATGGATTCAGACTCAACCAGTCTACTGTAGTGTCTAGCAGACTTTGTCATGTAGTGTACAAGTTGTAATAGAAGTAAGAGCTTCATGGATTCAGGCTCAACCAGTCTACTGTAGTGTCTAGCAGACTTTGTCATGTAGTGTATAAGTTGTAATAGAAGTAAGAGCTTCATGGATTCAGACTCAACCAGTCTACTGTAGTGTCTAGCAGACTTTGTCATGTAGTGTACAAGTTGTAATAGAAGTAAGAGCTTCATGGATTCAGGCTCAACCAGTCTACTGTAGTGTCTAGCAGACTTTGTCATGTAGTGTACAAGTTGTAATAGAAGTAAGAGCTTCATGGATTCAGGCTCAACCAGTCTACTGTAGTGTCTAGCAGACTTTGTCATGTAGTGTATAAGTTGTAATAGAAGTAAGAGCTTCATGGATTCAGGCTCAACCAGTCTACTGTAGTGTCTAGCAGACTTTGTCATGTAGTGTACAAGTTGTAATAGAAGTAAGAGCTTCATGGATTCAGACTCAACCAGTCTACTGTAGTGTCTGGCAGACTTTGTCATGTAGTGTACAAGTTGTAATAGAAGTAAGAGCTTCATGGATTCAGACTCAACCAGTCTACTGTAGTGTCTAGCAGACTTTGTCATGTAGTGTACAAGTTGTAATAGAAGTAAGAGCTTCATGGATTCAGACTCAACCAGTCTACTGTAGTGTCTGGCAGACTTTGTCATGTAGTGTACAAGTTGTAATAGAAGTAAGAGCTTCATGGATTCAGACTCAACCAGTCTACTGTAGTGTCTAGCAGACTTTGTCACGTAGTGTACAAGTTGGAATAGAAGTAAGAGCTTCATGGATTCAGGCTCAACCAGTCTACTGTAGTGTCTAGCAGACTTTGTCATGTAGTGTAAAAGTTGTAATAGAAGTAAGAGCTGCATGGATTCAGGCTCAACCAGTCTACTGTAGTGTCTAGCAGACTTTGTCATGTAGTGTACAAGTTGTAATAGAAGTAAGAGCTTCATGGATTCAGACTCAACCAGTCTACTGTAGTGTCTGGCAGACTTTGTCATGTAGTGTACAAGTTGTAATAGAAGTAAGAGCTTCATGGATTCAGACTCAACCAGTCTACTGTAGTGTCTAGCAGACTTTGTCATGTAGTGTACAAGTTGTAATAGAAGTAAGAGCTTCATGGATTCAGACTCAACCAGTCTACTGTAGTGTCTGGCAGACTTTGTCATGTAGTGTACAAGTTGTAATAGAAGTAAGAGCTTCATGGATTCAGACTCAACCAGTCTACTGTAGTGTCTAGCAGACTTTGTCATGTAGTGTACAAGTTGTAATAGAAGTAAGAGCTTCATGGATTCAGACTCAACCAGTCTACTGTAGTGTCTGGCAGACTTTGTCATGTAGTGTACAAGTTGTAATAGAAGTAAGAGCTTCATGGATTCAGACTCAACCAGTCTACTGTAGTGTCTAGCAGACTTTGTCACGTAGTGTACAAGTTGTAATAGAAGTAAGAGCTTCATGGATTCAGGCTCAACCAGTCTACTGTAGTGTCTAGCAGACTTTGTCATGTAGTGTATAAGTTGTAATAGAAGTAAGAGCTGCATGGATTCAGGCTCAACCAGTCTACTGTAGTGTCTAGCAGACTTTGTCATGTAGTGTACAAGTTGTAATAGAAGTAAGAGCTTCATGGATTCAGACTCAACCAGTCTACTGTAGTGTCTAGCAGACTTTGTCACGTAGTGTACAAGTTGTAATAGAAGTAAGAGCTTCATGGATTCAGGCTCAACCAGTCTACTGTAGTGTCTAGCAGACTTTGTCATGTAGTGTATAAGTTGTAATAGAAGTAAGAGCTGCATGGATTCAGGCTCAACCAGTCTACTGTAGTGTCTAGCAGACTTTGTCATGTAGTGTACAAGTTGTAATAGAAGTAAGAGCTTCATGGATTCAGACTCAACCAGTCTACTGTAGTGTCTGGCAGACTTTGTCACGTAGTGTACAAGTTGTAATAGAAGTAAGAGCTTCATGGATTCAGACTCAACCAGTCTACTGTAGTGTCTGGCAGACTTTGTCATGTAGTGTACAAGTTGTAATAGAAGTAAGAGCTTCATGGATTCAGACTCAACCAGTCTACTGTAGTGTCTGGCAGACTTTGTCATGTAGTGTACAAGTTGTAATAGAAGTAAGAGCTTCATGGATTCAGACTCAACCAGTCTACTGTAGTGTCTGGCAGACTTTGTCATGTAGTGTACAAGTTGTAATAGAAGTAAGAGCTTCATGGATTCAGACTCAACCAGTCTACTGTAGTGTCTAGCAGACTTTGTCATGTAGTGTACAAGTTGTAATAGAAGTAAGAGCTTCATGGATTCAGACTCAACCAGTCTACTGTAGTGTCTGGCAGACTTTGTCATGTAGTGTACAAGTTGTAATAGAAGTAAGAGCTTCATGGATTCAGACTCAACCAGTCTACTGTAGTGTCTAGCAGACTTTGTCATGTAGTGTACAAGTTGTAATAGAAGTAAGAGCTGCATGGATTCAGACTCAACCAGTCTACTGTAGTGTCTGGCAGACTGTGTCATGTAGTGTACAAGTTGTAATAGAAGTAAGAGCTTCATGGATTCAGACTCAACCAGTCTACTGTAGTGTCTAGCAGACTTTGTCATGTAGTGTACAAGTTGTAATAGAAGTAAGAGCTTCATGGATTCAGACTCAACCAGTCTACTGTAGTGTCTGGCAGACTTTGTCATGTAGTGTACAAGTTGTAATAGAAGTAAGAGCTTCATGGATTCAGACTCAACCAGTCTACTGTAGTGTCTGGCAGACTTTGTCATGTAGTGTACAAGTTGTAATAGAAGTAAGAGCTTCATGGATTCAGACTCAACCAGTCTACTGTAGTGTCTGGCAGACTTTGTCATGTAGTGTACAAGTTGTAATAGAAGTAAGAGCTTCATGGATTCAGACTCAACCAGTCTACTGTAGTGTCTAGCAGACTTTGTCATGTAGTGTATAAGTTGTAATAGAAGTAAGAGCTTCATGGATTCAGACTCAACCAGTCTACTGTAGTGTCTGGCAGACTTTGTCATGTCGTGTACAAATTGATGTATGTAATGTATAAAATATAGGTTATGTTTTTTATCTTTCAACAAACATGCAAAAATCAAAACCAGTTTTGCCTGCGGAAAGTAATTAGATGTGACAGGTTTCTGAATTATCGAGTACTACCCTAAAACTGAATTATTGGATACAATTAAATAAGACTTACAAAGTTCAGTTACATGACAGTTACAGTTGTTATTGACCTCAGTCGTGATTACACATTTGTTGACATTATAATATGATATCAGTACTAGTTGGTGACACAGATGCCCAGTAGGGGGCGTGGTTGTTGGCTTTATAGATGATCCATAGAGAACATTGCAAGCATCCTTCATCTTTATAAGTGGATCTTTATGTGGGCCAGTGTCACATGGATAATCGATACAGTGTCATCAAGGTCAGACCTGTCACCAAGGATAGCCTTGTCACCAAGGTTAGACGGTACAATGTCTCTACTTGGATCAATGCAGGTGTGCCCTATGATTGTACTAATTAATTAGATTAGACAGGCACAGAATGATTAATTGATTGAATGACTACTTGTCATGGTCTAAGGTTTGTGTGACCAGTGGTCGTGTAATTGAGTTTGTGGTCCCATCAGTGAAACTCAATCGTGGCCTTGCATCCAGTGATTCATTCGATCGATCAGAGGCAAGGAATATTGTGCAAACTGTCGTGTAATTTAACTCAGTTAGTCTGTGTTTACTGAGTCAAACTTGTAGGCTGTTGTCAACACTTTGGCAGCGGCAGCACGCGACAAGGGAAGGCATAAACGGAGGCTTTCCTAGACAGATGTGTCACAGGTGTCAGCATGTGTCACAGGTGTCAGCATGTGTCACAGATGTCAGCATGTGTCACAGGTGTCAATATGTGTCACAGGTGTCAGCATATGTCACAGGTGTCAATATGTGTCACAGGTGTCAGCATGTGTCACAGGTGTCAATATGTGTCACAGGTGTCAGCATATGTCACAGGTGTCAGCATGTGTCACAGGTGTCAGCATGTGTCACAGGTGTCAGCATGTGTCACAGGTGTCAGCATGTGTCACAGGTGTCAGCATGTGTCACAGGTGTCAGCATGTGTCACAGGTGTCAGCATGTGCCACAGGTGCTCAAGGAAAAGTGTGAAACGACCTTTTCCAATCAACTTTCATAGATTGGTTTTGGACTAAGACGTTGTTTCTGCAGGTTTCCATTTTTTTCATTCTCGTTCACACCGAATGCATGTATACACAAGAAAATGTGAAATCACTTGAGACCAGAGAAATGACGTGGGTCTGCCAATTCTAAGTCATGCATCGTCTAATTATAGAATGGCATATGTCACATATGGGATCAATTGTGGATTTTGTTTAATAATGATTTATGGCTAATATGAGATTTGTATTTTATAGAGCTCAAACTGTGATTTGTTTGAATAAATATTTTGACTGTTTTATTGATGGACTAGATGAAGTTAGATCAGTACCCACCAAGTAATTGAATGAAATATGGTAAGACTTTCTGATTTGTCTGTGTGAGTAGGGAGTCGGAAATATGCGTCTTTGCATCTTATGATGGATCTATGTGTATCCATCATGCACTGCATTGTCAACGCGCACATACATGCATGCACACGCACATGCATGCACGCACGCACGCACGCACGCACACAGGTAACAAAAGGTCATGCCTGAATGCCAGTAAAGCTAGACAACTAGTTGATACATAAAATCTAATAGTCACGACTAACTTCTGTGTAGTTTCCTTACCCTCCTCCTCATCATCCTGAGAAGACTTTGTAGTCTGCGTTGATCGACAAGCATTTTTTTAATTTCCTCCGACATCACGCGTGAATCAATCCTCAGCTGGCGTTGTTTTTTAATTGCTTTAATCTGTGATTAAATTTTTTTACAACTGATGAGTTTTTGATGTCCCTGCTGCTGAGTGTGGCGCCATTGATGCACTGACAGCAAGCTACCCTGCTCCTGTTGTCTCTCTCATGGTTGGTTGTGTTGCTACCAGTGGTGGAAACACCTGACCATCATCAGGCACCTGTTCCCTGTCTGGCCCAGCCCAGACATTACTCCAGGAGTCAGTCAGGCATGAAAGGTCAGTCCCAGGTTCGGCACGGTTGAGCGACTCGGTCATTAAGAACGGGTGGTTGGCTGCAGACTAGTGGTGCAAGAGTGATTAATGTGCTGGCAACAGTCTGGGCAAGGGGGAGCATGCATTATTTCATGCATGCCGCCAACATGTCTGCAAGTGATGTATTTTTGAAAAGTAATTTAATTTGCCAGTATACGAGGCCGCGGTTGTCTGATATTGTTGCGTATTAATAATAGATAGCTTGTTGCGCTCTGGGATTAGTCTGACATTTCGTGATGATTATAAAGATAAAACTGTAAGGCTTTGTGGACTGTGCATTGGATGATGCATAGCTCCCTCTTATAAAGTATATCAGTGTGGCCAAGTATGGGGATAAATAGATAAATAAATTTGCCTCCTGACCAGCTTAAAGGGAACGTACAACGACCTTTGTTGGGTTATTTATTGATCCGTCAGTAATTGCCATAAAGTGATCTTAAAATGTTGTAAAAGTGCTTGATGTAATTTCAAGCTGATAAAATATAAAAACACAAATTAGAGATTGGAGCACGTTTTGTATGGAAAACTATGAATATTATTAACCAAGCCAGATGTTCAAAAATACTAATAAATTAATTGTTGCAAAGTCCCGTAAAACAAACTGAGAAAGAAAGGTGGGGTTGATCTGCAAGCAGTGATTTGTACTAGTTTTTTCTTTCAAATTCCTCTTTTCAATTTCTGATGGTAAATAAATATACTGCAGCAACGAAATATTAAAACATGACGTGTAACATGGTTTTATTTGTACGTTGAAATGGAGAAGTTAGAAAATTAAGCATTTTATTATCATTTGCTATATATAACCCTGATAAAAAATATGTTAAAAATGGCAAAAGTTGTTCTGCTTCTATATAATATACAGTAGTAGACATAAGGCTATTTAGAGTTTCACAAGTTATAATTATGATCTAAAAATGAAAGACGATCACTTTGATGTTTTTATCAGTATGCACTGTTATTAAACCAACTGTGCATTAATTACTTAAACTATTCAAGCACTACGCATTTGAACAGCAACAAACCTGATTCGTGATGGTCTCAATTGAGAAAGGAGGTTTAAAGGACAACAGAGATAGAATTGTCTTGGTTGAACTGTTGGACAGTAAGGGATTGTAACCGGTTCTTGTTCTGGGTTGGTAACAATTTGAACCGGTGAATAGAACTTACTGGTGATTGACAGTTCGCTCTAGTGGCTTGCAACAGAACTTGTTCCCTGTCACATATGACTCATTGAATCACCTGTTACCTGATGGTTCTGACTCACTGGTATGTTGACAGTCTGTGTACTTTACCAGATACCAGGGCCTTGTCACCCACGTAACCAACTCAGCGAATCAAATTAACTAGTAGCAAACATCCGCTTTCTGATCAATCCTGCACAATGTTCAAGCAGTTATTGCAAGCAGCGAAAAGTCATCGATTCGTTTTTTTTGTGTGTGACTGTCCAGTCTTGTTAGTGAAACTTTACTTATATCGTATTCTGTCCGTGCTGTAGGAAATTCATAGAGAAAAACTGACATATAGTAGAATAGACAGACAGGATCTTTTGAAGACGTGAACGTCGTTTTGCTGTATCTGTTCTATTTAAGTCAAACTGGAAGATAAACAAATCATTCTTGTTGAGCGCATCGTTGCGTAATTTTATGCGCTTTAAAGTAAATATATAATATATATGTTGTTAAACAAAAGGGGTTGGGTAGTTTCTAATTCCAATTGTAAACAGTTGGATTGGTACGCTGGGGAGCTATGGAGGATAAGCGAGTTTAAACAGGTGGGTTTTTAGTTGACAGTGATATGTTAATTAAATTGCCTACAGACTTAACATTAACTGGGAGTGAGTTCCACAGAGTTGGTGCGGTAACTGAGAAAGCTCTAGTTCCGACATTTGTCTTAACATTAACTGGGAGTGAGTTCCACAGAGTTGGTGCGGTAACTGAGAAAGCTCTAGTTCCGACACTTGTCTTAACATTAACTGGGAGTGAGTTCCACAGAGTTGGTGCGGTAACTGAGAAAGCTCTAGTTCCGACATTTGTCTTAACATTAACTGGGAGTGAGTTCCACAGAGTTGGTGCGGTAACTGAGAAAGCTCTAGTTCAGACATTTGTCTTAACATTAACTGGGAGTGAGTTCCACAGAGTTGGTGCGGTAACTGAGAAAGCTCTAGTTCCGACATTTGTCTTAACATTAACTGGGAGTGAGTTCCACAGAGTTGGTGCGGTAACTGAGAAAGCTCTAGTTCAGACATTTGTCTTAACATTAACTGGGAGTGAGTTCCACAGAGTTGGTGCGGTAACTGAGAAAGCTCTAGTTCCGACATTTGTCTTAACATTAACTGGGAGTGAGTTCCACAGAGTTGGTGCGGTAACTGAGAAAGCTCTAGTTCAGACATTTGTCTTAACATTAACTGGGAGTGAGTTCCACAGAGTTGGTGCGGTAACTGAGAAAGCTCTAGTTCCAACATTTGTCTTAACATTAACTGGGAGTGAATTCCACAGAGTTGGTGCGGTAACTGAGAAAGCTCTAGTTCAGACATTTGTCTTAACATTAACTGAGAGTGAATTCCACAGAGTTGGTGCGGTAACTGAGAAAGCTCTAGTTCCGACATTTGTCTTAACATTAACTGGGAGTGAGTTCCACAGAGTTGGTGCGGTAACTGAGAAAGCTCTAGTTCCAACATTTGTCTTAACATTAACTGGGAGTGAATTCCACAGAGTTGGTGCGGTAACTGAGAAAGCTCTAGTTCCGACATTTGTCTTAACATTAACTGGGAGTGAGTTCCACAGAGTTGGTGCGGTAACTGAGAAAGCTCTAGTTCCAACATTTGTTTTAACATTAACTGGGAGTGAATTCCACAGAGTTGGTGCGGTAACTGAGAAAGCTCTAGTTCCGACATTTGTCTTAACACTAGGAACAAAAAGTGGATTAGAATTAAATGATCGGAGCTGTCTGGGCTGTCTTGCAGGAGTGAGCAGTGAATGTAAATATGCTGGTTGTTTGGATGAAAGTGCTAGATAGATAATTGTGCAGATCTTAGAAATAATGTGATATCGGACAGAATTTAAGAAGTGGTACTGAGTGAGAGAAACGAAGAGACCGGGCAACTACCCTTGTGAAAAAATTGTGCACACATTGAAGTTTCAAGATGTCCGTGAGAGCAATATTGTGAAAAGGGGAATTCCAATAATCATATAGTGTAAACATTATATATTCGTGAAAAAACAATGTTCACATGTCTTCATGTATGATGTGATGCTCTCTGTCTGACCAGACTGGGGCCAGCGTTGATGTATTAGTGTCAGTCTACACACAGGCGTTATCACACATCTCCATGCATGTTATATATGACTTGTTGCTGGGGGCGGATATTGCTAATCTCCGAATTTATGTTATGAAGTCTGCAGTGAGGCCAACATAACACACTACATAGAACCAATGTCAGTAACTTCAGACCATTCTATGCTACATGAAACATTCAATTACATGGACCTATGCTTGTCTTTGAACCAATGTCAGTAACTTCAGACCACTCTATGTTACATGAAACATTCAATTACATCGACCTGTGCTTGTCTTTGAACCAATGTCAGTAACTTCAGACCATTCCATGCTACATGAAACATTCAATTACATCGACCTGTGCTTGTCTTTGAACCAATGTCAGTAACTTCAGACCATTCCATGCTACATGAAACATTCAATTACATCGACCTGTGCTTGTCTTTGAACCAATGTCAGTAACTTCAGACCATTCCATGCTACATGAAACATTCAATTACATCGACCTGTGCTTGTCTTTGAACCAATGTCAGTAACTTCAGACCATTCCATGCTACATGAAACATTCAATTACATCGACCTGTGCTTGTCTTTGAACCAATGTCAGTAACTTCAGACCATTCCATGCTACATGAAACATTCAATTACATCGACCTGTGCTTGTCTTTGAACCAATGTCAGTAACTTCAGACCATTCCATGCTACATGAAACATTCAATTACATCGACCTGTGCTTGTCTTTGAACCAATGTCAGTAACTTCAGACCATTCCATGCTACATGAAACATTCAATTACATCGACCTGTGCTTGTCTTTGAACCAATGTCAGTAACTTCAGACCATTCCATGCTACATGAAACATTCAATTACATCGACCTGTGCTTGTCTTTGAACCAATGTCAGTAACTTCAGACCACTCTATGTTACATGAAACATTCAATTACATCGACCTGTGCTTGTCTTTGAACCAATGTCAGTAACTTCAGACCATTCCATGCTACATGAAACATTCAATTACATCGACCTGTGCTTGTCTTTGAACCAATGTCAGTAACTTCAGACCATTCCATGCTACATGAAACATTCAATTACATCGACCTGTGCTTGTCTTTGAACCAATGTCAGTAACTTCAGACCATTCCATGCTACATGAAACATTCAATTACATCGACCTGTGCTTGTCTTTGAACCAATGTCAGTAACTTCAGACCATTCCATGCTACATGAAACATTCAATTACATCGACCTGTGCTTGTCTTTGAACCAATGATTGATGATTGATCAATGATTGATCATTGGTTTATCTAACCAATCAATGATTGAGCAATGATTGATCATTGGTTTATCTAACAAATCGGTGATTGATCAATGATTGATCATTGGTTTAACCAATCGATGATTGATCAATGATTGATCATAAAGTTAATCAATATAATTGATAAATGTCACTGTTTCTATTTGTATTGACGTAATAATATATATATATATATATATATATATATATATATATATCAATGAAAGGCAAACAAACCAGTTTGTTGTTTTTTTGCTATATTTGCGGTTTTACCATGTCGGAGTATGCACGTAGACATGCATGGTTCACTCGCTCACTCACCTGAAAGCTTTCAATAAAGTGCCACATCAAAGATTGTCACTTAAACTAAAAGCCCACAGAATAGACAATGATGTAATCAACTGGAAAGAAAAGTAGCTTACACAGCCACAGGGATCAGTATTAGGACCTATACTATTTTTAATATATATCAATGATTTGGAAGATGACATATCTAGCAAAGTACTGAAATTTGCAGATGACACAAAAGTATTCAGAAAGGTTACACGTTATACAGATAAACAAAGTTTACAGGATGATTTAGATAAATTAGTTAAATGGTAAGAAAAATGGCAAATGTTATTAAATTTTGGGAAGTGTAAATGCATACACATAGGACATGGAAACATGGATGAAGAATATAAAATAGGGGATGCTGTACTAGGTAGAACCACACAAGAAAAGGATGTGTACTTTATACAACATCGCACCAGTTACAACATCGCACCAGTTACAACATCGCACCAGTTACAACATCGCACCAGTTACAACATCGCACCAGTTACAACATCGCACCAGTTACAACAGTGAATCGGTTACAACACTGTCAGTTACAGCATTATAAACATTTATCAGTTACAGTACTATATCAATTACAACAGTGTGTCATGATGTATATGTTACAACAGTGTATCATGGTGTATATGTTATGTATCATGATGTATGAGTTACAACAGTGCATCATGGTGTATGCATTACAGCAGTGTATTGTGGTGTGTATTACAATAGTGTATCACAGTGTATGTGTTACAACAGTGTATCATGATCTATGCGTTACAACATTGTATTATGATGTATGTATTACAACAGTGTATCATGATGTATGTGTTACAACAGTGTATCGTGATGTGTGTTACAACAGTGTATCAGTCAATATTGCATCAGTCACAACAGTGTATTATAGTGTGTCAGCTGGTGTACTGTGTATTGTACTAAATTGACCTCTACAATGTGCTGACCATCGCCACGTGAGACGTTGTGAGAAGCTGCCAGCTTCTTGCTGGTCGGCAGTAACATCTCACATGCATGACGGTGCACAGTGGCGCCCTCGTGCTTCAGTGCCTCAGCAGACAATATCAAGATTGTGATTGATTCCTCGATCAGAAGCATGAACCAATCAATCGACAACGAAATTTATCAATCTGAACAGCACTAGCCACCAGGTGGCACTTCAGTCATCATAATGCAAAAACTTCATTCATGCCCTTGAAGTTAACACCCTTATGCACTGTGATCATACAAACAAACTATGTTTTGGGGAAAATACATTGAAGTACAATAATTTAAACAGTTACTAACTTGCAGGGTGTGGTGTGTTGTACAGTTACTAACCCCATGCAGGGGTGGTGTGTTGTACAGTTACTAACCCCATGTAGGGGTGGTGTGTTGTACAGTTACTAACCCCATGCAGGGGTGGTGTGTTGTACAGTTACTAACCCCATGTAGGGGTGGTGTGTTGTACAATTACTAACCCCATGCAGGGTGTGGTGTGTTGTACAGTTACTAACCCCATGCAGGGGTGGTGTGTTGTACAGTTACTAACCCCATGCAGGGGTGGTGTGTTGTACAATTACCAACCCCCATGCAGGGTGTGGTGTGTTGTACAGTTACTAACCCCATGCAGGGTGTGGTGTGTTGTACAGTTACTAACCCCATGCAGGGGTGGTGTGTTGTACAGTTACTAACCCCATGTAGGGGTGGTGTGTTGTACAGTTACTAACCCCATGCAGGGGTGGTGTGTTGTACAGTTACTAACCCCATGTAGGGGTGGTGTGTTGTACAGTTACTAACCCCATGCAGGGGTGGTGTGTTGTACAGTTACTAACCCCATGCAGGGGTGGTGTGTTGTACAGTTACTAACCCCATGTAGGGGTGGTGTGTTGTACAGTTACTAACCCCATGCAGGGGTGGTGTGTTGTACAATTACTAACCCCATGTAGGGGTGGTGTGTTGTACAGTTACTAACCCCATGCAGGGGTGGTGTGTTGTACAGTTACTAACCCCATGTAGGGGTGGTGTGTTGTACAGTTACTAACCCCATGCAGGGGTGGTGTGTCGTACAGTTACTAACCCCATGCAGGGGTGGTGTGTTGTACAGTTACTAACCCCATGTAGGGGTGGTGTGTTGTACAGTTACTAACCCCATGGAGGGGTGGTGTGTTGTACAGTTACTAACCCCATGCAGGGGTGGTGTGTTGTACAGTTACTAACCCCATGCAGGGGTGGTGTGTTGTACAGTTACTAACCCCATGCAGGGGTGGTGTGTTGTACAGTTACTAACCCCATACAGGGATGGTGTGTTGTACAGTTACTAACCCCATGCAGGGGTGGTGTGTTGTACAGTTACTAACCCCATACAGGGGTGGTTTGTTGTACAGTTACTATCCCCATACAGGGGTGGTTTGTTGTACAGCTACTAACCCCACACAGGGGTGGTTTGTTGTACAGCTACTAACCCCACACAGGGGTGGTTTGTCGTACAGCTACTAACCCCACACAGGGGTGGTTTGTTTTACAGCTACTAACCCCACACAGGGGTGGTTTGTTTTACAGCTACTATCCCCACACAGGGGTGGTTTGTTGTACAGCTACTAACCCCACACAGGGGTGGTTTGTTTTACAGCTACTAACCCCACACAGGGGTGGTTTGTTTTACAGCTACTATCCCCATACAGGGGTGGTTTGTTGTACAGCTACTAACCCCACACAGGGGTGGTTTGTTTTACAGCACATTTTTCACAATATTAATTTGAAATGAAATTAGCGAAAAAAATTAATTTTGGAAGAAACTTTTAAGAAACATTTGTGTTCGAGTCTTCATAATACATTTTGTTACCAACCACAGTATTCTATTACATTATATTACAAACCACAATATTATATTACATTCTATTACCAACCACAGTATTCTATAACATTCTATTATCAACCACAGTATTATAATACATTCTATTACCAACCACAATATTATATTACATTCTATTACCAACCACAGTATTATATTACCAACCACAGTATTATATTACATTCTATTACCAACCACAATATTATACTACATTATATTACCAACCACAGTATTATATTACATTATATTACCAACCACAATATTATATTACATTATATTACCAACCACAGTATTATATTACATTCTATTACCAACCACAATATTATACTACACTATATTACCAACCACAGTATTATATTACATTATATTACCAACCACAACTATTATACTACATTCTATTACCAACCACAACTATTATACTACATTCTATTACCAACCACAGTATTATATTACATTCTATTACCAACCACAATATTATACTACATTCTATTACCAACCACAGTATTATATTACATTATATTACCAACCACAATATTATATTACATTCTATTACCAACCACAGTATTATACTACATTATATTACCAACCACAGTATTATATTACATTATATTACCAACCACAATATTATATTACATTTTATTACCAACCACAACTATTATACTACATTCTATTACCAACCACATTATTATATTACATTATATTACCAACCACAACTATTATACTACATTCTATTACCAACCACAACTATTATACTACATTATATTACCAACCACAACTATTATACTACATTCTATTACCAACCACAACTATTATACTACATTCTATTACCAACCACAATATTATGCTACATTCTATTACCAACCACAATATTATATTACATTATATTACCAACCACAATATTATATTACATTCTATTACCAACCACAACTATTATACTACATTCTATTACCAACCACAGTATTATATTACCAACCACAACTATTACACTACATTCTGTTACCAACCACAACTATTATACTACATTCTATTACCAATCACAGTATTCTATAACATTCTATTACCAACCACAGTATTCTATAACATTCTATTACCAACCACAGTATTATATTACATTATATTACCAACCACAGTATTATATTACATTCTATTACCAACCACAATATTATATTACCAACCACAGTATTATATTACATTATATTACCAACCACAATATTATATTACATTCTATTACTAACCACAGTATTATATTACATTCTATTACCAACTACAATATTATACTACACTATATTACCAACCACAGTATTATATTACATTATATTACCAACCACAACTATTATACTACATTCTATTACCAACCACAATTATTATACTACATTCTATTACCAACCACAGTATTATATTACATTCTATTACCAACCACAATATTATACTACATTCTATTACCAACCACAGTATTATATTACATTATATTACCAACCACAATATTATATTACATTCTATTACCAACCACAGTATTATATTACATTATATTACCAACCACAATATTATACTACATTATATTACCAACCACAGTATTATATTACATTATATTACCAACCACAATATTATATTACATTTTATTACCAACCACAACTATTATACTACATTCTATTACCAACCACATTATTATATTACATTATATTACCAACCACAACTATTATACTACATTCTATTACCAACCACAACTATTATACTACATTCTATTACCAACCACAGTATTATATTACATTATATTACCAACCACAACTATTATACTACATTCTATTACCAACCACAGTATTATATTACATTATATTACCAACCACAACTATTATACTACATTATATTACCAACCACAACTATTATACTTCATTCTATTACCAACCACAGTATTATATTACGTTCTATTACCAACCACAATATTATACTACATTCTATTACCAACCACAATATTATATTACCAACCACAATATTATATTACATTATATTACCAACCACAACTATTATACTACATTCTATTACCAACCACAGTATTATATTACCAACCACAACTATTATACTACATTCTGTTACCAACCACAACTATTATACTACATTCTATTACCAATCACAGTATTCTATACATTCTATTACCAACCGCAGTATTCTATAACATTATATTACCAACCACAGTATTATATTACATTCTATTACCAACCACAGTATTATATTACAAACCACAATATTATATTACATTCTGTTACCAACCACAACTATTATACTACATTCTATTACCAACCACAATATTCTATTACCAACCACAGTATTCTATTACCAACCACAATATTCTATTACCAACCACAATATTCTATTACCAACCACAGTATTATATTACATTATATTACCAACCACAGTATTCTCTTACATTCTATTACCAACCACAGTATTCAAGTGGATGTTCCTGTATTGGGTATTACATAAATACTGGCTTGCAACCTAAATTGAGATACAAGGATGTGTAGTGAAAGAGATCTGAAAGACTGGTATTGACCTTCTCCACAGACAAAACAGTTGCCATAGACAGATGTACTTAATGACAGTTCTGCTATCAAGGCGTGATGCTGGCAGTTACAGACAGGAACCAGCTGAGACAAGCAGTATCTCACAAGCCAGGAGCTGACGCTAGCGGGGTTGGTGAAATGTATTAGTTTTAAAAATGGTGATTCCCTCACATCAAGGCCGTGCTTATGTTAGACACCGTACCCAGTGGAACAGTACATGGTCATACTATAATGGTATCTAGTGGTACTATATGGTACCTAGTGGTACTACGTGGTAATTAGTGGTATAGTGTGCTGGTCAAACAACAAATTCCTAGAGCAAATGTACGTGCCTTGTGTGTGCAACCATTTGAAATGTGAAACTGCAATGTGAAACTGCACAATGTGAAGCACTGAACCGTGACACTGTAGACATACCAGTGTCACATACCAGTGTCACATCTCAGTGTCACGTCTCAGTGTCACGTCTCAGTGCGTTTGTGTAGTTTACCTTCACATTGCTCATCGGCAAGTTATTGAAATTTGATAAATGTTTGCTAAGGTAATGCTTATTAAACAGGCCGGCTGGACACCCAAATAACCATGTTTGCTAAGTTAATGCTTATTAAACAGGCCAGCTGGACACCCAAATAACCATGTTTGCTAAGGTAATGCTTATTAAACAGGCAGGCTGGACACCCAAATAACCATGTTTGCTAAGTTAATGCTTATTAAACAGGCCAGCTGGACACCCAAATAACCATGTTTGCTAAGGTAATGCTTATTAAACAGGCCGGCTGGACACCCAAATAACCATGTTTGCTAAGGTAATGCTTATTAAACAGGCCGGCTGGACACCCAAATAACCATGTTTGCTAAGGTAATGCTTATTAAACAGGCCGGCTGGACACCCAAATAACCATGTTGTAAAATAAAAAAAGTACGTACAGTAAGAATATAGTTCCGTATTACAGTAAGAATATAGTTCCGTATTACAACACATGTTTTTAAGATAATAATAATAATAATACTTCTATAGCATTTAAGTCCTAAAGAACTGAACTCAAAGGCACAACAAACTGGAATCATTAGAGCGAGGGACTGCCAAGGATTTAGGGTGGAAATGTAATTTCAAAAAGTATGTCTTAATATTTTTGTAGAAGGTTTTCGATAAACACTTGACTGTAGAGAGTTGTCTGTCAGATCTGTAGAGGGTTCACAGGGGCCAGCAAATAGGGTAGACTTGTCACCGAAAGAACCAGTTAAAACATTATAGTGTGATTTTTGAAACTGTGGCTGCCCTTGTCGTGATTGGCATGAGTCAATAGGTCACACTCCCAGTGTGTAGATATGTCACTTGTGTAAATGCGTGATTTGTTGGTGTGTCATCTTGTGACATAATCGGATAAAAATCACTTGTGTAAACTGACCCTGGAGAGATGACCATTCTGTGTAATTTATACGTGAAAGGACAGGCAAGTTATTCATACAATGAAAATGAAGGTGTGTTTGATGTTGTTATGTTAACCTACACCTGTCATCCAGCGGTTGGAATGACGTCATCCAGTGAGGTGAGACACTATCAGGTAAGTTCAGTTTGATGTCACTGGACACAGGAGCTAATACTGACTGCGTCTTTCTGTTAGACGTTGCCTGCAGACTTGGCAGAGAAGTTAAGCTTTCTGTTAGACGTTGCCTGCAGACATGGCAGAGAAGTTAAGCTTTCTGTTAGACGTTGCTTGCAGACTTGGCAGAGAAGTTAAGCTTTCTGTTAGACGTTGCCTGCAGACATGGCAGAGAAGTTAAGCTTTCTGTTAGACGTTGCCTGCAGACTTGGCAGAGAAGTTAAGCTTTCTGTTAGACGTTGCATGCAGACATGGCAGAGAAGTTAAGCTTTCTGTTAGACGTTGCCTGCAGACATGGCAGAGAAGTTAAGCTTTCTGTTAGACGTTGCATGCAGACATGGCAGAGAAGTTAAGCTTTCTGTTAGACGTTGCATGCAGACATGACAGAGAAGTTAAGCTTTCTGTTAGACGTTGCATGCAGACATGACAGAGAAGTTAAGCTTTCTGTTAGACGTTGCATGCAGACATGGCAGAGAAGTTAAGCTTTCTGTTAGACGTTGCTTGCAGACTTGGCAGAGAAGTTAAGCTTTCTGTTAGACGTTGCATGCAGACATGGCAGAGAAGTTAAGCTTTCTGTTAGACGTTGCATGCAGACTTGGCAGAGAAGTTAAGCTTTCTGTTAGACGTTGCATGCAGACATGGCAGAGAAGCTAAGCTTTCTGTTAGACGTTGCATGCAGACTTGGCAGAGAAGTTAAGCTTTCTGTTAGACGTTGCATGCAGACATGGCAGAGAAGTTAAGCTTTCTGTTAGACGTTGCATGCAGACTTGGCAGAGAAGTTAAGCTTTCTGTTAGACGTTGCATGCAGACATGGCAGAGAAGTTAAGCTTTCTGTTAGACGTTGCATGCAGACTTGGCAGAGAAGTTAAGCTTTCTGTTAGACGTTGCATGCAGACATGGCAGAGAAGTTAAGCTTTCTGTTAGACGTTGCATGCAGACTTGGCAGAGAAGTTAAGCTTTCTGTTAGACGTTGCATGCAGACATGGCAGAGAAGTTAAGCTTTCTGTTAGACGTTGCATGCAGACTTGGCAGAGAAGTTAAGCTTTCTGTTAGACGTTGCATGCAGACATGGCAGAGAAGTTAAGCTTTCTGTTAGACGTTGCCTGCAGACATGGCAGAGAAGTTAAGCTTTCTGTTAGACGTTGCCTGCAGACATGGCAGAGAAGCTAAGCTTTCTGTTAGACGTTGCCTGCAGACGTGGCAGAGAAGCTAAGCTTTCTGTTAGACGTTGCCTGCAGACATGGCAGAGAAGTTAAGCTTTCTGTTAGACATTGCATGCAGACGTGGCAGAGAAGCTAAGCTTTCTGTTAGACATTGTCTGCAGACATGACAGAGAAGTTAAGCTTTCTGTTAGACATTGCATGCAGACATGGCAGAGAAGCTAAGCTTTCTGTTAGACATTGCCTGCAGACATGACAGAGAAGTTAAGCTTTCTGTTACACATTGCATGCAGACATGGCAGAGAAGCTAAGCTTTCTGTTAGACGTTGCCTGCAGACATGACAGAGAAGTTAAGCCTTCTGTTAGACGTTGCCTTCATACATGGCAGAGAAGTTAAGCTTTCTGTTAGACATTGCCTGCAGACATGGCAGAGAAGTTAAGCTTTCTGTTAGACATTGCATGCAGACATGACAGAGAAGTTAAGCTTTCTGTTAGACATTGCATGCAGACATGGCAGAGAAGCTAAGCTTTCTGTTAGACGTTGCATGCAGACATGGCAGAGAAGTTAAGCTTTCTGTTAGACATTGCCTGCAGACATGGCAGAGAAGTTAAGCTTTCTGTTACACATTGCATGCAGACATGGCAGAGAAGTTAAGCTTTCTGTTAGACATTGCCTGCAGACATGGCAGAGAAGTTAAGCCTTCTGTTAGACATTGCATGCAGACTTGGCAGAGAAGCTAAGCTTTCTGTTAGACGTTGCCTGCAGACATGGCAGAGAAGTTAAACTTTCTGTTAGACGTTGCCTGCAGACATGACAGAGAAGTTAAGCTTTCTGTTAGACGTTGCATGCAGACATGACAGAGAAGTTAAACTTTCTGTTAGACATTGCATGCAGACATGACAGAGAAGTTAAACTTTCTGTTAAACATTGCATGCAGACATGACAGAGAAGCTAAGCTTTCTGTTAGACATTGCCTGCAGACATGGCAGAGAAGTTAAGCTTTCTGTTAGACATTGCCTGCAGACATGGCAGAGAAACTAAGCTTTCTGTTAGACGTTGCATGCAGACATGGCAGAGAAGTTAAGCTTTCTGTTAGACATTGCCTGCAGACATGGCAGAGAAGCTAAGCTTTCTGTTAGACATTGCCTGCAGACATGGCAGAGAAGTTAAGCTTTCTGTTAGACATTGCCTGCAGACATGGCAGAGAAACTAAGCTTTCTGTTAGACGTTGCCTGCAGACATGACAGAGAAACTAAGCTTTCTGTTAGACATTGCCTGCAGACATGGCAGAGAAGCTAAGCTTTCTGTTAGACGTTGCCTGCAGACATGACAGAGAAGTTAAGCTTTCTGTTAGACATTGCCTGCAGACATGGCAGAGAAGTTAAGCTTTCTGTTAGACGTTGCATGCAGACATGGCAGAGAAGTTAAGCTTTCTGTTAGACATTGCCTGCAGACATGGCAGAGAAGTTAAGCTTTCTGTTAGACATTGCCTGCAGACATGGCAGAGAAGCTAAGCTTTCTGTTAGACGTTGCATGCAGACATGGCAGAGAAGTTAAGCTTTCTGTTAGACATTGCATGCAGACATGGCAGAGAAGCTAAGCTTTCTGTTAGACATTGCCTGCAGACATGACAGAGAAGTTAAACTTTCTGTTAGACATTGCCTGCAGACATGGCAGAGAAGTTAAGCTTTCTGTTAGACATTGCCTGCAGACATGACAGAGAAGTTAAACTTTCTGTTAGACATTGCCTGCAGACATGGCAGAGAAGTTAAGCTTTCTGTTAGACATTGCATGCAGACATGGCAGAGAAGTTAAGCTTTCTGTTAGACATTGCATGCAGACATGGCAGAGAAGCTAAGCTTTCTGTTAGACGTTGCCTGCAGACATGACAGAGAAGTTAAGCCTTCTGTTAGACGTTGCCTGCAGACATGGCAGAGAAGTTAAGCTTTCTGTTAGACATTGCCTGCAGACATGGCAGAGAAGTTAAGCTTTCTGTTAGACATTGCCTGCAGACATGACAGAGAAGTTAAGCTTTCTGTTAGACATTGCCTGCAGACATGGCAGAGAAGTTAAACTTTCTGTTAGACATTGCCTGCAGACATGACAGAGAAGTTAAACTTTCTGTTAGACATTGCCTGCAGACATGACAGAGAAGTTAAACTTTCTGTTAGACATTGCCTGCAGACATGACAGAGAAGTTAAACTTTCTGTTAGACGTTGCCTGCAGACATGACAGAGAAGTTAAACTTTCTGTTAGACATTGCATGCAGACATGGCAGAGAAGTTAAGCTTTCTGTTAGACGTTGCATGCAGACATGGCAGAGAAGCTAAGCTTTCTGTTAGACGTTGCATGCAGACATGGCAGAGAAGTTAAGCTTTCTGTTAGACGTTGCATGCAGACATGGCAGAGAAGCTAAGCTTTCTGTTAGACGTTGCATGCAGACATGGCAGAGAAGGTAAGCTTTCTGTTAGACGTTGCATGCAGACATGGCAGAGAAGCTAAGCTTTCTGTTAGACGTTGCATGCAGACATGACAGAGAAGCTAAGCTTTCTGTTAGACGTTGCATGCAGACTTGGCAGAGAAGTTAAGCTTTCTGTTAGACGTTGCATGCAGACATGGCAGAGAAGCTAAGCTTTCTGTTAGACGTTGCATGCAGACGTGGCAGAGAAGTTAAGCTTTCTGTTAGACATTGCCTGCAGACATGGCAGAGAAGTTATGCTTTCTGTTAGACGTTGCCTGCAGACATGGCAGAGAAGCTAAGCTTTCTGTTAGACGTTGCCTGCAGACATGACAGAGAAGTTAAGCTTTCTGTTAGACATTGCATGCAGACATGGCAGAGAAGCTAAGCTTGTGATACATTGAGATACAGCAACTCAGAATTATGCAGGATAACTTGCAGTGTAATTGTAACATAATCTGAGGTTGTTAGTCAATGTTGATGATAAACTGTGCATTTCAACAGAGAAGATGATCCTTATGTAATGATAGTAATAATTATAATACCTAGCAGTTATAATACCTAGCAGTCATACTAAAGCACCATATATATAATTATTATACTTATGGAAATCGGGTTGAAAAGAACTCCTTGTGGAATTTATTTAGACATTCCTATCTCCAGTAAATGTTACACAGTTCAGAGTTGAATGAAATCAAGCAAAGATATTAACATTTATTTGAAATGTTTGAAGTGTGTTTGTATCATGCTGTCTTAAATTTATAATAATGCTCCTAGTCGTAGTATGACTGTTACCAAACAAACACTAGATGTAGAATTCTTATTGTAGTCCTATAGACATCCCTTCTAGCCCATGGAGGCAGTGCAGACATCCCTTCTAGCTCATGGAAGCAGTGCCATCATCCCTTCTATCCCATGGAGGTGGTGCAGTCATCCCTTCTATCCCATGGAGATGGTGCAGTCATCCCTTCTATCCCATGGAGGTGGTGCAGTCATCCATCCTAGCCCATGGAAGCATTGCCGTCAACCCTTCTAACCCATGGAGGTGGTGCATTCATCCCATCTAGCTCATGGAAGCAGTGCCGTCATCCCTTCTATCCCATGGAGATGGTGCAGTCATCCCTTCTAGCTCATGGAAGCAGTGCCGTCATCCCTTCTATCCCATGGAGATGGTGCAGTCATCCCTTCTATCCCATGGAGGTGGTGCAGTCATCCCTTCTATCCCATGGAGGTGGTGCAGTCATCCCTTCTATCCCATGAAGGTGGTGCAGTCATCCCTTCTATCCCATGGAGGTGGTGCAGTCATCCCTTCTATCCCATGGAGGTGGTGCAGTCATCCCTTCTATCCCATGGAGGTGGTGCAGTCGTGGTCCACTTGTAGCTTGCTCAATTGACAAGTTGTAGGAGGTTTTTTAGAAACCTCTCTGTTGGCAGTTGGAATGAGAGTTTGACTGCGGCACCCCCAAGAGGCAGAGAATCAAAGACAGACCGCTGGGTGAGACCATCAGGTCTGTCTACACAGAAGTGCACCATCAGGCATGTTTAGCATGCTTGCTTGTCTTTATTGCAATTGAAGGTCGCAGCTGCAGCAACATTTATACAGTAGACTTTGTTGGCAGATGTCTTCACCTGTTGTTTTACCAGAGTCTTTCATTTTTTTCTTCCCTGGCCATAGCCATTTCCGTGTTTTATATATAATATATATATATATATATATATATATATATATATATATATATGTAACATTCTAATAGTTTATATATATATATATATATATTACATGTACTTTTACTGCAAAATAAGTGTGTATATTTATAATTAAAATATTTTGTTCTTCTCTCTATATGTACTTTTAATTCACAACATGTATATATATATATATATATATATATATATATATATATATATATATATATATATATATATAAGATTTAGTTTTTGTCATGATAATTTTGGCTGTATTTAGGGATATATCCTATGACCTTTCAATTGCTTGGGCAGCCTGCAAGAGTTTAGAGAAGATTTGGAAGTCCAACTGAACTGATGATCTTAGATAATGTTGAGAGAAGGTGTTTGAAACTGTCCTGGTTGATGGGACAGATATATGGACGAGCACCAGAAGTGTGCAGGACTGAGACTGATTGGATGCTACAGACAACTGCTACATCAACACCTCCTGGACACATCACAAGTAGAGAATGATACATCAACATCTACATCAACACCTCCTGGATACATCACAAGTAGAGGATGATACATCAACATCTACATCAACACCTCCTGGACACATCACTAGTAGAGGATGATACATCAACATCTACATCAACACCTCCTGGACACATCACTAGTAGAGGATAATACATCAACATCTACATCAACACCTCCTGGACACATCACAAGTAGAGGATGATACATCTACATCTACATCAACACCTCCTGGACACATCACAAGTAGAGAATGATACATCTACATCTACATCAAAACCTCCTGGACACATCACAAGTAGAGGATGATACATCAGCATCTACATAAACACCTCCTGGACACATCACAAGTAGAGGATGATACGTGGAAACACTGAAGATCTCAGAGACAATCAAACGGAGGCTCAATTGGCAGGTGACTGTTGCAGAAGTAAAGATGCGGCGAGAGAGCTGGTTGCTTGGCAACCAAAGCCTGGATAGAGAAGACCATGGAGAGAGAGTAGGGAGACCAAGGAGACTAAGTAGACCATGGAGACCAGGGATACCATGGAGAGAGAGTAGGGAGACCAAGGAGACTAGGTAGACCAGGGATACCATGGAGAGAGAGTAGGGAGACCAAGGAGACTAGGTAGACCATGGAGACCAGGGGTACCATGGAGAGAGAGTAGGGAGACCAAGGAGACTAGGTAGACCATGGAGACCATGGATACCATGGAGAGAGAGTAGGGAGACCAAGGAGACTAGGTAGACCATGGAGACCATGGATACCATGGAGGGAGAGTATGGAGACCAAGGAGACTAGGTAGACCATGGATACCATGGAGGGAGAGTAGGGAGACCAAGGAGACTAGGTAGATCATGGAGACCAGGGATACCATGGAGGGAGAGTAGGGGGACCAAGGAGACTAGGTAGACCATGGATACCATGGAGGGAGAGTAGGGAGATCAAGGAGGCTAGGTAGACCATGGAGACCAGGGATACCATGGAGAGAGAGTAGGGAGACCAAGGAGACTAGGTAGACCATGGAGACCAGGGATACCATGGAGAGAGAGTAGGGAGACCAAGGAGGCTAGGTAGACCATGGAGACCAGGGATACCATGGAGAGAGAGTAGGGAGACCAAGGAGATTAGGTAGACCATGGATACCATGGAGGGAGAGTAGGGAGACCAAGGAGACTAGGTAGACCATGGAGACCATGGATACCATGGAGGGAGAGTATGGAGACCAAGGAGACTAGGTAGACCATGGAGACCAGGGATACCATGGAGGGAGAGTAGGGGGACCAAGGAGACTAGGTAGACCATGGATACCATGGAGGGAGAGTAGGGAGACCAAGGAGGCTAGGTAGACCATGGAGAGAGAGTAGGGAGACCAAGGAGACTAGGTAGACCATGGAGACCAGGGATACCATGGAGGGAGAGTAGGGAGACCAAGGAGACTAGGTACACCATGGAGACCAGGGATACCATGGAGGGAGAGTAGGGAGACCAAGGAAACTAGGTAGACCATGGAGACCATGGATACCATGGAGGGAGATTAGGGAGACCAAGGAGACTAGGCAGACCATGGAGACCAGAGAGACAATGGAGAGAGAGTAGGGAGACCAAGGAGACTAGGTAGACCATGGAGACCAGGGATACCATGGAGAGAGAGTAGGGAGACCAAGGAGACTAGGTACACCATGGAGACCAGGGATACCATGGAGGGAGAGTAGGGAAACCAAGGAGACTAGGTAGACCATGGAGACCAGGGATACCATGGAGGGAGAGTAGGGGGACCAAGGAGACTAGGTAGACCATGGATACCATGGAGGGAGATTAGGGAGACCAAGGAGACTAGGTAGACCATGGAGAGAGAGTAGGGAGACCAAGGAGACTAGGTAGACCATGGAGACCAGGGATACCATGGAGGGAGAGTAGGGAGACCAAGGAGACTAGGTACACCATGGAGACCAGGGATACCATGGAGGGAGAGTAGGGAGACCAAGGAGACTAGGTAGACCATGGATACCATGGAGGGAGAGTAGGGAAACCAAGGAGACTAGGTAGACCATGGAGACCAGGGATACCATGGAGGGAGAGTAGGGAGACCAAGGAGACTAGGCAGACCATGGAGACCAGAGAGACAATGGAGAGAGTGTAGGGAGACCAAGGAGACTAGGTAGACCATGGAGACCAGGGATACCATGGAGGGAGAGTAGGGAGACCAAGGAGACTAGGTAGACCATGGAGACCAGGTAGACCATGGAGGGAGAGTAGGGAGACCAAGGGCGACTAGGCAGACCATGGAGACCAGAGAGACAATGGAGAGAGAGTAGGGAGACCAAGGAGACTAGGTAGACCATGGAGACCAGGGATACCATGGAGGGAGAGTAGGGAGACCAAGGAGACTAGGTACACCATGGAGACCAGGGATACCATGGAGGGAGAGTAGGGAAACCAAGGAGACTAGGTAGACCATGGAGACCAGAGAGACCATGGAGACCAGGGAGAGAGAGTAGGGAGACCAAGTAGACCATGGAGACCAGGGAGACCATGTCTAACTTATACAAAACTACTTGTGTCTGAGTTCAGTATAACAGTTTCTGCACAGGAAAAGTTGACACAGGACAGACAGCAGTGGAGACGTACAGTGAACACCACTCATGGGACCCGTCCTGTGGACGACTAAATGAGATGATGATATGTTAGTGTGTTGATGATGATGATGATGATATGTTAGTGTGTTGATGATGATGATGATATGTTAGTGTGTTGATGATGATGATATGTTAGTGTGTTGATATGTGTCTGTACCTAAAATAATATAATGCGTCTTGTCTTGCCTGCATAGGGGAGATACTTGAGAGACTCCTCCACACACCCTGGGAACAGGGAACCAGCTGACAGGATAAGCCCGTCCAAACAAAGTTCTTTTTATCAGTAGGGAAATCAGTGTGTAATTTTTGTAAATACTATTAAAAAAGGTTTGGGCCTAAGCTCTGTTGAGTGACGCTGTCATTGCTGTCTCAGAGTGACAAGTGCCTGACTGGCAATGTATCGGGCATGGTTTTTTCTATGAGGTTTGTCCAAGAAGTGTCTCACCTCAGCAAAACACACCTGTTTCTAAATGATACACTTAATTGTTGAGCCTAAGACTCTGTAGCCGAGGATCCTGGCATTGTGTGCTGTGTAGACTGTTTACTTTGTACAGTTTAATGTACTGTGTAACCTGTAACACACTGTGTAATTATAATGCACTGTGTAAAGCGTAATGCACTGCGTCAAGTGTAAGGCACTGTGTTAAGAATGGCAGTAAATTTTTATGTATTTGGATTTAAAAAAATTCTTGTGTGACTTTATCACACTTGAGTTGCCCTAATGAGACAGGTGCACCCTCTAAAGACGGGTGCACCCTCTAAAGACGGGTGCACCCTCTAAAGTATTCTTGGAGTTGGGACATCATATGCCATTTCCAGTTATGTGGATATTATCCAGTGTCCCTGGGGGGGAGGTTGACACATGAATTTTGTAGTATTCTTTAATAGAAATTATTTATCACTGGAGGTGAGAGGGTATTATACATTTTGTTTCATATTTTGTCTGTTCCCCCAATATTTAAATAATACATCACTTGCATTTTGCATCAAACTGCTCTACACCAGACTAACATAAATTATACAAAAAATGTACTTGTCTCCCCCAGCTAATAATGTACTTGTCTCCCCCAGCTAATAATGTACTTGTCTCCCCTAACAGCTAATAATGTACTTGTCTCCCCCAGCTAATAATGTACTTGTCTCCCCCAGCTAATATTGTACTTGTCTCCCCCAGCTAATAATGTACTTGTCTCCCCCAGCTAATAATGTACTTGTCTCCCCTAACAGCTAATAATGTACTTGTCTCCCCCAGCTAATAATGTACTTGTCTCCCCCAGCTAATAATGTACTTGTCTCCCCCAGCTAATAATGTACTTGTCTCCCCTAACAGCTAATAATGTTAATTAACAGATCATGTCATGCTAATTTGGGTGTGCGTGCATGCATACGTGCACCTCTATGTGAGTTTATATCAGGACTGGGCTCGGTCACATAATTGTAATTCATTACAGGTAAAATGCTATATTTGTAATTAGTTGTGGTTGTTAAATTGTCCGTAATTGGTTTCATTAAAAAAATTACACCAATTAAGTTTTTTATCACTTTACTATCAGAAAGTTGAATATCAATAATTAATTACAGCGCCTGCTTACATAATTACAGGTCCTCCATTTTTGTTGGTCTCTCCAAGGAAAAGTGGGACAGCTGTAGACTGTCTAATAAGTTATCCAATCTAACAAGTGTACATGCTTATGTTTGTGTACGTACGTGCTTATGTTTATGTACATACGTGCATATGTTTGTGTACGTATGTGCATATGTTTGTGTACGTACGTGCTTATGTTTGTGTATGTACGTGCATATGTTTGTGTACGTACGTGCTTATGTTTGTGTACGTACGTGTTTATGTTTGTGTACGTACGTGCTTATGTTTGTGTATGTACGTGCATATGTTTGTGTACGTACATGCATATGTTTGTGTACGTACCTGGATATGTTGGTATATGTGTGTGCATATGTCTGTGTATGTACGTGCATATGTCTATTTGTTTGTGCATGCACGTGCATATGTTTGTGTATGCACATGTATATGTTTGTGTATGCACATCCATTTTTGTGTATGCAAATGTATATGTTTGTGTATGCACATGGGTATGTTTGTGTATGCACATGCATGTGTTAGTGTATGCATGTGCATCTGTTTGTGTGTGCACATGCATGTTTGTGTATGCGCATGCATATATTTGTGTATGCACATGTATATGTTTGTGTATGCACATGTATATGTTTGTGTATGTACATGCATATGTTTGTGTATGCACATGCATATGTTTGTGTATGTATATGTTTGTGTATGTACATGCATGTTTGTGTATGCACATGTATATGTTTGTGTATGTACATGTATATGTTTGTGTATGCACATGTATATGTTTGTGTATGCACATGTATATGTTTGTGTATGTACATGTATATGTTTGTGTATGCACATACATATGTTTGTGTATGCACATGTATATGTTTGTGTATGTACATGCATGTTTGTATATGCACATGTATATGTTTGTGTATGCACATGCATATGTTTGTATATGTACATGTGTCTGTTGAGAAACTGGAAGTAACAGATTGCTGTCTATGGTGTCTGCTGACACATCAGTGATATTTAGAATGTAAATACACATAGATATCTGATTGATTGCCGCGTTCCAGATCCGTGTTTATCTCTCTCCTCCATCTCCTGGTGTCTGGGACAAAAATGTGAGGCAGTCACTGTGCCCACATGCTATAGATGTGATTGCCTGTCATGACTATGTTTGGACTGGATTGGCTGAACTAAATTATGAGCCAGACGGGATCATTGCGGGTTAATAAAATGAACCGTCTTCAATGTAGTCTATCGACTGTCGCAGGCGATGACTGGAAAGTGATCGGCTTGTCCTTGTGAACCATAGGATGAAGTCAGAATAACATAGAAGCTGGTCTCCCAGTCAAATAACATAGAAGCATGGTCTCCCAGTCAGGGGGATCTTATCTTCATCAGTGGTTCCGTCTACTCGAATAGCCTGGGTCAAATTATCAAACATTTTGCTGGCCTAAAAATTAAGTTTATGTCAGCAGATTGCCCCTGGCATTATGTGTGGCATTTATTGTGGGAGATTTGTTTCTTGTAAGTGGAACCATATTTATTAAATGTTGACACCCTATTATCTTGATGAGTGGTTCGGTCTACCAAGATTGCATGGGTAAAATTATGAAAATTTTTGCAGGTCTAAAAGTTTTCTGTCGGCCATCCCTAATATATTGTGAAGATTATTTTAAAGATTTGTTTCTTATAAATAGCTTTTTATTAATTATCTTTACTACCAGTGACACAACACTAGGTGTTTTGTTGTTAACCACAAAAATGGTGACATTGGACAATTTGTCACCCATGAAAATGGTGATATTTTGGTCAATTTGACACCCATGAAAATGGTGACATAGGACAGTTTTGAAGTCGGGGAGTGGTGACAATTAGACACACACAACAATTGTAACATAAGACAATGTAATATATGTTTGTTATGAAATTCCTCATTTAATTTAATCTAACCAATACAGTTATGAATATTGAACAAATGCAAAACAAATAAAGTATTTAAAAATTTGAAGAAAAAAATGTTTTAATTGTTTATCTGAAATTTGTACAGCAATTGTGATCACTACGATTTAACTCGAATGGCTTAAGTCATTATTGCCTGATACATCATATATCACATGAAGACTTGATCTTGTGGTGTCTTTTTCTTAAGACATCCTGGATTCAATACCATATTGCACATTATTTCTCGATGGTGACTATGTCATGTTTATAGCCATTTTCAATGGGCCAGTGATCACATACACTTATATCTACGGTTATATAACATAAAATATACAAGTCAAAACAATAGATAACCAAAATAAAACGTTAAATCCTTTAATGAACGTATTCGCTCATCAATTTTTAGCCTTTTATGCCGGTTGGAAAAATCCGACAATATACTTTTTGTGAATTATCTTCACACTTTTATTTATTATCGAAGTCCATTGATTAAACATTGGATTGATCAATTGTATGCTTTTAATTCATGATGTTTGTACTTTTATACAAATATATTTTTTTATGCTGACTTATCTTATATATATTTTTACTACACGTCATGTATGTATATTTATATATATATTTTTCTCACTACATGTACCTCTATTGTTCATCATGCGTGTATATATATGTTTGTTTTTTTTACTTGTATATATATATAATATTATGGGCTCTTGCCTGAAATAAAACATTATTATATATTATATTATATTACTATATATTATTATAAATACATACATACATACAACATGTTATTACAATTCTAAGAATATAAATAAATTTACAAATCCTACAATTTAAAAATAACAATAATAGTAAAATAATACAAATTATAAAATAAAAAATATAAAAATTATCAACATTCGAAGGCCTGTCAAGTTAAAAAGTGTGCTTGATACGTGTCACCTAACAGAGTGACAGTGGAATGGGTCCTTATATGGCTAAGTGTATTTGTTCATAAACTGTCTGGAAGCTGCACTAGCCGAATTATACTGGAAATAAAACTACTCACCATGACATGACAGTCTGGTCTACTTACCCAGCTATTAACACAGACGCACTGAGTTCAAGAATCTCATAAAGAGTTGTCTTTTCAAACTTTCCTTCCTCTAGCCAGGAGATGTTTATGTGTGTCACAGCTGGGAGAGAGTTTTTTATTCTATATTTTATTACATGTGATTTTACATTGACTTTACATCTATGTGAATAGGATAGTCCTGGATGTAATGTGTCAGTACAAACTTTGAGCATTATTTTAATAATAATAATTATTACTATTATTTTGTAGTTCACAGTGCTTTACGGAGAAAAAAGCTTATCAAACTCCATAAATTTAAATATTATTATTATAGTTGATAATAACAATAATAATAATATTTATTTTGTCTAGTGGTACACCCAGTACAGCTCACAGCACTATACAGAGAATAAAAGCTCATGTTTATTATTCCCTCTCAGAGACTTCTCATTGTGTCTAGTGGTACACCCAGTACAGCTCACAGCACTATACAGAGAATAAAAGCTCATGTTTATTATTCCCTCTCAGAGACTTCTCATTGTGTCTAGTGGTACACCCAGTACAGCTCACAACACTATACGGAGAATAAAAGCTCATGTTTATTATTCCCTCTCAGAGACTTCTCATTGTGTCTAGTGGTACACCCAGTACAGCTCACAGCACTATACGGAGAATAAAAGCTCATGTTTATTATTCCCTCTCAGAGACTTCTCATTGTGTCTAGTGGTACACCCAGTACAGCTCACAGCACTATACGGAGAATAAAAGCTCATGTTTATTATTCCCTCTCAGAGACTTCTCATTGTGTCTAGTGGTACACCCAGTACAGCTCACAACACTATACGGAGAATAAAAGCTCATGTTTATTATTCCCTCTCAGAGACTTCTCATTGTGACTAGTGGTACAGCTCACAGCACTATACAGAGAATAAAAGCTCATGTTTATTATTCCCTCTCAGAGACTTCTCATTTAACCTTGTGACTTGCACATTTTGTCCTGAATATTTGGTTATATTTTGGCACAAAGTTAGTTTTCTAGAAAGCCTTGCCTTAGCTCAAAATATTGTTTAAAGTAGTTACATTTGTGTTAAAATAATGTTTTGAAGTATTCATATTCTAATGGTTAAACAAATTCCAGTATATTTGAATGTTACATAGTCTGATGTGCCCTGCGCTCGGAAGGTGAGATAACATAATATTTGAGCATTGAACGATACAACATCCGTATTCTATGAATGAAATATAATTTACTAGCCGAGTTTCCCAGGATTGCGCGGGAGAAAATGGTGCTGCAAGAGCTTTTGACTCCTTGCACCACCCAGTCAAGTCTTATGACTCCTTGCACCACCCAGTCAAGTCTTATGACTCCTTGCACCACCCAGTCAAGTCTTATGACTCCTTGCACCACCCAGTCAAGTCTTATGACTCCTTGCACCACCCAGTCAAGTCTTATGACTCCTTGCACCACCCAGTCAAGTCTTATGACTCCTTGCACCACCCAGTCAAATGTTGGACAACCCCCGGGGAACTTTTTTAATGTATGAACCGGTAAATGGGAAAAAGTAACAGAAAAAGTAACAGAAAACAGAAAACAGTTTTGCTAAGAAAAACCATGAATTTTATTGAATTTCAACCTACTAAAAATATATCATTATTTCTCATTACTTTGTTCTTTGACTTTGTAGCACTGTTCTCATTGTAAAGATGTCCATCATGTCTCATCTGTGAACGTGTAGCTCTGTTCTCATTGTAAAGATGTCCATCATGTCTCATCTGTGATCGTGTAGCTCTGTTCTCATTGTAAAGATGTCCATCATGTCTCATTTGTGAACGTGTAGCTCTGTTCTCATTGTAAAGATGTCCATCATGTCTCATCTGTGAACGTGTAGCTCTGTTCTCATTGTAAAGATGTCCATCATGTCTCATCTGTGAACGTGTAGCTCTGTTCTCATTGTAAAGATGTCCATCATGTCTCATCTGTGAACGTGTAGCTCTGTTCTCATTGTAAAGATGTCCATCATGTCTCATTTGTGAACGTGTAGCTCTGTTCTCATTGTAAAGATGTCCATCATGTCTCATTTGTGAACGTGTAGCTCTGTTCTCATTGTAAAGATGTCCATCATGTCTCATTTGTGAACGTGTAGCTCTGTTCTCATTGTAAAGATGTCCATCATGTCTCATCTGTGAACGTGTAGCTCTGTTCTCATTGTAAAGATGTCCATCATGTCTAATTTGTGAACGTGTAGCTCTGTTCTCATTGTAAAGATGTCCATCATGTCTCATATGTGATCGTGTAGCTCTGTTCTCATTGTAAAGATGTCCATCATGTCTCATATGTGAACTTGAAGCTTTATTCTGTTGTCCTACGTAGACATCTATAGACTTCCATATGTTGCATTGACTAAATTGTCAGACGTATGGTCCGTCTCTCTGACTTTATACTAAGTTTATACTATGATGCCACTATGAGGCCATGATGCCACTATGTGGCCATGATGCCATTATGAGAGCCATGAAGCCACTATGAGGCCATGATGCCACTATGAGGCTAAGATGTCACTATGAGGCCATGATGCCACTATGTGGCCATGATGCCACAATGAGGCCATGATGCCACTATGAGGCCATGATGCCACTATGAGATCATGATGCCATTATGTGGCCATGATGCCACTATGAGACCATGATGCCACTATGAAGCCATGATGCCACTATGAGGCCATTATGTGGCCATTGCAACTGGAATTAACGTTATGTTAATTGAATTCTCAATTTTAGTCAAGGAAACCCTTTGGATGCATACTTTCATACTATATTTTAGTAATAGTTAACATAATATAATGACATTTCATAGCACACAACGTTGTCACACAAAAGTATTATTAATAAATAAAATTATAATGTATAAAATAAAATTGTAATAATAATCCAAATAACCTGTTACTTTTTCCGTGACTTTTTTCCTGTTACTTTCTTGCCTACATTCGTACGAACCCCTCCTTCCATGGACCCCCCCCATGGACCCCCCAGGCACAGCTATGAAATGTCAGCTATATGAGGGAACACAGCCGTTGTCACAAACTACTTTATTATATACTGGTGATATGAATGAGTATTCGTGGTCTATCAAAGGTACATACTGATGACATAAACCACTGGAAGCCAGTCATAGATTTGTATTCCAGATACGTAGGTTTAGCACCTGTTCAAGGTAGACTTGATAAATGAACATCATTGCATAACTTTTTACATTACAAGTGTCAAAAACCAGTCGGAATATGTGTGTGTGTGTGTGCGTGCGTGCGTGCGTGCGTGCGTGCGTGCGTGCGTGCGTGCGTGCGTGCATGTGCTTGCGTGAGTGTTTGCATGAATGGTTGTGTGAGTGCTTGCGTAAGTGCGTGTGCATGCGCCTGTGCTTACGTGAAAGACGGTGCAATAAAAACTATAACACATTGTCATACAGGTCAACATAGTTCCTGCTATGATCACCAGATCGCCTGACTTGCTACACCTGTGGTATCCATGGAAACGCAGCTGTAGTTTTGTCATTTTCTCAGTTGATATATTGTTAACATTTCTCATGTGAGGCTTGGACGGATGTGTTGGTACGTGACTGCAGTCAGACTCTGTATTGGTATGTGACTGCAGTCAGACTCTGTATTGGTAGGTGATTGCAGTCAGACTCTCTGTATTGGTAGGTGACTGCAGTCAGACTCTGTATTGGTATGTGACTGCAGTCAGACTCTGTATTGGTAGGTGATTGCAGTCAGACTCTCTGTATTGGTATGTGACTGCAGTCAGACTCTGTATTGGTATGTGACTGCAGTCAGACTCTGTATTGGTATGTGACTGCAGTCAGACTCTGTATTGGTAGGTGATTGCAGTCAGACTCTCTGTATTGGTATGTGACTGCAGTCAGACTCTGTATTGGTAGGTGATTGCAGTCAGACTCTCTGTATTGGTATGTGACTGCAGTCAGACTCTGTATTGGTATGTGACTGCAGTCAGACTCTGTATTGGTAGGTGATTGCAGTCAGACTCTCTGTATTGGTATGTGACTGCAGTCAGACTCTCTGTATTGGTATGTGACTGCAGTCAGACTCTCTGTATTGGTACGTGATTGCAGTCAGACTCTGTGTTGGTATGTGACTGCAGTCAGACTCTCTGTATTGGTACGTGACTGCAGTCAGACTCTATGTGTTGGTACATGACTGCAGTCAGACTCTGTATGTTGGTATGTGACTGCAGTCAGACTCTATGTGTTGGTATGTGACTGCAGTCAGACTCTATGTGTTGGTACATGACTGCAGTCAGACTCTGTGTGTTGGTATGTGACTGCAGTCAGACTCTATGTGTTGGTACATGACTGCAGTCAGACTCTGTGTGTTGGTATGTGACTGCAGTCAGACTCTATGTGTTGGTACATGACTGCAGTCAGACTCTATGTGTTGGTATGTGACTGCAGTCAGACTCTGTGTGTTGGTATGTGACTGCAGTCAGACTCTGTGTGTTGGTATGTGACTGCAGTCAGACTCTCTGCAAGATTCCTGTCTTAACTCATTGTTGGCAGCTAGACACATACGGGTGATATGTTTGAGATAGTGGGGGATCAACCAAGAGGATGGGTGATGTTTGAGTCAGTGGGAGGGGTCACTAAGAGGAGGGGTGATGTTTGAGTCAGTGGGAGGGGTCATCCAAGAGGAGGGGTGATGTTTGAGTCAGTGGGAGGGGTCATCCAAGAGGAGGGGTGATGTTTGAGTCAGTGGGAGGGGTCATCCAAGAGGAGGGGTGATGTTTGAGTCAGTGGGAGGGGTCATCCAAGAGGAGGGGTGATGTTTGAGTCAGTGGGAGGGGGTCATCCAAGAGGAGGGGTGATGTTTGAGCCAGTGGGAGGGGTCATCCAAGAGGAGGGGTGATGTTTGAGTCAGTGGGAGGGGGCTGATATTTGTTCTCATCACAGCAAGTATTGTGTTACAGTTACTTCATCCAATTTATTTTTTCCCTAGTCTAATTTATGAATTATTTTGCAAAAGATTGAACTGGTTACATGTCCACAACAGCGTCCTAGCTCAGTTGTGCAAATGTGTCAGTTACGTTTGTTTTTACCAGATATTGGTAAAATTGTTGCAGGTTACCCGATTTAATGATCAGAGTAAATTTTTTTATGATTTTAAAAGGATGACATTTTTTATTAAGTAGATGCTTATTACTTAAACTATTCGCGCAGTGCCTGTTTGAACATCAACAAACCTGTTTGAACATCAACAAACCTGTTTGAACATCAACAAACCTGTTTGAACATCAACAAACCTGTTTGAACATCAACAAACCTGTTTGAACATCAACAAACCGGATGTTTGATGATTTTAACAAAAGTTTGACACTTGTGAAGTCGTAAGTCACTTCACGAGGGAATAAGAATCTGTATCAGACATGCACAATGAAATAGTCATTGGAGCCTGGGAGAGAGGTATGAGGTTGACAAGGGGGTCTGAGGGTGGCAGGAGGGGCATCTAAGGATAAATCACATGGTTTCATGTAGTGTCATTTAATCAGTGTTTTGACAGGGCCCCTTAGACTTGGACGGGAAGATGACACCAACTTTGAGTTGCGCTATGAGAATGCACTGTCATAGATGATGTACCTGTGTTGTAGGACATGGCAGTGGTAACCACAGAGGAATGAACACAGTGGAGACATCAGTCTGTCAAGTGAGCCTCTAGTCAGAAGTGAGTCCTTTACTTCGTATGTCGACAGATCTGAAATGGCTCAAACTGAGAACAGAAGAATGTATGCCTGGTCTCTGGCATAGAATCCCTGATTCCTTGTGTGTTCTCAATACACAGTGGTGGTAGTTACCTCAGTGGTGGGGCATCCGTGTGGCCCTGGCTCCATCCGTGTGGCCCTGGCTCCATCCGTGTGGCCCTGGCTCCATCCGTGTGGCCCTGGCTCCATCCGTGTGGCCCTGGCTCCATACGCATAACAAACCTTGCATATATTATGGTTTAATTGTTCCATCTACTTGAGTCACTGCCTCGGAATACAATTAATTCTACTTTCTATTCGAGAGGTTGTCCTGGGGTCATGGTGAGGTCATTCTGGGGTCATGTTGGTGAGGTCGTTATGGGATCATGTTTCAAATCGTCTTGACCACCTCCTGTGTGATTGTTATGTTGGTCGACTCAGGCATCAGAAGTGATGTTGCCTCGCTGTGTGTTGTTTATTTCTGTGTTTGTGGTAGAAACACCAGTGTTTTTTTAGATATTCCCCATATCAACAAAACAATTTTTAATTGGAGAATGGTCTTGTTTCAAAACTGACACATATGTAACCTGCGAACAGACCCATTAATATTAACATCTGATTTTTAAAAATGCCAAATACTATTTTTGCACAGCGCTGAAATGTTGCCAAAGGTTGGCAACAGCACAACTAGTTAGTTGACAAGTGAACACAGTTGTTTTGTTCTAGCTAGTTAGTTGACAAGTGAACACAGTTGTTTTGTTCTAGCTAGTTAGTTGACAAGTGAACACAGTTGTTTTGTTCTAGTTGTGTTCACTGGTAATTGGACACTTAACCACTGACAAGATGAAAAAGTGACACATCCGCTTGTCATGTCACTGACTTGATGACATAGGGCAACTAGTTTAAACAGCTACTACACTCATTTACCATTTTTAATCCTATAAACTCATTTTATTTTGTTGAAAATTCAGTGTAGAATATAATTGTTTACCTTCATAAAAATGTTCATTAAGTTGGTAGATAACATTGGTAGATAATATGACAATAAAGATGTTCTTCTAACAAAAACTGTATATAAATAAAATGGCTGCTTTGAAATTGAATTGAAATTGAAAAACCTTTATTTAAACTACACTGTTAAGGTATAAACAATACGACAAATGATTAATATATAATCCTTTTTCATCCTTTCTTCATTACCCTGATCTGTCACTGGCCGTGTTGAGTAGGTAAATCAATAACGGTAGTTGTGGTCAGAAGAACATTGTGATTCTTAGATTTTTACCAAAACTAATCAACATTCCTTGGAGCATAAAATGCACTTTTGTATCCTTTCTGAAGCTATTAAAATTTGGTTCTATAAAAACAACTTATTCATTATAATAATCTAAATCTAGTAATGTGTGTGTTGTCGTGGTTGTGTATACTGTTCATGTGTATATGCACTTTAGTTATGTTTTATGATTCGCAGAAGTGAGAGTTTATTTCTTTTTGCAACCAGTAAAAGTTTCATTGCTACAAATAAACGTTCACAGTGAAATGACTGTTAGCATTTTTTTAATTATTTGTTTGTATCTGCCAGTAGTTATGTTTTATGACTTGCACATAGTAAACAGACTATTAATGCAGTGCTTTGTTCGTTGTTTCCTTGTTTGTATACATGTTTAATTAATAAAGAAAGATGAATTATGCGTCACCACATGTCCCCCCCTGTTTTCCAACCGTTCACTCTCAAGACAGGGTTATGCAGTCTGTCACTGACGGCTGCCACTGATAGATCCCTGTGGTGAAGAAAAGATGAAAGCAGGCATTGTGCATCAGTATGGAGCCTATAGATCTACCAGACAGCTGTCATGTTGCGTAACACCACAGGTCTCCTAACCCTGTGTACTCAGCCGTAATGCAGGTGAGAAAAAATTATTTCCAGCCCTTGTCTGACTCATTGAAGCATTATGGAATAGAGCAGTGAACGTTGCAATTGCTTGATGACAACTTGATAGGTTAGATGGAATCGTCCACATCTAGCTTTGGGGGTACTGTTGTCACCCCTCACCATAGCAACTTGAAATAAAACTTTGTCCTACTTTATACATTAGCAGTGCTAAGAATTCTTTCAGTGACATCCAAGTTAGGTTCAACAAATCGGTTTGATGTTTTCAAACAGAAATGTACAAATGTGTGTCATTCATTAGCACAGTGATTCATAAAGCTAATAAAAAGGTAAGTTCTTATATAGAGCGCTTTACACTTCACTTCAGACCTGTTCATTTCAACACCAACTCTGGGAAGCACTACTCATTCATTCAGCTGAGCGCACTGAGGCAGTGTGGAGTAAACAGAATTGTCCAGCAATGAAACGGCAGCAAGAGGATTCGTGCATAGTGATGTTCTGAATATATAACGTTGACCTTGGCTTGGAGTTGTGTCAAAGCCGTTTTCTATTCATCCCTTGGTGCCTGGGAGGCATCATGTGACACCTGCGCTCCCCAAGTGCACTGTGGGATTGATTTCCCCCGTGTGTATGTGTGTATGGTAATCAGTTCCCACGGTTGCTGAGTACGTTATTACCGATGTGAGAGATGCCTCCCCATTTGCATTGTGGGATTGATGATCATCGGTATGTCTGTGCAGCATCGCAATGATATGGCTGCATGAGATTTATATCCCGTCTACTGGGAATGCTACCCATAATGCACAGGGGTGGAGAGAATCATGATCGGTGTTGGTATTTCACAGGGCAGTGTAACCTTGGTAGATTGGAATGTGTAAAATATATAGCTAAAAAAAATCATTCATGTAATTTAGTTTGGTATATCAAAATGTTTTTAAATCGTACTGGCTGCGTACTAAGCTGAATCTTTTAGTACACAGTCTGATACACTGCAGCATTTCTAGCACTGCAACACTACAGCTGGTTGGTGCTGGCTGGCAATGTTGGTGCTGGCTGGCAACAAAGTAATAATGACATGTGGAATGTGAAGCTTTCAAGAGAGTTCCACAGTCAATAAAAGTACACTGCTGAAGAAGAGGCCTTGTGTCTGTTAATTGTCTGGTGCCATGTCACTCGGCAGGCGTTTATATGTACACTGTCGACAAAAAGGGCATTGAAACATAATTATCAATACTTATGTGTCTGACCCATAAACAAACTCATCTGCTTCAATTGTTTTACTCCAGCTTTTTAGTTGTTAGTCTCATGATAATATATAATACATATATTGTTGAATCAGCAGGATTGAAATGTAATCCCTGGGAACTCGAGCTGATAGACACCACACACCAGAAGTATTAAGCATCATGTCATTATGTTCTGTAAAGTTGTTTGAGCATAGAAAGGTTTCTTTAGATGGACGTTCCTAGCGGCTGCTTCAAAGACAACCACTTTTAAACGTGTGGTGACATGCAATAATAATGTTCAGTTTAAGGACACGATATTGCTGTCTAGACGAGGCCGTCTGTACACATCAGTTGACCCGTCTATATCAGACGAATAGACAGACATTCTTTCATAATGAATGCATCATTGCATTATTTCAATATATACGGAAATCAATTCAGTGTTGTCTTTCGCTAATCACAGAAAAATGACTTTCAACAGTTCTGTTCTGTTCTTATCAAGTGAATAAATAACAGTATCTGTTTGATATAACATTATTTGTTTAACATGTCGGCATTGTATGCAACTATATGTTTAGATAGCGATAACAACATCAGTGTGCTGGAAATTCATCTTGTCATTCCACAGTCGGACGTGATAATCTGTTTGTCTGAATGTACAGTGTCTTGTCCTACTGTCTTATCTTGTCAGGCCAGTGTCTTATCTACTGTCTTATCTTGTCAGGCCAGTGTCTTGTCTACTGTCTTATCTTGTCAGGCCAGTGTCTTGTCTACTGTCTTATCTTGTCAGGCCAGTGTCTTGTCCTACTGTCTTATCTTGTCAGGCCAGTGTCTTATCTTGTCAGGCCAGTGTCTTGTCCTACTGTCTTATCTTGTCAGGCCAGTGTCTTATCTTGTCAGGCCAGTGTCTTGTCCTACTGTCTTATCTTGTCAGGCCAGTGTCTTATCTTGTCAGGCCAGTGTCTTGTCCTACTGTCTTATCTTGTCAGGCCAGTGTCTTGTCTACTGTCTTATCTTGTCAGGCCAGTGTCTTGTCTACTGTCTTATCTTGTCAGGCCAGTGTCTTGTCTACTGTCTTATCTTGTCAGGCCAGTGTCTTATCTTGTCAGGCCAGTGTCTTGTCTACTGTCTTATCTTGTCAGGCCAGTGTCTTGTCCTACTGTCTTATCTTGTCAGGCCAGTGTCTTGTCTACTGTCTTATCTTGTCAGGCCAGTGTCTTGTCCTACTGTCTTATCTTGTCAGGCCAGTGTCTTATCTTGTCAGGCCAGTGTCTTGTCCTACTGTCTTATCTTGTCAGGCCAGTGTCTTATCTTGTCAGGCCAGTGTCTTGTCCTACTGTCTTATCTTGTCAGGCCAGTGTCTTATCTTGTCAGGCCAGTGTCTTGTCCTACTGTCTTATCTTGTCAGGCCAGTGTCTTATCTTGTCAGGCCAGTGTCTTGTCCTACTGTCTTATCTTGTCAGGCCAGTGTCTTGTCTACTGTCTTATCTTGTCAGGCCAGTGTCTTGTCTACTGTCTTATCTTGTCAGGCCAGTGTCTTGTCTACTGTCTTATCTTGTCAGGCCAGTGTCTTATCTTGTCAGGCCAGTGTCTTGTCTACTGTCTTATCTTGTCAGGCCAGTGTCTTGTCCTACTGTCTTATCTTGTCAGGCCAGTGTCTTGTCTACTGTCTTATCTTGTCAGGCCAGTGTCTTGTCCTACTGTCTTATCTTGTCAGGCCAGTGTCTTATCTTGTCAGGCCAGTGTCTTGTCCTACTGTCTTATCTTGTCAGGCCAGTGTCTTATCTTGTCAGGCCAGTGTCTTGTCCTACTGTCTTATCTTGTCAGGCCAGTGTCTTATCTTGTCAGGCCAGTGTCTTGTCCTACTGTCTTATCTTGTCAGGCCAGTGTCTTATCTTGTCAGGCCAGTGTCTTGTCCTACTGTCTTATCTTGTCAGGCCAGTATCTTGTCTACTGTCTTATCTTGTCAGGCCAGTGTCTTGTCTACTGTCTTATCTTGTCAGGCCAGTGTCTTGTCTACTGTCTTATCTTGTCAGGCCAGTGTCTTATCTTGTCAGGCCAGTGTCTTGTCTACTGTCTTATCTTGTCAGGCCAGTGTCTTGTCCTACTGTCTTATCTTGTCAGGCCAGTGTCTTTTCTACTGTCTTATCTTGTCAGGCCAGTGTCTTGTCCTACTGTCTTATCTTGTCAGGCCAGTGTCTTGTCCTACTGTCTTATCTTGTCAGGCCAGTGTCTTGTCCAACTGTCTTATCTTGTCAGGCCAGTGTCTTGTCCTACTGTCTTATCTTGTCAGGCCAGTGTCTTGTCTACTGTCTTATCTTGTCAGGCCAGTGTCTTGTCCTACTGTCTTATCTTGTCAGGCCAGTGTCTTGTCTACTGTCTTATCTTGTCAGGCCAGTGTCTTGTCCTACTGTATTATCTTGTCAGGCCAGTGTCTTGTCCTACTGTCTTATCTTGTCAGGCCAGTGTCTTGTCCGACTGTCTTATCTTGTCAGGCCAGTGTCTTGTCCTACTTTCTTATCTTGTCAGGCCAGTGTCTTGTCCTACTGTCTTATCTTGTCAGGCCAGTGTCTTGTCCTACTTTCTTATCTTGTCAGGCCAGTGTCTTGTCCTACTGTCTTATCTTGTCAGGCCAGTGTCTTGTCCTACTGTCTTATCTTGTCAGGCCAGTGTCTTGTCTACTGTCTTATCTTGTCAGGCCAGTGTCTTGTCCTACTGTCTTATCTTGTCAGGCCAGTGTCTTGTCCTACTGTCTTATCTTGTCAGGCCAGTGTCTTGTCCTACTGTCTTATCTTGTCAGGCCAGTGTCTTGTCCTACTGTCTTATCTTGTCAGGCCAGTGTCTTGTCCTACTTTCTTATCTTGTCAGGCCAGTGTCTTGTCCTACTGTCTTATCTTGTCAGGCCAGTGTCTTGTCCTACTGTCTTATCTTGTCAGGCCAGTGTCTTGTCTACTGTCTTATCTTGTCAGGCCAGTGTCTTGTCCTACTGTCTTATCTTGTCAGGCCAGTGTCTTGTCCTACTGTCTTATCTTGTCAGGCCAGTGTCTTGTCCTACTGTCTTATCTTGTCAGGCCAGTGTCTTGTCCTACTGTCTTATCTTGTCAGGCCAATGTCTTGTCCTACTGTCTTATCTTGTCAGGCCAGTGTCTTGTCCTACTGTCTTATCTTGTCAGGCCAGTGTCTTGTCCTACTGTCTTATCTTGTCAGGTCAGTTTCTTGTCCTACTGTATTATCTTGTCAGGCCAGTGTCTTATCCTACTGTCTTATCTTGTCAGGCCAGTGTCTTATCTACTGTCTTATCTTGTCAGGCCAGTGTCTTGTCCTACTGTCTTATCTTGTCAGGCCAGTGTCTTATCTTGTCAGGCCAGTGTCTTGTCCTACTGTCTTATCTTGTCAGGCCAGTGTCTTATCTTGTCAGGCCAGTGTCTTGTCCTACTGTCTTATCTTGTCAGGCCAGTGTCTTATCTTGTCAGGCCAGTGTCTTGTCCTACTGTCTTATCTTGTCAGGCCAGTATCTTGTCTACTGTCTTATCTTGTCAGGCCAGTGTCTTGTCTACTGTCTTATCTTGTCAGGCCAGTGTCTTGTCTACTGTCTTATCTTGTCAGGCCAGTGTCTTATCTTGTCAGGCCAGTGTCTTGTCTACTGTCTTATCTTGTCAGGCCAGTGTCTTGTCCTACTGTCTTATCTTGTCAGGCCAGTGTCTTTTCTACTGTCTTATCTTGTCAGGCCAGTGTCTTGTCCTACTGTCTTATCTTGTCAGGCCAGTGTCTTGTCCTACTGTCTTATCTTGTCAGGCCAGTGTCTTGTCTACTGTCTTATCTTGTCAGGCCAGTGTCTTGTCCTACTGTCTTATCTTGTCAGGCCAGTGTCTTATCTTGTCAGGCCAGTGTCTTGTCCTACTGTCTTATCTTGTCAGGCCAGTGTCTTATCTTGTCAGGCCAGTGTCTTGTCCTACTGTCTTATCTTGTCAGGCCAGTGTCTTATCTTGTCAGGCCAGTGTCTTGTCCTACTGTCTTATCTTGTCAGGCCAGTGTCTTGTCTACTGTCTTATCTTGTCAGGCCAGTGTCTTGTCTACTGTCTTATCTTGTCAGGCCAGTGTCTTGTCTACTGTCTTATCTTGTCAGGCCAGTGTCTTATCTTGTCAGGCCAGTGTCTTGTCTACTGTCTTATCTTGTCAGGCCAGTGTCTTGTCCTACTGTCTTATCTTGTCAGGCCAGTGTCTTGTCTACTGTCTTATCTTGTCAGGCCAGTGTCTTGTCCTACTGTCTTATCTTGTCAGGCCAGTGTCTTATCTTGTCAGGCCAGTGTCTTGTCCTACTGTCTTATCTTGTCAGGCCAGTGTCTTATCTTGTCAGGCCAGTGTCTTGTCCTACTGTCTTATCTTGTCAGGCCAGTGTCTTATCTTGTCAGGCCAGTGTCTTGTCCTACTGTCTTATCTTGTCAGGCCAGTGTCTTATCTTGTCAGGCCAGTGTCTTGTCCTACTGTCTTATCTTGTCAGGCCAGTGTCTTGTCTACTGTCTTATCTTGTCAGGCCAGTGTCTTGTCTACTGTCTTATCTTGTCAGGCCAGTGTCTTGTCTACTGTCTTATCTTGTCAGGCCAGTGTCTTATCTTGTCAGGCCAGTGTCTTGTCTACTGTCTTATCTTGTCAGGCCAGTGTCTTGTCCTACTGTCTTATCTTGTCAGGCCAGTGTCTTGTCTACTGTCTTATCTTGTCAGGCCAGTGTCTTGTCCTACTGTCTTATCTTGTCAGGCCAGTGTCTTATCTTGTCAGGCCAGTGTCTTGTCCTACTGTCTTATCTTGTCAGGCCAGTGTCTTATCTTGTCAGGCCAGTGTCTTGTCCTACTGTCTTATCTTGTCAGGCCAGTGTCTTATCTTGTCAGGCCAGTGTCTTGTCCTACTGTCTTATCTTGTCAGGCCAGTGTCTTATCTTGTCAGGCCAGTGTCTTGTCCTACTGTCTTATCTTGTCAGGCCAGTATCTTGTCTACTGTCTTATCTTGTCAGGCCAGTGTCTTGTCTACTGTCTTATCTTGTCAGGCCAGTGTCTTGTCTACTGTCTTATCTTGTCAGGCCAGTGTCTTATCTTGTCAGGCCAGTGTCTTGTCTACTGTCTTATCTTGTCAGGCCAGTGTCTTGTCCTACTGTCTTATCTTGTCAGGCCAGTGTCTTTTCTACTGTCTTATCTTGTCAGGCCAGTGTCTTGTCCTACTGTCTTATCTTGTCAGGCCAGTGTCTTGTCCTACTGTCTTATCTTGTCAGGCCAGTGTCTTGTCCAACTGTCTTATCTTGTCAGGCCAGTGTCTTGTCCTACTGTCTTATCTTGTCAGGCCAGTGTCTTGTCTACTGTCTTATCTTGTCAGGCCAGTGTCTTGTCCTACTGTCTTATCTTGTCAGGCCAGTGTCTTGTCTACTGTCTTATCTTGTCAGGCCAGTGTCTTGTCCTACTGTATTATCTTGTCAGGCCAGTGTCTTGTCCTACTGTCTTATCTTGTCAGGCCAGTGTCTTGTCCGACTGTCTTATCTTGTCAGGCCAGTGTCTTGTCCTACTTTCTTATCTTGTCAGGCCAGTGTCTTGTCCTACTGTCTTATCTTGTCAGGCCAGTGTCTTGTCCTACTTTCTTATCTTGTCAGGCCAGTGTCTTGTCCTACTGTCTTATCTTGTCAGGCCAGTGTCTTGTCCTACTGTCTTATCTTGTCAGGCCAGTGTCTTGTCTACTGTCTTATCTTGTCAGGCCAGTGTCTTGTCCTACTGTCTTATCTTGTCAGGCCAGTGTCTTGTCCTACTGTCTTATCTTGTCAGGCCAGTGTCTTGTCCTACTGTCTTATCTTGTCAGGCCAGTGTCTTGTCCTACTGTCTTATCTTGTCAGGCCAGTGTCTTGTCCTACTTTCTTATCTTGTCAGGCCAGTGTCTTGTCCTACTGTCTTATCTTGTCAGGCCAGTGTCTTGTCCTACTGTCTTATCTTGTCAGGCCAGTGTCTTGTCTACTGTCTTATCTTGTCAGGCCAGTGTCTTGTCCTACTGTCTTATCTTGTCAGGCCAGTGTCTTGTCCTACTGTCTTATCTTGTCAGGCCAGTGTCTTGTCCTACTGTCTTATCTTGTCAGGCCAGTGTCTTGTCCTACTGTCTTATCTTGTCAGGCCAATGTCTTGTCCTACTGTCTTATCTTGTCAGGCCAGTGTCTTGTCCTACTGTCTTATCTTGTCAGGCCAGTGTCTTGTCCTACTGTCTTATCTTGTCAGGTCAGTTTCTTGTCCTACTGTATTATCTTGTCAGGCCAGTGTCTTATCCTACTGTCTTATCTTGTCAGGCCAGTGTCTTATCTACTGTCTTATCTTGTCAGGCCAGTGTCTTGTCCTACTGTCTTATCTTGTCAGGCCAGTGTCTTATCTTGTCAGGCCAGTGTCTTGTCCTACTGTCTTATCTTTTCAGGCCAGTGTCTTGTCCTACTGTCTTATCTTGTCAGGCCAGTGTCTTGTCCTACTGTCTTATCTTGTCAGGCCAGTGTCTTGTCCTACTGTCTTATCTTGTCAGGCCAGTGTCTTGTCCTACTTTCTTATCTTGTCAGGCCAGTGTCTTGTCCTACTGTCTTATCTTGTCAGGCCAGTGTCTTGTCCTACTGTCTTATCTTGTCAGGCCAGTGTCTTGTCTACTGTCTTATCTTGTCAGGCCAGTGTCTTGTCCTACTGTCTTATCTTGTCAGGCCAGTGTATTGTCCTACTGTCTTATCTTGTCAGGCCAGTGTCTTGTCCTACTGTCTTATCTTGTCAGGCCAGTGTCTTGTCCTACTGTCTTATCTTGTCAGGCCAATGTCTTGTCCTACTGTCTTATCTTGTCAGGCCAGTGTCTTGTCCTACTGTCTTATCTTGTCAGGCCAGTGTCTTGTCCTACTGTCTTATCTTGTCAGGTCAGTTTCTTGTCCTACTGTATTATCTTGTCAGGCCAGTGTCTTATCCTACTGTCTTATCTTGTCAGGCCAGTGTCTTGTCTACTGTCTTATCTTGTCAGGCCAGTGTCTTGTCCTACTGTCTTATCTTGTCAGGCCAGTGTCTTATCTTGTCAGGCCAGTGTCTTGTCCTACTGTCTTATCTTGTCAGGCCAGTGTCTTGTCTACTGTCTTATCTTGTCAGGCCAGTGTCTTGTCCTACTGTCTTATCTTGTCAGGCCAGTGTCTTGTCCTACTGTCTTATCTTGTCAGGCCAGTGTCTTGTCCTACTGTATTATCTTGTCAGGCCAGTGTCTTGTCTACTGTCTTATCTTGTCAGGCCAGTGTCTTGTCTACTGTCTTATCTTGTCAGGCCAGTGTCTTGTCCTACTGTCTTATCTTGTCAGGCCAGTGTCTTGTCCTACTGTCTTATCTTGTCAGGCCAGTGTCTTATCCTACTGTCTTATCTTGTCAGGCTAGTGTCTTGTCCTACTGTCTTATCTTGTCAGGCTAGTGTCTTGTCCTACTGTCTTATCTTGTCAGGTCAGTGTCTTGTCCTACTGTCTTATCTTATCAGGCCAGTGTCTTGTCCTACTGTTTTATCTTGTCAGGCCAGTGTCTTGTCCTACTGTCTTATCTTGTCAGGCTAGTGTCTTGTCCTACTGTCTTATCTTGTCAGGCCAGTGACTTGTCCTACTGTCTTATCTTATCAGGCCAGTGTCTTGTCCTACTGTTTTATCTTGTCAGGCCAGTGTCTTGTCCTACTGTCTTATCTGGTCAGGCCAGTGACTTGTCTTACTGTCTTATCAGGTCAGGCCAGTGTCACTAGAAAGGTGTCATATTATGATAACATTTCGTGTCAAGCTCCGTCCTTATTTTACTTAGTCCATCGCAAGCCAGACCATTGATGTTCACATCGCAAGTCAGACCATTGATGTTCACATCGCAAGCCAGACCATTCATGTTCACATTGCAAGCCAGACCATTCATGTTCACATTGCAAGCCAGACCATTCATGTTCACATAACTAGTCAGACCATTCATGTTCACATCGCAAGCCAGACCATTCATGTTCACATCTGTGGAGCATGAATAATTTCAGTCGGTATCTAACAAAAGAGTGCATGCTTTTGTTAAAATCATCGAAAGTGGTAACTTTGATCGTTAGATTGGATAACTTTGATTGTTAGATTGGATAAATTTGATCGTTAGATTGGATAACTTTGATCATTATATTGGATAACTTTGATCGTTATATTGGATAGCTCTGATCGTTAGATTGGATAACTTTGATCATTAGATTGGATAACTTTGATCGTTAGATTGGATAACTTTAATCATTATATTGGATAACGTTGATCGTTAAATTCGGTAAATGATAATTTCTGATTTCATCAACATTAAATAACACATTTGTACAAATAAGCCAGCAGGTCGTAGGTTTCATTTTTTGAGAAATGATTCTAAAACAAGATTACACAAAATTTAGAACAGTTCTTATAGGCATCTTTATATAATATATAATTATATAATATAATAATATATGTATATAAATATATATTTTGTCTGAAATAAACATATTATTATTAAGTTAAGTGTGTTCTGCTAGTTCAGCTGATGTGCCCCAGTCACGCCACAGTCTGTCTGTGTGTCCAGTCTTGTCCTAGCCGTGAAATGAGATGTGCCCCAGTCACGCCACAGTCTGTCTGTGTGTCCAGTCTTGTCCTAGCCGTGAAATGAGATGTGCCCCAGTCACGCCACAGTCTGTCTGTGTGTCCAGTCTTGTCCTAGCCGTGAAATGAGATGTGAATCATTGTTAGGCCTTAAGTCGAACGCACACAGCACACAAAATTGTTTTTCAAAAGCAGAAACATGTTTTGTGTTTTGATCAACACCTAAACATGTTTTTGAAATCAAGCATGGTCTGATTCGCGAAACACGTTTCATTAAACAGTTGCGAAGCATTTTTCTTGTTTTCTGGTAATGCAAACAAAATCTCCCAAAACACGTTTTTGTTTCGGGAAAATGTGTTTTTCACTGCCGTGTGCGTTCGGCTTTAGTAATTGGTTTATGGCTGTGAATATGTGGTGAATCTCTTTGTGTAAGAGGGGCTGTCTCAAACTCAAATGTCACTTCCCTGATACCAATGTCTGAAATTAGCCAAAAAAATTAACTAACCCAGTTCTACTTTGAACCGACCCAGGTTAGTTTGAACTGGCCCCACAAAAATGTATAAATTTTATAAGTATACATAATAAAGCAAAGTTTGTCTGCGTAAAACTAAAACATTATTTTAATTAGAATAATAATTTAATAAATATAAACCATACCAAATATTGTCATTCATTTCTTATAACTAGCAGAGCTATAAAATAAAGTAATGAATTTAATAAACATTTCAATGTGAATTTTATTGTTGAAACAGTTACAACTGTTGAAAGTAACATTATGTTTGATGCCAACGTTTTGTATGCACAGGCCTGGGCCTGGCACATGCAAAAATATATGCCTTTCTCAATTCACTCCAAATCGAAACCTCCAAATTTCACTTTCACAGCCAGATATCACATTAATGTGTTGGCGGATAATATTGTCAATCGGATTGTCTGCCTCCGATCACCAGTATAAAGTAAATTGCTTGCAGCGTGAATATGTTTAAAAACAAGGTTGACACATATCTCAGGAAGGCGGATTACACATCGATGAAAAAAGTTGGACTCTATAAGCCAACAGCTTCCTTGTCCACTTGCCGTCTGGGTCTTTGCCTTCGATGGCTATCTTGTTAAAGCTTGTAAAATTGGTGTAGCATCCTTCAAAAATGTTTGAACTCTACAATTCTTACTGTGGGGGCAGTGGTCTAAGGGTTAGAGCACCCGCTTGTCGATTGAGAGGACGGTGGTTTGATTCCACCTCTGCTGTTTCGAAGCTTGGGCAATTTCGTTCACCCAATTTGCCGTCTTTGGATGTCTTTCGGAAGAGACACTAAAAGCTGTTGGTCCAAACTCCTGCATTAACTCAAGATTAGGCTGTTTGGAGTATAACTACTTGAGACTTCAGACACAACTTCTTCCACCATCTTTGTTTTGGGGTTTCTCTGGTATTCCCCGAGATATTGACCTCATTAAATGTGAGTCATCCAATAGGCATCCATGTTACAAAAGTCAGGGGTTCCCCTTGCATGTGCAGACTCCCCCTTTGCATTGGCAGCGATCTGTCGCTGGCAAAGAAGACAAAGTTTGTCACAATTGTGTTTTATATCGAATTAGCATAGATTAGTAAGTACTGTAATGTGCATCGCTAATACAGTCCGACCCAGTCGTGGCTGCCGGGATGAATCGGCAGGGTTGGGCCATAACTTGCACATTTTTGCTGACTGAACCGGCAGGAAGCATTTTGAATCGGTGGCTGCCAATAAAAAGGCCTTAATTTCAAACACTGTGACACAAATACAAGAGTCTAGTATGTAGATCCATTGTCAGTATTATGTCCATAATCTGAGTGTTTACAAGTTTAAAGTTCCTGCCAAAATGACCAGTTCCAAAGTGTCTGCTTCTAAGCACCCACTGAGTGTGTCCAATTGATGCACAGGGAACTAGACTTTGCCTGCAGACGTCATGTAGTCCATAACTGGTACAGTTTGAAAGAAGAAATTATTGAACTGACCCCCAATTTACTAGCAGAGTGTGCTTTTGACAGGTCATTTACATTGAAGGCTTTAATACTTAATGCATGTTACTAACGCTGAATGAATTTACATTTGCAGACTTGTTTTTGCTCTGCCAAGTTGTGCTTTGTGAGAGAGTTATGTCCTTGGGGTCATGTTCTATCTGCCACAAGCCACCTCCAGGGCCACTGTTCCCACCCATCCAGCCATAGTTACAACTACAGATTCATAGAAAACACATTTTTACAATTACGAACTGCAATTTTTCTGCAGTGGTCATGTGGATGGTGCTGAGGTAACAGTGCCTTAATATGACCTTTGTAATGCGACCAGCATTTATGTCAAGTGAAACAACACTATCGATTTTTAAACAGCAATTTTGAAGTTTTTAATAAACCATCAGGACGCTGTATTAGTTGTCCAGGCAAGATATCTATTTGTAGACACAGAGAAACATTGATATGTGCACACATGCATGCTTGCATTCTTGCCTGCATGCATAGATGTACTCACACAAACATGGATGTACTCACACAAACATAGATGTACTCACACAAACATGGATGTACTCCCACAAACATGGATGTACTCCCACAAACATAGATGTACTCACACAAACATGGATGTACTCACACAAACATAGATGTACTCCCACAAACATGGATGTACTCACACAAACATGGATGTACTCACACAAACATAGATGTACTCCCACAAACATGGATGTACTCACACAAACATAGATGTACTCACACAAACATGGATGTACTCACACAAACATGGATGTACTTACACAAACATGGATGTACTCCCACAAACATGGATGTACTCCCACAAACATGGATGTACTCACACAAACATGGATGTACTCACACAAACATGGATGTACTTACACAAACATGGATGTACTCACACAAACATGGATGTACTCACACAAACATGGATGTATTCCACAAACATGGATGTACTCCCACAAACATGGATGTACTCACACAAACATGGATGTACTCACACAAACATGGATGTACTCACACAAACATGGATGTACTTACACAAACATGGATGTACTCACACAAACATGGATGTACTCCCACAAACATGGATGTACTCACACAAACATGGATGTACTCACACAAACATGGATGTACTCACACAAACATGGATGTACTCCCACAAACATGGATGTACTCCCACAAACATGGATGTACTCACACAAACATGGATGTACTCACACAAACATGGATGTACTCACACAAACATGGATGTACTCACACAAACATAGATGTACTCACACAAACATGGATGTACTCACACAAACATGGATGTACTCACACAAAAATGGATGTACTCACACAAAAATGGATGTACTCACACAAAAATGGATGTACTCACACAAAAATGGATGTACTCACACAAAAATAGATGTACTCCCACAAACATGGATGTACTCCCACAAACATGGATGTACTCCCACAAACATGGATGTACTCACACAAACATGGATGTACTAACACAAGCATAGATTTATAAACGAGTACACCGTGCGCACGCATGCATGTCCACACATGCACGCACGCACGCACGCACGCACACGTATAGAGTATATTTACAAGAGTATATTTACACACTGACTTAAAACACAACTTTAATACATAAACATTAACTTATCATAATTATACCCAATTTTAACAGTAAAATAATGCCTAAAAATAAATGTTGTAAATATTGGATGATGAAAGATGACCAGCACTTTAGATGCACCCCACAAGTTATTGGAACATACATTTATGAGCACAGGGCTGGGAAATCAACCTCCCCTTGGGAATAGGATTCCCTAAGTGGCAGGGAGGGGACCTGACAGTTTGGACTGGATTACTGGGTGTTTCCTTCAGGGTGATGTTGTTTAGTTATGACAGTCCCTGGTTCTTGAGTGCCTGGTGTTGTGTGTGTCCTGTTTGACAAGAATAAAAATAGAGGAGTGTCAGTCTTTACAGTTGACCCAGTTGACTCATCAAGGGTGCAGCAGCTTGTAGGACGTTGCAGCTCTCTTTTTGCCAAGGCGCTGATGTCTTTGTGGCATCTGCTGTCAGAGAGGTGATTTTGTGTGGCAATGTACGCAGTCTCGTGTTCCACTGGGTAGTTGTGGTGGACTTGTCAGACAGAAGGGGCTAGCTTTATAGAACCAGTGAGACTTGTTCGCAGGTGAGTTTTGCGTTGTCTTTGCAGTAGATCGATGGAAGTCTAAATTTATGTGACGGCAACAACGTTATCATGGCAACAATGTTATCATGGCAACAAAGATAACAACATCATCGTCATAAACAGGTGCGAATGCGTAGCTGTGTGACAGCGTTCTCAGAATGGCGGTGTCGATGGGGGAGTACTTGGCTTAGTTGGGCAAAGGGGATTAGTAGGAATTGTAGGCGTTTTATAGTTGAGTAGGAATATTATAGTTTGACAAGCGTTCTGTCAATACGCAGCTGAAATAATCTGTCTGTATCTACCTGATCCTCTGTCTGCTTGTGTGTCTGTCAGTGCGTGCGTGCGTGCGTGCGTGCGTGCGTGCGTGCGTGCGTGCGTGCGTGCGTGCGTGCATCCTTGTGTCAGTGTGTGGGTGTGTCTGTCAAATAAATTAATATGTTTCCGGGTTGCTCACCAGCCATCTACTCACCAGCCATCTACTCACCAGCCATCTACTCATCAGCCATCTACTCACCAGCCATCTACTCACCAGCCATCTATGTGCCACCACACTGAGGCTGGGAAGACAGAAGCTGACCTCCTATAGAAGATAATGTAATCATAATAAAATTTTACTTTTATGGTTGTAAACAACATAATAATAGTCAGTTATTTCAGGTGCCTCCTCAATCCGATTTTTTGGCTAGTCTCATTTCAATTTAATTTTGCGAAAAACCAAACCTATCTAGTATCCACTGCAACCTGCTAGCTCGTTTGTGCAACTTTTGTATGTAGTTTTTTTGTGAAATCATCAGACAAACTATTAAATTACTTAATTTACTTTGTTTAAGCATTAAGTGAACTGAAAATCGAAATGCTGAAAAATCACGATTTCACCCTTGTTGAAATTTCGTAACTTTGTCATGTGATCGGCTAAAGGATTGAAGTCACGCCCATGATTGGCATTGACTCGCACAGTGTTTACCATTTTGGATATCCACTATTTTGATCCTTACCAGATCTAACGACTGAAGTCAATTCTTTCAATGATTTGAACAAAAATAGGCATTTTTTTATTAAACAGACTGCACATTACTTAAACTAGTCACACACTACCCATTACTTAAACTAGTCACACACTACACATTACTTAAACTAGTCACACACTACACATTACTTAAACTAGTCACACACTACACATTACTTAAACTAGTCACACACTACACATTACTTAAACTAGTCACACACTACACATCACTTAAACTAGTCACACCACACATCTGGACATAAATGAACCGGATTCACGATGGGCAGAACCATTTGAGGAAGCAGCTTTAAGCAGTGTAGCCACAACCATTATTATAAAAATTGGTAGCTATAGTAGAAGTGTGTTTGGCTGTGTCACAGATAGCTATAGTAGAAGTGTGTTTGGTTGTGTCACAGATAGCTATAGTAGAAGTGTGTTTAGCTGTGTCACAGATTGCTATAGAAGTGTGTTTGGCTGTGTCACAGATAGCTATAGTAGAAGTGTGTTTTGTTGTGTCACAGATAGCTATAGCAGAAGTGTGTTTGGCTGTGTCACATATAGCTATAGAAGTGTGTTTGGCTGTGCCACAGATAGCTATAGTAGAAGTGTGTTTGGCTGTGTCACAGATAGCTATAGTAGAAGTGTGTTTGGCTGTGTCACAGATAGCTATAGTAGAAGTGTGTTTGGCTGTGTCACAGATAGCTATAGATGTGTGTTTGGCTGTGTCACAGATAGCTATAGTAGAAGTGTGTTTGGCTGTGTCACAGATAGCTATAGTAGAAGTGTGTTTGGCTGTGTCACAGATAGCTATAGTAGAAGTGTGTTTGGCTGTGTCACAGATAGCTATAGTAGACGTGTGTTTGGCTGTGTCACAGATAGCTATAGATGTGTGTTTGGCTGTGTCACAGATAGCTATAGTAGAAGTGTGTTTGGCTGTGTCACAGATAGCTATAGTAGAAGTGTGTTTGGCTGTGTCACAGATAGCTATAGTAGAAGTGTGTTTGGCTGTGTCACAGATAGCTATAGATGTGTGTTTGGCTGTGTCACAGATAGCTATAGTAGAAGTGTGTTTGGCTGTGTCACAGATAGCTATAGATGTGTGTTTGGCTGTGTCACAGATAGCTATAGTAGAAGTGTGTTTGGCTGTGTCACAGATAGCTATAGATGTGTGTTTGGCTGTGTCACAGATAGCTATAGTAGAAGTGTGTTTGGCTGTGTCACAGATAGCTATAGTAGAAGTGTGTTTGGCTGTGTCACAGATAGTTATAGTAGATGTGTGTTTGGCTGTGTCACAGATTGTTTGGCAGTTGTAATTATGTTTACGCTGTGTAGACAGAACACTGTTACAGTTTTGTTTTAGATACTTTCTTGTCAAAGTGTTCCATCTGGTACTGGCTTCACTGGCTTCACTGCAGCATCCCTTGTACTTAGTGGCCCTGTGTACTTAGTGGGCCTGTGTACTTAGTGGGCCTGTGTAGTAGCTGTGGAAATAGAACCAACCCTCTGAGTTTGTGGTATTTTCTGCCCACAGCTGTGGTGTCGTTTATTGGGAAGAAAGCAATGAAAGAGGGAGACAACTGGGAGAAGACTTAGGGAGCAGAGGGAGTCGGTGGGAGTCTCGTGTAAGACCTGTAGTTTGAAGACACAGATGTGGTTACTTGAAGACACAGATGTGGGCACTGCAGTGTTTGTTGTGGCCTGATGGACCAACTAGGCTAGACATAGTCTATAAGTCAGTAAGCAGTGATGGTTAGCAGTGTTCTCTGTCTTGACGTCTGCCCGAGACTTCCACATTGTGTTGATGCACTAGTCGGGCGTCTGTCTTGACGTCTGCCCGAGACTTCCACATTGTGTTGATGCACTAGTCGGGCGTCTGTCTTGACGTCTGCCCGAGACTTCCACATTGTGTTGATGCACTAGTCGGGCGTCTGTCTTGACGTCTGCCCGAGACTTCCACATTTTGTTGATGCACTAGTCGGGCGTCTGTCTTGACGTCTGCCCGAGACTTCCACATTGTGTTGATGCACTAGTCGGGCGTCTGTCTTGACGTCTGCCCGAGACTTCCACATTGTGTTGTTGCACTAGTCGGGCGTCTGCTCCACCAAAGAAATGAGGTTGTTGCTGCAGGGGTCAGATCACTGTTTACACCAGAGATACATCCTGGCATACATACGAAGTGCTGGTGGGTTTTTGAGACCCTACATCCTTTTGGTAATTTTTTGCCCCCTTGAAAAATATTTTTGAGCAGGGATATGGCCATATAGTGACTGTAGGATCCCTTGTGTCAGTGACTAGGATCCCTTGTGTCTGACTGTAGGGTCCCTTGTGTCAGTGACTGTAGGGTCCCTTGTGTCAGTGACTGTAGGGTCCCTTGCGTCAGTGACTGTAGGGTCCCTTGCGTCAGTGACTGTAGGGTCCCTTGCGTCAGTGACTGTAGGGTCCCTTGCATCAGTGACTGTAGGGTCCCTTGCGTCAGTGACTGTAGGGTCCCTTGCATCAGTGACTGTAGGGTCCCTTGCGTCAGTGACTGTAGGGTCCCTTGCGTCAGTGACTGTAGGGTCATTTGCGTCAGTGACTGTAGGATCCCTTGTGTCAGCGACTGTAGGGTCCCTTGTGTCAACCACTGTAGGATCCCTTGTGTCAGTCACTGTAAGATCCTTGTGTCAGTCACTGTAGGATCCCTTGAGTCAGTCACTGTAGGATCCCTTACACATGAAGACATGACGTAGTTGTTTTGGATGGCATTTGATGGGGCGCATCTTGTATGTTGATTTTTGGAGAAAAACGGAACAAATTAAAAAAATTATTCTGACAGGTTCACAGACAACTAACTATTAACATCGCTGATTTTCAGAAGATTCAAAATACATATTTGTGAGCCGCAGTAAAAAACATTTAAATTCAGAAAGTAAAGTAGAACTCTAAAGCGGCCACCCAAGTGACTGATATAATGCCTCATTAAAAGGGGTGGCCTCATTAAAGAGGCTTGTCAGATATACAGATGGCAGTTTTCAAGGGGTGGCTGCTTTGAGGGGTTCTACTGTACTTGGGGCTAGTACCTTGTGCCTGAAGTAGGCAGATCCGTACTGTGCAAATTTGGCACTATAATTTAGCCCTGATCACCATGACTAAGCTGGGTGATGACACTGATCCAGATCACCTGGATGTCAGTTCACCGTGAGTAAGCTGGGTGATGACACTGATCCAGATCACCTGGATGTCAGTTCACCGTGACTAAGCTGGGTGATGACACTGATCCAGATCACCTGGATGTCTGTTCACCGTGACTAAGCTGGGTGATGACACTGATCCAGATCACCTGGATGTCAGTTCACCGTGACTAAGCTGGGTGATGACACTGATCCAGATCACCTGGATGTCTGTTCACCGTGACTAAGCTGGGTGATGACACTGATCCAGATCACCTGGATGTCTGTTCACCGTGACTAAGCTGGGTGATGACACTGATCCAGATCACCTGGATGTCTGTTCACCGTGACTAAGCTGGGTGATGACACTGATCCAGATCACCTGGATGTCTGTTCACCGTGACTAAGCTGGGTGATGACACTGATCCAGATCACCTGGATGTCTGGTCACCGAGAATAAGCTGGGTGATGACACTGATCCAGATCACCTGGATGTCTGTTCACCGTGACTAAGCTGGGTGATGACACTGATCCAGATCATCTGGATGTCAGTTCACCGTGACTAAGCTGGGTGATGACACTGATCCAGATCACCTGGATGTCTGTTCACCGTGACTAAGCTGGGTGATGACACTGATCCAGATCACCTGGATGTCAGTTCACCGTGACTAAGCTGGGTGATGACACTGATCCAGATCACCTGGATGTCAGTTCACCGTGACTAAGCTGGGTGATGACACTGATCCAGATCACCTGGATGTCAGTTCACCGTGACTAAGCTGGGTGATGACACTGATCCAGATCACCTGGATGTCAGTTCACCGTGACTAAGCTGGGTGATGACACTGATCCAGATCACCTGGATGTCAGTTCACCGTGACTAAGCTGGGTGATGACACTGATCCAGATCACCTGGATGTCTGTTCACCGTGACTAAGCTGGGTGATGACACTGATCCAGATCACCTGGATGTCTGTTCACCGTGACTAAGCTGGGTGATGACACTGATCCAGATCACCTGGATGTCTGTTCACCGTGACTAAGCTGGGTGATGACACTGATCCAGATCACCTGGATGTCTGGTCACCGAGACTAAGCTGGGTGATGACACTGATCCAGATCACCTGGATGTCTGTTCACCGTGACTAAGCTAGGTGATGACACTGTTCCAGATCACCTGGATGTCTGTTCACCATGACTAAGCTGGGTGATGACACTGATCCAGATCACCTGGATGTCAGTTCACCGTGACTAAGCTGGGTGATGACAGTGTCATACACTGATCCAGATCACCTGGATGTCTGCACACTTAACCACTTCAATGCACCTCACCTGACTTGTACACTTCTATCATTGTTCATGCATTTCACACATTTCCTCTTGTCATATTGACGTTTAGACTTAATGATTCCTGTTGTGAAAAATAATTTTTTTTTATGTGCAAGTGACAGCCACAAGCGACACAGTATCAACTTTATAAAGTGTGCATTTTAACACTCTTACGTGTCTTCTCTGCACTAAGGCTGTGGACGATGTCAACATACAATCTTACGTGTCTTCTCTGCACTAAGGCTGTGGACGATGTCAACATACAATCTTACGTGTCTTCTCCGCACTAAGGCTGTGGACGATGTCAACATACAATCTTACGTGTCTTCTCCGCACTAAGGCTGTGGACGATGTCAACATACAATCTTACGTGTCTTCTCCGCACTAAGGCTGTGGACGATGTCAACATACAATCTTACGTGTCTTCTCCGCACTAAGGCTGTGGACGATGTCAACATACAATCTTACGTGTCTTCTCCGCACTAAGGCTGTGGACGATGTCAACATACAATCCATTGTATTGTTTGGTTGTTTGGAAGGAAGCACCTGATGTTTGTAGTTGGCTACCTTTTCGAATTAAGTTGTGTTATTCAGACTGATGTCAGGTGTACAATTGTCCTTGTGTATGTTGATGTCAGGTGTACAATTGTTCTTGTGTATGTTGATGTCAGGTGTACAATTGTCCTTGTTTTCCGGTGAATTCCATAGGGCTGAGTTTAAAATCATCCTTTGACTGGTTTGTTTATTCTGACAAGTTAGAAAGCATGTCACTGCCAGTCTCAGTGATGTGACAAGTGGTCCACTTTCTGGTGACAGTTGAAAGAAGATGACAGTGTTTCTAGCCACCGGCAGTCTTACTTTACAAGGAACCCTTCAGTCCTAGGCTTTCTGGTGACAGTTGAAAGAAGATGACAGTGTTTCTAGCCACCGGCAGTCTTACTTTACAAGGAACCCTTCAGTCTTAGGCATCTCTCAACCTTTCTTTTCACCCATTTCATTTTTTTTCTCGCCACTCATCGGAAATGCTCAGATGGATTACGTCTAAACTTGGCACCAAAACTCGCTTTTTAATGACGTGGCACCATTAGATGTTGATGTTACGAGTTGACACCAGGGGGTCGAAGTGTGGATTCAGCGAGTGTTCTACCGTTGTTGTGCGTCCTCCATGATGACTCATACAATTTCAACAACACTTTGGCGCTCCAGTTAAATTTGGATTTGTGCCAAATTTAATCTGCCCTGGGGTATTTCTCCCAGATATACCCTGCTGGTGTCACATGTGAATTGGTGTCTACAAGTCCACTTTTCACTTTATTGGAACAATGTCCTTCTTTGTTTCTCCTGTTGAACAGTAATGCATGTTTGAATTGAAGTGAATTGAAAATTGATTTTATTTGGACGATACAAAATACGGGTAACAACAAGGGAAGCCCGGACGAGAGTAAAAACTGGTCAACTATTTGTGACAACTGGTTGTGACAACTGGTTGTGACAACTGGTTGTGACAACTGGACGCCCTAAAGATATAACTAATGCATATAATTGATTCATGTGGCAAACAAATTATTGAATAGGTAGTAGAGAAAAAACAGTTACTGAATGAATACCATTGAATACCATTGAATACCATTGAATACCACTGAATACCATTGAATACCATTGAATAGCAGAAATAGCAGAAAGAAATAAAACGAAGAAAGACAAAAAGAAAAGGAATAAGAAAACAAAGAAAAGAATTTTTTTTAAAATAATGATGTAAGGAAAAATAAAGTTGAATCAACCATTAATTAATATTACAATTTACACTGACTTCACTTCTAAAAACAGGTGTTCATTACATTGTTGTCAGTGGTAGTTAGAGCACCCACCTGTCGATCGAGAGGATGGTGGTTCGATTCCACCTTCACCATTTCAAAGCTTGGACAATTTCGTTCACCCCACTTTGCCCGTGTCTTTCGGAAGAGACACTAAAAGCCGTTGGTCCAAACTCCTGTGTTAGCTCAAGACTGGGCTGTCTGGAGTATAATTTCTTGAGACTTGAGACGTACCGGGTACAAAAAAATAAAGAAATTAAAAAGATACACATAGATGTCCTATTATCTATTACCATTTCAAACAAAGTACATAGAGTACTAGATTTAACAAGATTTAACAAGACAAGATTTAACAAGATTGCCATCTCGAACAACAAGTTCCAGATGGCAAGTGGACAAGGAAGCCATTGGCTTATTGAGAGTCCAACAATTTTCTCATCTATGTGTAGCCCGCCCTTATCAGATATCTGTCAATTCTATTTTTAAACATATTCACACTACTAGCATTAACACAATCGTTTGGCAGTTTGTTCCATTCATTTATCACCCTCTGTGAGAAAGAGTACTTTCTCATGTCCAACCTACACTGCTCCTTAACTAATGCTGCTTTGTGTCCTCTGGTTCTACTGCCTTCTTTAAGTTTGAAGAACATATTCCTATCAACATCCTCATAACCGTTTACTATTTTAAACACTTCTATTTGGTCTCCTCTTAGTCTCCTGGTCTCTAGTGTTGTCAAACCACATTGTAATAAGCGACTTTCGTAACTAAGGTCTCAATTCTGGAATCATTTTAGTTGCTCTTCATTGTATTCTTTCTAGCTTATCTATGTCTATTTTACGATATGGCCTCCATGCTTGAATACAATATTCCAAATGTGGTCTAACTATTGCTTTGTACAGGGGTACAATTAGATGTTTCTCCTTATACGTGATAGTTCTCCTAATTAGCCCTAGAATTTGATTTCCTTTCGAAGCAGCAATCCCACATTGCTCTGAAACTTTCATGTCAGCACTAAATGTTACTCCTAAATCCTTTTCTTGGGTGGTTCTACATTGTACAGCATCCCCCATTTTATATTCTTTGTCCATGTTTCCATGTCCTATGTGTATGCATTTACACTTCCCAAAATTGAATAACATTTGCCATTTTTCTGACCATTTAACTAATTTTTCTAGATCATCCTGTGAACTTTGTTTATCTGTATCATTAGTAACCTTTCTGAATACTTTTGTGTCATCTGCAAATTTGAGTACTTTGCTAGATATGTCATCCTCCAAATCATTTATATATATTAAAAACAGTATAGGGCCTAATACTGATCCCTGTGGTACCCCACTCAAAACAGATATCCAGTTTGAAATCTCACCATCTACTATTACTCTCTGTCTTCTGTGTGTAAGCCACTTTTCTATCCAGTTGATTACATCATTGCCTATACCATGGGCTTTTAGTTTAAGTAACAATCTTTGATGTGGCACTTTATCGAAAGCTTTCTGAAAATCTAAGTAGACAACATCCACTGGTGACCCGTCATCTACCCACTTTGTAATTTCTTCTAAAAAACATAAGAGATTGGTTAGACATGACCTTGCTTTTAGGAATCCATGTTGATATGTATTTATTAATTTATGTTTTACGAGGAATTCCACCATGTGGTCTCTAATTAATGTTTCGAGTAATTTACATACAACTGATGTTAAACTCACTGGTCTGTAATTTTCTGGCTTCTTCCTCGATCCCTTCTTAAATAGCGGCGTAATGTTTGCTTCTTTCCATTCTGAAGGAACTATTCCTTCTTCTAGTGACAAGTTAAATAAGTTTGCAAGTGGTGTACTAAATTGATCAACAATTTCCTTAAGTAGTTTTGGTGGTATCCCATCAACTCCAGGTGATTTATTATCGTTCATCTTCTTAATTTTCTTTGCTATCATTTCAGGAGTTACAAATAACTGCCCTAAATGTTCTGATTTATTGCCCTCAAATTTAGTCAATGGAACTAGATGGGTTGTATACAGTGTGCCCCTTTAGTATAAAGTAGTATAAAGTACATAGTGTACAAGAGGGGTTGTGTACAGTGTGCCCCTTTAGTATAAAGTAGTATAAAGTACATAGTGTACTAGAGGGGTTGTATACAGTGTGCCCCTTTAGTATAAAGTAGTATAAAGTACATAGTGTACTAGAGGGGTTGTGTACAGTGTGCCCCTTTAGTATAAAGTAGTATAAAGTACATAGTGTACAAGAGGGGTTGTGTACAGTGTGCCCCTTTAGTATAAAGTATATAGTGTACTAGAGGGGTTGTGTACAGTGTGCCCCTTTAGTATAAAGTAGTATAAAGTACATAGTGTACTAGAGGGGTTGTGTACAGTGTGCCCCTTTAGTATAAAGTAGTATAAAGTACATAGTGTACAAGAGGGGTTGTGTACAGTGTGCCCCTTTAGTATAAAGTATATAGTGTACTAGAGGGGTTGTGTACAGTGTGCCCCTTTAGTATAAAGTAGTATAAAGTACATAGTGTACTAGAGGGGTTGTGTACAGTGTGCCCCTTTAGTATAAAGTAGTATACAGTATATAGTGTACTAGAAGGGTTGTATACAGTGTGCCCCTTTAGTATAAAGTAGTATACAGTATATAGTGTACTAGAGGGGTTGTATACAGTGTGCCCCTGTAGTATAAAGTAGTATACAGTACATAGTGTACAAGAGGGGTTGTGTACAGTGTGCCCCTTTAGTATAAAGTAGTATAAAGTACATAGTGTACAAGAGGGGTTGTGTACAGTGTGCTCCTTTAGTATAAAGTAGTATAAAGTACATAGTGTACTAGAGGGGTTGTGTACAGTGTGCCCCTTTAGTATAAAGTAGTATACAGTATATAGTGTACTAGAAGGGTTGTATACAGTGTGCCCCTGTAGTATAAAGTAGTATACAGTACATAGTGTACTAGAGGGGTTGTGTACAGTGTGCCCCTGTAGTATAACAACAATAATAAAAAATAATAACACTAATAACAATAACATTAACAACAATAATAACAACAATAATAATAATGAATAACAATAATAAAAAATAATAATAATAACATTAACAACAATAATAATAACAACAACAATAATAATGAATAACAATAATAAAAAATAATAATAATAACATTGACAACAATAATAATAACAACAATAATAACAACAATAATAACAATAATAATAACAACATTAATAACAACAATAATAACAATAATAATGCTGGTTCTTGATATGACACATTTTAAAGTAACTAATTACATATTGAAGTGCTTCACATTGAGTGAAGGGAATAAAAGTAAGTGTAGACAGAGTGCTTTAATTGTTCAGTGCAACTGTAAAATGCACAATTTATATCAATATAAACATATACAAAATAATTATTTTAGATGAATAAATAGCCAAGATTGCAAAACATAAAGTAATAATATGGCTTAGATGAGGAAAGAAGTCTTTATAAATATCAAGGTGAAATAAGTAAGTTTTTAGTTGTTTTCGAAATACTGTTAAGGTGGTTGTCGAACAAACACATAAATTTGGACAATGGCTGTAATGTATTATTTGGACAATGGCTGTAATGTATTATTTGGACAATGGCTGTAATGTGTTATTTGGACAATGGCTGTAATGTGTTATTTGGACAATGGCTGTAATGTGTTATTTGGACAATGGCTGTAATGTGTTATTTGGACAATGGCTGTAATGTGTTATTTGGACAATGGCTGTAATGTGTTATTTGGACAATGGCTGTAATGTGTAAATGTTGCTGCGATTGTTAACCTATAAAGCATTGAAATTTATGATATCATTAGAAGGAATTTTTTCTCATGGAGGTTTTAACAATATATATTGTTGATGTTGTAGGAGGTGGGAAACGATAGGGTTTGCCTTGCCTTTAGGGATAGAGGGTGGGAGTTGGGAGGGGTGTTTATGGGGCAGAGGGAATTGAGATGGTAGTAGTGATCAGACAGGGGTAGGGTGAAATCTTGTATGTGGGGTGAGTGTCCCCCCGGGGGGAGAACGAGGGAAAGGGACCAGGAAGTTAGTTGTACACATATAGTCATATAGGAGCAGTCAGTGACATTTTCCCCTTTAAAATTTTTTTGGTGGGGGGCAAAATGAAATGCACCTAACTTTACAGCAATTGATGATTCATCGGGTGCCCTGAGATGTTATAATTGATGAGAAGTCAGACAAAGACATCCTTCACCCTGATTCCTTGAAGCTGACAGTTGCTCTGGTGCTGTGGAGATCTACACTCATTTTTACGTCATTTGTCATTTCATGTGCAACAAAAGCTGTAGAGCATGACTCTGGAGACTGCCAGTGTCTGTGACGTAACAAGTGGTCGGCTTTCTGGTGACAGTTGGAAGGGAGATGACAGTGTTTCTAGCCACCGGGGTGACTACAAACTACCCTCGGCAGTCTTACTTTACAAGGAACCCTTCAGTCCTAGGCTTCTCTGTTCGTTTCTTTTCACCTGTTTAATTTTTTTCCTCGCCATTCATCGGAAATGCTCAGATGGATTACGTCTAAACTTGGCACCAGAACTCGCTTTTTAATGACGTGGCACCATTAGATGTTGATGTTACGAGTTGACACCAGGGGGTCGAAGTGTGGATTCAGCGAGTGTTCTACCGTTGTTGTGCGTCCTCCATGATGACTCAAACAATTTCAACAACACTTTGGCGCTCCAGTTAAATTTGGATTTCATGTATAGACACTCCTACTTTCTGTGAGTGCCACTTCACTCATAAGTGTCAACATCACTGCTTTTGGGTGGGAAATACACTTTTTTCCTTGGTCCTGTTTTCGCACTTTTTGTACAAAAATGTCCCACTTTTTTATAATTTTCAAAGACCAACAATTCATGATTAAATTGATAAATTTTTTTACGCGAGTCCATTCTAGGCACGTGTTGTGTCTATGGTCTTAAGTGATTTAACATTTCCTCGCCCCTCAAACGACAACAACAGATAAAAATGGTGACCAGCAAAATACAAAAACGGACACAAAAAACCACAAAAGTTTACTGGACGAGGACGTCTCCTGCTTCGTCCGAGCAAATGTTGACTAAAACAAATGTTGACATGTGTGTTCACTAAAACAAATGTTGATGCGTATGTTAACTAAAACTTGGTTGTCATGAAAATACGGACAAATAAATACTATTATTTCAGATAAAAATCAAATACAATACAAAAAAATAATAAAAATAAAATAAGTTCAAAATAGAATGAATCATTTAATCAATAATAAAATAATATAATATTGTATAACATTAAAAAGTCACGAATGTACACAGTGAAGTGTTCTTGTAAAACTATAGTGTTGTTTGTAGTAGTATCGATTCAATCAATGTCTGCCCATCTGTCTGTCTGCCATGTCCAGCCATGTCCAAATTCCACTGTAGCAGATTCACCCTAATTCAGTGTGAAAGGTGACAATTGTGGCCAATTAAGCCCAGTTATTCCCCATGTTCCTGAACACTGTCTAAGGCACCCCACCCCACTGCATGACCTGATCAGTCCACCCTGCTCCAGACTGCCCCTGCTGACAGGGCTAATTGGACTAATTAACACTTGACCAGGTCCAGTCATTACATGAACCTCCCACCTTGCTACTCATTCATTAGTTACTGGTCAATTATGGTCAAGTTGAGTAATGGACTGGCCACTACAAATACCTGTGTAATGCCATCTTACTTCACCTCTCCTGACAGCTGTATCTGGGGGCCGTCTCATAACAACTAAGGGGCTCTGTGGACCTGCATTTCTCTCTCAAGAATAAGCTAATAATTATAAGTATTATGTATTTCCATTGATAAATCTAGATCCAGGAGCTCCTTCCATATTGCAAAGGCTGATCATGAACTGACAAGGAGCTCCTTCAATCCACATTTACCTCTCACAATATATGGTAATTTTCTAAACAAGTGTATAATTTAGAAAATATATATTGTTCCTATTTCCCCCGGATGTTCTACTATAACAAAACTGCTAAAGTTTAGGCATCAAGTGCAAATCCACCTAAACATGACTATATTATAATATTATTATTAAAACAATACAGATTTTCTTCATCTGTTCTGATTGCAGCAGCTGGGTGGCAGTCAGAACTCTCAACAATGTTTCTTCCACTAAGTTGATTAGATCTATTCCTCAGTTATTGTGTTGTTAGAGTTCCTTGGTTGTTTGTAAAACGGTCCCCAATGTCAGTAAATTAACAAGCTCATTCACTGACTGTCATTAACACCTAAATTTTCTATAATTGTTTTACAAATGTTTTTTTCTAGCAATTTCCTCGTGTGCATTAATAATAAAACGCCTGCATCATCATCCGTATGGGTAATTTCCTTCTTAAAATGCCATAAAGAGAAACAGTACCATTTTCACATTATATTAATATTTCATGGAAACGTGAGGTGTATGATAAACAAAGTTGTGTTTTATGAGCTAATAACTTGTTGAAATTGAATGGAATTAAAGAACTATGTCGTTCATTACAGGTGCAGTTTGAAATAATTTGAATAATAGTTGTAGTAATCTGATTATTAATAATAAAAATCAGCGTAGACTGAGTTTATTATATGTTTAGAGCAACGTCAGTAACCATTCAAATTATCTTATGAAATCAGTTTGAATTAATGTTTAAAAAATGGGAGAGAATTTCTAGGGCATGTCTGTCTTCTGGACTGACGATAACCTAGATCCTATCTGGGGTGTCTTCACAGATTCAGACATGACCAGCTGTGAACAGGAATTTGAGAAAAAAGAAGCGTAATGGATCCGGTGATGTTGCCATGGTAACAGCCCAGGAGGGATAAAAAGTATACTGCATTCCTGGGATGCGTAAATAAATGTGTTGGACACACAACACTGGAAGAAGATCTGCACAAGTAGCTTCATTCCTGGAACTCTGCTCTTTGCTGCGTTCCAGGAATTCTGGGAATGTAGCGTCCTAGCCTGGATGTCCTTTATGTTACTGGTTCTTCATAGAAGTGCAGCAGTGCTAATAGGTTTATTGCATGTCCATAGTAATCTCATTTGATTGGCTGTAATGAAAGTGACCAGTTTAGTGCACTTAGTGTTGTGTGTGGCCATCAGTCCTTTCATCTCAAGTGTTGTCAGCCAAATTGACCACTGCTTATGTCATCAGCTGTGGGCAGTAATCCCCACTGACCACAGCTATACCCCCTCCTGAAAGGCCTGTCTGGTACAACCTTCAGGCTGGCAGTAATTGTTCTGTGGTTGCTTGGTGGAGGCAAAAGTGAAACTGATCTTATTCTAAGGGATCAAAAGTGACACTGCTCAACATTGGTTTCATAGTGAAAGGGGGATTTACAGCTGTTCCCTTAGTGTTATATATCTGTGTATTTACAGCTGTTCCCTTAGTGTTATATATCTGTGTATTTACAGCTGTTCCCTTAGTGTTATATATCTGTGTATTTACAGCTGTTCCCTTAGTGTTATACATCTGTGTATTTACAGCTGTTCCTTTAGTGTTATATATCTGTGTATTTACAGCTGTTCCCTTAGTGTTATACATCTGTGTATTTACAGCTGTTCCCTTAGTGTTATACATATGTGTCTTTACAGCTGTTCCCTTAGTGTTATACATATGTGTATTTACAGCTGTTCCCTTAGTGTTATACATCTGTGTATTTACAGCTGTTCCCTTAGTGTTATATATCTGTGTATTTACAGCTATTCCCTTAGTGTTGTATATCTGTGTATTTACAGCTGTTCCCTTAGTGTTATATATATGTGTATTTACAGCTGTTCCCTTAGTGTTATACATCTGTGTATTTACAGCTGTTCCCTTAGTGTTATACATATGTGTATTTACAGCTGTTCCCTTAGTGTTGTACATCTGTGTATTTACAGCTGTTCCCTTAGTGTTATATATCTGTGTATTTACAGCTGTTCCCTTAGTGTTATATATATGTGTATTTACAGCTGTTCCCTTAGTGTTATACATCTGTGTATTTACAGCTGTTCCCTTAGTGTTATACATATGTGTATTTACAGCTGTTCCCTTAGTGTTATACATCTGTGTATTTACAGCTGTTCCCTTAGTGTTGTACATCTGTGTATTTACAGCTATTCCCTTAGTGTTGTATATCTGTGTATTTACAGCTGTTCCCTTAGTGTTGTATATCTGTGTATTTACAGCTGTTCCCTTAGTGTTGTATATCTGTGTATTTACAGCTGTTCCCTTAGTGTTATACATCTGTGTATTTACAACTGTTCCCTTAGTGTTATACACCTGTGTATTTACAACTGTTCCCTTAGTGTTATACATCTGTGTATTTACAACTGTTCCCTTAGTGTTATACATCTGTGTATTTACAACTGTTCCCTTAGTGTTATACATATGTGTATTTACAGCTGTTCCCTTAGTGTTATACATCTGTGTATTTACAGCTGTTCCCTTAGTGTTATACATCTGTGTATTTACAACTGTTCCCTTAGTGTTATACATCTGTGTATTTACAACTGTTCCCTTAGTGTTATACATCTGTGTATTTACAACTGTTCCCTTAGTGTTATACATATGTGTATTTACAACTGTTCCCTTAGTGTTATACATATGTGTATTTACAGCTGTTCCCTTAGTGTTATACATCTGTGTATTTACAGCTGTTCCCTTAGTGTTATACATCTGTGTATTTACAACTGTTCCCTTAGTGTTATACATCTGTGTATTTACAACTGTTCCCTTAGTGTTATACATATGTGTATTTACAACTGTTCCCTTAGTGTTATACATATGTGTATTTACAGCTGTTCCCTTAGTGTTATACATCTGTGTATTTACAGCTGTTCCCTTAGTGTTATACATCTGTGTATTTACAACTGTTCCCTTAGTGTTATACATCTGTGTATTTACAACTGTTCCCTTAGTGTTATACACCTGTGTATTTACAACTGTTCCCTTAGTGTTATACATCTGTGTATTTACAACTGTTCCCTTAGTGTTATACATATGTGTATTTACAGCTGTTCCCTTAGTGTTATACATATGTGTATTTACAACTGTTCCCTTAGTGTTATACACCTGTGTATTTACAACTGTTCCCTTAGTGTTATACACCTGTGTATTTACAACTGTTCCCTTAGTGTTATACATCTGTGTATTTACAACTGTTCCCTTAGTGTTATACATATGTGTATTTACAACTGTTCCCTTAGTGTTATACATATGTGTATTTACAGCTGTTCCCTTAGTGTTATACATCTGTGTATTTACAGCTGTTCCCTTAGTGTTATACATATGTGTATTTACAGCTGTTCCCTTAGTGTTATACATCTGTGTATTTACAACTGTTCCCTTAGTGTTATACATATGTGTATTTACAGCTGTTCCCTTAGTGTTATACATATGTGTATTTACAACTGTTCCCTTAGTGTTATACACCTGTGTATTTACAACTGTTCCCTTAGTGTTATACATCTGTGTATTTACAACTGTTCCCTTAGTGTTATACATCTGTGTATTTACAACTGTTCCCTTAGTGTTATACATATGTGTATTTACAGCTGTTCCCTTAGTGTTATACATCTGTGTATTTACAGCTGTTCCCTTAGTGTTATACATCTGTGTATTTACAACTGTTCCCTTAGTGTTATACACCTGTGTATTTACAACTGTTCCCTTAGTGTTATACATCTGTGTATTTACAACTGTTCCCTTAGTGTTATACATCTGTGTATTTACAACTGTTCCCTTAGTGTTATACATATGTGTATTTACAGCTGTTCCCTTAGTGTTATACATCTGTGTATTTACAGCTGTTCCCTTAGTGTTATACATCTGTGTATTTACAACTGTTCCCTTAGTGTTATACATCTGTGTATTTACAACTGTTCCCTTAGTGTTATACATCTGTGTATTTACAACTGTTCCCTTAGTGTTATACATATGTGTATTTACAACTGTTCCCTTAGTGTTATACATATGTGTATTTACAGCTGTTCCCTTAGTGTTATACATCTGTGTATTTACAGCTGTTCCCTTAGTGTTATACATCTGTGTATTTACAACTGTTCCCTTAGTGTTATACATCTGTGTATTTACAACTGTTCCCTTAGTGTTATACATATGTGTATTTACAACTGTTCCCTTAGTGTTATACATATGTGTATTTACAGCTGTTCCCTTAGTGTTATACATCTGTGTATTTACAGCTGTTCCCTTAGTGTTATACATCTGTGTATTTACAACTGTTCCCTTAGTGTTATACATCTGTGTATTTACAACTGTTCCCTTAGTGTTATACATATGTGTATTTACAACTGTTCCCTTAGTGTTATACATATGTGTATTTACAGCTGTTCCCTTAGTGTTATACATCTGTGTATTTACAGCTGTTCCCTTAGTGTTATACATCTGTGTATTTAAAAAAAGCATTTATTTTCCAACCACATTTCGTAAGGTGTTGACTTTGGGTGCAGTAGGCAGTTTTGTATTAATACTGGCTGAATATGGATGGCATGTGAGGGTTATAGCATTAAAGATGGCATGTGAGGGTTATAGCATTAAAGATGGCATGTGAGGGTTATAGCATTAAAGATGGCATGTGAGGGTTATAGCATTAAAGATGGCATGTGAGGGTTATAGCATTAAACATGACATGTGAGGGTTATAGCATTAAAGATGACACCATTTTTACAGGTATCCATTCTAATTAACATTTATTACTTGTGAAGTTTTTGCAAATGTGGTATATATATATATATATATATATATACCACATTTGCAAACACTTCACAATATATATATATATTTCCTCCATAGTAAATCTTTTTTCTTGTATAGTCTTACACTTACAAATAATAAACATTTGTAAGGCTAGAGGTAAGCCTTTTATAGTTTGCCCGTATCTTAACCCAGTTTTTATCTATTCTATTTTTTTTAATGTTAGTAGAGGGTGCAGATATAATATTGTTGGACAAGGAATTCCAAATATCCACTACTCTTTGACTGAAAAATCGGCATCTGCATAGCTTCACACATTGTTGTTTGTTTAATTTTTACTGTGGCCTCTGAGGTTATTTAGATTAATGTTAAAAAACTGATCTGATCCATGTTCTCTTTCTCAGTTAACAACTTAAAAGTTTAAATTCAATCTCGTAATCTCCGTTCTTCAAATCTATAAAGTTTTAATTGTGTTAATCTTTCCTCATAGGTAAATTCCTTTAATCCTATTACCAGTTTTGTTGCCCTGCATTGTATTCTCTCAAGCATTAAAATATCTTTTGCATATTAAGGTGATCGTGCCTGTATGCAATATTCTCGATGTGGTCATCACTGAAAACCACTGCATATGTTTCCTTCTAAGTTGACTTGGATGTTCTGTCTCTCAAATAAGAGAAAGAAGAATTAACTCTGGAAGACAACATCCAACATGTTTAACTTTGCGTCAGTAAAAATATGATATTCGAGAAATAGTTTTTGTTTAGCTGCACATTGTTTTAGATGAATGCAGTTTTATGATGATTTAAATGTTAGTTTCATGAATGTCTGTTTATATTTGGAAGTGGTATTGGCACTGTGGAAGACAAGCCAGCTCTCCCTTGGAATGCTTCCAACCAGCTCTTTCCCACTAATCCCATGGGATCAGTTACTTGCCTGTGGTATATATCTGGTAGCAAGCTGCACAGTTGTCTTTCATCTCTGGCAAATCTTTATCAGTTTGGCGAAGAAGGATTTTGCCAATTTCTTTAAAAAGTGAATAGTTATTTACTTTACAACTTTTGTATGTATTTTTTGTGAAATCAGACAAACTACTAAGCTATTTAATGATTGATCCCGCAGTGGAAATGATTGATCACACAGTGGAAATGATTGATCCCGCAGTGGAAATGATTGATCCTGCACTGAAAATGATTGATCCCGCAGTGGAAATGATTGATCCCGCAGTGGAAATGGAAAAGCTGAAAACTTAAGAATTTCACCCTTGGTGAAATTTCATAACTAAAGTAAATTCTTTCGGTGAGTTGAAAAAATGCACACTTTTTATTAAACCGACAGTGAATATTACTTAAACTAGTCACACACTACATATTTGGACATCAACGAACCGAATTCCCAACAGGCTAAATCAGTTGAGGATGGAGTTTTAAAATTTTAAGGTATTGAACATAGATCAAACATCCAGAAATGCTAAACATGATGTTGTCATATGTCTCCCTGTTGCTCAGATAGCTGCTGCTACAACAGTGCTGACTGTAAACACTGACATATGACACAATAAGTACCAGCACTAAACATGATGTTGTCATATGTCTCCCTGTTGCTCAGATAGCTGCTGCTACAACAGGGCTGACTGTAAACACTGACATATGACACAATAAGTACCAGCACTAAACATGATGTTGTCATATGTCTTCCTGTTGCTCAGATAGCTGCTGCTACAACAGTGCTGACTGTAAACACTGACATATGACACAATAAGTACCAGCACTAAACATGATGTTGTCATATGTCTTCCTGTTGCTCAGATAGCTGCTGCTACAACAGTGCTGACTGTAAACACTGACATATGACACAATAAGTACCAGCACTAAACATGATGTTGTCATATGTCTTCCTGTTGCTCAGATAGCTGCTGCTACAACAGTGCTGACTGTAAACACTGACATATGACACAATAAGTACCAGCACTAAACATGATGTTGTCATATGTCTTCCTGTTGCTCAGATAGCTGCTGCTACAACAGTGCTGACTGTAAACACTGACATATGACACAATAAGTACCAGCACTAAACATGATGTTGTCATATGTCTTCCTGTTGCTCAGATAGCTGCTGCTACAACAGTGCTGACTGTAAACACTGACATATGACACAATAAGTACCAGCACTAAACATGATGTTGTCATATGTCTCCCTGTTGCTTAGATAGCTGCTGCTACAACAGTGCCGACTGTAAACACTGACATATGACACAATAAGTACCAGCACTAAACATGATGTTGTCATATGTCTCCCTGTTGCTTAGATAGCTGCTGCTACAACAGTGCTGACTGTAAACACTGACATATGACACAATAAGTACCAGCACTAAACATGATGTTGTCATATGTCTTCCTGTTGCTCAGATAGCTGCTGCTACAACAGTGCCGACTGTAAACACTGACATATGACACAATAAGTACCAGCACTAAACATATTGCTAACAGAACTACCAGTCATGTTGTATTTTTACTGAAATTAGCCTGACATATTGGACTGAAATATGCGTGATGGATTGGACTGAAATATGCTTGACATGTTGTACTGAAATATGCCTCATGGATTGGACTGAAATATCAAGCACATTACCCATGTTCCCGGCAGCAATTGCTTCATAATGGATAAAGCTAGAACAGCAAACTAACAATAGATTTCTTTGATGTGCTACAATCACTTGAACTGTTGGAGAAATTAAATTAAGGTCTGAAGTCTAGTAGGGCACAGTGCAGACAGGAGACGTTGTTCTGGGCCACGGTACTTTAACATAATACCTGTTGGGTGGGGACAGATAAAAGACACCTGTGCCATGGTACTACAACATAATACCTGTTGGGTGGGGGCAGGTAAAAGACACCTGTGCCATGGTACTACAACATAATACCTGTTGGGTGGGGACAGATAAAAGACACCTGTGCCACGGTACTACAACATAATACCTGTTGGGTGGGGACAGATAAAAGACACCTGTGCCACGGTACTACAACATAATACCTGTTGGGTGGGGACAGATAAAAGACACCTGTGCCATGGTACTACAACATAATACCTGTTGGGTGGGGACAGATAAAAGACACCTGTGCCACGGTACTACAACATAATACCTGTTGGGTGGGGACAGGTAAAAGACACCTGTGCCATGGTACTACAACATAATACCTGTTGGGTGGGGACAGGTAAAAGACACCTGTGCCACGGTACTACAACATAATACCTGTTGGGTGGGGACAGGTAAAAGACACCTGTGCCACGGTACTACAACATAATACCTGTTGGGTGGGGACAGGTGAAAGACAAGTGGACCATGGTACAGAAAGTATGGAGCGCAAAGGGAAAACGAGATGTTTTTAAAAATGCATCACTTACCTGAGTAGCTGCCCAGCCAATGAGGGTGTTTACCAGAGAGGGGTATCAGGGGTAGAAAAGGGTAGAAGGCAGGGGGTGGGATAAATATGACTCATTTGCATAGAAAATGGGAATATAATTGGAGGTGCACATTGACAGGGGAGACCTCACATCAGGGTATCACTTCCTTGTAGGGAGGACTCATCTAAGCACCCTTCTGAATGGTGTTTAAAGTTAACACCTGGGGTTAGATAACATGGCTAATGACAGCACCCAGCCACAGAAGACATCAAGCACAAAGCCAGGCAGGGCTGTTTGAAGCTGTTCTGTTGCCACACAATGGACAGTTCGTTGTAAAAGCTGTTGTTGCCGCCTGTCTCATATTTAATGGAGTTGTATGCACACTATATATGTATACAGCATGAGATGTTGTTTCACCAGTGAAGAAGTTTGTGATTAGCAAGGCAGATTGGTTTGATTACACAGGTAAAAGACACCTGTGCCACGGTACTACAACATAATACCTGTTGGGTGGGGGCAGATAAAAGACACCTGTGCCACGGTACTACAACATAATACCTGTTGGGTCGGGACAGGTAAAAGACACCTGTGCCATGGTACTACAACATAATACCTGTTGGGTGGGGACAGATAAAAGACACCTGTGCCATGGTACTACAACATAATACCTGTTGGGTGGGGACAGGTAAAAGACACCTGTGCCACGGTACTACAACATAATACCTGTTGGGTGGGGACAGATAAAAGACACCTGTGCCACGGTACTACAACATAATACCTGTTGGGTGGGGACAGGTAAAAGACACCTGTGCCACGGTACTACAACATAATACCTGTTGGGTGGGGGCAGATAAAAGACACCTGTGCCACGGTACTACAACATAATACCTGTTGGGTGGGGGCAGATAAAAGACACCTGTGCCACGGTACTACAACATAATACCTGTTGGATGGGGACAGGTAAAAGACACCTGTGCCATGGTACTACAACATAATACCTGTTGGGTGGGGGCAGATAAAAGACACCTGTGCCACGGTACTACAACATAATACCTGTTGGATGGGGACAGGTAAAAGACACCTGTGCCATGGTACTACAACATAATACCTGTTGGGTGGGGACAGATAAAAGACACCTGTGCCATGGTACTACAACATAATACCTGTTGGGTGGGGGCAGATAAAAGACACCTGTGCCACGGTACTACAACATAATACCTGTTGGGTGGGGACAGATAAAAGACACCTGTGCCATGGTACTACAACATAATACCTGTTGGGTGGGGACAGGTAAAAGACACCTGTGCCATGGTACTACAACATAATACCTGTTGGGTGGGGACAGGTAAAAGACACCTGTGCCATGGTACTACAACATAATACCTGTTGGGTGGGGACAGATAAAAGACACCTGTGCCACGGTACTACAACATAATACCTGTTGGGTGGGGACAGGTAAAAGACACCTGTGCCACAGTACTACAACATAATACCTGTTGGGTGGGGACAGGTAAAAGACACCTGTGCCATGGTACTACAACATAATACCTGTTGGGTGGGGACAGGTAAAAGACACCTGTGCCATGGTACTACAACATAATACCTGTTGGGTGGGGACAGGTAAAAGACACCTGTGCCATGGTACTACAACATAATACCTGTTGGGTGGGGACAGGTAAAAGACACCTGTGCCACAGTACTACAACATAATACCTGTTGGGTGGGGACAGGTGAAAGACACCTGTGCCACGGTACTACAACATAATACCTGTTGGGTGGGGACAGATAAAAGACACCTGTGCCACGGTACTACAACATAATACCTGTTGGGTGGGGACAGGTGAAAGACAAGTGGACCATGGTACAGAAAGTATGGAGCGCAAAGGGAAAACGAGATGTTTTTAAAAATGCATCACTTACCTGAGTAGCTGCCCAGCCAATGAGGGTGTTTACCAGAGAGGGGTATCAGGGGTAGAAAGGGTAGAAGGCAGGGGGTGGGAGAAATATGACTCATTTGCATAGAAAATGGGAATATAATTGGAGGTGCACATTGACAGGGGAGACCTCACATCAGGGTATCACTTCCTTGTAGGGAGGACTCATCTAGGCACACTTCTGAATGGTGTTTAAAGTTAACACCTGGGGTTAGATAACATGGCTAATGACAGCACCCAGCCACAGAAGACATTAAGCACAAAGCCAGGCAGGGCTGTTTGAAGCTGTTCTGTTGCCACACAATGGACAGTTCGTTGTAAAAGCTGTTGTTGCCGCCTGTCTCACATTTAATGGAGTTGTATGCACTCTAAAAACACACGAGTGTGTATATATATATATATATATATATTATATATATATATGTGTGTGTGTATATATGTGTGTGTGTGTGTGTGTGTGTGTGTGTGTATACAGCATGAGATTTTGTTTCACCAGTGAAGAAGTTTGTGATTAGCAAGGCAGATTGGTTTGATTATAGATGTAGAAATTTCATGAAATGTCATTGATTATTTTGTACTGAGCAGTGCAGTTAGTCGTGTTCCATTGTATTTAAAAACAAGGTTGACACATATATCAGGAGGGCGGGTTATAAGTAGGTGAACATTGTTGGACTCTCGATAAGCCAATGGCTTCCTTGTCCACTTGCCATCTGGGCCTTTGGCTTGGATGGCAAATCTTGTTAAATCTTGTATTAGAATGGAGATTATTACCTGTGGCCTTGAGTTCACTTTCACATGTGCAGTGTTACATCCTGTTGCTACATCCCTGTTTCTTTTACTGTAATTCATCCTTCCTCAGATCACATCACTTAATGTTGCGCTCCTCTTTATCCCTTAAGTCTGGAATGAGGCTGGAGTAGATGCTGGTCTCCCATCACTGATCCCATTTCACTGTCTTCTCCCATCACTGATCCCATTTCACTGTCTTCTCCCATCACTGATCCCATTTCACTGTCTTCTCCCATCACTGATCCCATTTCACTGTCTTCTCCCATCACTGATCCCATTTCACTGTCATTGCCAGTAGTAGTACAATTTCTCTCCCCACCTGTTACACACGGACAATTACAGTAGTACAGTTTCTCTCCCCACCTGTTACACATGGACAATTACAGTAGCACAGTTTCTCTCCCCACCTGTTACACACGGACAATTACAGTAGTACAGTTTCTCTCCCCACCTGTTACACATGGACAATTACAGTAGTACAGTTTCTCTCCCCACCTGTTACACATGGACAATTACAGTAGTACAGTTTCTCTCCCCACCTGTTACACATGGACAATTACAGTAGTACAGTTTCTCTCCCCACCTGTTACACACGGACAATTACAGTAGTACAGTTTCTCTCCCCACCTGTGTTATACATGGACAATTACAGTAGCACAGTTTCTCTCCCCACCTGTTACACACGGACAATTACAGTAGTTCAGTTTCTCTCCCCACCTGTTACACATGGACAATTACAGTAGTACAGTTTCTCTCCCCAACTGTTACACATGGACAATTACAGTAGTTCAGTTTCTCTCCCCAACTGTTACACATGGACAATTACAGTAGTTCAGTTTCTCTCCCCAACTGTTACACATGGACAATTACAGTAGTACAGTTTCTCTCCCCAACTGTTACACATGGACAATTACAGTAGTACAGTTTCTCTCCCCAACTGTTACACATGGACAATTACAGTAGTTCAGTTTCTCTCCCCAACTGTTACACACGGACAATTACAGTAGTACAGTTTCTCTCCCCACCTGTTATACATGGACAATTACAGTAGTACAGTTTCTCTCCCCAACTGTTACACATGGACAATTACAGTAGTTCAGTTTCTCTCCCCACCTGTTACATATGGACAATTACAGTAGTACAGTTTCCTTAAACAAGTGCACTTTACATAAAATGCTTTAAATAAAAGTCCCCATATCACACCTGGAAGTCTGATGGTAATCTCTTTTGCTGCATGAAGTATGAAGTACCATTGAAGTAGACGGACAAGACCCGTTAGTTTCCTGTTTCCTCTTTCCCCAGCCTGCTGTATGTCAGTACAAGGGAGTTGTTTGATGTTCCCATTGTGAATAAAGGCATCAGTCACTGACTGTCTGTGACAGTCTGTGTACATACGAATGTAAATGATTTAATGAAACTGACTACGCAAGTGAGTGATGTTGGATGATATTGTGATTTACCAGCCCAGTGAATAGACATTATACACAGCAATTCAATGAAGCCATAGGCCAAGCTTGCCAACCAGAGTGGTCCAACCTGAGTTACCAGTCCATGTTGTCAGTAGCCACAGCCACAACAATGGATCATTGTGTAAACAGGAACAACTGCCTTCAGCAGTCACAGTAACAACTTGTACAGCCGGTCTGGGTTCAGGCCGCTATTTATTCTGCCATGCATGGCTCAAATGACCATTGCTAGTGCACAAATTTACACGTGACAATTTATGAAAATCTAACACAGGACGTCTGGGTGAAAATTATGTTTTAAGGGCACCAAAAGACGTGGGATTTGTCGCTTTCAGCTGAAGTTAAGGAAATGTAAGCTAATTGAAAGTTGTGTGAAATTTGTGTTAAATGTTCCTTCTAATAAGTTCATAATTGTTTGGTGCTTCCAAGTGTGATCCGCCCTGATAAGTCTGTAAGTCACTTGTGATTACTGACAGTGAGTGACAGCTGACAGGTGACAAGTTGTGTGTGTTTGACCCCCTGAACCCATGGCTGGACACAGCTGGAGGGGGGACATTGGAAGTGATTTGGTGGGTAAAGACTATAGAAATACATGACTCCTTGTCTGCATGTAATCTTGTGTTACAACAATGCTCTAAGTACATAATAAATCTCTGTTGAAACATTGGGAATGGGAAATACGGTTTATGTCTGTTGGAGCAATTTTAAACATCGTTGTGTACTAAAATGTTGTTAAAAATTCACATGTGCAGTGACATACTGGTACATCAGTAATTGTATTAGACGGGAGCCTGCATTAGCAAGTTAATGCAAATCATTGACAAAGATTTTTTTTATTTATTCAATATAAAAATGTAATTTGTACATACAGCAAATGAAATTACAAAGTGCATTAAGCTATCAGGATGATACAAAAAGTGCAATAACTTATTTGCGGTCCTAGCAGCAAGACTGTCAGAAAGTTATAACAATACGAGTAGCTGCCAATACATACAACAGTCTCTGGGTCCTAACGTATTTCTGCCAAGGTCCTAACAACAAGACCAATACGTACAACAATCTCTGGGTCCTAACATATTTCTGCCAAGGTCCTAACAACAAGACCAATATATACAACAATCTATGGGTCCTAACGTATTTCCATCGAGGTCCTGACAACAAGACCAATACATACAACAATCTCTGGGTCCTAACATATTTCCATCGAGGTCCTAATAAAAAGACCAATACATACAACAATCTCTGGGTCCTAACGTATTTCCATCGAGGTCCTAACAACAAGACCAATACATACAACAATCTCTGGGTCCTAACTTATTTTCATCATGGTCCTAACAACAAAACCATTGCATACAACAATCTCTGGGTCCTGACTTATTTCCATCGTGGTCCTAACAACAAGACCAATACATACAACAATCTCTGGGTGCTAACTTATTTCCATCGTGGTCCTAACAACAAGACCAATACTGAGTCCTAACTTTTCAGCATCCCCAAACTCATTACATTTAAACTAAGCTAAAGTTTCCACGAATCATTCAGTATTGGCGGCTGTACACATCCAGGGAACAAATAGTCCAGGAAATCTGCTTGTTGCATATACAACAATATATAATATTTCATAATCTTGTTCATGTATTTACAAAGGTCCTCTTCTAATAGATGATCTTCTTTCAAGGGTCCTCTGCTGTGTCCTTTTTTTAATCAGCTATATGTTTATATGATTGTCCTGTCTCATCTATGACGTCCTTCGTGTACCACATGTAGAACTCCCCACCAGAAGGTTGGTTCAGCTAATAGATGGTCCTCTTTCAATGGTCCTCTGTCTGTCTCATCTATGATACATGTAGAACTCCCCACCAGAATGTTGGTTCAGCTAATAGATGGTCCTCTTTCAATGGTCCTCTGACTCATATGATACATGTAGAACTTCCCACCATAAGGTTGGTTCAGCTAATAGATGGTCCTCTTTCAATGGTCCTCTTGCTGTCTCATATATGATACACGTAGAACTCCCCACCAGAATGTTGGTTCAGCTAATAGATGGTCCTCTTTCAATGGTCCTCTGACTCTCATATATGATACATGTAGAACTCCCCACGAGAAGGTTGGTTCAGCTAATAGATGGTCCTCTTTGAAGGGTCCTCTGGCTGTCTCATCTATGACACATGTAGAACTCCCCATCAGAAGGTTGGTGCAGCTAATAGATGGTCCTCTTTGAAGGGTCCTCTGGCTGTCTCATCTATGACACATGTAGAACTCCCCATCAGAAGGTTGGTGCAGCTAATAGATGGTCCTCTTTCAAGAGTCCACTGGCTGTCTCATCTATGATGTCCTTTGTCTACTGTGTGTGTGTAGAACTCTTCACCAGAAGTTGGTTCAGCTACATTCACTAGTGGTGACAACTCCCACATATCTACTCATGTTTACTATGACAACTTGATTTGTTTTCCAGGCCATGTTTTAGCCAGTCCTTGAGTGACATTCAGGCCACCATCTGTTGCTAGGTTGACATGTGATTATCAGTGCCCAGAGCCCACCCAGCCTCTGGACCAGTAATTATACCTGCCTAGAGTGGCCACCTCGGTCAGACATAATCTCACCTATTATTCTTCATCAAATTACAATTGCCTGCCGGTTGACAGGACAACATTAGAAACTTAAAAGGGAACCAGATACCACACCCTGAGGCATGTGGTTTTGCAGATATTGACTGATATGTGTTGTTATATTTCTAATGATGTGTTTTTTTAAGCTGGAATCTGTACATTGACAAACTGCTTGCATTGGACTAAAACATAATAGTATTTTGTGTTGGTTTTGATTGTGAACCCCCCCCCCCCGCCACCTACTGATAGGGTTTGTAGGTGTGTAAATTTTATTTTATTTTATTACTTGTCAGTTTCAGTTGTAAAAGTGTTTGTTTGCAAGTGTGTTATCTGTGCTGTCTATAGATGTGTACAATGTGTTTGTTTGCAAGTGTGTTTTCTTCTGTGCTGTCTATATATGTGTTTGTTTGCAAGTGTGTTATCTGTGCTGTCTATAGATGTGTACAATGCGTTTGTTTGCAAGTGTTATATGTGCTGTCTATAGATGTGTACAGTGTGTTTGTTTGCAAGTGTGTTATCTGTGCTGTCTATATGTGTGTACAGTGTGTTTGTTTGCAAGTGTGTCATCTGTGCTGTCTATAGATGTGTACAATGTGTTTGTTTGCAAGTTTATTATCTGTGCTGTCTATAGATGTGTACAATATATTTGTTTGCAAGTGTGTTTTCTACTGTCTATAGATGTGTACAATGTGTTTGTTTGGAAGTGTGTTGTCTGTGCTGTCTATATGTGTGTACAGTGTGTTTGTTTGCAAGTGTGTTATATGTGCTGTCTATAGATATGTACAATGTGTTTGTTTGCAAGTTTGTTATATGTGCTGTATATAGATGTGTACAATATATTTGTTTGCAAGTGTGTTATCTGCTGTGTATAGATGTGTACAATGTGTTTGTTTGCAAGTGTGTTGTCTGTGCTGTCTATATGTGTGTACAGTGTGTTTGTTTGCAAGTGTGTTATCTGTGCTGTCTATATATGTGTACAATGTGTTTGTTTGCAAGTTTGTTATCTGTGCTGTCTATAGATGTGTACAATGTATTTGTTTGCAAGTGTGTTATCTGTGCTGTCTATAGATGTGTACAATGAGTTTGTTTGCAAGTGTGTTATCTGTGCTGTCTATAGATGTGTACAATGTGTTTGTTTGCAAGTGTGTTATCTGTGCTGTCTATAGATGTTTACAATGTGTTTGTTTGCAAGTGTGTTATCTGTGCTGTCTGTAGATGTTTACAATGTGTTTGTTTGCAAGTGTGTTATCTGTGCTGTCTATAGATGTGTACAATGTGTTTGTTTGCAAGTGTGTTATATGTGCTGTCTATAGATGTGTACAATGTGTTTGTTTGCAAGTGTGTTATCTGTGCTGTCTGTAGATGTTTACAATGTGTTTGTTTGCAAGTGTGTTATCTGTGCTGTCTATAGATGTGTACAATGTGTTTGTTTGCAAGTGTGTTATCTGTGCTGTCTATATATGTGTACAGTGTGTTTGTTTGCAAGTGTGTTATCTGTGCTGTCTATAGATGTGTACAGTGTGTTTGTTTGCTAGTGTGTTATCTGTGCTGTCTATAGATGTGTACAGTGTGTTTGTTTGCAAGTGTGTTATCTGTGCTGTCTATAGATGTGTACAGTGTGTTTGTTTGCAAGTGTGTTATCTGTGTTGTCTATAGATGTGTACAGTGTGTTTGTTTGCAAGTGTGTTATCTGTGCTGTCTATAGATGTGTACAGTGTGTTTGTTTGCAAGTGTGTTATCTGTGCTGTCTATAGATGTGTACAGTGTGTTTGTTTGCAAGTGTGTTATCTGTGCTGTCTATAGATGTGTACAGTGTGTTTGTTTGCAAGTGTGTTATATGTGCTGTCTATAGATGTGTACAGTGTGTTTGTTTGCAAGTGTGTTATCTGTGCTGTCTATATATGTGTACAATGTGTTTGTTTGCAAGTGTGTTATCTGTGCTGTCTATAGATGTGTACAATGTGTTTGTTTGCAAGTGTGTTATCTGTGCTGTCTATAGATGTGTACAATGTGTTTGTTTGCAAGTGTGTTATCTGTGCTGTCTATAGATGTGTACAGTGTGCCGGCAGAGTGTACTTTGGTATTTTTAATATTAACTTGTCAAGTAGACATCTGACATGAAAGGACCACCAGCTATACAGCTGTAGTTTCTCTACACATCTGACATGAAAGGACCACCAGCTATACAGCTGTAGTTTCTCTACACATCTGACATGAAAAGACCACCAGCTATACAGCTGTAGTTTCTCTACACATCTGACATGAAAGGACCACCAGCTATACAGCTGTAGTTTCTCTACACATCTGACATGAAAAGACCACCAGCTATACAGCTGTAGTTTCTCTACACATCTGACATGAAAGGACCACCAGCTATACAGCTGTAGTTTCTCTACACATCTGACATGAAAGGACCACCAGCTATACAGCTGTAGTTTCTCTACACATCTGACATGAAAGGACCACCAGCTATACAGCTGTAGTTTCTCTACACATCTGACATGAAAGGACCACCAGCTATACAGCTGTAGTTTCTCTACACATCTGACATGAAAGGACCACCAGCTATACAGCTGTAGTTTCTCTACACATCTGACATGAAAGGACCACCAGCTATACAGCTGTAGTTTCTCTACACATGTTGTGAGCTGAACTATTAAATTACACATTGGAGTCTTGTGGGTCAGTGGACTTCAACATGTATATTAAAGGTCATACATCAATTCAATTTTTTCTGCTAATTTCGTTTCAGACTCGTTTCACACAAACTTGAACTTATCTACCTGGCAGTGTTCACTTATCTACCTGGCAGTGTTCACTTATCTACCTGGCAGTGTTCACTTATCTACCTGGCAGTGTTCACTTGCACATGTTAGCTCGTTTGTACAAATGTCTAATATTTAGCTTTGATTAAACCATTGGACAAGGTCAGGTTACAATTTAGCAAGAAAATTGTGGCTGTGCCCCTATACGCTAAAGCATAAAACTATCCAACCTTTCACAAGTGACGTAGTCCAACAAATAAAGTCAGTTCTTTTGATAGTTGTAACACAAGTATGCACTGTTTTACTGAACTGATTGGGAGGATATTTTAACTATTCAAACTCTACAGATCTGACCATCAATGAACCTGTTTAGTGACGGCTGAATAATTGAGGGGGAGGTTTAGTGGCTGAGAACTTGTTTAGTTATGGCTGAATGAGTTGAAGGGGGAGGTTTAATGCCTGAGAACCTGTTTAGTGACGGCTGAATGAGTTGAGGGGGAGGTTTAGTGGCTGAGAACTTGTTTAGTGGCTGAGAACTTGTTTAGTTATGGCTGAATGAGTTGAAGGGGGAGGTTTAATGCCTGAGAACCTGTTTAGTGACGGCTGAATGAGTTGAGGGGGAGGTTTAGTGGCTGAGAACTTGTTTAGTGGCTGAGAACTTGTTTAGTTATGGCTGAATGAGTTGAAGGGGGAGGTTTAATGCCTGAGAACCTGTTTAGTGACGGCTGAATGAGTTGAGGGGGAGGTTTAGTGGCTGAGAACTTGTTTAGTTATGGCTGAATGAGTTGAAGGGGGAGGTTTAATGCCTGAGAACCTGTTTAATGATGGCTGAATGAGTTGAGGGGGGAGGTTTAATGCCTGATAACTTGTTTAGTTATGGCTGAATGAGTTGAAGGGGGAGGTTTAATGGCTGAGAACTTGTTTAGTGACGGCTGAATGAGTTGAAGGGGGAGGTTTAATGGCTGAGAACTTGTTTAGTGACGGCTGAATGAGTTGAGGGGGGAGGTTTAATGCCTGAGAACCTGTTTAGTGACGGCTGAATGAGTTGAGGGGGAGGTTTAATGGCTTAAGAACTTGTTTAGTGATGGCTGAATGAGTTAAAGGGGGAGGTTTAATGGCTGAGAACTTGTTTAGTGACGGCTGAATGAGTTGAGGGGAGGTTTAATGGCTGAGAACTTGTTTAGTGACGGCTGAATGAGTCGAGGGGGAGGTTTAATGGCTAAGAACTTGTTTAGTGATGGCTGAATGAGTTGAAGGGGAAGGTTTAATGGCTGAGAACTTGTTTAGTGACGGCTGAATGAGTTGAGGGGGAGGTTTAATGGCTGAGAACTTGTTTAGTGACGGCTGAATGAGTTGAGGGGGAGGTTTAATGGCTGAGAACTTAGTTGCTGAGAGGAGGAGAGGAGCCTCCCTCTTTAACCATCACTAATAGGATGAGAGGAGCCTCCCTCTTTAACCATCACTAATAGGATGAGAGGAGCCTCCCTCTTTAACCATAACTAATAGGCCTGGTGGGTTACTCCTGCTTGCAAGGGGAGTCTGGAAAACTGGAGTGGTTCATTGAACAGCTTCTATTATTCCTGTATCTATTCACCCTTGTTTAATCTTAATTATTCCTGTATCTATTCACCCTTGTTTAATCTTAATTATTCCTGTATCTATTCACCCTTGTTTAATCTTAATTATTCCTGTATCTATTCACCCTTGTTTAATCTTAATTATTCCTGTATCTATTCACCCTTGTTTAATCTTAATTATTCCTGTATCTATTCACCCTTGTTTAATCTTAATTATTCCTGTATCTATTCACCCTTGTTTAATCTTAATTATTCCTGTATCTATTCACCCTTGTTTAATCTTAATTATTCCTGTATCTATTCACCCTTGTTTAATCACTCCAAAGCTTTGAAACGGCTACAAGAGGATTGGAACCCAGAGCTTCCTCATAACGCAATAGTCAGTGTCTTTATTTATGCACAAAGCAATACTTGTCTCCTGAATTATGCATTTTCTAGTTGGTTTACAGAGTAAGGGTTAAATTTTAAATTGGGTGTTCTGAGAGAACATAATAATAATTATATATTTTATAAAAAAAATGTCATGGCGCTTCACAACATATAATAGTGTAGAATTGCAAAATCAACAAATAACAAATGTATTTTAAATATTACTAGTAATAAGAATTATTAAAAATAAATATAGCAATGAAATAGTGTTGATTTGCTAAATAAGGAAATAACTAAATAAATATATTAGCTGCTAGTAATAAGAATTATAAAAAAAAATTATATAGCCAATAATTATGATATTTAAGGTGGAAATGAAATTTGGAATAAATATGTGTAACGTAATATACAATACGACATGCTGTGTTGTTTGTACAAATGTGTTATTTAGTTTTTAGGAAATCATCAGACAAACTGTACAGTTATTTTGGAATTCCAATTATTATTTTACCGGGCCCAGTCAAAATTCAGAAAAGGGGAAAAGTGGTTGAGCTGTACACTATGACAGAAAACTGTACACTATGACAGAAAACTGTACACTATGACAGAAAACTGTTCACACTTCCTCAACTTACCCGGGATCGCACGATCAACGTCAAATCTTTTGATGATTTAAACAAAAGTACGCATTTTTTATGAAACTGACTGTATATTACTTAAACTGTTCACAACCTGATTCGCTGTGTGCTCAATGAAGTGGGAGGATCTTTATTGTACATTTGTTGATGCAACACCTAATGTGACACCTGGTGTTGACAGAGCTTGTGGTAAACACTGTAGCCTGCTGGCATGAATGGGCAGTCTGACCACAGTTGACCTCACTGGTCAATGCACTGACCGCCTGGCCTGCACTGACCTGTTATCACTAGTCTCAGTGCCAGGTAATAGAGTGTAATGACCAGTGTGATATTGACCACAGCTGGACAATGCTGTGTGCTTTGGAGGCAATATCCTGTAATTGCTCCTGACTTTGATGTTGACCAAACACGGGATAATATTAAATGTGACACAGCAGATTGGTTGCCATGACATTGGGGGTAAACACAAGTTTTATTACATTTTAATTTAATAACTATTAAATAATAATTATTAGTATTGTTGTTGTTGTTATGATGTGTGATATTATTATTAAACATTACATGTTGTACATGAACAACAACAGTATTAGAAATGTTAATGATGTAGAATCTAAATTTGTAGAGATAATAGTAGTTAAAATGTATAGACAAATTATAAATAGCTTAAAAGGATGTTAGGATTGATTACATTATATAATCGGCAAGGTTATCAGTTATTTTGTTTAACCATATATGATTATCTAGATTGTAGAATAATGGTTATTGATTAAAAGTAGAAACGAAAGGCTATAGTTCTGATTAACCTGGAATGTTGGGAGTAACTCTTAAATTATTGCAATATTTATCAGTAAAAACACTTCCAAACTCTTATAATGAGTTTGTATATTGATTCTGTGCATTCTTTGTAGCTGGCCCGTGGCTTCCTGTCTGCCTCTTATGTCATATTCTTATTTTGTATTAATATTTATTTGTATTCATTTGAACCCTTCACTGGCAGATTTAATGGTGCAGAATTATTCATGGATTATCAGGTTTTTTCTTTTTTCTTCCATGGCTTTTCTGCGTGCTGTCACAGTTTATGTGCAGAATTAGAATTATTCATGCTTAACCTTTGAATGGGACTATTATTCTTTCTAGCTGACATTTAGATTGTATTTGTATGAAAGTTGTGTATAATACAGTATAAAGAGTTGTTTTTTATGAATGGATGTTTGACATGTTACCCATGCTAGGGTTAGGGTATGTTACCCATGCTAGGGTTAGGGTATGTTACCCATGCTAGGGTTAGGGTATGTTACCCATGCTAGAGTTAGGGTATGTTACCCATGCTAGAGTTAGGGTATGTTACCCATGCTAGGGTTAGGGTATGTTACCCATGCTAGGGTTAGGGTATGTTACCCATGCTAGGGTTAGGGTATGTTACCCATGCTAGAGTTAGGGTATGTTACCCATGCTAGGGTTAGGGTATGTTACCCATGCTAGGGTTAGGGTATGTTACCCATGCTAGGGTTAGGGTGTGTTACCCATGCTAGGGTTAGGGTATGTTACCCATGCTAGAGTTAGGGTATGTTACCCATGCTAGGGTTAGGGTATGTTACCCATGCTAGAGTTAGGGTATGTTACCCATGCTAGAGTTAGGGTATGTTACCCATGCTAGGGTTAGGGTATGTTACCCATGCTAAGGTTAGAGTATTTTGTGAGAATAATAACCTTAAGTTATATAGCTCTGTATATCTGGAAATACAGTCTGTTCAGAGGCGCTTAAAATGCAGCATTGATAAAATAATTATAATAATAATGATGGTTATTTAAAAAAATATAAAATGTTGAAGAAGGCAGGATGTTTTTTTAATGTGAACTTTAACTTTTGTTCTAAAATTATTGTGTTGTTAAGTAATAAAATATAAGTTTGCATACTGATATAAGTTTATATAATCAGTTTGCATATATGATATAAGTTTAATTAATTTGTAATGAAATGACTCATTAATTTAGCTGCAACAGTAAGTTTTAACTTCTTCCGATTATGTTGCACATTTTGTCTTTTGTGGCCTGTTGATTGATATAGAGTGAAAGAAAGTTAACATGATTCGTCTACTTATACGTAACCATGGCTACCCTTTGTATGTCAGTGAATAGGGTGAAAGAGGCCTCTGAATCTGTCATCTTGTATCGTGTTACCGTGTGTGATGGGAATTACATTCATACATGCCAGGGCACTGAAGTTCCTGGAGATGTTTTTTGTAATTTATGGAATGTAGTTGAGTGGGGGCGGGGGTCACTTCAAATAACAGCTTAGTAGATCAGTGGCTGGTCCAGTTATACCATGGTGACTGGAGGCAGGCTATTTTTGATGCAACTTACATAAACATTGTTATTACTATTTTATTATTCAAATCAGTAATAATGTTTTGACAAGAAGGGGGAATGTGATTATGGGAACTAACAAAGTAGTGACAGCTCCCTGTTGCTGGGTGGACTACCCACACTGGGGTAGTCCATCCCAATGTTGTGGGAACTAACACAGTGACTGAATGGGGGCATATGTATCAGGAGTGACACACCCCCAGATATTGGGTTAGGTTGGAGTGACAACCCTACTGGTGATGACCCCCAGATCTCTGGAGGTAGTCCTGGTTGGTCACTGGTCTGACATTAACATGCACCTACAGCGCGTGCTGCTTACATGCATACACATGTGCACACAGGAACACTGCAAGCTTACTGATCTATGAACTTACCTCCAGGGACAGTCTTGGCTTACATATATCACTGAATACACCAGGTGTACAATTTGTGTACACATGTGTATGATTTATGTACACGTGTACATGCATGCACACACACAAGCATGCATGCTCGTACATGCATGGATGCTCATACATGCATCAGTCCTTCATGTTTGAGGCAAGCGATCGCTCTCGCTCCCTGTCGCTCACGCAAATCAATAATCAATTGGCAAAATCACTCGTGTTTGTCTCAACAAGGAGTTTCTTAAGTATTAGATTCACTAGGAAAGTCTACCCTCTTTATAACACAGTGTTTGGGGTCCAATATTCGGAATTTCCGTATTATCGGTCACCAGGGTGGCGATCACTGCACCAAGATTGCAAGAACGCTATCGAAGCCACGATGTGTTGGCCACGCAGTTTTAAAAAAGTTATCAGATGAGTGAACTAGTCAGTGTGTATATTATGTTTAAATGTCACATGTATGTCGAACTGAGTAAAATACACATGCACATGTAAAGTTATGGAATAGATGACGGATCAACAATAGTTGCTTCGATCTGATTGATCGACTACACTGTAATGGGAATCGAAAATACTAACCTGGATCTGAGTTATCGAACACGCATATGAGTTGACACGAGGAGTGTAAAATTTGATTAAACATTGAAAATGACAATTTTCTAAATTTTTCCACTTTGTCTTTCAACCGCTCTGAATACATAAATTCATGGCACACATGTCCAGTAGCATTAACATTGATTCACTGTTTCATGTGCAGATGATGAATTCATATTTCTTAATGAATTTGAGTTGAGCGTTTGGCATTACAGTGCAATGGAAGCATGCCATTTCACCCCAGTTTATATTTATATATCTATATAAAATAGTGTGATTCTTATACAAGGAGTGTTTGTGAATCTCAATTGCAAGAAACCAGTGCCGTGGCCAGTGCACTGCCACGGGCGCAGCACACCGTCACTGCCACGGGCGCAGCACACTGTCACTGCCATGGGCGCAGCACACTGTCACTGCCATGGGCGCAGCACACCGTCATTGCCACGGGCGCAGCACACCGTCATTGCCACGGGCGCAGCACATTGGCCTTGCCTAGGCTACGCCTGCGGTGATCGATGACATGTTGCAATTCAAAACCATTTCATCAATTGCAATGTATCGGGTTTACTAAAGTTAACATTTATTTCACTGTACAAATGTTATAGCGCCAACAAGTACCAATTAAAATTTCAATGCGACGTAACGGCAGAATCCGAATGGGGAATGGTGGCGCCATCACACAGTAAAAAAAAAATTAAAATAACAAATCGCTCGCCTAAATTAATTTGGCATAGGTAGCTGTCTTCAAACATGATGCACTGATGCTTGTAGATGTGGGGTTTCCCATAGGTAGTTGACACATTTCTTTTTTCCATGTACCCATTTTTGTAAAAAAAAATTGTATTTTTAATGTGAAGGTTTTTTTTAGATTTTTGCCACAATCTGGGGCTACAAGCAATGCCATACTTCGTCCTCTTTACCTGATTGTTGTTGACAACACTTATGGATCAGTCCTGAATGATTGTCCTGACAACACTTATGGATCAGTCCTGAATGATTGTCCTGACAACACTTATGGATCAGTCCTGAATGATTGTCCTGACAACACTTATGGATCAGTCCTGAATGATTGTCCTGACAACACTTATGGATCAGTCCTGAATGATTGTCCTGCAACACTTATGGATCAGTCCTGAATTATTCTCCTATTGAACTCTTCAGCAGATACAGATTTTTTCTTTTACAATTTCCAGATAAATTTTTTCTTGGTTTGTCTTTGTGGTGAGTTTTTGTGATTGAGTCACCATCTCTGCCAGTGAGTACCCTGTAACCAACATACCCCCATTGTCCTTGCTTACCCTGTATCCAACATACCCCCATTGTCCTTGCTTACCCTGTAACCAACATACCCCCATTGTCCTTGCTTACCCTGTAACCAACATACCCCCATTGTCTTTACTTACCATGTAACCAACATACCCCCATTGTCCTTGCTTACCCTGTAACCAACATACCCCCATTGTCCTTACTTACCCTGTAACCAACATACCCCCATTGTCCTTGCTTACCCTGTAACCAACATACCCCCATTGTCCTTGCTTACCCTGTAACCAACATACCCCCATTGTCTTTACTTACCATGTAACCAACATACCCCCATTGTCCTTGCTTACCCTGTAACCAAACATACCCCCATTGTCCTTGCTTACCCTGTAACCAACATACCCCCATTGTCCTTGCTTACCCTGTAACCAACATACCCCAATTGTCCTTGCTTACCCTGTAACCAACATACCCCCATTGTCCTTGCTTACCCTGTAACCAACATACCCCCATTGTCCTTACTTACCCTGTAACCAACATACCCCCATTGTCCTTGCTTACCCTGTAACCAACATACCCCCATTGTCTTTACTTACCCTGTAACCAACATACCCCCATTGTCCTTGCTTACCCTGTAACCAAGTACCCCATTTCCTATACTTACCCTCTAACAAACCACTGCACTGGAGTGATGTGTCTGAATGACATTACTTGCCAGTGCTAGCAAAGATACAGAAACCCCCACATCATCTTTAGACATCACCAAGCCCAACATGTGCAGTGTGCACACGCATGCATGCATGTCTACATGCTGCACACACACACACACACACTGAGTCCTGCCCTGCATGCTAGACAGCCATAGTGTCCCCGGTCAGCCACCCAGCCAATGAGTATGCCTGCAGAGCTAAGTATAGCGCAGTGTGCGGTGTGACGTAGTGTCTGCAGTGCCCACATCGAGGCTGGCGTCACCTCAGCAGACCCCACTGTCCACCGCCTCTGCCGCACTGCGCTAGATCAACGCTTGCTTCCCGACGTCTGTGTGTGTACGCTGCATGCTTCTAACCACACTCCTGGCACAACACCTCTTGCCTCCGAGATGGAGACAACCGCTGCTGAATCTTAGGTGAGTTAATCGACTGGTCATGTTGTCACACATGGCAGGGTTGTGTCCACTAGAGTGGTCACCCTACACATTGCTGTGGACGTCCTGTGGCCGTGGAACTGTAAGCATGCTTGTGCCTTCAAGTCAGCTGACCCAGATTCACATGCTGGATAGTGCGTTGCTGAAATCACTGTCAGTGGCAGTTTTATATGGAGTGGGTTTGGGTTTTGAAGATTGGGATGGGGGTTAGGTGAGTGTTTGTGTGGGGGGAGGTTGTCACATGACGTAGAGATTGGCGGAATATACTATTTACTGTCATTGCGACCAGGATGTAACATCTACTGTCATGGAGGCAATCACATGTGTCGTCGCGACCAGGATGTAGTCAGGTCGTGTGCATCTTCATCGTCCTGCGATCGTCCATCACCATGATTTGATTTGGCGATTCAGTTGACGTGGGCAATCAGTTGACAAAAATTTTGTCATTATACTCGTAATTGTCATGTGGTGGTATGTTTGTGTGAGGCGCTAAACAACTTGGCCCTTGCATCCAGGGCAGTGGCTGGCGCCCCAGTCTTGGCAGGGCAATGAGTCATGACTGTATCGCCCACGCACCAACCACGCACCAACCACGCACCAACCATGGCTACAGTTGACTGTGACAGAGGGAAGGACAGATGAAGGGTTGAATGATATGAGAGAGGACAGACAGACAGACAAACAGACAGAGACTCTGACAGACTGAATGACACAGTGAGGGCATACAGAGAGACAGAGAGACAGACAGGCAGACAGAGAGACAGACAGGCAGACAGAGAGACAGACAGGCAGACAGAGACAACAGAGGCAGACAGAAATGACAGACCACAGATGCAGCATCTGTGCTAAGACATGAGTTGAAGTGCTTTCACTTTCAGTGGTTAGTTTAGTTTGCCCTAGTGAAAGGGAAAGTGCTGACGAATAGTCATGTGACATCAGTCAACCTTTGGACCCATGTCATGCATTGATGACCCACGTCATGTGTTGAAGACTTGCGTCATGCGTTTGATGACTTTTATCATGTATTGTAGACCTGCATCATGCACTGATGACCTGCATCTAATATTGTGGACCTGCGACATGTACTGTGGACCCGTGACATGTACTGTGGACTCATATCATGTACTGATGTCTCATATCATGTGCTGTGGACACACGTCATGTACTGTGGACCCACATCATGTACTGTAGACACCCGTCATGTACTGTGGACCCACATCATGTACTGTGGACACACATCATGTATTGTGGACCCACATCATGTACTGTGGACCCATGTCATGTACTGTGGACCAGCATCATGTGTTTGATGATCCACGTCATGTTTTCTTTCCCAAACACGGGAGAGAGGGATGTCTGACAGTGTCTCACGTTCTCAGTGTACAAGTTTGGGAAAATGAATTGACATTGTATTTTGTATGAAAGTATCTTCCTGGAGTGGTCCAACTTGTGTGCAAGGGAAATTTGTGGCTGGTTTTGAATTTAATTTGATAGGATTCACAAAATGTGGTTCCATCTGAAATTATTTTTGTAATGGTTATTATTGTGAACTGAACTGAAGAGACTTTACTGTTAATAAACTATATATTGTTGTAAAATAACTAATCTACTCAAATTCTTATATTTAGATATTTGTACAAGATAGTGGATAAGAAAGATGCTTATATAAGACAATTGGTAAGATGCTTTTTGCAGACTACATCAGTTCTGTAGATATGACTGTGGCCATCTGGATTAAAGTCTGAAGATTCTGTACTGCGATTGTTCATGCTAGACAGACCTTGTTAACTTCTCTGGAACGAGCGGTCTTAACACCATCTACTAGTTGACTGTCTGTTGTACAGAGACTGAGGTCAGACCCTTTCTGTTGTACAGAGACTGAGGTCAGACCCTTTCTGTTGTACAGAGACTGAGGTCAGACCCTTTCTGTTGTACAGAGACTGAGGTCAGACCCTTTCTGTTGTACAGAGACTGAGGTCAGACCCTTTCTGTTGTACAGAGACTGAGGTCAGACCCTTTCTGTTGTACAGAGACTGAGGTCAGACCCTTTCTGTTGTACAGAGACTGAGGTCAGACCCTTTCTGTTGTACAGAGACTGAGGTCAGACCCTTTCTGTTGTACAGAGACTGAGGTCAGACCCTTTCTGTTGTACAGAGACTGAGGTCAGACCCTTTCTGTTGTACAGAGACTGAGGTCAGACCCTTTCTGCACCTGGCCCAGGCAGCTTGTAGGATCTATAATCCAATTCCCAGTCCCGTCTGGTCCTCCCGGTCCCACCATTGGGTCCTCCCGGTCCCGTCTGGTCCTCCAGGTCTCTTCTGGTCCTCTCAGTCCTGTCTGGTCCTCCCAGTCCCATCTGGTCCTCTTAGTCCCGTCTAGTCTTCCCAGTCCCATCTGGTCTTCCCAGTCCCGACTGGTCCTCCCAGTCCCGTCTGGTCCTCTCAGTCCCATCTGGTCTTCCCAGTCCCGACTGGTCCTCCCAGTCCCATCTGGTCTTCCCAGTCCCGTCTGGTCCTCTCAGTCTCTTGACATTTCTGCTCAGTCTTGAAGCAAAATCCTTGAAGCAGCTAAACCTAGACTTGTGTGGACAGTTCGCTATGTGTACAGTTGGCTTCTATGTGGACAGTTGACTTCTATGTGGACAGTTGACTTCTATGTGGACAGTTGGCTATGTGTATAGATATATGTTGTCAATTCATTATTCCTAGTATTACATTAACATGTCTTTTCCCATGACTGGTTGCTGGAGATAAAGTCAGTGCTGTCTGTGATGTCAAACAGAACCACCTACATTACAACAACTGGTCAACCTATCAGTTAAAGGTACATTACAACTAGCCAACCTATCAGTTAAAGGTACATTACAACTAGCCAACCTATCAGTTAAAGGTACATTACAACTGGTCAACCTATCAGTTAAAGGTACATTACAACTGGCCAACCTATCAGTTAAAGGTACATTACAAATGGCCAACCTATCAGTTAAAGGTACATTACAAATGGCCAACCTATCAGTTAAAGGTACATTACAACTGGCCAACCTATCAGTTAAAGGTACATTACAACTGGTCAACCTATCAGTTAAAGGTACATTACAACTGGTCAACCTATCAGTTAAAGGTACATTACAACTGGCCAACCTATCAGTTAAAGGTACATTACAACTGGTCAACCTATCAGTTAAAGGTACATTACAACTGGCCAACCTATCAGTTAAAGGTACATTACAACTGGTCAACCTATCAGTTAAAGGTACATTACAACTGGCCAACCTATCAGTTAAAGGTACATTACAACTGGTCAACCTTTCAGTTAAAGCTACATTACAACAACTGGTCAAACTATTAGTTAAAGGTATATTGCAACGACCCTTCATTGGTGGGACACAAAGCACCCAGCACAGACACGTATTTATTCCACCTATGCTCGTACGATGTTGCCAGACATCACCTCGACCAATCAGATTAAGCGCGCTGCGCATGCCATGTGGATTGGCGTAAAAATTGGCGCAAATGTGCAGCACCGCCTGTAGACAGAGCCCAGCGCTTGCAGACGTTTGTAATGTTATTAGAAACTGTTGAAGGAGCGAGTTTTTGCTGCCGACGAGACTGTGTCTATTCTTGCAGATGTTGAAGTAATCGCAGTGAATGCAATGGTCGGTGGGTGTAGCCATGCGTGCGCGCATGTGCGTGTCAAACAAACCCTGTCTCTGTGACTCACTCGCTCAAAAAGGTTCTCTTGTCTGTCGCATTAACCAGGTGTGTTCATATTAGTGGCCAACTTGTCAACAACTTCTACTGAGATTGAGAACAATGCAAATGTCTGTTTCGTAAAACCTTACTCTGTTGAAGTATGTGCGTCAATATCTGTATATATGACTAATTTATAACAGCTTAAGTCCAAACTCCGTAAATGATTTTTCCTTTTTTGCATTGTCTATACATTTCTGAAATGAGCGTCACATTTGCATATGAATGTCTCTTTGAATTTATTTTTAACCAAACCGGTTTATTGTGAAGGAAAGCGCCAATATTTTCAGATGCCTAATAAAAGAAACAGATTTTTTAGTGAACGTTGAAAGTTTGACATAGTCCCTTACCAGAGCATTATATCACAACTTAAGGGGTTTGCTGCAGTGGGCTACTCTAAATAGCTGACATCCTGGTGAAGCCTGGCTGTTTTTACAGGTACAGTCAGTCTTGTGCAGCTGGTGATTTCGTTAAACTCAGATTTCTTTGGCTTTGTATGTTGGCCTCTCTGGCGCTTGTAGAAGGTTTGGTGGAGCCTGAACACACAATTCTCTCTAGGAGTGACTGATTCATTTCATAATTTAATCCTTCTTTGTGCTCGTATCAGTTACAGTTATGTTGGTCTTGAAAGAAATGACATGTAGTTTATGATGACCGGATAAGATGTATTCCTGTAAAAGATAGACATTGATGTTCTATGTCTTGGTCAAATGGTTATTTGATACAGATAGATTCCATGGAGGCATGTGGCATAGCAAGCACAGGTGGCAAGGTATTTTATCTTGATAAAGTTATGATGAAATTTAATGTGATTCATTTCCTTGTTGTGAAATGTTTGAGTTAGTTTTTGCCCAGTGCGTTCCTGCCGTGTTTTGAAGTCCACTTCTGTCATGAACCATTGCAGTACTCAGTATTTATTTCTGTGTGTCATATCCTTGAAGTTCACAAAAAAAAACAGTATGATTTTCGCAAAGGCTGATATAACTCTTGTGGTGACTGATACAATTTCAGCCTTACTCAATCAGTCGTCTACATCATAGTACGATTGACGTGATAACCACACATCATCTCCAGGCTCACACTTTATCAGTGAGTGCCATCACCAGACCAGATGAGGCAACAACCGATCAAATTAAGCGTCCATCAAGCAATGTGCTGATTGCAATAAAAAGCGGCAGAGTGGTGGGACCACGAGCGGGTACCACTGTCTGCCTCCAGGCGGCCGCAATACTTTGTCACTGTTCCTTGTCTGTGGATGGAAGGCAAAGGATACGTCAGCAGTGACAACTCTGCAGCAGTTGTCATGGAAACAACATCCTGTGAGAAAGTTATTGTTTTTGTTGGGGAAACTTATTCCAGTCTTGGCAATTGCCTGAAATGTTTATTTGTCTCTCCTTTCTGGCTCTCCTTTCTTGCTCTCTTTTCTTGCTCTCCTGTCTTGCTCTCTTTTCTTGCTCTCTTTTCTTGCTCTCTTTTCTTGCTCTCCTTTCTTGCTCTCTTTTCTTGCTCTCCTTTCTGGCTCTCTTCTTGCTCTCCTTTCTGGCTCTCCTTTCTGACTCTCCTTTCTTGCTCTCTTTTCTTGCTCTCCTTTCTGACTCATTTCTTGCTCTCCTTTCTGGCTCCTTTCTTGCTCTCCTTTCTGGCTCTCCTTTCTTGCTCTCTTTTCTTGCTCTCCTTTCTGGCTCTCCTTTCTTGCTCTCCTTTCTGACTCTCCTTTCTTGCTCTCCTTTCTGGCTCTCCTTTCTTGCTCTCCTTTCTTGCTCTCCTTTCTGACTCATTTCTTGCTCTCTTTTCTTGCTCTCTTTTTTTACTCTCCTTTCTGGCTCTCCTTTCTTGCTCTCCTTTCTTGCTCTCCTTTCTTGCTCTCCTTTCTTGCTCTCCTTTCTGGCTCTCCTTTCTTGCTCTCTTTTCTTGCTCTCCTTTCTGACTCCTTTCTTGCTCTCCTTTGTTGCTCTCCTTTCTTGCTCTCCTTTCTGACTCTCCTTTCTTGCTCTCCTTTCTGACTCTCCTTTCTGACTCTTTTCTTGCTCTCTTTTGTTGCTCTCCTTTCTTGCTCTCTTTTCTTGCTCTCCTTTGTTGCTCTCCTTTCTTGCTCTCCTTTCTGACTCTCCTTTCTGACTCTTTTCTTGTTCTCTTTTCTTGCTCTCCTTTCTTGCTCTCTTTTCTTGCTCTCCTTTGTTGCTCTCCTTTGTTGCTCTCCTTTCTGACTCTCCTTTCTGACTCTTTTCTTGCTCTCTTTTCTTGCTCTCCTTTCTTGCTCTCTTTTCTTGCTCTCCTTTGTTGCTCTCCTTTCTTGCTCTCCTTTCTGACTCTCCTTTCTGACTCTTTTCTTGCTCTCTTTTCTTGCTCTCCTTTCTTGCTCTCCTTTCTTGCTTTCCTTTTTATCTGAGTCCTGTCTGAAAATTTTCAGCACGAAAAAATTCACTGGTTATAGTTGTTTTTTTATCATGTTAATACTGAATGCTATGAAGACCTTTTAGATACATTCAAGATCTTGTAAATCTGTAAAATCATAAAGGTATAATGGTCAATATTTGATCAATAATATTTTCTTATAAATTAGATGTAATGATCAAATGACCCAGGATTTAAAACAGTTGATTAGTAATTAGTAATTAGTAATTAGATAGTATAAAATAAACTTGGAATTAGTAATATATGAAAAATTAAATACATCAAATGAAATGTGTGCGGAAAACTTGTAGATTGTCATAACAGGACCTATAGTAAATATTTTGGGGTGATTACCATAACAGAAATAGCTATTAATTAGAAAAGGGTTACACAAGGAGGAGTGGCAGAGACAGGAAGACTTAGTCCTGTTCTTCTTGGCCACAATATGTACTCTATAGATTTATGGTGGAGGCCGTCAAGACACTTATGATTGCGGAGGTGTCCAGGACCAGGTGACATCCAGGACTAGGTGATTTCCAAGACCAGGTGATTACCAGGACCAGGTGGTGTCCAGGACCAGGTGATGACCAGGACCAGGTGATGTCCAAGATCAGGTGATTACCAGGACCAGGTGATGTCCAGGACCAGGTGATGTCCAAGACTAGGTGATGTCAGAGACTTGTGGTTGTAAATGTTTATGACTCAAGCCCTTCTCAAGTGTTTGTGGCAGAGGGACTGGCAGGGTGGATGACAGTGGCGGAGGGGGGGTGACAGTGGTGGGGGTGTATGACAGGGTGGGGCAGGGATGGATGACCCAACACCACACTCTGGGTAAAAATGAGGGTGGGGAGATCTTGGATAGGTGGGGGGGGGTGACGGGATCCAGGTTATCCAACACCCCAATGAAGGCTGTTTCTTGATAATGTTCATCTAGTAGCGGTGGATTTTCTACATTTTCTTTTCTTCCAGATTTGGATTAAATTAAATTTATAGGTTGTAGTTTTATGACTAGTATGTAATATGTCTATATGCTAAGGTTATCAAAATCTGAGGTCTCATTCAACTAGTCAGCCTTTTCAGAACATCAAACCAAGCCACCCTTTATATGCTGGCACTGAGGGTGGTCACTGTCAGGGTGCATGTCACTGAGGGTGGTCACTGCCAGGGTGCATGTCACTGAGGGTGGTCACTGTCAGGGTGCATGTCACTGAGGGTGGTCACTGCCAGGGTGCATGTCCTTCTCTGGGGTTCTTTTATATCCATAATTAAGAAGATGGAACAGACAACATCCAAGCCATGGGGCTGCACAGTGCCTAGTGTTGAGAGCTCGGGTTTACACCAAATGTACTACCACACAGCCTTCAGAGGGTGATGGCACACATGACAACGACCACACAGCCTTCAGAGGGTGATGGCACACATGACAACGACCACACAGCCTTCAGAGGGTGATGGCACACATGACAACGACCACACAGCCTTCAGAGGGTGATGGCACACATGACAACTACACACAGCCTTCAAAGGGTGATGGCACACATGACAACTACACACAGCCTTCAGAGGGTGATGGCACACATGACAACGACCACACAGCCTTCAGAGGGTGATGGCACACATGACAACTACACACAGCCTTCAGAGGGTGATGGCACACATGACAACGACCACACAGCCTTCAGAGGGTGATGGCACACATGACAACGACCACACAGCCTTCAGAGGGTGATGGCACACATGACAACTAGACACAGCCTTCAGAGGGTGATGGCACACACATCCATAGAGAGATTCCCTGACTGTATTCCCAGGGATGTTAATGGGAAGTTACTTCAGAAGGGAGAATAATAAGTCACTTGGAGGAATGCTGCCTCCCGGGAGACTGGAGGAGATTACCAGGTCAGACAGACTTAACCATGTTTGTCTGGGTCCAAACACAAGGTCAGCTCTGAGTGCAGACTCATCCACAAGGGTCAACGGTTGCTTGACATGGATAGTTGAGTGGACAACTTGAAGGCTCACTGGACAACTGGTAGTTGGTGATGGTTGACCTACTGACCTGTGGCCTTAGGTCAAGTTAGGTGCCCTTTGGGTGATGGACACTAGTGGACAGTGTAAGTGGATATGGGGGTGGGGGTGTAGCAGTACTGGGGGGGTCAGTTGTAGGGGTTGTGTCAACATGGCTTGACTGGTTATAAGGACAACTGTTGACAGAACTGTGGGGAAATGGGACGGGAGGAGGATAGAGAGTGAGGATGAGTGCAAGGGAGGGGAATAGGGTGCATAGGGGTGGAGGGGGGATGCACTTATCTGTCCTTGTAGACGTACTTAGACTGAAGTCTTATTGATTCAGCAGAAGGAAGTGTCCAAATATTGAACTGTCTCTCATCGTTTAAGCCGGTCAACAACGAGTACTGACCATTCTCTAGTGTGGACAAATCACTCATCCATGTGGGGTCACTTTAGGTGTCCATGTATATTGTGTTGTTCAGTGGATTACTGGACAATGGTTAGTTCGAGCTAAAGAATGCCCATCAATTAATGTTTTACACTTTCTAGGATATTGTGACTTGATGTAATAAAGTTTGAAGATACAGGGGTGTCAAAACATGGGGGGTTGGCGGAAGGAGCAGGCAAAATTATTAGTTGATATTGCTGGACTGTTGGGTTAGTAGAATATTTATTCCCATCTCCATCATACGATGTTTCTCCTGTGGTTGAATTCACAACTTGATGGACGTGGATGAATAAACATGTTTATATTCAAAACCCCAGACACTGGCTACAACAGTCTGTGTAGAATAAGACTGTACAAAGCCTACTATTTTGTGAAGTGTCTGGTTGAAGTGCCACACGCTTGTCACTCCTGCGTGTATTTAGTTAACCAGTCATACTGGTGGCTCAGCCACATGGTCTGTTCTTTTGTGAATCACTCGAGCTGTAAATGTGTCTATAATGCAGATAGTGAACAGATAGAGAGGTTTCCAAGAATATCGTCATCCTGGCTGCAAATTTATGCAGCCAAGTGCTGGTGGAGGTATTGCGCATTGTGTATTTTTTATGCAAGAACTGGTTTGATTCAACTGCGCATTTACAACTGGTGCAACTGGTGCCGTCTGGGTAGTTACGTAACCACAGGCAACGGCGCGGCGAACAATAAAAATGCACACCTCGCCTGTGAAAACTTGATTGAAACTGATGTGCGGCGTATCATATGTACTGTAGGTGGGCGTGGACGACAGTTGTGGGGCGAAGGGCGAAGGAGGGTTCTAGCTGTCGGTGTAGGCCGAGGTGAGGGTAGCTGACTGGGGTGAGGGGTGGGGGAAATAGTTGGTGTGTTTGCCTTAATTATGGAGTGATCAGGTTCTGTTCGGCTGTAAGATTAATATGTATGGTAGTGGAACAGAGGCAGTTGTTGTGAACTGACATTGTCAGTGGCTGTGTTTGTTAACTGCAGCGCATCTGTTTGTTTTGTTAGCATGGCTGTAGGGATGAAATGTAGAAACACGTGTTTAACTGAGAACAGAAGACGTTAGGGCAAATTGATGTTTTTTATGTTACTTGTCCTGATATCTAGGGGGTAAAAATACTTAATGAAATAGTGTGGCGAGGGGGTTTCAAGCCCCTAATTACGTATGAACCTTCCACCATTGAGCTATATAGTCTTATGCTCTGAGTTCCCAGCTGTAGATGGCTGGTTTGTTCTCAGATGCCCAATGTTTTATCAGTGCTCCAAGAGAGAAAACTGACTGGTTATGGCCCTCCGAGAATTCCACACTTTGTTATTGCTGTTTGGTTGTCATGGCAACTCGGCCTGGTGGGATCGTCATATGTGATGTTGCTAAGATGAACCTGACTGGATCTGTCGGCACGTTAATGACATCCCAGTATGCATTTCCCAGCATGTTTTGGCTGTTGCTCGGTCAAAGTATGAGAAATGTCTAAAAAGGAACTCGATGTTCAGTCACACGCCCACTGGAAGATTTGTCTCGGCAATCGTGGGAATTTGTATCCATTGTGTACGTAGACGTTTAGCAACCATAGACTCTGATTAGTGATGGTTGAATCATCGTTTAGTCATCTATAGATTTTCCAAGTGGAAGGCAAGTTTGTAATTTGATTTTGCACAGATTTCTGTGGTAATTTTCGTGACAGAAGGTGACTTTGGAAGATCTACAGTTTACAGGTTAATTTGGGGATTCAGCATGGATAGATGGGAGAAGTGTGCTTCCTGAAACACCCTGGTCCTTGTTTATGTTCTCTCCCCTTCCCATCTTCAATGTTTGTTATTGCAAATATGGACCACCAATCTGAGGTAGTAATGTGTTTGGGTCAAATATATATATAGCATGGCTGAATACTTCCCAGAGGTGTAGACACCCGTATGACTAGTGACCTGCTCAAATATGCAGGGCGATGAGCGATGCTTCCGGATATAGGCCCTATTATGACCTTTCCCTGCACCCTGTCCGTGAGTCATGGGGAAGTCGTGGCGCTCATAAAGTGTTCCTGTCTTACTTCCCCGGGCAGTGTTGTCTTGCTCCAGTTGCCCTGTCTTACTTCACCGGGCAGTGTTGTCTTGCTTGCTCCAGTTGCCCTGTCTTAATTCCCCGGACAGTGTTGTCTTGCTTGCTCCAGTTGCCCTGTCTTACTTCCCTGGACAATGTTGTCTTGCTTGCTCCAGTTGCCCTGTCTTACTTCCCCGGACAATGTTGTCTTGCTTGCTCCAGTTGTCCTGTCTTACTTCCCCGGACAGTGTTGTCTTGCTTGCTCCAGTTGCCCTGTCTTACTTCCCCGGGCAGTGTTGTCTTGCTTGCTCCAGTTGCCCTGTCTTACTTCCCCGGTCAATGTTGTCTTGCTTGCTCCAGTTGCCCTGTCTTACTTCCCCAGGCAGTGTTGTCTTGCTTGCTCCAGTTGCCCTGTCTTACTTCCCCGGGCAGTGTTGTCTTGCTTGCTCCAGTTGCCCTGTCTTACTTCCCCAGGCAGTGTTGTCTTGCTTGCTCCAGTTGCCCTGTCTTACTTCCCCGGGCAGTGTTGTCTTGCTTGCTCCAGTTGCCCTGTCTTACTTCCCCGGACAGTGTTGTCTTGCTTGCTCCAGTTGCCCTGTCTTACTTCCCCGGGCAGTGTTGTCTTGCTTGCTCCAGTTGCCCTGTCTTACTTCCCCGGACAGTGTTGTCTTGCTTGCTCCAGTTGCCCTGTCTTACTTCCCCGGACAATGTTGTCTTGCTTGCTCCAGTTGCCCTGTCTTACTTCCCCAGGCAGTGTTGTCTTGCTTGCTCCAGTTGCCCTGTCTTACTTCCCCAGACAATGTTGTCTTGCTTGCTCCAGTTGCCCTGTCTTACTTCCCCGGACAATGTTGTCTTGCTTGCTCCAGTTGCCCTGTCTTACTTCCCCAGACAATGTTGTCTTGCTTGCTCCAGTTGCCTTGTCTTACTTCCCCGGACAGTGTTGTCTTGCTTGCTCCAGTTGCCCTGTCTTACTTCCCCAGGCAGTGTTGTCTTGCTTGCTCCAGTTGCCCTGTCAGCAGTTCTCAAACTTTTATCATATAATCCACTACAGTAGTGCACAAGACTGGCAAATTTTAGTTATTATTATCATTATTGTTATATTATTAAAACAATTTGTAAAGAGCCATATATCCAGGACCAGTCATTGTAAAACTATACATGCAGTCGTAGCAATAATAAATATATAGTATAAAATATATATATTATGTAGTAATATAATTATTAAGATTATATATAAATATATATATATATATATATTACATATAAAGTCATGTTCATAAAAGAATTGCCAAAACACATGTGCGTGGGATGTGCGTGCGTGCATGTATGCATGCTTTATATTAAAAAAGAAAAGTGGAAAACTTGAGTCATTGTTGATGTGAAGTCAACGAGTACTGCATGGCATGTTGGATTAGTAATGAAGGCCGTTCTGCATGCAGTGGATGTAAACAGTGTTTTTCTGAGATGTCTGGTTAGTCGTGTTCGGTGGTGGCACCACGAGAAGATCTGTCCTGATGGCCCGTCTATGCCGTCCATGCCCCCCATTACTATTGATTCTGTCTCGCTGAATCAGTTTAGTTAGCTCGTCCGCGCTGTCCTCTACAGTCGCGAAATAAGTTTCCTCACATAAAATGCAATTTATGCACATATTGGTCCGTGCAGCGAGTGTCAACTATGTTATTTACACGATTGGGCGCGCATCGCCATCGCAGGCAGCTTGGTGCTATTCTCAGTCTGCCTTGTCATGATAGGGTAGAAGGTGTTTTTTAACTATAATTCCTAGTGTCTGCTGCTATTTCTGTGTCTTACCTGGAATAGTCTCCACTGCAAAACAGGCTGGTCTAATATCTGAGATTGATGTCAGCTATTCTTACAGCCACTGATTACGTAGTTTTGATGTACTGTATTCATATAAAGCAATTATAAAGTAGTAAATATAACATGAATGTAGTTTAAAAATGAAAGTATGCACATGAAATAAATGTTATTGAATGTGAGGAAATAAAAGTCATATAAAATTAATTTAATTAATGTAAATAAGTTGTGAGTCAAACTGTCAACATTATACTAAATCAATAAAACAAAATTAATTCAGGCTAACTAGTCAGTGGTGATAATATTGTTGCTAAGATTAATAAATAAATAAAATTATGTTTAAAAAAGTTGAAAGGTTAATTTTTTTCACACCAATTTGCTTGTGTCTGTTGGAAGAGACATTAAAAGCTGTTGGACCCTTCTACCTGGTGTCTATTGATGGGGGATGTAAATGATCTCACCCAGTGATATGGACCCTTCTACCTGGTGTCTATTGATGGGGGATGTAAATGATCTCACCCAGTGATATGGACCCTTCTACCTGGTGTCTATTGATGGGGGATGTAAATGATCTCACCCAGTGATATGGACCCTTCTGCCTGGTGTCTATTGATGGGGGATGTAAATGATCTCACCCAGTGATATGGACCCTTCTGCCTGGTGTCTATTGATGGGGGATGTAAATGATCTCACCCAGTGATATGGACCCTTCTGCCTGGTGTCTATTGATGGGGGATGTAAATGATCTCACCCAGTGATATGGACCCTTCTGCCTGGTGTCTATTGATGGGGGATGTAAATGATCTCACCCAGTGATATGGACCCTTCTGCCTGGTGTCTATTGATGGGGGATGTAAATGATCTCACCCAGTGATATGGACCCTTCTGCCTGGTGTCTATTGATGGGGGATGTAAATGATCTCACCCAGTGATATGGACCCTTCTGCCTGGTGTCTATTGATGGGGGATGTAAATGATCTCACCCAGTGATATGGACCCTTCTGCCTGGTGTCTATTGATGGGGGATGTAAATGATCTCACCCAGTGATATGGACCCTTCTACCTGGTGTCTATTGATGGGGGATGTAAATGATCTCACCCAGTGATATGGACCCTTCTACCTGGTGTCTATGCCAGGGGAAGTAAATGATCTCACGCGGTGATATGGACCCTTCTACCTGGTGTCTATGCCAGGAGAAGTAAATTATCCCATGCAGTGATGTGAACCAAAACTGTTGTGGATTGATTGAGGAGTCAGACCACAGTTGAAAATTGCATTGGTGGCCATGTTAACGTTTTGTTAGATTATAAGAAAACGTGACCACTAAAAATTCTTAAACTTTTTCACAGCAACTGCCATCATTTCATTGACATGCGGACCAAGTTTTATCAAAATCACGTACCTCCAGCTCTTTTAAAACGCCCCGACGTGCGATGCCCATCAATTTTGACAAAAATAGCCTTGTATTCATGCGCCCACGTGGCCCATAGCAGAAAAATTCCCATAAATCCCTCCGCCTTTTAAACTCTCAAAAAAATGCACCATTTCACAGCCAATAGCGTCTACAAACAAACCTGTGAATATGCCTGCTCAATTGCACTTATGTCACATCATATGAATTATTTAAATTCACATATCGCAATTTAATACGCCCTACATTCGTGTGAAACAATAAACAGGAAGGTCAACTGTGGTCTTACCCCTTGAGTGGACCTCACAGAACTGGTGATGTCAAACTGTCCACTACTACCTCCCATGTTAGCTGTGATCAACTGTTTAGGGAGTATTTCAGTCAAGCATCTAATGTGTCACTCAGCAACCACAAGAATGATACTTGTGTGTCTGTCATAAGTGTGTCTGACGTGTCATGTCCACTTTCATCAGCTGTGTCACTAGCTGTCATCAGTGACAGGACAGCCAGGTCTGGTGCAGTTACATAATAACTGTTGTCTCTGCCAACTGGGTGTAGATCGCTATTTCGTTTACCATAAGCAACAGTAGTAGTGTTGTCTCTGCCAACTGGGTGTAGATCACTATTTCCTTTACCATTGGCAACAGTATCAGTATTTTTCAATGCTTTATGCAAATTTTATTTTGAACCTTCTAAAAATCAGATATGTTAATATTTATTCATTTGTCAATTTGCTGCCATTTTTTCTCCAGATGTTTCACCAGTGAAATTTTCGAAGGTCACCTTGCGAATGATGCAAGAATGGCGTGACCAAATGTAACGTGTCACTGCGATGGTGACAGATGAATGGGACTTCGACTAATGCAGCTGTGCTTTTGAAAACAGAAAAAAACTAATCTGGAATGTGATTTTAAAAGTGTGATTTGCATATCCAGTCAGCGGGGCCTAATGTTATTCATATCCAGTCAGCGGGGCCTAGTGTTATTCATATCCAGTCAGCGGGGCCTAATGTTATTCAGCGGGGCCTAATGTTATTCAGCGAGAAATATTATTTAAATGTCCAAGGTCTGTGTAGTAATGAAATGATTGGTGGTTATATCAGCAGTAATTATGATCAGTAATTACACAGTTAGTGCTTAGCATATTAACCATTTAAGACATATTTGTTCCGGCAGGCGGTAGACCTTCATGCCACTGTGCAGTATTCCAGATATTCCAATGACATTTTAACTATACATTTCATTTATGATGTTTCTATAAACTAATTTGTTCTACCTATTTATTTAACTAATTTAAGCACTTTATTTAGTTTAGTTATTGAATCATTAAATTTATTCTTTTAATCTGTTTTAGCTCATTTTAATGTGTTTTACTTATATATGTACAACTGTAGCGCCTTTGAGCAGGTGCTTCACATAGATACATGGCATATTATAAATGTTTAATAAATAAATAAATCATTAATATAAAATTATCATGTACAGTTTTTAGGTCATCCGTTAATTAATTTAATGTATTTTTCGACATTGTTATTTATGCGACCCTTGTATGCAACTAAACTATAATGTTTTATTCTCTGTTTCAACAAAGATATGCAACCAGTAGAATTAGATTTTTTATAGTATGTTGACAATGTGATTTATGCTTGAATCCCGCCATGTCACATGCATTAATTAAGAAGGACAATCATGACAGTTTGTGTGGTGTTTCACAAAATGTCTGCCATAGATATCGAATGACTATTTGCCTGATGTCCTTCCTGGCATTATGTAACACTAGTCAGCTTTTGTCACAGTCCCCATAATTGGCTGAGATAAAGTGGTCTGTTGGCTGTGTTGGCTGTGTTGGCCATTGTGTGTGTCTGTTTTGTGTGTCTGACTGGCTGACATGGTCAGGCTCATCTCATGTTGCACACTGTGTACTTAATGACTGGCATTGTAGGCAGACAATTACCTTCTCCATCCTTGCAAACACATGCCCCAGGCAACAGCCAACCCATGACCCCATAATCCATACCCCTGAACCTATGGCCCCACAAAAACCATGCCCCCATAATCCATACCCCTGAACCTATGGCCCCACAAAAACCATGCCCCCATAATCCATACTCCCACAAAACCTATTAATAATAACATATGTACACAACTTGTACAGTTGTTTACACAATTTGTAGAGTTGTGTACACAACTTGTACAGCTGTGTGCGCAGTGCATATGTTCCTAGTATGGCTGTATAAAATGAACTTGTAAAAGCCTGTAACTCCGGGAGTCCATGTCTTCACACTGGGATGTTTGCTGTTTGGGAGGAAGCCTTGCCAGATGTGTTGCTGGTTTGGACACCCACACTGCCCCTTGGAGGCTGTTCTGTAGCGTCACCCCCTGTCTGTAGGACACAGTTCCAGTGGTTTGGACACCCACACTGCCCCTTGGAGGCTGTTCTGTAACGCCCCCCCCCTGTCTGTAAGACACAGTTCCAGTGGTTTGGACACCCACACTGCCCCTTGGAGGCTGTTCTGTAACGCCCCCCCTGTCTGTAGGACTCAGTTCCAGTGGATTGATGCAGTTAGATAGATGGCTGTATGTGGCACTGAGCCTGTGGAGCTGCAATGCTCCATGTGGAGCACTGTGTGGTGAGTTATGTAGCATACTGTGTGGCACAATCTCCAGATGTTAACTTTGAAGAAACTCAGTCTTCGAACAGCAGCTTTTCCAGTCTTGCTGGAGGCATCGCAACCCTGGGGGCATCTTCACACTGGAGGCATCGCAACCCTGGGGGCATCTTCACACTGGAGGCATTACGACCCTGGGGGCATCACGAGCTATGAGGCATCCTTCTACCGCAAACCCATGGGGTGACGCAAACCCAAATCCGCAAACCCATGGGGTGACAGCTGGTACAAGGCATACAGATTTTATTGCTTTGTTGTATGTCTTCAACAGTGCTGAATTAAGATGAGTCACCCTGTCCCGCCCTGCCCGCATGCCGCTCCCACCCCGCCCGCATGCCGCCCCCACCCGGCCGGCACGCTGCACCCGCCCCCACCCCACCCGCCCCCACACTGTTGCCTGTTGGATGAGGACACCCTCAGGTTGAGTTACGACACACACTGTGCTGTGTTCTGTGTGATGCTCTTTCATGCAGCCTTTATGTGGGCCGCTGCTGCTGCGCCATAAAGCGGTTCCGTGTGAAGGACTGCGCCACGTGGTGCTGGCTGCCTTAATCCATGCGTTGACGCATAAAACAAGCTTACTTAGACAAGAGTTTTAGTTGTGCTTTTTTATCGTGACACTTCTGCTGCCTGGAGAGGATTGGGTCTAATGTGACATAGTCTTAGTTTTGTTACCCTGCTTTAGGGGGTGAGTTACTTGGGGTTGTTAAGCACCTGGGTATTGTCTGTGTAAAATGTGTACCCCACCATTCCCTGACCATTGATACAGCAGGGGCCAGGCACAGGGGGTGTACAGCAGGGGGCAGGGACAGGGGGTGTTAAGAGGGGGTTGACAGTGTCAGTGTGCTTGGTGCATTCTGTAGAGGACTGTCATCTGTCACCCATTGGATTCTACAGGTGAACCACTGGTCTACTGTCACAGCAGTGTCAGTGGGTCTCCTGACAGGTCTCCAGGTGACTGTCATTCTGGTCACAGCACATGTTCTGTCCTTTTGTCATTGTCACTGATAGTTGTCACTGATAGTTGTCACTAGAGTTATGTCAAATGATAGTGGTTGCCTTGTGTCACATCAGAGGACACTGACTTCAGGAATGTCTGACATTCACCTGTCATCTACTTCAAGAGATGTATTTGTAAGTGTATTGGTAGTGTATTGGTTGTGTATTGGTCGTGTATTGATTGCATGTTGGTTGTATCACTTGCGTGTTGGTTGTGTATTGTTTGCGTATTGGTTATGTATTGGTTGCATGTTGATTGTGTATTGGTTTTGTGTTGGTTGTGTGTTGGGTGTGTATACTTTGTGTGTTGGTTGTGTGGTGGTTGTGTATCGGTTGTGTATTGGTTGTGTGGTGGTTGTGTATTGGTTGTGTGGTGGTTGTGTATTGGTTGTGTGTTGGTTGTGTATTGGTTGTGTATTGGTTGTGTGGTGGTTGTGTGTTGGTTGTGTGTTGGTTGTGTATTGGTTGTGTATTGGTTGTGTGGTGGTTGTGTATTGGTTGTGTGGTGGTTGTGTATTGGTTGTGTGGTGGTTGTGTGTTGGTGGTGTATTGGTTGTGTGTTGGTTGTGTATTGGTTGTGTGTTGGTTGTGTGTTGGTTGTCACTTGTGTGGTGTCTCCAGTAAAGCCTTTGACTAAGTAATTTTGAAGTCAGTTGTGTTCGCGGTTGAGTGGAGAGGGAGGAGGAAGGAGCAGGAGGAAGAAGGAGGAGCAGGAGGAACAAGAAGGAGTAGGAGGAAGGAGGAACAGGAGGAAGAAAGAGCAGCAGGAAGGAGGAGGAAGAAGGAGCAGGAAGAAGGAGCAGGAAGAAGGATGAAGGAAACTGTTGTAGAATGTATGACAAGACGACCCACATGAGAAATGTTAGACTTCTGCTGCAGGAGTGCGGAAGGTTTCACTGTTGCGTTGGTCAACAACAGAACATTTCCAGTTGGTCTATTCTTTTAATTAACAAGATTTAACAAGATTGCCATCCAAAGCAGAATCCCCAGTTGGCAGTGGACAAGGAAACCTTTGAGTTATAGAGATTTGTCATCCAAATAGAAGCCACATGGACAAGAAAGACATTGGCTAAACCAAGGCTCCAACAAGTTTAAAACCACCCTTCTGAGATATTTGTAAATTTTGTTTTTAAACATATTCAAGCTGCTAGCATTCACACAATCACAATTGGTTCCATTCATACATAAAACATGAAAGTTAGTTGAGATATCGTATAGATCTAGGCTTTGTTGAATAGTTGACTTAGTGCATAGAAGCTAATCCTTGCAGACTTGTTTGTTGTGGACGAGTTTATTGTAGTCTTGTTTGTTCAGCTGGTGAAACAGTAGCAGTGATATCTCAGTGGCATATCTCCATTTGGTTTGCCCTATTTTGCCTACCCCCATTTCACCTACTCCACACTTAGATAGTTCTCACATTTTGCCTATTCTCAGTGATTTTTTTTATTATTTTCAGAAATAATTTCTTTTTCTCTTGCATATTTTCCTTGTGTAAAGACAATATTGATCAAAATCACCATTTAAATATAATAGTTGTAAAAAAATGGTAAATGTAAAATATGTTTCGTAGAAATCTGAATGGGAGAAACAGGCATGAATCATATCTGTGTTGGGTGGAGCTCTGTTCCACTTGTGTCTCTGTGTCAGTGCGCACAGTCCCTCTGTGTTGGGTGGAGCTCTGTTCCACTTGTGTCTCTGTGTCAGTGCGCACAGTCCCTTCAAGTATCACGCTCTGGTGGTGTATTTGTGAACGGGACACTCTTGTGCATAAAAATAGTGTGCACTTGTCGGTGCGCATTCATTCATGCTGTTTGATTGTGCACTTGTCCATGAGTTCACACTGTTTGAACAAAGTACAAGTTATCAGAAGACTGAGACTTGTTGTGAGCTTGTCTGGAAAACAGCTGAAGTGTTGTTTGTTGAGAAATGACATCTGTCTGCATGTCGGGCCGTCAGTGAATATTGTGCGTCATGAGATTATCACATGTGTCACTGGGTCACGTGACTCGTGCTTTATGTCATGAATATTCATTTTGTTTGTCAAGTTATATTTTGAACTAAGAAAATGTGTTATAGAAAATGCACTTTAAAATTGTGGTGGAAATATGTCCTTTAATATTATTACTTATAAAGAAACTGATGAAAGACAACTAATAATAATAATATATAACTTATAATAATAATAATATATAACTTATTTAATAGTAACAACATATTATGGTCAATTTAGGCATTTTATATAGAAATTGTAAATATTGTTGCATAGACAGACTTAAAGTGCCTTAAACTTGAAGTCAGACCATAGGTTCACTATCTCAGTGAGTCAGACAGACCATAGGTTCACTATCTCAGTGAGTCTGACAGACCATAGGTTCACTATCTCAGTGAGTCTGACAGACCATAGGTTCACTATCTCAGTGAGTCTGGTTTCACAGTCAACAAGATGACATTCACAGCATCAAGTTCCAGATGGCACTAGCCCTAGGACGACTGCAGACTCATCTTGTTTGTAGAGGTGGATTACATTTACACAGCTCTGATGAATATATGCATTTTATCCAAAGATTTCTATAATATATTTATGTGGCTGGATATGTCTTTCAGAACAACCTATTAAAGCTAGACATATGCAAATGGTAGATTCGCAGATTGATTTATTTTGGGGGCTCAGAGTCGTGAAGGCTGTATTTTAGATTCTTATGAAGCTGTTGTTTTCTTGTGAACAGAAAGGTAGTGTGATTGACTTTGGTTTATAGTAGCTGAGGCCACCACGCTGGCGTTGTGATAAATTTATTCATGTTTCAAATAGCCAACAATGGCACTAGTGCCATCCTAGTAGAGTTGTAACTAATTTGATTTTCCCACTAATATTACTCCTAGCAAATAATGATACCTTGGGGACTTGTGTTGTAGCAGCATTTAGTCCACAGGGTCCCACTGAGGGCCAATTCATGGCATATTGTTCAGTATTCTCACCCAGCTAAGGGGGAATCCACTTGCAGCAAAGCTGGAACTGTTGGCTGACATTGTTTGAAGGTGAAGGTCGTTGCTTCCTGCAGACATTTATCCATTGTTTTTACTGACAAGTTTACAATGTTTATATGTGGTTTTTATATTAATACAAAATAAAAGGAATACATTAAAATATATTTTATTTACATGTAATGTTTGAGCTCTCCGACAATGTGTGTGCATATTTGTAATGTAATAATCCATGCTCCCTCAGTTCACGATCAGTCACGCACAAGACAGTTGATTAAAAGTCCATATGGGTGGAATGAAAAAACAATTTCATTGGCAGCCATTTTGACTTGTTTAGAATTTGGAACATTTATTTTGTTGAAATTTTTAACAACTTTTGTGAGATGTGTCCAATAGTTTTTCACTATTAGACTATTTAGGGAAACATTAAACCACGAAACCCACATTTGATGAGTTTTTATGGTACATGCCACAGTAATGAATAGCATACCTGGCCGCAGTGAATACTCCTTGCTCTAAACACGCCTTCAAAAAACACAGCTCCCTTGCCTGTGGCACTTACACCTGGCTCAGGTTTGACAGCTGTTTGCAGAGTGCTTTCAGTTTCTGAGAGCCAGGGTAATGATTTATCTGCAGCCACACAAAGGCGATAGTGTTCGGAAGTGAGTTGGTAAATTCCTGATGTTTGTTGTATGTGTACACAGACCCAGACTGTGTGTACATAATCACTCGCCTAGCTCAGACGTCACTTGGCGGTCAGTTCCCATGGTGCACTGTGTCATTTCCCACAATGCAATAGCAGAAATTATTACACATAGTAGTGACAAGTGACATTACCTACTTCCTCAGCAACGGGCAATTTAACCAACAATGAAAACTAGTCTTACGAGGGTCGTTACTGAAGCCCTACCAGGCTACTAGTTACCACTGAAATAAGTGTATTATTTTATCGTTATTGAAGCCCTGCTGGGTTACTAGTTACTACGAAATAAGTGTATCACTGTATCATTACTGAAGCCCTGCTGGGTTACTAGTTACTACGAAATAAGTGTATCACTGTATCATTACTGAAGCCCTACCGGGCTACTTGTTACTACGAAATAAGTGTATCACTGTATCATTACTGAAGCTCTACTGGGCTATTAGTTACAACAGAAATAAGTGTATCACTGTATCATTACTGAAGCCCTACCGGGCTACTAGTTACCACGGAAATAAATGTTTCACTGTATCATTGCTGTTACCATGGAAACAACTGTCTGGTTGAACACACATGATAACAGGTAATTGGTTTGTTTGTTTGTTTGTTTGTTTGTTTGTTTGTTTGTTTGTTTGTTTGTTTGTTTGTTTGTTTGTTTGTTATGTAGGCACATTATGAAGTAAACCCCTTTATTCAAATGTTGGTGACTGTTGCCCTGTGCTAGAGCAAGCAGCAGACACTGGCAGATGATGATGATGTAGGGTTCTAGCTGGTTACTTTGTGTTCAGATGATGATGATGTAGGGTTCTAGCTGGTTACTTTGTGTTCAGATGATGATGATGTAGGGTTCTAGCTGGTTACTTTGTGTTCAGATGATGATGATGTAGGGTTCTAGCTGTTTACTTTGTGTTCAGATGATGATGATGTAGGGTTCTAGCTGGTTACTTTGTGTTCAGATGATGATGATGTAGGGTTCTAGCTGGTTACTTTGTGTTCAGATGATGATGATGTAGGGTTCTAGCTGGTTACTTTGTGTTCAGATGATGATGATGTAGGGTTCTAGCTGGTTACTTTGTGTTCAGATGATGATGATGTAGGGTTCTAGCTGGTTACTTTGTGTTCTTATGGTGATCTAGGCAAGCAGTTTGAATCCTTCATATTAACATTACGGTGAACTGCAATGCAGGGCCCGAAACAACTGTGTATGAGGGCCTGAAACTAGTTAGTATGAGGGCCTGAAACTACTGTAAGGGCCAGAAACAATTATGTGTGAGGGCCAGAAACAACTATGTATGCCTGAAACCACTTTATATAAGGGCCACAAACAACTACATAGGAGGGCCTGAAACTACTTTGTATGAGGGCCAGAAACAGCTATGTATCAGGGCCTGAAACTACTTTGTATAAAGGCCTGAAACTACTTTGTATGAGGGCCAGAAACAGCTATGTATCAGGGCCTGAAACTACTTTGAGGGCCAGAAATAATTATGTATTAGGGCTTGAAACTATTTTGTGTGAAGGCTACAAACAACTACGTATTAGGGGGTTGAGACGGGGTCTGACATAACCGTACAACTATGGGGTGTGTATGTCTGAGAGATGTATTCTGAGAGGTGTATGTCTGAGAGATGTATTCTGAGAGGTGTATTCCAAGAGGTGTATGTCTGAGAGATGTATTCTGAGAGGTGTATTCTGAGAGGTGTATGTCTGAGAGGTGTATTCTGAGAGGTGTTTTCCGAGAGGTGTATGAGAGATGTATTCTGAGAGGTGTATTCTGAGAGGTGTATGTCTGAGAGGTGTATTCCGAGAGGTGTATGTCTGAGAGGTGTATTCTGAGAGGTGTATTCTGAGAGGTGTATGTCTGAGAGGTGTATGTCTGAGAGATGTATTCTGAGAGGTGTATGTCTGAGAGGTGTATGTCTGAGAGGTGTATGTCTGAGAGGTGTATTCTGAGAGGTGTATTCTGAGAGGTGTTGCAGTGTGGCTGCTAGTCTACGGCAGGCAATGAGTCATCCTAGGCACAGGGAGGATCGTTGTTGTTTATGATGACATGTTATAGCTGTAGTAAGTTGATACGAAGGATCATTGTCCATCCAGCTGCATGTTCTTATATGGACATGTAGGTGTGTGTGTGCATGCATGTGTGTGAGTGTGAATTGTATGTGAAGTTACACACATTGAGTGTGTGTCTGTGGCATGTACGGGGGGGGGAGGGGCAGTGTGTGTAGGCGGTGCTACGTATTGTTTATCGTTTATTTACACCACAATGGTTATTTACACCACAATGGTTGTGTGGATTCAACATTGTCGGGCTTGTTACAAGACCACGCTGTAATTATGTGGCATTCAGCAACTGTCACGTGACTGTCATGTGGCGGACATGGCCTGTTTGGCGGCCTGCCTGACATGACCTCTCTGTACTCTGTCATCTGTCCTCAGTGCTCACTGTCGTGGCACTGAAACTGGAACTGTTTACTGTGAGACACAGTTAACTTGCTCATGGTGGTGGAATAATCTGTTGCATCTGTTGCCATGGCTACCATTGTTCCGCAGACGTTTTCTTCATCAGACACAAGTTTTTGCCTTCCACCTCACTTGGCACAGTCCATAGAGACGTCACGCCTCACTGAACTGGTCACGTCCCAGGGGCTTGCTACAACACAGTGAACACTCGGTGTAGTTGTTGCCTTGTTTCTACGACAGAATACAAGGAACATTCAGTGAAGTTGTTGCCGTGTTTCTTGTCAAAGTCGTCTGGGAAGTTTGCACCTCCCATTCTTCCATACCTGCTCCATTCATATCCCCCTCTTCCTCCTTCCTTCCTCACCGACCTCCCCCTCCTTCCCTTCCTCCCAATGGTCTACTCTGTTACTTTCCCAAGCCCATGTGCAACAAGTGGCAAGGAATTCACTCTTCATGATCAGTGTGTGTTAACGTGACTTATCATGTGACCTGTCATGTGACATGAACTATTTCCAGAGGTATACAATGCCACGTATTGTGTATTAACGTTACTTTCCACTCAAATGATCCTGTAGAATAGTGCTTCGTTGTAAAATAATGCAAGCAACTTTGGAGGGCGGGGGGTTGGGGGGTCGGGGGGATGGGGGCTAGGATATGATTTTCTGTGAAGATTGTCAGTGGTTTTCATTAGCTGTAGTTTAGACCTCTGCAGTTAAGTGGGCTATTAAATGGTAGAGAACTATTAAACATAGTGGTCAGGGTCAGTAATCGTAGCAATTGCACTTGGTGACCATAATGACCAGGGGTCATTTATAGACCAATGTTCAAAGGGCTGTGCACTGTTATTATGGGAGAAATGGGGTTGTTGTGGTGCCCCAGTTAATGGGCAGATGGTTATTGTAAGATAATATGTATAACCAGGAAGTTCCCAGTCACCCCAATCCACACTTGTCAAGTGTGCATGAATCAGTATGCCACAGGGCCCTAGTCACAGGGCCCTCATAACATTTCGAGCCTACTTCATGAGTCAGTGTTTCACTGACAAAAGAAGGCATTTTTCACTGACAGGCAAATATCACTCTTTTTGCACATAGCCACACCCCTTCGCAGACCACCTGCTCTGGTTACAGTGCCACAAACTATACCCTTTTGTACGAATGGGTCCACGTGGCACCATCACTGATAGCGGTTGGCAAGCTTTCTAGCAAGATTGAGATTCTAGTCGTAATGTTGTGAGATTGAAATGATGTAGGCGAGAGTAATTAAACTGATGTGTTATGTTTGTTTTAGAGTGAAGACTTCTGTCACTGGATATTACAGCACCAGTATTAACCCACTGCGGCAGACGACAGCTGCACAGTAAATACAACACAGCAGCAAGTTGAGCGCTACCAGTACACGCACTCACTAAGACTACTGCCGTCCGTCCACACGTCACTTATCGCCCAGATTTATTTTTATAAGTTTTGTTGCCTCGGTCATAAAGACCGCGTCGGTCATAAAGACCGCGTCGTGTATGAAACTGTTTTTTAATTCTCCTACGACATCGTGTTCACACGAAGTGCCATGCTTATGGACCGTTCAATGGCCCTGTTTTGTTGACGATCGCACCCAAGATAATTAGTGATACTTTCACTCACCAGGTGGCCCTGCAGTTTGTCTTTGCTGTTTACTATTATGGCCATGGTGAATCAAATGATTGCCCCCGTCTTTTCACCCCCGAACATGAAGGACTCTCGGTGGCTCACCCTGGAGGTGTGTAGGGAGTACCAGCGAAACAAATGCACACGTTCTGACGTTGAGTGCAAGTTCGCACATCCACCGCCGCACGTTGAGGTGCAGAATGGACGCGTCACGTGTTGCTTCGATTCCATCAAGGTAAGAACTATTATGTATTTCTCTTGATGACGCTTTCTATTTTGTATTAGTTGGTTTGAGGATGGATATGCTGACCCGGTATTTTCTCAGAATAAAATTTTTCACGTTTTCTTCGTTTCATATTTTAACATGAAACTTTATTCCACATCATTCCACATACAAAACAAAACATTTAATGTGAAACTTTATTCCACATCATTCCATGTAAAAAAAAAAATATTTAATATGAAACTTTATTCCACATCATTCCACGTACAAAACAAAACATTTAACGTGACACTTTATTCCACATCATTCCACGTACAAAACAAAACATTTAACATGAAATTTTATTCCACATCATTCCACGTACAAAACAAAACATTTAACATGACACTTTATTCCACATCATTCCACGTACAAAACAAAACATTTAACATGAAATTTTATTCCACATCATTCCACGTACAAAACAAAACATTTAACATGACACTTTATTCCACATCATTCCACGTACAAAACAAAACATTTAACATGACACTTTATTCCACATCATTCCACGTACAAAACAAAACATGTAACATGACGCTTTATTCCACATCATTCCACGTACAAAACAAAACATTTAACATGAAACTTTATTCCACATCATTCCACGTACAAAACAAAACATTTAACATGACACTTTATTCCACATCATTCCACGTACAAAACAAAACATTTAACATGACACTTTATTCCACATCATTCCACGTACAAAACAAAACATTTAACATGAAACTTTATTCCACATCATTCCACGTACAAAACAAAACATTTAACATGAAACTTTATTCCACATCATTCCACGTACAAAACAAAACATTTAACATGAAATTCTATTCCACATAATTCCACGTACAAAACAAAACATGAAACTTTATTCCACATACAAAACTGAACATTTAACATGAAGTTGTTATACACTTCTCCATCAACTGGTCTCTGTCCTCATATACACTTCTCCATCAACTGGTCTCTGTCCTCATATACACTTCTCCATCAACTGGTCTCTGTCCTGATGTACAATTAAATGAAACTGTAGATAGCCCTTTTCTGTGTCATTCATTAAATATGTGTGTTTGCTGGCTGATCATTAATGCGTGCGCATGCACTTGCGTGCTTGCATGTATTATATAAATGAATAAGCTCTGTACTGATTAATGCGGCTCTCCTGTAAAAAGCTTTCATGTGATGTCATGTGACACCAAAGAATAATCTGCAAAATCACATCAATTTGTATCGTCCCGGGAGTCCAGGTGCGCGTCTCGTGCATTCCTTCCTTTGTCTGTCCAGGACCGTGTCGGCTCTGATCTCGCTGACAACAGGTTCTGAATGCATCTAAAAATATCGGCTCGGTGTCTGAGATAACGCATCATTGGTAACCGCTTTGGTGGGTTCCAATGTAAGCTCACATTGTTCCTGTCTTCGTGACTCCTCTTTCAAGGTCTGCCTATGGCTATAGCTACAGAGACTAGTCAGCTATTCCTGTCCAATCAAGCACATCGCAGTTTTTACTATTTTTAGTAGCAGTTTTCACCCGAAACATTACTGTTAGTTGTAAGATATAACCGTCGATTGTAGATGTTTGCAAAAATAGGAAATCTGGTGTATAAATAGTGCAAGTCTGGTGTATAAATAGTGGAACGTCTGGCAAAAAAAGTTTAAATAGGTTTTGTACATGGAATGATGTGTGTGATGCTGACCCCATGACTTTTTGAGGTTACAAGAGATTACAAGAGGTCACAAGAGATTACAAGAGGTCACAGTGTTCTTTGAGACTGTCTCAACAACGACTTGTACAGGTGGAGTGACTCTAATGAAAGACGCTAGCATCGCTAGCATCGGTGAAAGTTTGCCTGTGAGAAAGTTTGTAAAACATTACAAAAAACATTTAAATCATTATAGCGTCTGCATTGCTGTTTGATTAATTGTCCAGTTGGTTTTTTTACTTGTTCTGACTTGTTGAATGTGGAAAACTACTCTGCAGGACGGCCTCCGACAGAATATACATGGGACATTGTTATTTCTTATGCAACTGGTGTTTGTCAATCGTAATGTTTGTCTAGTGTTTGATGCCACATCTGTGGCTGGTGTTTGGTGCCTCATCTGTGGCTGGTGTTTGGTGCCTCATCTGTGGCTGGTGTTTGGTGCCTCATCTGTGGCTGGTGTTTGGTGCCTCATCTGTGGCTGGTGTTTGGTGCATTGTCTGTGGCTGGTGTTTGATGCCTCATCTGTGACTGGTGTTTGGTGCCTCATCTGTGGCTGGTGTTTGGTGCATTGTCTGTGGCTGGTGTTTGGTGCCTCATCTGTGGCTGGTGTTTGGTGCCTCATCTGTGGCTGGTGTTTGGTGCATTGTCTGTGGCTGGTGTTTGGTGCCTCATCTGTGGCTGGTGTTTGGTGCCTCATCTGTGGCTGGTGTTTGGTGCATTGTCTGTGGCTGGTGTTTGATGCCTCATCTGTGGCTGGTGTTTGGTGCCTCATCTGTGGCTGGTGTTTGGTGCATTGTCTGTGGCTGGTGTTTGATGCCTCATCTGTGGCTGGTGTTTGGTGCCTCATTTGTGGCTGGTGTTTGGTGCATAGTCTGTGGCTGGTGTTTGATGCCTCATCTGTGGCTGGTGTTTGGTGCCTCATCTGTGGCTGGTGTTTGGTGCATTGTCTGTGGCTGGTGTTTGGTGCCTCATCTGTGGCTGGTGTTTGGTGCCTCATCTGTGGCTGGTGTTTGGTGCCTCATCTGTGGCTGGTTTTTGGTGCGTTGTCTGTGGCTGGTGTTTGATGCCTCATCTGTGGCTGGTGTTTGGTGCCTCATCTGTGGCTGGTGTTTGGTGCATTGTCTGTGGCTGGTGTTTGGTGCATTGTCTGTAGCTGGTGTTTGGTGCCTCATCTGTGGCTGGTGTTTGGTGCATTGTCTGTGGCTGGTGTTTGGTGCCTCATCTGTGGCTGGTGTTTGGTGCATTGTCTGTGGCTGGTGTTTGGTGCATTGTCTGTGGCTGGTGTTTGGTGCATTGTCTGTGGCTGGTGTTTGGTGCATTGTCTGTGGCTGGTGTTTGGTGCCTCATCTGTGGCTGGTGTTTGGTGCATTGTCTGTAGCTGGTGTTTGGTGCATTGTCTGTGGCTGGTGTTTGGTGCCTCATCTGTGGCTGGTGTTTGGTGCATTGTCTGTGGCTGGTGTTTGGTGCATTGTCTGTGGCTGGTGTTTGGTGCCTCGTCTGTGGCTGGTGTTTGGTGCATTGTCTGTGGCTGGTGTTTGGTGCATTGTCTGTGGCTGGTGTTTGGTGCCTCGTCTGTGGCTGGTGTTTGGTGCATTGTCTGTGGCTGGTGTTTGGTGCATTGTCTGTGGCTGGTGTTTGGTGCATTGTCTGTGGCTGGTGTTTGGTGCCTCGTCTGTGGCTGGTGTTTGGTGCATTGTCTGTGGCTGGTGTTTGGTGCCTCATCTGTGGCTGGTGTTTGGTGCATTGTCTGTGGCTGGTGTTTGGTGCCTCATCTGTGGCTGGTGTTTGGTGCATCATCTGTAGCTGGTGTTTGGTGCATTGTCTGTGGCTGGTGTTTGATGCCTCATCTGTGGCTGGTGTTTGGTGCCTCATCTGTGGCTGGTGTTTGGTGCATTGTCTGTGGCTGGTGTTTGGTGCCTCATCTGTGGCTGGTGTTTGGTGCATTGTCTGTGGCTGGTGTTTGGTGCCTCGTCTGTGGCTGGTGTTTGGTGCATTGTCTGTGGCTGGTGTTTGGTGCATTGTCTGTGGCTGGTGTTTGGTGCCTCGTCTATGGCTGGTGTTTGGTGCATTGTCTGTGGCTGGTGTTTGGTGCATTGTCTGTGGCTGGTGTGTGGTGCCTCGTCTGTGGCTAGTGTTTGGTGCATTGTCTGTGGCTGGTGTTTGGTGCCTCATCTGTGGCTGGTGTTTGGTGCATTGTCTGTGGCTGGTGTTTGGTGCCTCATCTGTGGCTGGTGTTTGGTGCATCATCTGTGGCTGGTGTTTGGTGCATTGTCTGTGGCTGGTGTTTGTCACTTGTAATGTTTGTCTAGTGTTTGGTGCCTTGTCTGTGGCTGGTGTTTGTCTAGTGTTTGGTGCCATGTCAGTGGCTGGTGTTTGTCTAGTGTTTGTCTAGTGTTTGGTGCCATGTCTGTGGCTGGTGTTCTGCTGCAGCAAGCAACATGATGTCACTGCGTGTTGTTGGTCTGAATCAGTCCTAGACACAGACGGAATGACTGGTTGTGTGTAATGTTCATAACATGGCTGAATATTTCCCACGGCGGTTGACACTGTGCACAGGACAATTTGCCTGTGTGGAATGTATGTCTATCTGTATGAGATTTAAAATATGAAATATTTACTGACCAAGACAGTTTTTAAATATAACGTGTAATTTCTCAAAACTTATTAACCCGTTAGACCCCACAACGGCCGCGGCCGGCCGCTCTGTGCAGTCCTGGAACGGCTGCCGCCGGCCGCATACAGGACCCTCTATTAAAAAAATCCTGGCGAATAACTACTGAACTAAACGCTACCAAATTTTGCCACACCCTAGCAGATACATTTTGCAACAACAACAGCTCGTTACATGCATGTATTGCCGTTCCGGAAATCTTGATTTTCATCAGTTTTGTTCACCCTATCTTGAAATTTTTTATTTCTATATTTGTCATGATAAAATATGGTGTAACTTGAAAAATAACCGTCAGAATTTGATAATGTTTTCAGTGGTGCAAAGCTAACACATATAGCTACATTTTCTTTGCTGGGTTGCATAGGGTTATAGCATGGGATCATTGTCAAATGTCAGTCGCAACTTTCAAAGTTTTAACAAATGTACTATTTTGTATTTGCAAATTGTGATCAAATGTCAACATTTTATTAATATATCCTATTTCTATGTATACATGCATGTGGAGAAATTACTACTCTTCAAAATAAACACAACTTGTAATTGTCAATAGTTTTTTCTACAGATTTTTGAACACAAGGAGGTAAAATCGCTCGAAAATTGCCAGAAATCCTGGGAACAGGGGAGTATGTTTTAATAAAATCCTGGGGCTTAATGGGTTAATCAACAGATCTCTTAATTTGTGATCTTTTGAGCTATTATGAATTTGTAGGTCACCTTTAAAAATTGGATTGACTTGTTAGTGCATGACTACAATAATATTGTAATAGTGATAAAATAATATAAACATTGGTATTGTGTTACCAATTCCAGTACTACAGCCCTGATCTGCTGTGACCACAGAATACTGCTGTCAGTCTCCGTTTTGCCTCTGGCTCGGTCACTAAGTTCGCCAACATCATCATTGTTTCGATTCAACATCTGACAAAGATTCATCGCTAAAACTATCAAACAATCTGCCCAAAACATACATAAATCGTCAGTTGAAGTAATGCCGTCCGCCATTGCGGCCATAGCAGATTTTGATAATCCATCATTAAAAACTGCAAAAATCTTTGTAAAATGATATTGAGCAATAATCAATGATTGCTGCTACTGAATAGTTAATTCATTCGCCATGACAACCGTATATAAAAAGTGGCTCCATGTAGTGGATAATTATGAGTAAAAGCGGTTTAAATGTTGAACATAGCCAGTGCCGGAGTTCTGGCCTGTCGTACTGAAATGGTTAAACATAAGTACCATCGCATAACAAACACTGACTGCAAATGATGCAGTTTGTTGTGGGCAAAGTATTTGAAGTGTACTGTCTCTGATTTGTAATTTTTATGCCATTTTAGTACTCTACGTATTATTTTATTCATATGATGACAGTTACAAAGGTGTGATTGTTGGTCTCAGTGACAATGTCATTCTCATGTCTCAGTGGCAGTGTCATTCTCATGTCTCGGTGACAATGTCATTCTCATATCTCAGTGACAGTGTTATTATCATGTCTCGGTGACAATGTCATTCTCATGTCTCTGTGACAATGTCATTCTCATGTCTTGGTGACAATGTCATTATCCTGTCTCAGTGACAGTGTCATTCTCATGTCTTGGTGACAATATCATTCTCATGTCTCTGTGACAATGTCATTCTCATGTCTCAGTGACAGTGTCATTCTCATGTCTTGGTGACAATATCATTCTCATGTCTCTGTGACAATGTCATTATCATGTCTTGGTGACAATGTCATTATCATACCTTGGTGACAGTGTCATTCCCTACACCTCGGTGACAAGGTCGTTATCATGTCTCGGTGACAATGTCGTTATCATGTCTCGGTGACAGTGTCGTTATCATGTCTCGGTGACAATGTCATTCTCATGTCTTTGTTGAAATATTATATGTGTTAGGTGTGTCAAGTCAACTGTTGGTTCAGCCTCAGTGGGACGGATACATCAGGATCAAAATAGTGGATATCCAAAATGGTACACTTTATAAGGAGTCGAGGCTTCATCATCGGTGAGACTTTCATCCTCTTGCCAATCATTTGACAAAGTTATGAAATTTCGCCAAGGCCAAAATTCTTGAATTTTCAGCATTTCCATTTTCACTTCACTAAATGCTGAATCATGCATTAAATAAATCTGATGATTTCACAAAAACTACATACAAAAGTTGCACAAACGAGCTAGCATGTTGCCGTGGATACTAAGGTAGGTTTGAATTTTTTTTTTATGAATTTGAAAGGAGATAGCTAAGAATTGAATTGATGAGGGACATTTAATTGAGGAGAGACCATTAATTGATTAGGGACCTTTAATTGAGGAGCGAGCTTTAATTGAGGAGCGAGCTTTAATTGAGGAGCGACCTTTCACTTTTGATGCAATTTATTGTTTCCTTATCAGTGTGAGAAAACTGTGTATGTTTATGTTAGTTTTATTTTTCCTTCCAGAAGAACTTACAGTGGGACTGCAATAATATTGTCTTTTAAACATGATTTGACTATGAGAACTTACAGTGGGACTGCAATAATATTGTCTTTTAAACATGATTTGACTATGAGAAATTAAGTTATGATTTTGTACCACATTTTTAATTTTATTTTTTCAGTGATTTCTCCATTTGCCAGTAGAAACCATTGCTTCCACAGTTGTGTTACACCAGGCATGTTCCAGGGCCCCATAAGCTGCAGCTGTGCATGGCCAGGGAATCAGCATTGTGTAACTGGTAGAATGCGGATGTTTGTTTCTCACCCAGGGCTGGACATGTGGATTTGTTTAGGGGCAGTTTGGATTACCAGTGGGGTGTGTGGTTACCAGTAGGGTGTGTGGTTACCAGTGGGGTTACCATTGCTTTTACTTGTGGGGTTACCAGTGGGGTGTGTGGTTATCAGTAGGGTGTGTGGTTACCAGTGGGGTTACCATTGGTTTTACCTATGGTTTATAGGGGAACAGATGTATGCAGGATAGGGATAGACAGAAAAATAGAATAATTAACATAAATGTATAGGTCCAGGAGACTCCCATTAAGACAGCATGTCGCTAACACAGAAGCCCCCTTTTAATAATAATAAATTGATTAATAATAATAAATAGTAATTATCATAATTCAATATTAATAAAGAAGTACAGAAATATATATGTATGTATGTATGTATGTATGTATGTATGTGTATATATATATATATATATATATATATATATATATATATATATATATATAAATTACATAATAATATTACATACTACTATATATTACATATGTAACAATTACGGATAACACAATGGCATTTATGATTCATAATTAGGTGGTTTTTAATATAAGTGATGAAACCATGTAGACTATGTGTATAAATTGTATCGATGATAATGCTTGGAGTATTGTTAACTGTTTCTATTATGTTGTGTCGTATATATTTTGGTATATTCATGATTGACTCTGGGAATAAGCAGGTTATTTACTCCTCGTGTGTAGTGTTGATGGATTTCAAAATTGTGTAAGTAAGGGATGTGGCTGAAATATTCCGGTAGATCGTTATTGACTAATTTATAATACAACTTGCTGCGCTTTATAAATATCATCTAGTTTTAAGATTGAAGTTTCTTAAAAATAGGATCTGTATGAGCATTTTATTTTATTTTATTTACTCATAGAAATTATTCTTATTCCATTTTTGCAAACTATATAAGGGAAGGGAAGAGATGTGTGTGATAGGGATAGGGGAAGAGATGTGAGTGGTAGAGATAGGGAAGAGATGTGTGTGATAGGGATAGGGGAAGAGATGTGAGTGGTAGAGATAGGGAAGAGATGTGTGTGATAGGGATAGGGGAAGAGATGTGAGTGGTAGGGATAGGGAAGAGATGTGTGTGATAGGGATGGGGAAGAGATGTGTATGACAGGGATAGGGGAAGAGATGTGTGTGATAGGGATAGGGGAAGAGATGTGTATGACAGGGATAAGGGAAGAGATGTGTGTGATAGGGATAGGGGAAGAGATGTGTATGACAGGGATAAGGGAAGAGATGTGAGTGGTAGAGATAGGGAAGAGATGTGTGTGATAGGGATAGGGGAAGAGATGCCAGTGGTAGGGATAGGGAAGAGATGTGTGTGATAGGGATAGGGGAAGAGATGTTGGCTGCAGTCCAGATGTTGGATGATTATTTTCATTTTAGCAATGCTGGAGACAATAAATGGAAGAAAAGACACATGGAGAGACTGACCTCTTTCTGTCTGCTTCTTTCCTCATGTCTGGCTGTGTCTCCCTGTCTCTCTGGCTGTCAGCCTGGCTGTGTCTGTCTGGCTGTCAGCCTGGCTCTGTCTGTCTGGCTGTCAGCCTGGCTGTGTTTCCATGTCTGTCTGGCTGTCAGCCTGGCTGTGTCTCCCTGTCTGTCTGGCTGTCAGCCTGGCTGTGTATCCCTGTCTGTCTGGCTGTCAGCCTGGCTGTGTCTCTCTGTCTGTCTGGCTGTCAGCCTGGCTCTGTCTCCCTGGCTGTCAGCCTGGCTGTGTTTCCCTGTCTGTCTGGCTGTCAGCCTGGCTGTGTCTCCCTGTCTGTCTGGCTGTCAGCCTGGCTGTGTCTCCCTGGCTGTCAGCCTGGCTGTGTTTCCCTGTCTGTCTGGCTGTCAGCCTGGCTGTGTCTCCCTGGCTGTCAGCCTGGCTGTGTCTGCCTGGCTGTCAGCCTGGCTGTGTCTCCCTGTGTGTCTGGCTGTCAGCCTGGCTGTGTCTCCCTGTCTGTCTGGCTGTCAGCCTGGCTGTGTCTCCCTGTCTGTCTGGCTGTCAGCCTGGTTGTGTCTCCCTGTATGTCTGGTTGTCAGCATGGCTGTGTCTCCCTGTCTGTCTGGCTGTCAGTCTGGCTGTGTCTCCCTGTCTGTCTGGCTGTCAGCCTGGCTGTGTCTCCCTGTCTGTCTGGCTGTCAGCCTGGATGTGTCTCCCTGTCTGTCTGGCTGTCAGCCTGGCTGTGTCTCCCTGTCTGTCTGGCTGTCAGCCAAGCTGTATGTATGTCTGGTTGTCAACCTGGCTGTCTGTCTCTCTGGCTGTCTGTCTGTCTGGCTGTCAGCCCAGCTATCTGTTTGTATGTCTGGCAGGTTGGATGTCTGTCTGTCTGGCTGTCAGCCTGTCTGGTTGTCAGTCTAACTGTCTGTCTGGCTGTCAGTCCAGCTGTATGTCTGTCAGCCTGGCTGTCAGTTCAGCTGTCTGTTTGGCTGTCAGCCCAGCTGTCTCTCTGTATGTCTGTCAGCTTTGTTGTCTGTATGCCTGGTCAGCATGGCTGTCTGTCTGGTTGTCAGCCCAGCTGTCTGTCTGTATGTCTGTCAGCCTGGCTGTCAGCCCAGCTGTCCGTCTGTATATCTGTCAGCCTGTTTGTCTGTCTGTCTTGCTGGTCAGCCTAGCTGTCTGTCTAGCTACCTTCTACTGAAGATGGATGACTATCATTTGTCTGTTTTGAACAAAACAAAATTTTATATTTTGGATGATGTGAAAGAGAGGAAGAAGTACGAACTATGGAATTACATACGTGCACCATGAACGCATGCCCATGTACCATACTGTCTATACACCATGAACGCATGCCCATGCACCATACTGTCTATACACCTTGAACGCATGCCCATGCACCACACTGTCTATACACCATGAAAGCATGCACCATGCACTATACTGTCCATACACCATGAAAGCATGCACCATACTGTCCATACACCATGAACACATGTACCATACTGCCCATATACCACGAAAGCATGCACCATACTGTCCATACACCATGAATGCATGGACCATACTCTGCCATACTGAACCATGAACCATGCACCATACTGTCTATGCACCTTGAAAGCATTCACACACAGACCAGCTACTTTAAACAAGCCCAGAGACTGGGACAGGGGTAATTGCCCTCCCACCCAGACTGCCTGTAGGTCCTACATAAATACCTGCCTGTTGAACCAGATATAGATTGAGTGATTATAGTACTGATAGTGGCCTCACACATTATGTAGCTTGTGTATTGTTTCTATGGTAACATGGTGTCTGTATCAGCTGGGGTCAGACCACAGTTTGATCTGTCACAATTGACTCACTTCATGGTAATTACTCCACGATAAAAAAATTATGTGAAATAAATTTCAATAATGTCATTTTAGATGGTGTTTTTTTGCAATTTAGATGAGTCATTTGATTTATTTGTATTTGGTTCCTGGAAGTAGTAATCATGACAAGGTTCTATTTTAGGCGTCTGGTTTGAATTTCAGATGTGCGATAACATTATGAAGGTCTTTTTTTAATAGGTATAACACCTAATCAGTGGTGATTCTGTTTTTTTTAATCTGCAAAATGTTCTTAAAGTACAAGTCATGTTGTATATTACTAACTGTATCTGTTCTGACATATTGATTGCTCAAACATATTGATTGTTTAAACATGTTGATTGCTCAAACATATTGATTGCTTGAACATATTGATAGCTCAAACATATTGATTGCTCAACCATATTGATTGTTCAAACATGTTGATTGTTGATTGTTCAAACATGTTGATTGCTCAAACATATTGATTGTTCAAACATGTTGATTGCTCAAACATATTGATTGCTCAAACATATTGATTGCTCAAACATGTTGATTGCTCAAACATATTGATTGCTCAAACATATTGATTGCTCAAACATATTGATTGTTCAAACATGTTGATTGCTCAAACATATTGATTGTTCAAACATGTTGATTGCTCAAACATATTGATTGTTCAAACATGTTGATTGCTCAAACATATTGATTGCTCAAACATGTTGATTGCTCAAACATATTGATTGCACAAACATTGATTGCTCAAACATGTTTTAATGAACCACACATTTTTGTTACCGTTATCTATTTACAAATATTGCCCTAGCTGTTGAGGAGGCAGCCTGACAAACAGACCAGGGCGGAGGGCGGCCGGGTTATGAGTTTGGAGGTCTGTAGAGCTACAATCATTACAAAAATACAATCACCAAAACAAATGTGGTTTCCATACTGTAAACACAACTGTTAGGCAGCCCCATTCGATATGCAGTATGTGAATGTGCAATTCTACTGAACTAATTTAAATTAAAACAAAAATGTTGTTTGTGGGTGGTCTAGCTATTAGGGTAGATGTAGTTTAATACATAACTTGAGTTTACAAATAAAAATTACCAGACTGTATACCATTGAATATTTAGTTAGACTGACCTAGTCTGAAGGACATATTTGCCTAGCTAGCCAGCTACGATTACATTTGGACTCTCTGGTGGTGGTAGTTGTACTTCTGTTGCGCAGTAGGCAGTAGTAGCCAGGACAGATGGGACCCAAGTCCTCACTCCACTGAACTATAGATTCATGCCCAGTCAGTAGGCAGTAGTAGCCAGGACAGATGTGACCCAAGTCCTCACTCCACTGATCTATAGATTCATGCCCAGTCAGTAGGCAGTAGTAGCCAGGACAGATGTGACCCAAGTCCTCACTCCACTGATCTATAGATTCATGCCCAGTCAGTAGGCAGTAGTAACCAGGACAGATGTGACCCAAGTCCTCACTCCACTGATCTATAGATTCATGCCCAGTCAGTAGGCAGTAGTAGCCAGGACAGATGTGACCCAAGTCCTCACTCCACTGATCTATAGATTCATGCCCAGTCAGTAGGCAGTAGTAGCCAGGACAGATGTGACCCAAGTCCTCACTCCACTGAACTATAGATTCATGCCCAGTCAGTAGGCAGTAGTAGCCAGGACAGATGTGACCCAAGTCCTCACTCCACTGATCTACATATTCATGCCCAGTCAGTAGGCAGTAGTAGCCAGGACAGATGTGACCCAAGTCCTCACTCCACTGATCTATAGATTCATGCCCAGTCAGTAGGCAGTAGTAGCCAGGACAGATGTGACCCAAGTCCTCACTCCACTGATCTATAGATTCATGCCCAGTCAGTAGGCAGTAGTAACCAGGACAGATGTTACCCAAGTCCTCACTCCACTGATCTATAGATTCATGCCCAGTCAGTAGGCAGTAGTAGCCAGGACAGATGTTACCCAAGTCCTCACTCCACTGATCTATAGATTCATGCCCAGTCAGTAGGCAGTAGTAGCCAGGACAGATGTTACCCAAGTCCTCACTCCACTGATCTATAGATTCATGCCCAGTCAGTAGGCAGTAGTAGCCAGGACAGATGTGACCCAAGTCCTCACTCCACTGATCTATAGATTCATGCCCAGTCAGTAGGCAGTAGTAGCCAGGACAGATGTGACCCAAGTCCTCACTCCACTGATCTACAGATTCATGCCCAGTCAGTAGGCAGTAGTAGCCAGGACAGATGTGACCCAAGTCCTCACTCCACTGAACTACAGATTCATGCCCAGTCAGTAGGCAGTAGTAGCCAGGACAGATGTGACCCAAGTCCTCACTCCACTGAACTACAGATTCATGCCCAGTCAGTAGGCAGTAGTAGCCAGGACAGATGTGACCCAAGTCCTCACTCCACTGATCTATAGATTCATGCCCAGTCAGTAGGCAGTAGTAGCCAGGACAGATGTGACCCAAGTCCTCACTCCACTGATCTATAGATTCATGCCCAGTCAGTAGGCAGTAGTAGCCAGGACAGATGTTACCCAAGTCCTCACTCCACTGATCTATAGATTCATGCCCAGTCAGTAGGCAGTAGTAGCCAGGACAGATGCTACCCAAGTCCTCACTCCACTGATCTATAGATTCATGCCCAGTCAGTAGGCAGTAGTAGCCAGGACAGATGTGACCCAAGTCCTCACTCCACTGATCTATAGATTCATGCCCAGTCAGTAGGCAGTAGTAGCCAGGACAGATGTTACCCAAGTCCTCACTCCACTGATCTATAGATTCATGCCCAGTCAGTAGGCAGTAGTAGCCAGGACAGATGTTACCCAAGTCCTCACTCCACTGATCTATAGATTCATGCCCAGTCAGTAGGCAGTAGTAGCCAGGACAGATGTGACCCAAGTCCTCACTCCACTGATCTATAGATTCATGCCCAGTCAGTAGGCAGTAGTAGCCAGGACAGATGTGACCCAAGTCCTCACTCCACTGATCTATAGATTCATGCCCAGTCAGTAGGCAGTAGTAGCCAGGACAGATGTTACCCAAGTCCTCACTCCACTGATCTATAGATTCATGCCCAGTCAGTAGGCAGTAGTAGCCAGGACAGATGTGACCCAAGTCTTCACTCCACTGATCTATAGATTCATGCCCAGTCAGTAGGCAGTAGTAACCAGGACAGATGTTACCCAAGTCCTCACTCCACTGATCTATAGATTCATGCCCAGTCAGTAGGCAGTAGTAGCCAGGACAGATGTGACCCAAGTCCTCACTCCACTGATCTATAGATTCATGCCCAGTCAGTAGGCAGTAGTAGCCAGGACAGATGTGACCCAAGTCCTCACTCCACTGATCTATAGATTCATGCCCAGTCAGTAGGCAGTAGTAGCCAGGACAGATGTGACCCAAGTCTTCACTCCACTGATCTATAGATTCATGCCCAGTCAGTAGGCAGTAGTAGCCAGGACAGATGTGACCCAAGTCCTCACTCCACTGATCTACAGATTCATGCCCAGTCAGTAGGCAGTAGTAGCCAGGACAGATGTTACCCAAGTCCTCACTCCACTGATCTACAGATTCATGCCCAGTCAGTAGGCAGTAGTAGCCAGGACAGATGTTACCCAAGTCCTCACTCCACTGATCTACAGATTCATGCCCAGTCAGTAGGCAGTAGTAGCCAGGACAGATGTGACCCAAGTCCTCACTCCACTGATCTACAGATTCATGCCCAGTCAGCAGGCAGTGACAGTCTTTCCAATATCAATTGATATAGTACTCGCAAAATTATATTTCTGTGTGAAAATGGAGTGACCATCATTACCTTGAAGAGTTGGAATGGCAGCTGGGATGACATTGCAGTTAGCAGTGATCTGCTTCCTGGTGATTTACTTCCCAACTGAAAGGGAAAGTGACAATGGAACAGTTTATTGACCAGACAGTTTCTAATTTGTTGCCAGTTGATTTAGTGGGCCAGGGAGATAGGACTGTAGTCCAGGAGAGGTCAGGTCTGGGGAGTGGGGGGGGGGGGGGGTGGGGTGAGGTGGGGTGGGGGTAGTGGTGAGGCGGGAGTGGGGGATGAGGTTGGGGTGGCATTCCTTGTTTGCTTATTTATTCATGTGTATATTGTGTTAGCCTAGATAGAAGTCTGACTGACTAGACCACTGAACAAGGGGTCATGTCCACAGTGAGACAGGTGTCTGACTAGACCACTGTCCAGGGGGTCATGTCCACAGTGTAGACAGGAGTCTGACTAGACCACTGTCCAGGGGGTTGTGTCCACAGTGTAGACATGAGTCTGTCTAGACCACTGGCCAGGGGTCATGTCCATAGTGTAGACAGGAGTCTGTCTAGACCACTGACCAGGGAGTTGTGTCCACAGTGTAGACATGAGTCTGTCTAGACCACTGACCAGGGGGTTGTGTCCACAGTGTAGACAGGAGTCTGTCTAGACCACTGACCAGGGAGTTGTGTCCACAGTGTAGACAGGAGTCTGTCTAGACCACTGACCAGGGGGTTGTGTCCACAGTGTAGACAGGAGTCTGTCTAGACCACTGACCAGGGAGTTGTGTCCACAGTGTAGACAGGAGTCTGTCTAGACCACTGACCAGGGAGTTGTGTCCACAGTGTAGACAGGAGTCTGTCTAGACCACTGACCAGGGAGTTGTGTCCACAGTGTAGACAGGAGTCTGTCTAGACCACTGACCAGGGAGTTGTGTCCACAGTGTAGACAGGAGTCTGTCTAGACCACTGACCAGGGAGTTGTGGCCATAGTGTAGACAGGAGTCTGTCTAGACCACTGACCAGGGAGTTGTGTCCACAGTGTAGACAGGAGTCTGTCTAGACCACTGACCAGGGGGTTGTGTCCACAGTGTAGACAGGAGTCTGTCTAGACCACTGACCAAGGGGTTGTGTCCACAGTGTAGACAGGAGTCTGTCTAGACCACTGACCAAGGGGTTGTGTCCACAGTGTAGACAGGAATCTGTCTAGACCACTGACCAGGGAGTTGTGTCCATAGTGTAGACAGGAGTCTGTCTAGACCACTGACCAGGAGGTCATGTCCATAGTGTGTACAGTGTTTTATTGATTCATTGTCCCGGCTCATATTGTCCCACAGTGATCTGGTTTCATTCTACGTTGGGTGCATCTGAAAAAGTATTGAGTTCATCGTCCAAGGAAGATTTATTTGAGAAAGGGTAGGGCCTATGTAAATCATCTCAGTATTTGCCTGTTGTATGCTCAAGTTTAACTTTTTTCCTGATAAGATTTCAACCCAAAGAATGGTAAAAGAAAATCTCACAATGACTCAGGAGGGGATTTAAAAAAATAAATAGGAAATGCAGTGCTGAATAGATTGAATTTGCGAGCAGTAAATCTTCAAGATGTCTTGTTACATGTCATGAGAAGATGTTCTTGGCTTGTATCCATTGTAGCAGTTTGTTTAGATTGTAATCTATTCACACAGAAGGCATTAGGATGCAGCCAGTGACCTCCAGTGCATCTGTCAGCCAGGTGTTTCTCTCCCCCCAGCCTCCAGTCAGCTCCCTGGACCCCTCCCCTGTTAGACTCCCTCCCCCCAGCCTTCAGTCAGCTCCCTGGACCCCTCCACTGTTAGACTTCACCCCAGCCTCCAGTCAGCTCCCTGGACCCCTCCACTGTTAGACTCCCCCCAGCCTACAGTCAGCTCCCTGGACCCCTCCACTGTTAGACTCCCCCAGCCTTCAGTCAGCTCCCTGGACCCCTCCACTGTTAGACTTCACCCCAGCCTTCAGTCAGCTCCCTGGACCCCTCCACTGTTAGACTTCACCCCAGCCTCCAGTCAGCTCCCTGGACCCCTCCACTGTTAGACTCCCCCCAGCCTACAGTCAGCTCCCTGGACCCCTCCACTGTTAGACTCCCCCAGCCTTCAGTCAGCTCCCTGGACCCCTCCACTGTTAGACTTCACCCCAGCCTCCAGTCAGCTCCCTGGACCCCTCCACTGTTAGACTCCCCCAGCCTTCAGTCAGCTCCCTGGACCCCTCCACTGTTAGACTCCCCCCCAGCCTTCATTCAGCTCCCTGGACCCCTCCACTGTTAGACTCCCCCCAGCCTCCAGTCAGCTCCCTGGCCTGGTGAACACTGTCTGGCCGGGTGAACGCTGTCTGTACTGGTGAACACTGTCTGTCCGGGTGAACACTTTCTGGCCGGGTGAACACTGTCTGGCCGGGTGAACACTGTCTGTCCTGGTGAACACTGTCTGTCCTGGTGAACACTGTCTGTCCTGGAGAACACTCTGCCTTGGTGAACACTGTCTGTCTGGGTGAACACTGTCTGGCCGGGTGAACACTGTCTGTCCTGGTGAACACTGTCTGCCTTGGTGAACACTATCTGTCCGGGTGAACACTGTCTGGCCGGGTGAACACTGTCTGGCCGGGTGAACACTGTCTGGCCGGGTGAACACTGTCTGGCCGGGTGAACACTGTCTGTCCTGGTGAACACTGTCTGCCTTGGTGAACACTGTCTGTCCGGGTGAACATTGTCCTGGTGAACACTGTCTGCCTTGGTGAACACTATCTGTCCAGGTGAACACTGTCTGGCCGGGTGAACACTGTCTGGTCGGGTGAACACTGTCTGGTCGGGTGAACACTGTCTGGCCGGGTGAACACTGTCTGTCCTGGTGAACACTGTCTGTCTGGGTGAACACTGTCTGGCCGGGTGAACACTGTCTGTCCTGGTGAACACTGTCTGTCCACTGGCTCACTGCTTCATTCGCTGACAAGCAGATGTCGGTTCCCATATTTTGCATGCATGCGTTGAAGATATTAACATCGCAGTCTTACCCAGCTACCTTGATTCGCTGTAACATTTTAATTCTACTCACAACATTTGTTGAATACATTGTTGTGCTGCATGTAAGTATGCAAGAATATCTACAGGCCATGTCATATTTCTAGTTGTCTTGTTATTATCTACAGGCCGTGTCATATTTCTAGTTATCTTGTTATTATCTACAGGCCGTGTCATATTTCTAGTTATCTTGTTATCATCTACAGGCCGTGTCATATTTCTAGTTATCTTGTTATCATCTACAGGTCGTGTCATATTTCTAGTTGTCTTGTTATCTATCATCTACAGGCCGTGTCATATTTCTAGTTATGTTGTTATCATCTACAGGCTGTGTCATATTTCTAGTTATCTTATCATATACAGGCCATGTCATATTTCTAGTTATCTTGTTATTATCTACAGGCCGTGTCATATTTCTAGTTATCTTTTTATCATCTACAGGCCGTGTCATATTTCTAGTTATCTTGTTATCATCTACAGGCTGTGTCATATTTCTAGTTATCTTATCATATACAGGCCATGTCATATTTCTAGTTATCTTGTTATTATCTACAGGCCGTGTCATATTTCTAGTTATTTTTTATCATCTACAGGCCGTGTCATATTTCTAGTTATCTTGTTAGTATCTACAGGCCGTGTCATATTTCTAGTTATCTTATTATCATCTACAGGCCGTGTCATATTTCTAGTTATCTTGCCGTGTCATATTTCTAGTTATCTTGTCATATACAGGCCATGTCATATTTCTAGTTATCTTGTTAGTATCTACAGGCCGTGTCATATTTCTAGTTATCTTGTTATCATCTACAGGCCGTGTCATATTTCTAGTTGTCTTGTTATCTATCATCTACAGGCTGTGTCATATTTCTAGTTATGTTGTTATCATCTACAGGCTGTGTCATATTTCTAGTTATCTTATCATATACAGGCCATGTCATATTTCTAGTTATCTTGTTATTATCTACAGGCCATGTCATATTTCTAGTTATCTTATCATCTACAGGCCGTGTCATATTTCTAGTTATCTTGTCATATACAGGCTATGTCATATTTCTAGTTGTCTTGTTATTATCTACAGGCCGTGTCATATTTCTAGTTATCTTGTTATCATTTACAGGCTGTGTCATATTTCTAGTTAACTTGTCATATACAGGCCATGTCATATTTCTAGTTATCTTGTTATTATCTACAGGCCGTGTCATATTTCTAGTTATCTTGTTATCATCTACAGGCCGTGTCATATTTCTAGTTATCTTGTCATATACAGGCCATGTCATATTTCTAGTTATCTTGTTATTATCTACAGGCCGTATCATATTTCTAGTTATCTTGTTATTATGTACAGGCCATGTCATATTTCTAGTTATCTTGTTATTATCTACAGGCCGTGTCATATTTCTAGTTATCTTGTGCATAATAAAGGTGCAAATAAACTGCAGCAACAGTTAGTAGCTACCACTACTAATATTAATAATAAGCCTGGTTCTACCCTAAGGATCACCCCAATGTAGGGTGCAGCAAGCCTGGTTCTACCCTAAGGATCACCCCCATGTAGGGTGCAGCAAGCCTGGTTTTACCCTAAGGATCACCCCCATGTAGGATGCAGCAAGCCTGGTTCTACCCTAAGGATCACCCCCATGTAGGATGCAGCAAGCCTGGTTCTACCCTAAGGATCACCCCCATGTAGGGTGCAGCAAGCCTGGTTCTACCCTAAGGATCACCCCCATGTAGGATGCAGCAAGCCTGGTTCTACCCTAAGGATCACCCCCATGTAGGATGCAGCAAGCCTGGTTCTACCCTAAGGATCACCCCCATGTAGGATGCAGCAAGCCTGGTTCTACCCTAAGGATCACCCCCATGTAGGATGCAGCAAGCCTGGTTCTACCCTAAGGATCACCCCCATGTAGGGTGCAGCAAGCCTGGTTCTACCCTAAGGATCACCCCCATGTAGGATGCAGCAAGCCTGGTTCTACCCTAAGGATCACCCCCATGTAGGGTGCAGCAAGCCTGGTTCTACCCTAAGGATCACCCCCATGTAGGGTGCAGCAAGCCTGGTTCTACCCTAAGGATCAACCCCATGTAGGGTGCAGCAAGCCTGGTTCTACCCTAAGGATCACCCCCATGTAGGGTGCAGTAAGCCTGGTTCTACCCTCATACCCTTCCACTAAGGATCATTCCCTGTAGGGTGCAGTAAGCCTGATTCTACCCTCATACCCTTCCACTAAGGATCTCCCCTCTGTAGGGTGCAGTTAGCCTGGTTCTACCCTCATACCCCTCCACTAAGGATCTCCCCCCGTAGGGTGCAGTAAGCCTGGTTCTACCCTCATACCCTTCCACTAAGGATCACTCCCTGTAGGGTGCAGTAAGCCTGGTTCTACCCTCATACCCCTCCACTAAGGATCTCCCCCCTGTAGGGTGCAGTAAGCCTGGTTCTACCCTCATACCCTTCCACTAAGGATCACTCCCTGTAGGGTGCAGTAAGCCTGGTTCTACCCTCATACCCTTCCACTAAGGATCTCCCCCCTGTAGGGTGCAGTTAGCCTGGTTCTACCCTCATACCCCTCCACTAAGGATCTCCCCCCTGTAGGGTGCAGTTAGCCTGGTTCTACCCTCATACCCCTCCACTAAGGATCTCCCCCCTGTAGGGTGCAGTTAGCCTGGTTCTACCCTCATACCACTCCACTAAGGATCACTCTCTGTATGATGTAGTAAGCCTGGTTCTACCCTCCACTAAGGATCTATTTACCCCCTGTAGGGTGAGGTCAGACTTAAGCCTGTGGACTAGGAGGGGTGTGACTGTTAGTACCTGTTCCTTGTGTTCCTGGTCATTGATCCTTGTAACTAGTGCGGCCAATGACTACATCAGTCAATATGTGAGCTGGTCAGACAATGCCGGGAAGCAGTGCCCCAGTTGCTCAGCCTAACTGACTGACTAACTCACTAACTCAGCCTTCCATACATGTAATTACAGCATTGCGTGACAGCGGGCAAGATGGTCGCGATCGTGCAACCGTCACGCTGCCATGCAGTAAGTCTGGCATCCACTGACGCCAGTCTCTAATGCAGAGCGGCGACGCGAACGTTTTCGCGGAACTTGCCGGTTCACTTTTGTTCCAAGTCGAGACATGTTTTTCGTGAAACCATCTTGTCTCCCGCCTCTGAATGGGAACACAGTTTGCTAATTGTGAATTATGTAGATGCCAGGAAGTGTGGGGGGTTGGCACGTGGTGCCAATGCTGCAATTAGGCCGGTGGCGACTGCGATATTTTATTGTCGTGTGGCAATCACTCATTTCAAGTGTTTGCGGAAGGAAATCAGGTAGACGAGGAGGGTGGGTGTCTAGTGTAGAGAGGAAACTCTTTCTCATTCCTTCCTTCTCCTGTCTGTGTCTTCATTGATCTGCTCCGGGATCCATAATTTAAAAGTTTATTTTGTAATCAATCAGTGTAATCAATCAATGGTTTTAAGATAGTAACTCTGCTGGCAATCTTGTCCAGCAGTCAATAAAACTATAAATACTAACTAATCTGATCTTCAGAAAAAAAACTTAAATTTGTGTTAAAAGTATCATCGTGGTCGTGAAAATTGTCATCGTGGTTGTGAAAATTGTCATCGTGGTTGTGAAAATTGTCATCGTGGTCGTGAAAAAGGTCATCGTGGTCGTGAAAAGTGTCATTGTGGTCGTGAAAAGTGTCATTGTGGTCATGAAAAGTGTCATTGTGGTCGTGAAAATGTTCATCGTGTTCGTGAAAATTGTCATCGTGGTCGTGAAAATTGTCATCGTGGTCGTGAAAATTGTTATTGTGGTCGTGAAAAGTGTCATCGTGGTCGTGAAAAGTGTCATGGTCGTGAAAATTGTCATCGTGGTCGTGAAAATTGTCATCGTGGTCGTGAAAATTGTCATCGTGGTCGTGAAAATTGTCATCGTGGTCGTGAAAAGTGTCATCGTGGTCGTGAAAATTGTTATTGTGGTCGTGAAAAGTGTCATCGTGGTCTCCAGTGTAAAAATAATTAGCAATTTGTGCCCATACTAAATAAAGATCTGTACCCAGACTGACTGGTTGTGTAACAATGCCTGTCCTATTTAGTGTTGTTATTTAGCTCTATGGAGCCAGTCTGTCCATTAATCTTACTGAAGCGTCCAGTAATGATGCTGGCACTTCTGAAAGAAAACCTTTTAGTTGGCAGTCGGCAGGGATAGTTCATCAGATTCTCTTCTGCTATTATTGGCAGCTGTGCCGTTTATTTGCAGGCATTCTGCCTTATTATCTTCCTTGGGGAGAATGTTCCCCCATTAACATGTGTGCTCTTATCAAATTATGCCATTTTCCTAGTAATTGTTTTTGAATACAGTGGTTCCAGTCCTGCAGTAGTAATTTATTTTAATGTGCAAAATAAATTTTACTTGTTCCTTGTGATAAATTTGATTTGTTGTGTTAAAATATTTATATATATATATATATATGTGTTTCACCAGATAGGGTCAACGTGACATGACATATCTTTATAAAGTGTGTGCATTTGGTTTTGAAACGTGTTACCAAAAGTGACCTTGGCCCTTGCTTTGGATGAGTCAAGGTCACCTTGGTATATGGAGCAATGTCAATGACATTGGTCGTAATAAGCTAAGGATGATTTCCATGCTCAAACACATTTCCATGCTCAAACACATTTGCTTTGTTTTACATCATGAGATATTGCATAATATCAGTCTAATTAGTCAGACATGGACAGACTCAAATCTTGTTTGTTGTTTGCTGATTTCTGCTACAAGTGCAAATGAATTAGCAGATATGTCAAATGCATGTCTGCACGTTTTGCTACTTGCATTCAAACAACATTAATTTTCATTGTGCATGATAAATCGTTCATGTAGATAGTCTGTTTTTGTTTTAGCAATGGACTTTTTTATTCACGCATTCTTTTAAAAAACACATTCTGATTGGCTGATCGTGGCACATGATAAACTCAGATGTATTGATACTTGAAGGTTTGAGCTGATTGATGGAAGATCTGTGTTGGAGACAAGTCTGGCCATGTTGTAGACAGGCCTGGCCATGTTGTACACAGGCTTGGTCGTGTTGTAGACAGGCCTGGCCGAGTTGTAGACAGGCCTGGCCATGTTGCAGACAGGCCTGGCCGTGTTGCAGACAGGCCTGGCCGTGTTGCAGACAGGCCTGGCCGTGTTGCAGACAGGCCTGGCCGTGTTGGAGACAGGTCTGGCCGTGTTGTAGACAGGCCTGGCCGTGTTGTGGACAAGCCTGGCCAGTTTGTAGACAGGCCTGGCCGTGTTGTAGACAGGCCTGGCCGTGTTGTAGACAGGCCTGGCCGTGTTGTGGACAAGCCTGGCCAGTTTGTAGACAGGCCTGGCCATGTTGTAGACAGGCCTGGCCATGTTGTAGACAGGCCTGGCCTTGTTATGGACAGGCATGGCCGTGTTGTAGACAGGCCTGGCCAGTTTGTAGACAGGCCTGGCCGTGTTATAGACAGGCCTGTCCTTGTTATGGACAGGCATGGCCGTGTTGTAGACAGGCCTGGCCAGTTTGTAGACAGGCCTGGCCAGTTTGTAGACAGGCCTGGCCGTGTTATAGACAGGCCTGTCCTTGTTATGGACAGGCATGGCTGTGTTGTAGACAGGCCTGGCCAGTTTGTAGACAGGCCTGGCCGTGTTATAGACAGGCCTGTCCTTGTTATGGACAGGCATGGCTGTGTTGTAGACAGGCCTGGCCATATTGTAGACAGGCGGGTGACTCAGGCCACCTGGGAACAGAGACTGGCTGTAAAGGATGACTGCCAGGTGACAGATGTGATTACATAACAACTGACAAAGGCAAAGTCAATACCAGACACTTAACCCCCCCCCTCCCCCCTCCCTCCTGTGAACAGTGCTGCCTAGACACACTCATAAAAACTAGTGGGAGAACTGATCATGCAGATTAGATACTAGGGATGATGAATCTGGGGAAACTGCAGGGATTGGGAGGGAGATATTAGGAACTGTAGGCAGGGAAAAGGTTCTGATAAAAAAGGGGTTCAAAAGGCCGTCTGGAGTTTTGTGGGGAAATTAGATGTTATATGTTTGTGCCATATTTAATATCCAGTGATAAATTTACCGAGACAAATCTGAGTTGAATTGGAAATTTATTCATATTACTATCTCGATTTGATGTTTACAAATATAATTATGAAAATGATAATGTGTTTTCCACCTAAGTGCAGTATTTATACCTTTATGGCCAATATGTGCAGTCGTCCAGTTGTAGTGATACAACATTGTTGTTAAGGAAACGGAACTATTTTCTGCTGTGTTGAACTTATTCGAAGATGCTCACTATGAAATTGGATAACAAACATTAATCTTACATATTACACTGTCCAGAATTCACAGAGAATGCATTGGCCTTAATACAACAAATAGTGATCTAACCCCAGAATAATGATTAAAAAACAAATAGTGATCTGCCAGAATAATGATTAAAAAACAAATAGTGATCTGACCCCAGAATTGATAAGAAATTGGTAGTCTGGTCAGTGTGTGGGCAGGCAGGCAGGCAGTCTCAGGCCAGTCAGTCTTGCAGTGGTCAGCTGAGGTCAGGGAGTACTCCAGCAATCAACTTTCCCATCAACTGTTGATGTTGCTAATTACCTGCTGATTGACAGGGCAATTAACAACCTGTCATTGCTGCTCAGTGATTGGCAGGTGTCAATCATCATCTGCTGCTGAAATGGAACAAATTGGAAAATGGACCTGGTTTGGTGTGTGATGGGTTTTTAGTCCATATTTAGGGCCCTGCACAGGGGTAGATGTAAAGGGCAATTTATGTGGGCCATCTCAGAAGTCTGGTGTGTTGCATATAATTGTAATACATAAATGACATATTTATTGTTTTGTATATCAAGTGATATTTTGTTTTTTATTTTGGTATGAGAAAATATATTTACAGTAGTGCAATCATTGCTCTGTTGGGAGATGTTTGTTAATCTAGTGGGGGAAAAGGCTGATTTTAATAATTGTTTAGTTTCTGATGACAGTCTTAATGAGTGTAGTCAGTCATGTCCCTGCAGTCATTGTTACATTGTCCCTGACATCACAGTCTTAATGAGTGTAGTCAGTCGTGTCCCTGCAGTCATTGTCACATTGTCCCTCACATCACAGTCTTAATGACTGTAGCCAGTCAGTGTCCCTGCAGTCATTGTCACATTGTCCCTGTCATCACAGTCTTAATGACTGTAGTCAGTCTTGTCCCTGCAGTCTTTGTCACATTGTCCCTGACATCACAGTCTTAATGACTGTAGTCAGTCGTTTCCCTGCAGTCTTTGTCACATTGTCCCTCACATCACAGTCTTAATGACTGTAGTCAGTCGTGTCCCTGCAGTCTTTGTCACATTGTCCCTGACATCACAGTCTTAATGACTGTAGTCAGTCGTGTCCCTGCAGTCATTGTTACATTGTCCCTGACATCACAGTCTTAATGACTGTAGTCAGTCGTGTCCCTGCAGTCTTTGTCACATTGTCCCTGACATCACAGTCTTAATGACTGTAGTCAGTCGTGTCCCTTCAGTCATTGTTACATTGTCCCTGACATCACAGTCTTAATGACTGTAGTCAGTCGTGTCCCTGCAGTCATTGTTACATTGTCCCTGACATCACAGTCTTAATGACTGTAGTCAGTCGTGTCCCTGCAGTCTTTGTCACAATGTCCCTCACATCACAGTCTTAATGACTGTAGTCAGTTGTTTCCCTATAGCCATTGTTACATTGTCCCTGACATCACAGTCTTAATGACTGTAGTCAGTCGTGTCCCTGCAGTCATTGTTACATTGTCCCTGACATCACAGTCTTAATGACTGTAGTCAGTCATGTCCCTGCAGTCTTTGTCACATTGTCCCTGACATCACAGTCTTAATGACTGTAGTCAGTCATTTCCCTTCAGTCATTGTTACATTGTCCCTGACATCACAGTCTTAATGACTGTAGTCAGTCGTGTCCCTGCAGTCTTTGTCACATTGTCCCTGACATCACAGTCTTAATGACTGTAGTCAGTCATTTCCCTTCAGTCATTGTTACATTGTCCCTGACATCACAGTCTTAATGACTGCAGTCAGTCTTGTCCCTGCAGTCTTTGTCACATTGTCCCTCACATCACAGTCTTAATGACTGTAGTCAGTCATTTCCCTGCAGTCATTGTTACATTGTCCCTGACATCACAGTCTTAATGACTGTAGTCAGTCTTGTCCCTGCAGTCTTTGTCACATTGTCCCTCACATCACAGTCTTAATGACTGTCATCCATCAATCCTGACAGAGCAATACCCAGGCCATGCCAGACAGACAGTTTGTTTTTGAAGTGGCAGATAATGTAGCCTTTGTGTGTGGGTGGGGGGGGGTTGATACTTGAGGTATGACATGATTTAAAAGAAGGTAATACTATGAGTATGAATAAGAGCCAGTAGCAGTGTGAGAACTTCACCTCTCATGGGCCAGTAGCAGTGTGAGAGCTTCACCTCTCATGGGGCAGTAGCAGTGTGAGAGCTTCACCTCTCATGGGGCGCAGTTGCGGTTGATCAGGGGTTTAGTAGTGAGTTGTGTATTTGGTGGTGATCATTGATTTTTTTAAGAATGTTGCACGTTTTGGTAAGCTCCCCAAATGGCCAGAGATACAATGTCTAGACACTGCATAATTCACTAGCCACTGGCTATTAGCTAGGTGGCTAATCTTGTGTTGTCTAGACATGTTACACTTGAGACGTCCCCCACTGACTCCCAGGTTATGCTTCAATGTTAAAGTACAGAGTCTGATGTTTATTTTAATCTGTAGACATTTAGGAAATATAGACCCAGGAACTTTTGGGGTCTTCCTGGGTGTAAGGGATGGTCAGAGGGAGAGGGAACTATAGGGATTCCAACTCAGTACGGAAGGAGAGGGACCTGGTAGGGGTGATAAGTCTCCCATCAGAGAGGAGTTTGACCCCAGTGTACCAGGAGGTGTTTATTTACGCCTCCCCCTTCCCTAACAAACCCTGGGGTTGTCTGGGGGACAGCCTCCCTAGTGTTGGTGAGTTATGAGGCAGGTGTTGACAGTTACTGTGTTGTGTTTAAATACAACAACCCAGTGTTTGCCTCTTCTCAAAATTACTAACATTAGCCCCCTCCCCCCACATGCACCCCACACCACTGCCCCACCCACACCCCCACCCCACGTTCTGAAATAATGAAGCAAAATGATTTTCATTAAATTTATGCTGCACTCTCCAACATCCATTGTTAAGGGTACGTTACACCACATCTCCCCCCTCTCGCGTCGTCCACCACATCTCCCCCCTCTCGCGTCGTCCCATTCCCTGCATCCATTGTTAAGGGTACGTTACACCACATCTCCCCCCTCTCGCGTCGTCCCATTCCCTGCATCCATTGTTAAGGGTACGTTACACCACATCTCCCCCCTCTCGCGTCGTCCCATTCCCTGCATCCATTGTTAAGGGTACGTTACACCACATCTCCCCCCTCTCGCGTCGTCCCATTCCCTGCATCCATTGTTAAGGGTACGTTACACCACATCTCCCCCCTCGCGTCGTCCCATTCCCTGCATCCATTGTTAAGGGTACGTTACACCACATCTCCCCCCTCTCGCGTCGTCCCATTCCCTGCATCCATTGTTAAGGGTACATTACACCACATCTCCCCCCTCTCGCGTCGTCCCATTCCCTGCATCCATTGTTAAGGGTACATTACACCACATCTCCCCCCTCTCGCGTCGTCCACCACATCTCACCCCTCTCGCGTCGTCCACCACATCTCCCCCCTCTCGCGTCGTCCACCACATCTCCCCCTCTCGCGTCGTCCACCACATCTCCCCCCTCTCGCGTCGTCCCATTCCCTGCATCCAGAAGATGCCACAAACTCAACATTCTGTACAAGGCTGAAATCCTACCAACAGTTATTCTTCCCAGATGCTCCCAGGCTGAGGCAGGACCTACATACAGATCTTGTGTGTCAGGACAGTCTGGAGGTCTCCAGGCTGAGGCAGGACCTACCTACAGACCTTGTGTGTCAGGACAGTCTGGAGGTCTCCAGGCTGAGGCAGGACCTACCTACAGACCTTGTGTGTCAGGACAGTCTGGAGGTCTCCAGGCTGAGGCAGGACCTACCTACAGACCTATTGTGTCAGGACAGTCTGGAGGTCTCCAGGCTGAGGCAGGACCTACCTACAGACCTTGTGTGTCAGGACAGTCTGGAGGTCTTCAGGCTGAGGCAGGACCTACCTACAGACATTGTGTGTCAGGACAGTCTGGAGGTCTCCAGGCTGAGGCAGGACCTACCTACAGACCTTGTGTGTCAGGACAGTCTGGAGGTCTTCAGGCTGAGGCAGGACCTACCTACAGACCTTGTGTGTCAGGACAGTCTGGAGGTCTCTAGGCTAAGGCAGGACCTACATACAGACCTTGTGTGTCAGGACAGTCTGGGAGGTCTCCAGGCTGAGGCAGGACCTACATACAGACCTTGTGTGTCAGGACAGTCTGGAGGTCTCCAGGCTGAGGCAGGACCTACCTACAGACCTTGTGTGTCAGGACAGTCTGGAGGTCTCCAGGCTGAGGCAGGACCTACCTACAGACCTTGTGTGTCAGGACAGTCTGGAGGTCTCCAGGCTGAGGCAGGACCTACCTACAGACCTTGTGTGTCAGGACAGTCTGGAGGTCTTCATATAGGACTTCTACAAGATCAGCCTTTCACAGTTAAGATCAACTTTCGATAGAAAAAGAATGAAAAAATTACAATACTGCACTTAAATTACTGTTTGCACTGGGTTTTAAAGATCTGTTATCTGCTTCGGTCTGCTGTGATGTACACACATATGTTATTACTCATACAGGAGGTTGAAGTTAGTAGTTGTAGGGAAGACACGATGTATGGGAGACAGCGATGACAATGGTGATTTATGGCCAACTTCTGGCATATGCACTACTGAAACTGTAACCCAGAATGAGACGGAAGACGGAGAGTTATTTCTTATCGACACTCTCCGTTTGTTCTACATCTGGCACAAGTCCAGCGTCTTCTGTGTTCAGTTATTTCTCTGTAGAAGATCATACAGAGGTTCTGGTTGTTTGGGGAATTTTAGTTTTTATTGAAAATAGAGTAACATTAGATCTTACTTAGGTGGAGAAATTGAACTGTCAGCTAGTTCTGGGCTGTCTGCTGCAGTACGGTTGTTATCAAGAGGCAGGAAGGGAAGATACCAGCAGCAACGAATGTCTTTTCTCATGAATCTGAGGGAGATTCTCAAAAGCAGCATAGCTACCCATTATGTCATTCCTTTGTCAGTATATTATGTTGTTATTCCAAGTTGAGTCCAGCGTCTTCATAAACAAAGTACCCGTACTTGTAAGTACCCATACTTGTAAGTACCCGTACTTGTAAGTACCCGTACTTGTAAGTACCCGTACTTGTAAGTACCCGTACTTGTAAGTACCCGTACTTGTAAGTACCCGTACTTGTAAGTACCCGTACTTGTAAGTACCCGTACTTGTAAGTACCCGTACTTGTAAGTACCCGTACTTGTAAGTACCCGTACTTGTAAGTACCCGTACTTGTAAGTACCCGTACTTGTAAGTACCCGTACTTGTAAGTACCCGTACTTGTAAGTACCCGTACTTGTAAGTACCCGTACTTGTAAGTACCCGTACTTGTAAGTTAAAGCTGAATACAAAAACAACAATTTAGTCAGTTTTGTAATTGAAAGCAATATGTTTCTTATTACAACCGAAAAATTAACAGTTGACATATTTCTGTGTAATGTTTATGTCTTGTTTGTTTAGTTAAGACTACATTTGACACAGTCTGATCTACATATTTTTCCTAATGGCAGTAACAGAAATTTGAAGAAAGAAACCCTAAGTATATTCTCCAGTTGGTCTCTGTAAGTGGGAGGGAGCTGAAGGTCAAGGTTACACATGAAGGTCAAGGGTCTACACGTTGGATGTGAAGATGTGTCTGTTCAGCATTGGTGGCACTGGTGGCTGGCTAAGTTTAGCCTAGATCAGTCAAGAGGTCCATTTATGCAAGGGGGACTCCAGAATAAACAGTGTTAAGTAATGTATAGATGTGTGTGTGTTTGTGAGTGTGTGCATGCATGTGTGTGCATGCATGACTCATAGAATGCTGCTGACAGCCTGGTTCAGGTCTTTATTGATACCTAACTACCACATGCTTCTATAGTCTTGACTACCTGACTCAGTCAGGTCTTCATTGACACCTGACTTCCATATGCTTCTACTTGTCTTTAAAGCCTGGTTCAGAAAACAGCTGTATTGGGGGGTCATGACCCTGAGGGTGGGGGTAAATACATCAACCAAGTTTTGAAGCAGCTGTAGGCAGGAATAAAGGGAATGTTTCATAGAGGCATCCTTACACCAATTCTTAGAAGGGTGGGTTACATTGCTGTAGGTTCTACTCTGGTTACCATGGCAACTGTAACTGTTGATGTGCTGCGTATTAACTACAGGTTCTGTCATCCACATGTTTCCCTGCTAGGCTTCTTGGATTGCTCCTACGAAGCTTCCCGTCTTTTCCATGCCTAGTATATAAAATATATACTAGGCATATATAAGAACTGAATACCCCGCTATATAAGAACTGAATACCCCACTATATAAGAACTGAATACCCCACTATATAAGAACTGAATACCCCACTATATAAGAACTGAATACCCCACTATATAAGAACTGAATACCCCACTATATAAGAACTAAATACCCCCCTATATAAGAACTAAATACCCCACTATATAAGTACTAAATACCCCACTATATAAGAACTAAATACCCCACTATATAATAACTAAATACCCCACTATATAAGAACTAAATTCCTTGCTATATAAGAACTAAATACCCCACTATATAAGAACTAAATACCCCGCTATATAAGAACTAAATACCCCACTATATAAGAACTAAATACCCCACTATATAAGAACTAAACACCCCACTATTTAAGAACTAAATACCCCACTATATAAGAACTAAATACCCCACTATTTAAGAACTAAATACCCCACTATATAAGAACTAAACACCCCACTATGTAAGAACTAAATACCCCACTATATAAGAACTAAATACCCCACTATTTAAGAACTAAATACCCCGCTATATAAGAACTAAATACTCCGCTATATAAGAACTAAATACCCTGCTATATAAGAACTAAATACCCCACTATATAAGAACTAAATACCCCACTATATAAGAACTAAATACCCCACTATTTAAGAACTAAATACCCCACTATATAAGAACTAAACACCCCACTATGTAAGAACTAAATACCCCACTATATAAGAACTAAATACCCTGCTATATAAGAACTGAATACCCCACTATATAAGAACTGAATACCCCACTATATAAGAACTAAATACCCTGCTATATAAGAACTAAATACCCCACTATATAAGAACTAAATACCCCACTATGTAAGAACTAAATACCCCACTATATAAGAACAAAATACCCCACTATATAAGAACTAAATACCCCACTATATAAGTACTAAATACCCCACTATATAAGAACTAAGTACCCCACTATATAAGTACTAAACACCCCACTATATAAGAACTAAATACCCCACTATATAACTTACCTTTACCTTTTACTTGCCCAACTGTAGTTTATTGTCCATTGATGTAAAATATACAGGATACACTCCTCTGTATACAGGACACACTCCTCTGTATACAGGACACACTCCTCTGTATACAGGACACACTTCTCTGTATACAGGACACACTTCTATGTATACAGGACACACTTCTCTGTATACAGGATACACTCCTCTGTATACAGGACACACTTCTCTGTATACAGGACACACTTCTCTGTATACAGGACACACTTCTCTGTATACAGGACACACTTCTCTGTATACAGGATACACTCCTCTGTATACAGGACACACTTCTCTGTATACAGGACACACTTCTCTGTATACAGGACACACTCCTCTGTATACAGGACACACTTCTCTGTATACAGGACACACTCCTCTGTATACAGGACACACTTCTCTGTATACAGGACACACTTCTCTGTATACAAGGGTGGTTAGTGGTGACTACTATGGTTAATACAACCAGTTAGCGTAAACACAATGTGTGATAAAGTTATAGACAAGTTGTGAAATATTCAATAAATAATAGTACACATACACACAACCGTTGCTGTCTCTACAGCTATGTCGTGTTTTGATCCAAATAGAGGTTGACATTTGTACTGAAATATTCACCAGCCAACTGGGCTAGTGAACTTGTGAAATCTACTGACCCGGGGCTAATAGGCTACCACTAATTTTAAGGACTGTTATTTATTCGAGAGAGACTTGAAGGTACCTTGCCTGTAGGTTACCTGAAGACATCTTGCCTGTAGGTTACCTGAAAACACCTTGTCTGTAGGTTACCTGAAGGCACCTTGCCTGTAGGTTACCTGAAGGCACCTTGCCTGTAGGTTACCTGAAGGCACCTTGCCTGTAGGTTACCTGAAAACACCTTGTCTGTAGGTTACCTGAAGGCACCTTACCTGTAGGTTACCTGAAGGCACCTTGCCTGTAGGTTACCTGAAGGCACCTTGCCTGTAGGTTACCTGAAGGCACCTTGCCTGTAGGTTACCTGAAGGCACCTTGCCTGTAGGTTACCTGAAGGCACCTTGCCTGTAGGTTACTTGAAGGCACCTTGCCTGTAGGTTACCTGAAGGCACCTTGCCTGTAGGTTACTTGAAGGCACCTTGCCTGTAGGTTATCTGAAGGCACCTTGCCTGTAGGTTACTTGAAGGCACCTTGCCTGTAGGTTACCTGAAGGCACCTTGCCTGTAGGTTACTTGAAGGCACCTTGCCTGTAGGTTACCTGAAGGCACCTTGCCTGTAGGTTACTTGAAGGCACCTTTCCTGTAGGTTACCTGAAGGCACCTTGCCTGTAGGTTACCTGAAGGCACCTTGCCTGTATGTTACCTGAAGGCACCTTGCCTGTAGGTTACTTGAAGGCACCTTGCCTGTAGGTTACCTGAAGGCACCTTGCCTGTAGGTTACTTGAAGGCACCTTGCCTGTAGGTTACCTGAAGGCACCTTGCCTGTAGGTTACCTGAAGGCACCTTGCCTATGGTTACCTGAAGTCACCTTGCCTGTAGGTTACTTGAAGGCACCTTGCCTGTAGGTTACCTGAAAACACCTTGTCTGTAGGTTACCTGAAGGCACCTTTCCTGTAGGTTACCTGAAGGCACCTTGCCTGTAGGTTACCTGAAAACACCTTGTCTGTAGGTTACCTGAAGGCACCTTGCCTGTAGGTTACCTGAAAACACCTTGTCTGTAGGTTACCTGAAAACACCTTGCCTGTAGGTTACCTGAAGGCACCTTGCCTGTAGGTTACCTGAAAACACCTTGTCTGTAGGTTACCTGAAGGCACCTTGCCTGTAGGTTACCTGAAGGCACCTTGCCTGTAGGTTACCTGAAGGCACCTTGCCTGTAGGTTACTTTCACAACTTGCTCCGTGTTTATAAACTTGTCATATCACGTTCTATTCCTATTCGTGACAACTTATTTGTGGCCCGGCTTTTTATAGTCCCAACAGCCTCTTTGATGAGTTTACTTGTGTTTTGGGGTCATCCAGCCTATCTGTGGGTTCCTCTGCTGCCCCAGATCCCAGTGAACGTTTCCCAGTTGGTAACACCGGGAGATTTATGGGACAGGTATGAACATCTGGGATAAGAGAATATACTATGGGATAGATGGAAGGTGTCAGACACTATATACTATGGGATAGATGGAAGGTGTCAGACACTATATACTATGGGATAGATGGAAGGTGTCAGACACTATTCCTAAGTAGTTTTCCTTTCCCTACCTAAGTAGTGGCCATTGCATTGGTTGAAGACTCATTTTGAGAGAATATAAGCGAAGTGTAAGGCGCTCGGAGTGATCCTAATCTGGACACACCTGTTATAAGAATTCGCTTAATCACCTTGTGTTGGACCCAATAGTAGAACAGTTTGTCTTTATATTAGCTGTCTTCCCTAGGGCACCAGATGTCATGTGACTCTGTGTCATCAACAGTATGAGAATATTTCCCAGCACTGATTGAGGCTGATCCTGTGTTCTCCCCAGGGAGGGAGGTTCCCTGCTAGATGGGATATGCTCTCCCACTTGTAAACTTCTCAAGTGATACTTAGCTGATGGTGGGATAGTTTGGGAGTTTCTCCCTACTTCAGTGACCCTGCTGTATAGGGAGAAACTTCATGTTTGTGTGATAACATTCCCATCATCAGGGAAGAGGTGACATATCGAAGAGTAGACGTGTTCCTGGGAACACTTGGTGTAGTTGAGTGCCAACTCAGTGAACCTTCTGGGGGGGGACTGGGTAGACTCAGGGATGTGGTGTGTTGGACAGGAAACATTGTCTCCGAATCTGTCTGCTCTCAATTTGAACCAGTGTCCACTAGTATTCTGACCATCCGTCTGTCCGCCCGTCCTTCTGTGCCGTAACGTTGACCACTGTGTTGTGGTTTCAGGGGAAGTGTCAAAGGAAAGACCCGCCCTGCAAGTACTTGCACCCTCCACAGCACCTGAGGGAACAACTCCTCCAGAACGGACGCAACAACCTGATCCTAAGGAACCTCCAGATGCAGGCTCTGACCACCAGCACAGGCATGCCTCCCATGATGCCTGGGATGTACCCAGGGATGGTGAGTACCTTCCCCCTCCCTCTGCCTCCCATGATGCCTGGGATGTACCCAGGGATGGTGAGTACCTTCCCCCTCCCTCTGCCTCCCATGATGCCTGGGATGTACCCAGGGATGGTGAGTACCTTCCCCCTCCCATGATGCCCGGGATGTGTCCAGAGATGGTGAATACCTTGCCCCTCCATCTCCTACCAACCCAGGCCTTCCTCCCATGATGCCTGGGATGTACCCAGGATTGGTGAGTAACTTTGCCTGATCCTCTGTCCCTGACAGTTGCTCCATCACGTGTGTCATTCTCGTTGTTTCTCTTTCAGTTGCCATTTTGTGTTTTCCCAAAGCTGCGTCCGAATTTAAAAATTTTACTTGTCAATTTGCAAAAAAAATTATACTTCTCTTGTATCGATTGTGACATGTGACATGTTGGCCCGTGTGTATAAATGTCTTATATAGTTTTGATGAAATCATCAGACAAACTTTTGAATTAATGCTGTTTCGGCGAAAGCGAAATTTGGCGATTAAGAGGCAGAAGTGGCTGCGTGCCTTCACCTTTATATACCATAAATAAGTCTGTTCACACTTTGACAAGTTCCCCGATCTAACGATCAAAGTCCATTCTTTCCATAATTTTAACACAGTAATGGTAACTCAAGACAACAGATCACCACCGTAATAGTAACTCAAGACAACAGATCACCACAGTAATGGTAACTCAAGACAACAGATCACCACAGTAATGGTAACTCAAGACAACAGATCACCAACAGTAATGGTAACTCAAGACAACAGATCACCACAGTAATGGTAACTCAAGACAACATATCACCACAGTAATGGTAACTCAAGACAACAGATCACCACAGTAATGGTAACTCAAGACAACAGATCACCACAGTAATGGTAACTCAAGACAACAGACACAGTGTGGAGCTGTTCCCAAACTATCATGGTGGCTTCTGTTGTGTCGCAAAAAATTGAGAAATTTTTCATATTTTGCTGCAGTTCAAAGACAATTGAAGCAGTGTTTATGTTACTGTTTAACGCATCTGCCGTTACAGTCTTCTTCAGTATATTTTATTTTTATGACAGTGTTCCCTGTCCTTGACAGTATGTTCAGTTTGTGGCAAAGCCTAATTTTTCAGCTGCCTTTGATGTACATGTTTGTGTTGATGTTTATTTCTCAGTTTTCTTCCAGCAATTTAACATTGATTATTCCACATAGATCATTCCACATAGATCATTCCACATTTATGTAAGTTCACTCATGAAGTTTAGTTGCACTGAGCACACTGTGGTCTCCTCCACTGAGCACACTGTGGACTCCTCCACTGAGCACACTGTGGACTCCTCCACTGAGCACACTGTGGTCTCCTCCACTGAGCACACTGTGGTCTCCTCCACAGAGCACACTGTGGACTCCTCCACTGAGCACACTGTGGACTCCTCCACTGAGCACACTGTGGTCCTCCACTGAGCACACAGTGGACTCCTCCACTGAGCACACTGTGGTCTCCTCCACTGAGCACACAGTGGACTCCTCCACTGAGCACACTGTGGACTCCTCCACTGAGCACACTGTGGTCTCCTCCACTGAGCACACTGTGGACTCCTCCACTGAGCACACTGTGGTCTCCTCCACTGAGCACACTGTGGTCTCCTCCACTGAGCACACTGTGGTCTCCTCCACTGAGCACACTGTGGTCTCCTCCACTTAGCACACTGTGGACTCCTCCACTGAGCACACTGTGGGCTCCTCCACTGAGCACACTGTGGTCTCCTCCACTGAGCACACTGTGGTCTCCTCCACTGAGCACACTGTGGTCTCCTCCACTGAGCACACTGTGGACTCCTCCACTGAGCACACTGTGGTCTCCTCCACTGAGCACACTGTAGTCTCCTCCACTGAGCACACTGTGGTCTCCTCCACTGAGCACACTGTGGACTCCTCCACTGAGCACACTGTGGTCTCCTCCACTGAGCACACTGTGGTCTCCTCCACTGAGCACACTGTGGACTCCTCCACTGAGCACACTGTGGTCTCCTCCACTGAGCACACTGTGGTCTCCTCCACTGAGCACACTGTGGACTCCTCCACTGAGCACACTGTGGTCTCCTCCACTGAGCACACTGTGGTCTCCTCCACTGAGCACACTGTGGACTCCTCCACTGAGCACACTGTGGTCTCCTCCACTGAGCACACTGTGGTCTCCTCCACGGAGCACACTGTGGACTCCTCCACTGAGCACACTGTGGTATCCTCCACTGAGCACACTGTGGTCTCCTCCACTGAGCACACTGTGGACTCCTCCACTGAGCACACTGTGGACTCCTCCACTGAGCACACTGCGGACTCCTCCACTGAGCACACTGTGGACTCCTCCACTGAGCACACTGCGGTCTCCTCCACTGAGCACACTGTGGTCTCCTCCACTGAGCACACTGTGGACTCCTCCACTGAGCACACTGTGGACTCCTCCACTGAGCACACTGTGGTCTCCTCCACTGAGCACACTGTGGACTCCTCCACTGAGCACACTGTGGTCTCCTCCACTGAGCACACTGTGGTCTCCTCCACTGAGCACACTGTGGTCTCCTCCACTGAGCACACTGTGGACTCCTCCACTGAGCACACTGTGGTCTCCACTGAGCACACTGTGGACTCCTCCACTGAGCACACTGCGGACTCCTCCACTGAGCACACTGTGGACTCCTCCACTGAGCACACTGTGGTCTCCTCCACTGAGCACACTGTGGTCTCCTCCACTGAGCACACTGTGGACTCCTCCACTGAGCACACTGTGGACTCCTCCACTGAGCACACTGCGGACTCCTCCACTGAGCACACTGTGGACTCCTCCACTGAGCACACTGTGGTCTCCTCCACTGAGCACACTGTGGTCTCCTCCACTGAGCACACTGTGGACTCCTCCACTGAGCTCACTGTGGACTCCTCCACTGAGCACACTGTGGTCTCCTCCACTGAGCACACTGGTCTCCTCCACTGAGCACACTGTGGACTCCTCCACTGAGCACACTGTGGACTCCTCCACTGAGCACACTGTGGTCTCCTCCACTGAGCACACTGTGGTCTCCTCCACTGAGCACACTGTGGACTCCTCCACTGAGCACACTGTGGACTCCTCCACTGAGCACACTGTGGACTCCTCCACTGAGCACACTGTGGACTCCTCCACTGAGCACACTGTGGACTCCTCCACTGAGCACACTGTGGTCTCCTCCACTGAGCACACTGTGGACTCCTCCACTGAGCACACTGTGGACTCCTCCACTGAGCACACTGTGGTCTCCTCCACTGAGCACACTGTGGACTCCTCCACTGAGCACACTGTGGACTCCTCCACTGAGCACACTGTGGACTCCTCCACTGAGCACACTGTGGACTCCTCCACTGAGCACACTGTGGACTCCTCCACTGAGCACACTGTGGACTCCTCCACTGAGCACACTGTGGACTCCTCCACTGAGCACACTGTGGACTCCTCCACTGAGCACACTGTGGACTCCTCCACTGAGCACACTGTGGTCTCCTCCACTGAGCACACTGTGGACTCCTCCACTGAGCACACTGTGGACTCCTCCACTGAGCACACTGTGGACTCCTCCACTGAGCACACTGTGGACTCCTCCACTGAGCACACTGTGGACTCCTCCACTGAGCACACTGTGGACTCCTCCACTGAGCACACTGTGGACTCCTCCACTGAGCACACTGTGGACTCCTCCACTGAGCACACTGTGGACTCCTCCACTGCCAACATATTTAGACTCCTGGCAAATGGTGAATAGGACCAATAGTGGTCAGTTGCATGGTCTTAGTCCTGTGTTGGTTCTTGTTATTGGTCCATGTTATCGATCCATGGTATTGGTCCATGTTATTGATCCATGGTATTGGTCCATGTTATCGATCCATGTTATTGGTCCATGTTATCGATCCATGGTATTGGTCCATGTTATTGGTCCATGTTATCAATCCATGTTATTGGTCCATGTTATCGGTCCATGTTATTGGTAGGTCCCCTGGTTGTAAACCTGGCCTAGTATTGAGTGTCTGTCAGTGCGGTGGTGTTGGTAGACAGAGGATGTCTGCAGGAATGTGGGTGTTTCAGAGAGCTGATGTTTACCTACGGCTGCCTGACATTACACAGTCATACCACAGGCAGCTTCCTGTGTTTTCTTAGTGCCACAACTCTCCAGCACCACTAGACTGTTATCCTTGACAGCCATGATGCTGGTATATTTATGTAGTTATGTCTCCATCCGATCACGCATTGGGCATTTGCAATTATCTATGTTTGTGGCCTGTCTGACAAGATTGATGCACACCCAGCAGATGTCACTTGCTAGTGGTGATGACCTTCCAACGACTGAGCGTTTCAGTGGAATGAAATCGTCCTTTGTGGCTGCATGTTGTTTTTAGGTTATTGATTAATTAATAATATTTTAATTATTTATTAACAATAATTTTTTTTTTCTCATATTCCTCATTACCTGTTCCTGGCAAGGATCAGAGGACACACAATTGTGGATTTAGTTTTAGCAACATGTTGTGACAACGCTGTCATGCAGCAGGACAGTTGGCAGAAGTCTTTACAAATGATGACTATGCGCACGAATCATTACGAATCATGACTATGCGCACAAATGATGACTATGCACACAAATGATGACTATGCACACAAATGATGACTATGCACATGTAATGTTTTGGTGGAGGGTGTTTGCTCGTTCATTGTATTTGTTGACATTGCATGATCGTTGAGTTTTATTGTTGTTGCATTTAATTTTGACTTGTTTGTGTGGCATTGCATGCACTTGCCACATCTGTTTGATCTGTTGTATATTAATAGCACTTAGACTTTCTTCATCCGCATTGTTGTCATATATCAACAGCACGTTTATTTCTTCCAACAAAGCACACTATTTATAATTACCTTTGGTCAGGCATTTTAAATAATGTCTGTTCATAATTACCTTTGGTCAGGCATTTTAAATAATGTCTGTTTATTATTACCTTTGGTCAGGCATTTTAAATAACGTCTGTTTATAATTACCTTTGGTCAGGCATTTTAAATAATGTCTGTTTATAATTACCTTTGGTCAGGCATTTTAAATAACGTCTGTTTATAATTACCTTTGGTCAGGCATTTTAAATAATGTCTGTTTATTATTACCTTTGGTCAGGCATTTTAAATAACGTCTGTTTATAATTACCTTTGGTCAGGCATTTTAAATAATGTCTGTTTATAATTACCTTTGGTCAGGCATTTTAAATAATGTCTGTTTATTATTACCTTTGATCAGGCATTTTAAATAATGTCTGTTTATAATTACCTTTGGTCAGGCATTTTAAATAATGTCTGTTTATAATTACCTTTGGTCAGGCATCTGAAATAATGTCTGTTTATTATTACCTTTGGTCAGGCATCTGAAATAATGTCTGTTTATAATTACCTTTGGTCAGGCATTTTAAATAATGTCTGTTTATTATTACCTTTGGTCAGGCATTTTAAATAATGTCTGTTTATAATTACCTTTGGTCAGGCATTTTAAATAATGTCTGTTTATTATTACCTTTGGTCAGGCATTTTAAATAATGTCTGTTTATAATTACCTTTGGTCAGGCATTTTAAATAATGTCTGTTTATAATTACCTTTGGTCAGGCATTTTAAATAATGTCTGTTTATTATTACCTTTGGTCAGGCATTTTAAATAATGTCTGTTTATAATTACCTTTGGTCAGGCATTTTAAATAATGTCTGTTTATAATTACCTTTGGTCAGGCATCTGAAATAATGTCTGTTTATTATTACCTTTGGTCAGGCATTTTAAATAATGTCTGTTTATAATTACCTTTGGTCAGGCATTTTAAATAATGTCTGTTTATAATTACCTTTGGTCAGGCATTTTAAATAATGTCTGTTTATAATTACCTTTGGTCAGGCATTTTAAATAATGTCTGTTTATTATTACCTTTGGTCAGGCATCTGAAATAATGTCCCAAACCATATTCATGAAAAATAATCAATGTGCCGATATTTTATAAAGGTAAATTACGCTATGTTGGTTGCAACTGCAGAAATTTACTTGAATTGGCATTTACAAAGTGGAAATCATGTGCTGGGCCCCCAGTGACATCTTCTGGAACTACTCCACAGTGGTGCACCCTGGTGAATGTAACATCAACTACTATGAATGCTGTTGAATGAACACAGTGGGATGTACAAAGGCTGACTGTTGCATCTTGCAGGGGTCCACGAGACCCTTAATAACTGAGGTTTCTGACCCAGAACTGATGGTGGACTTGCTATATATACATGTTTGTTGCACTCACATATAAACCAATCATTCTGTTCTACACCCAGTAATGGGGACCTGACTAGCACACCCCAGACATGGGGACCTGACTAGCACACCCCAGACATGGGGACCTGACTAGCACACCCCAGACATGGGGACCTGACTAGCACACCCCAGACATGAGCATGTGCTTCACAGTACGCGCTGTGATGTCTGACAGAGGTTTTGAGCTGTTTTCAAAATGGTAATTTTTAATATCCACAAAAAGCTGAAAGCTATAAAAAGTTAAGAGGTAAAATTGACGGAACAAGTGAAAGATTATTGTATTCCATCAGTCTGATGAATCTCGTCACAGTTAACTTAAAAACAATCTGGTGAGGGCGACCATGGGGGCGGCAGGGGGCAGGGAGACCCAGGGCATGATGACGGGTGAGGCCACATGTGGGACGGCGGGGGGGGGGGGACCTGGGGCAGGGTAATTGCAAACAGGGTGGTTGTTTTATCTGTGAGTGCATGCAGTTTGTTGAGTTTGTTTTGTTGTCGTTGAGTTTGCATGCCCCGTACTAATCTTTGTTTTGTTCTCTTTCTTTCTGTTTACTGATGTTTGAGCCGGTCACAGCTGCAGCCAAACATCATCCTTATGGTAGCTCCCTCGTGGCTGGACAGTACCCCTTTGTGGTTAGTTACCCTTACTTTCACCGTGTCACCCCTACGTAGCCTGCTGCAAGTTGCACAGGCAAACAACTAGTCTGAAAATTCAAAATGCAGTAGAACCCTTCAAAGCGGCCACCCCTTGGAAACGACCACCCCTTGGAAATGACCACCCCTTGGAAACGACTACCCCTTGGAAACGACCACCCCTTGGAAAGACCACCCCTTGGAAATGACCACCACTTGGAAACGACCACCCCTTGGAAATGACCACCCCTTGGAAACGACCACTCCTTGGAAACGACCACCCCTTGGAAATTACCACCCCTTGGAAATTACCACCACTGTATCACAGTCTGTTTTTCTCATCTGTAAATTCTGTATATCCGACTGTAATTCGGCCACCCCTTTAATCAGACCACTTTATGTCAGTCACTTGGGTGGTTGCTTTAGAGGAGTTCTGCTGTAGTTTTCTTTATAGTTTATAGTATTCAAAATAAGAAACAGTTCTACATGTATTGATGACATTACCACATTGTATATTTACACACACACACACACACACACACACACACACACACACACACACACACACACACACACACACACACACACACACACACACACACACACACACACACACACACACACACACACACACACACACACACACACACACACACACACACACACACACACACACACACACACACACACACACACAGTGCATACACACATGTACACACACAGTGCATACACACATGTACACACACACAGTGCATACACACATGTACACACACACACACACACACACACACACACACACACACACACACACACACACACACACACACACACACACACACACACACACACACACACACACACACACACACACACAGTGCATACACACATGTACACACACAGTGCATACACACATGTACACACACACAGTGCATACACACATGTACACACACACACACACACACACACACACACACACACACACACACACACACACACACACACACACACACAGTGCATACACACATGTACGTACACACAGTGCATACACACATACACAGTGCATACACACATGTACACACACACAGCATACACACATGTATGCTTAAATGAGTTTGACAACATTGCATTTATATTAATAATAACCTTGCCCAATTAAAAATGAACCATCCCAAATTAAAACTAACGTAACATAAATAATTACTTGTACAACTATTTTTTCAGTGGGAATGTCAGTGTGATTGTGAGGGGCTGGGGGTGATGATGGGAGGGTGGGGGTGATAGAGATTAAGACTGAATCAGTGGGGGCTCTGTTGTCTGTAATAATGTGGGTTTTATTACAGGCTGACGTATTAAGTGTAATTAAGCTAATGAGGAGATTCCTCTGTGAAAAGTCATTTGTCAGTTGGCTGCAGATTAGCATCAGTAGTTGACTGTAGCAAGTTGTAAATTAGCCAATAAACCTGGCTGATTGATCAAAGGTGGTTGATTGATTGCACAAGGACAGGCAGGTATATTGTATGTGCAGAGGGATTACTCTAATCAGTCTGTGTACTTCACTGTCACTGGTCAGCTACTCAGTCCAGTATAGGGGGCCTCTCAAGGCTCTTCACTGGTCAACTACTTGGTCCAGTCTAGGGGGTCTCTCAAGGCACTTTACTGGTCCACTACTTGGTCCAGTCTAGGGGGCCTCTCAAGGCACTTCATTGGTCAACTACTTGCTCCAGTCTAGGGGGCCTCTCAAGGCACTTCACTGGTCCACTACTTAAACCAGTCTAAGGGGCCTCTCAAGGCAAAACTATTCAAAAATAAGTCTATGTGAAGGCAGAATTGTGTATTTGATGTATGCTTTGAGTAGGGATTCTACTACACACAAGTACACTTGTCTGGTGGGTAAAATCACATATCAGAGCACCTGCTGTCTAAATCTTCCCTCAGTTGCCCTCTAGATCTTCCCTCAGTTCCCATCGGCCCCCTCACCCTTCCCCTTTTGTTTCAGGCCCCACAGTACGTGATGCCAGCAAGCCCCTACATGAACCAGCTGGGCGGCCAAGTGGGCGTGATTCCCTCAGTAGATGGCGCTACTGGTCTACAGGGGATGGCGACCTCGCTCGGCCCAATGGCGGTAGGGAATCCTGTTTTGATGCCCCAGAAAGTGTCGAGACCGGACAGACTGGAGGTATTGTCTTAGTGACATGTCTCTTGGTGTTTGTGCCCCGTACACTCCAGCGCTCACTCATCGTGTTTGTACAGTTATGTATGTGTACACTTCAGTATGTGTACAGTTATGTATGTGTACAGTTATGTATGTTTACATTTCAGTATGTGTGTACATTTCAGTATGTGTACATTTATATATGTGTGCATGTATGTATGTGTACATGAATGTATACGTGTGTACATTTTTGCATGTATACATTTGTGTGTGCTCATTGATGTAGATGTACATTTATGTATGTGAACATTATTTATCACATGTTCATGTAGTATGTATGTGTGCATTTATGTATAGACAGGCATACACTTATGTATGTATGTATATGTGTGTATGTGTATGTATATATATATATATATTATATATATATATACATACATACATACATATATATATATATATATACATATCTAAATGCATGCATGTCAGTAAGTATGAATGCATGCATGTGTACATATACAAATATATGTATGTATGTATGTATGTATGTATGTTAGTAGAGCGATGCTTATGTTATGCACAGTTTGTTGACTGTGAGCGATGTTGTTTCTCTTTACCCAGCCTCAACACATGCCGTCGACCCCTGGTGTCTCGTTAACCAGCACCAGTCCCACCGACGCAAACTCGTGGACTGCTGGCGCCACCGCCATCGAACCGACGATAGTGTCGAACTCGTCTCAATATTCACCCGTCTATTTTCAGGTATGTCGCGAATTTCAGCGAGGTGCGTGCACTCGGCCACCTGGCGAGTGTCGCTACGCACACCCGCCCGAAAGCGTTGCCATAGACGTGGTGGACAACACCGTAACAGTGTGTATGGATTTCATAAAGGGGAAGTGTACGAGAGACCCTTGCCGCTACTACCACCCTCCATCGCACCTTCACGCGCAGATAAAGGCCGCCTCAGTTGCCGCACACCACCGGGCTAATGTTGCAGCCGCCGCTGCCTATGTTTCCATGCAGGGCTCTCCTGCTGCTGCTGTGGTAGGGATTCACTCTCAGCTCGCAGTGCCCCCTGGCTTCACTGCCGCCAACTAGTTTTGCCGCATTTCCCGCACTTTTGTATCGCTCACCTCATGTTCTGTCGCTCGCTGCCAGACTATTTTCTTAATGCTTCTGCGGCTGTCTTCTTCACTGCTTTGTGTGGCTCCGCCGTCTGTCATGTAGTTTTCTTAGTTATCTAGGGACCTGCTAAAAAGTTACAATGTTTTTGTTTTCATAGATTAATTTGGGTTTATCCACTGCAGAGTTCACTGGGGTCATGGTAGTGGGATAGGGGATAGTGGGATAAGGGGTAGTGGGATAGGGGGTAGTGGGATAGGGGGTAGTGGGGTAGAATGTAGGTAGCTGCTACTGTTGTTTTTTTAGGGAGGCAGTACGGGAGGGAAGTGGGTCTAACAGAAGGACATGTACAACAGCCTAAGAAACACGCATATTGCCCTGTTAGGCGCCCCACTCTTGACCAAACTAACCCTGCACTGCTGGCACACTTGACGCTGTAAACATGGACAGTTGTAAATGCACTGCATCTATGAAGGCAGTTGGAGCCGCCGCACGTTTGTGAGAATGGCACTTATTTTGTGCTCGCTTTAGTCTGCTTCCTGCTTCTGCACCCTGTCACCCTCTCACCCCTTTGACTCCCTCTCTCTTCCCTTATCTCCCTCTCTCGGCCTTCCCCGGGAAAGTTAAACCAAGAGATTGTCAAAATTCTGTGTGATGTCACATGCCCTGTCACGGCTCACTTCCCCTGTTGGTGTCCATCTACATATATACGTTGTTGCACCTGTCTAGCGTTTTCGGGCTGGGGGTCAAGGGTCATGTGTCTCAGAATGCACGGCCTGACCCAGGGGTCGAATGTTGGGGGGTTGACTGTCACAATGGCATGTCTCATACAGTGCGAAATGCTTTGCGTTTGCGCACGTGCGTGCGTGCGAGGGATGCCGCGACTGGCTAATGTTAATACTGTTGTGTGTTGCTCAGTAGACCATCTTTTAAAGTTGTTCCATTCGCACTCAAATTAGACCCTCATTTAAAGTTTCTTCTCTCTAAATTATACCCTTAAAACTGGTTTTTCCTATATCAACACATTTAAGACATTTTGTTTCATAGTTTGTTTCACGCGATGATGCTGGTCTTTTCTGTAGAAATGTACGTGATCAGGAATATATTAAAAGATGGTTCATTGTCGTATTGTCTGCATGACCTTGGGGAGTTGTGTGAATGGGACAGTTCCAATAGTGACAGTCGCACAGTGACAGTCGCACAGTGACAGTCACTCCAGTGACAGTCATGCCAGTGACAGTCACGCCAGTGACCATCTCACCAATGACAGTCGCACTGTGACAGTCGTGCCGGTGACTTTAGCGCTGGTGTCAGTCGTGCCAGTGACTGTCGCAGTGTCGACAGTCACACTGTGACAGTCGCACCAGTAACGGTCATGCTGTGAAAGTCACACTGGTGACATTCGTGCCGGACACACTGTGACAGTCGCGCCAGTCATAGTCGCGTCGGTGAAGCCACACTGGTCACAGTCATGCGGTGACAGTTGCACTGTGACAGTCGCACGAGTCACGGACTACTGGTGCTGTCTGATTGTGATGTTTTTAACGTGTTTCTACTCAGTAGTATTATCTCTAACGCTTGCAGCTTCCGTGACCAAGTGCCACACTCTGCCATTGTATACACACCACTGCTGCTGCCGTTATTTCAGTTGCTTTGTTGTAGTGTGCGCTGACCGTGTGAAGGATGTTCATTCTCTATTTGTTAACTTGCATCGTCGTCGTTCGTTGCATCATCAGTTGCGATGTGGTTGCCGGGCAACATAGCCGATATATAATGAAAACAATCATTGTACAAATCATTATGAACAAATTTATGTTATCATACGTGAAGCAGAAATATTTTGGAGATGTTTTATTCTGTAGTTTTATTTTGTAAATGCCAAATGTGTGAAAAATACCATTTCGATTTATTGTTTGTGTAAGATGCTGCCTAGCAGGCCCTGATGCAACCACATCAATTTTGGTGGTAAACAATCATTTTCAGTCTTCTCACGTTACCCTAGACGCTTCTTTACACTGTTAAACAATCTTCTAGTTCTGCTGACGATTACAAAGTACAGAATCGGGATGTGTAGATGGAATGGCGAGTTCATGTCAGGATAATGATGTCAATTTTGATATACATTAAAGCTAACCCTTGTCTTTCATCTGCTCAGCAAAATGCTAATAAGTTTCATAGTCCAACTTATTTCGTAAATATATTTATTCACATTCAAAGCGCAATACCAATCAGTCATTTGAGGAATTCAAATGACAATTAAAAATAGGCACCACTGATAAACGAACTTGACAGTAGCAAGAGTTCGCATTGTTTGAGCAGACATCCATTTACATGGCACGGTTGATTGACAAAATTTCTAAACGTAACACCTCCAAATTGAGATGATTGGATAACAGATTTTCACTGGTTCGTACATTTGTATCACTCCTGAGCATAGCTATTAAGCCAAGGGTTAGCACACGGTTGAATCATTCTAGAAAGGTGGAGAGAAGCACACTCTGGAGAAGTGTGGACCAATGTTTCACCTATGCGCTCGGTTGCCGTCGTAATTGTCAAACTAGAGCTTGCCTTTCGTTGCGGCCATCCACCTGTGGTGTAGCAAATTCAGTTCTGACCCTGCAGTGGTCATGTTGTCCGTAATCTTGACCGCTGCTGCGCTGCCTGCTGTAATATTGTGTTCTCTTCATAGCACTGACGGGCGAGGTCACGCGATCGTGTCCCGTCACTGTCGCTTTACACAAGCGCCCTCTGGTTGTGGTACAAAGAACCCCACCACCATTTGCATGTGTGCGTCTAGGCCTGCGATATTTGTTGACCCTGCAGTGTTGTCGCCGTTGCCGTGGTGTTGCCCATGGCAACGGCAATACCTGCAGTTGCTATGCACTAATTTTCAGTGGCTCTAATTTGTATTTTGTAGTCTGATTTACAAATTAGTTTTTGCCGCACCCAATTAATTAATTGGATTTGGATTAGGTTAATCATTTGGTTGGCACGACAGTCCTTGCTCGGCACCGGTCGGTTGGCATGGTAACATAGTGTGACGGTTGTCATGCCAACCGACGTGTGCGTGCATGCATGCAGATGGGTGAGGGGTGTCCGCAGTCGATGTTCAGGAACGGAAGGCATGCTCACTCACCGGGATCGTAGCGCTACGGTGTTCTTTCACTCATCCTCTCCACCACCGTGTCTTTCTGTCTATCTCTCGCTGTTGTTACATACGCGATGCATGTTCACATACATATATATGCACACGTACATATATATCTGTCTATTAATTGGCGAGCCGTCGCATCGACGGTGACGTCGTCTCTGTCTTTTTATTTATTTACCCACGATGCATTGCTGCTTGCTGTTGTCATGTGCCGCCGCCAACCCTGCCATGCCTCCACACGTTGGCCAATCAAATCGTGCCGTGTCACCAACCAACTGTTGCGCGTCTCCTTGCCGCGCCTATACTAACAGCCGTCCATGGTTGAGGTACTCGCGACTGCGCCCGGAAAGAAACGAACTCATGACCCCACCGAAGACCTTCTTCTGGTACTTTACCCATCATGCTTTGCATGTAGCAAGTAGAGGCGCAGCCTGCAGGGATGCAGGCGCGCGACTGCACCGCTCTGCACAGTCACATGTCACGGTCACATGACAGTTATGTCAATGCTCGTCATTGGTCCACTGTTTTGGCAGAACCCTCGGCGCATGTCAACAGGAAGAGATCGTACGGCGGGGGGTGCAGTAGGCTTTTATCTTTCTACCCAGTTTGCTTTAAACCTTCGCACAGCTTATGTAGTTAAGACGCAGTAAGCATGCTTAGTCCCAGTCAGACACTAGCCCCAGTCAGACACTAGCTCTAAACAGACACTAGCCCCAGGTAGACACTAACTCCAAACAGACATTAGCCCCAGGCAGACACTAGCTCCAGGCAGACACTAGCCCAAGGCAGACACTAGCCCCAGACAGACAGTAGTCCCAGGCAGACATTAGCCCCAGGCAGACACTAGCCCAAGGCAGACACTAGCCCCAGACAGACAATATATCCAGACAGACAGTAGTCCCAGGCAGACACAAGAACCAGAAACACACTAGCCACGGACATACACTAGTCACAGACAGACACTAGTCACAGACAGACACTAATCCCAGGCAGACACTAGCCCCAGACAGACAATATACCCAGACAGACAGTAGTCCCAGGCAGACACAAGAACCAGAAACACACTAGCCACGGACATACACTAGTCACAGACAGACACTAGTCACAGACAGACACTAATCCCAGGCAGACACTAGCCCCAGACAGATAATATACCCAGACAGACAGTAGTCCCAGGCAGACACAAGAACCAGAAACACCCTAGCCACGGACATACACTAGTCACAGACAGACACTAATCCCAGGCAGACACTAGCCCCAGGCAGACACTAGCCACAGACAGACATTAACCTGATGGTTTGACGTAAGTACGGATGTGCAATTAATTAGAAGTGACATTATTCTTGATTAGAAATGTTAACAGGGCTGTAAAATTGAGTATGAACAAAATGATTTCACTAGCTATGCTTATGAAAACGTATTATAATAAATGTTATCGTATGACACCAAAAAACTAGAATATGATGACAATTTATTAACAGATCAGCAAGAGAGAAAGACATTTTCCTAATGTAGCCTTCAGTCAAAAGAATGAAGAATATATAATCCACAGATCCGTGAGAGCTGGAACATTCATCATTAGAACCAGGGTGCCCCCCCCCAATATTTTTGGTGTTACGTATATGGTGCCCCAATATCCTGGCAGAAAACAACTTTCCCCCACATTCGACAGCTTTCGATGCGACTGCTTAGTTCTCTTAATGAAAAATAAAGAACCAAAATGAAATGAATGAAGCTGTTTGGAAACTACATCTATTGTTGTTCCGCCATGCCAGGAATCGATCGGAACGAGGAACGATCGCCGCGGCAAAATGACTGTGCAGAGCGCGGTGGTCGTGCATGAGTTGTCAGGAAGGAGTAGCTATAGTCTGTCGTCTGTTGTTGCATGCGTGATGCCACACACAGGCCACAACTCTCTCTTGCTCCGTGTTGCAAGTCTCTCTCCACTACTTAGAGAGCCAGTTTGATGCATGTCACAGCCTAACTGGTCATCTGTCGTCTGCGGAGAATAAATAAGGAATTCCAATAAATAACTCGACCTTTATGATAATTATCATAATGAAATTTGTAATCTTTGTTTGCCGAGTCCACAGGCAGTCTTGTGATGTCACATTATATCCGTCGTCAACGATTCCCAGTTCCTGAACTGATATGGCTGTGTACTCATTTCGAATTAATTTAATGCATTTTTATAAATACACCTCTGAATAATTAAGACATTTTGACGCCACATGTTTGTTTCTGTGGAAGCGTTTTGCATGGGAGGGTCAGAAACGGGTGTCAAGTAAGTTTTACACGGGAGGGTCAGAAACGGGCGTCAAGTAAGTTTTACATGGGAGGGTCAGAAACGGGCGTCAAGTAAGTTTTACACTGGAGGGTCAGAAACGGGTGTCAAGTAAGTTTTACACGGGAGGGTCAGAAACGGGCGTCAAGTAAGTTTTACACGGGAGGGTCAGAAACGGGCGTCAAGTAAGTTTTACACTGGAGGGTCATAAACGGGCGTCAAGTAAGTTTTACATGGGAGGGTCAGAAACGGGCGTCAAGTAAGTTTTACATGGGAGGGTCAGAAACGGGCGTCAAGTAAGTTTTACACTGGAGGGTCATAAACGGGCATCAAGTAAGTTTTACATGGGAGGGTCAGAAACGGGTGTCAAGTAAGTTTTACACTGGAGGGTCATAAACGGGCGTCAAGTAAGTTTTACACGGGAGGGTCAGAAACGGGCGTCAAGCAAGTTTTACACGGGAGGGTCATAAACGGGCGTCAAGTAAGTTTTACACGGGAGGGTCAGAAACGGGCGTCAAGTAAGTTTTACACGGGAGGGTCATAAACGGGCGTCAAGTAAGTTTTACACGGGAGGGTCAGAAACGGGCGTCAAGTAAGTTTTACACGGGAGGGTCATAAACGGGCGTCAAGTAAGTTTTACATGGGAGGGTCAGAAACGGGTGTCAAGTAAGTTTTACACGGGAGGGTCAGAAACGGGCGTCAAGTAAGTTTTACATGGGAGGGTCAGAAACGGGCGTCAAGTAAGTTTTACACGGGAGGGTCAGAAACGGGCGTCAAGTAAGTTTTACATGGGAGGGTCAGAAACGGGTGTCAAGTTAGTTTTACACGGGAGGGTCAGAAACGGGCATCAAGTAAGTTTTACATGGGAGGGTCAGAAACGGGTGTCAAGTAAGTTTTACACGGGAGGGTCAGAAACGGGCGTCAAGTAAGTTTTACATGGGAGGGTCAGAAACGGGCGTCAAGTAAGTTTTACACGGGAGGGTCAGAAACGGGCGTCAAGTAAGTTTTACACGGGAGGGTCATAAACGGGCGTCAAGTAAGTTTTACACAGGAGGGTCAGAAACGGGCGTCAAGTAAGTTTTGCACGGGAGGTTCAAAAAGGGGCGTCTCGTAAGTTTCAATGTAATACTTCATATTGGGGGAGAAACTATAAACTTTGAATCAGCATTTTTAGGAGTGTCATAGGATCACAGGCCACGTCTCACGCGTCAATGCGCGGTTAAGGAGATGTGAAAATGATCTGTGTTGTGAAAGATTTAGATATCTAAGTAAAGTATCGCTAACTCGTTTACTTGATAATAGTCAGGAGTAGACTCATGAAGGTCATGTGAAGTGAGTTGCAGGATTGTGACTGTGTATCATGGGCAGTTGTTACTTACAGGGTATGCCCGGCATGATGCCGATGGTGAAACGCCCCGCTTTTACTGATGTCAAGAGCGGCATGCCGGTGTACACAACTGGCACCGGTACCAATGCCTATCAGCACCTGGTCACGCTGCAACCTTCTGGCTATACTACCCCCATCGCACGTGAGTACCCCTTCTTGTATCACAGCTCTTGTAAAGCTTCCTACTCGCAGGGCCCACGTCTCTCGTCTTTAAAGAAATATGAAACTGATGCTTCGGGGTAAATTGGAACTCCCTCCTCGATTCATTTAGCCCATCAGGAATCAGGTTCGTTAACGTTCAAACAGTAGTTTACGTAAAATAATAGTTTAAGTAAAATAATAAAGTAATAGTTTCAGTAAAATAATAAAATAATAGTTTCAGTAAAATAGTTTAAGTAAAATGTGCAGTCGGTTTAATTAAAGTGTGCATGCTTTTGTTGAAATCGTCGAAAGAATTATTGAATTTGATTGTTTGATCGGGTGACTTGCCAAAGTGTAAATAGCTCTATGCTGTATAGTATCATATTTAGCCGTACCATTTTTGCTATTCTTTGCTGGATTTTGACTGGATCTGGTCAGAAATAAGTTTGTCCGATGATTTCACCAAAATTAAACAGCAGATTTCTAGAAACAAGCAAGTCGTAGAGTAGTAGATACCTGAGAAATGTTTTTTTTTATGAAACAGTACAAGCAAACAAATTGAATTGAGGAGGGACCATTGGCCGGTGAATGTGGATCTCAGTCGTAGTGTTTGATTTGCTGTGGATCTAGTGCGGTCTTCGCCATTAGCTACTGCAGACTCCATTCATGGTCCACATCTCTCCCCAAACGTTTCTCTTTCTCTACGTAGTCTAGTCTGATAACAGTTCCACTTGCTCATGGAGATTGAGCACATTTTAAAGTTCATACTCTGCGTGGGCCCTGAAATTGTTGTTTAACACACAAGTGGTAAATACATTGGTCTGCAGGGTACACGACGTGCAAGCCTGCAGTCGTTTACCGCTAAAGCTGGGTTTATACGCAGCAATATCGTCATTGCCATGATGTGATTGATAAGTCATGAGAAAAGGTCAATCCATTTCACCTGCAACGTCGCTTAAAAACACGATCAGTAACATTGCAAGTGATGTTGCCATGGTGAAGCTGCAAGGTTGCATCGATGCAGTGACGATATCGCCTCGTGTAACCAAAGCTTTCCAGCCTGTTGTCGCACACCCACGCTACTGTTGGTTGAATGGGCCCTGGTTTGAGGTGGCCTCTTGAGAGGAACGTAATTGTATCCACTCTGCTGAACATATTCTACGTAATATGTGAATGTATGAAATGTTGAGTGTATAAAATATCTTATATTGGCTCTTGGTGTGAAATTAATACAGTGATAATAACCTGGACATAATCAATTTGTGAATCGGAATAGAACCATCAAAATGGAAATTATGAAGTCATCGTTCGATGGAGGCTTCAGTGGTTCACCGTGACCAGTGGTTCACCATGACCAGTGTGGTAGTCAGGTTGGGTTCCATTACAGCAACTTGTAAACATTGTAGGGGAAAAAACAATTAAAATGTTCAGAAATTTGGTTATGATAAACTGCTGTAACTTTTGAATCCACTGGTGAAACATACATTTTAGTGAATACTAAACGTTCCCATAAGCTAAAAGTGTAATTGAGTTGTAATCAAACCCTGGTAGTGATTATGTGTTTAATAAACAATGAGTGTTTCTGTGTGTTTGAGTTGACTGCAAAGCCTTCAGATACTTGGTGCGGCGGCGATGCGCCTGCTTCGATGCGCCTGCTTCGACTGCTGTGTTTTCTTGCAGCTTACTGACGCGTCATCGTCGACGTCTCTTCTCTCTGTTGTATATGCTGCTTCTGCTTTTGCATGTTGTGCTGCTTGCTGCCTCTGTGGACACAGTTACAATGATGCCTGGCCCCATCAGCACTAACGGCCAGCAGGGGGCGCTGGTGGGCGACATGACGTCCATGGTTGTACCGCCAAGCAACGCTAGCATATCCCATCTAGAGCTGGCTAGCCAGGTAGCTTTCTCTAACGCTTTCCCTGCCCTTGGTGCTGCCATCTGGTGTTGTACGTAGCAACGGTTGGTGGTGATTGTGTCGCGGCAATAGGCAGGGAGATTAGTTGTTGTTAAGATCACAAATGTTGGTGTTGTTTAGATGAGTTAAATATCCAATCATCTGTCTCTTTACCACCCACAAGGTGGCACCACGGTTGCTTAGGTGCTATTTTCTTGTGTAAAACCTTTTAATTTAATATTTGTTATTGGTTAAACGAAAGGACAAATTGAGTTAGTCGTGAAATTATGAAAACACAGAAATGTTGTTTCGTCTACTCGTAAAATAATAATATTTCTAACAGTAAAACCTACTTTAAATTTCTGTTGATCAGTACATAAATGTCAAAATTTGTGTTTTGATGTTGTCCAATTGCAGTCGTAATAACATGGTGGTGCCACCTATTGGCTATTGGTTTAATGCCTTCCGTAGTTACCCAGCTAAAATGTCACATCAACATAAAAGGGGAAGGGAAGTGTGTTTTCCATGGCCCTCATGACTGAGATATTCCTCGACCTTACGACTGGAATAATCTTGGGCCTCGACTGAAATAATCCTGGGCCTCATGACTGGGATAACCCTGGGCCTCGACTGAGATAATCCTGGGCCTCATGACTGACATAATCTGGGACCTCATGACTGAGATAATTTGGGGCTTCATGACTGAAATAATCCTGGGCCTCATGACTGAGATAATCCTTGGCCTCATGACGGAGATAGTCCTGGGCCTCAAGACTGAGATAATCTGAGGCCTCATGACAGCTAATCCTGGGTTTCATTACTGAGATAATCCTGGACTTCATGACAGATAGTCGTGGACTCATGACTGAGATCATCCCGGGCCTCATTACAAATAATCCTTGGATTCATGACTGAGATAATGCAGGGCCTCATGACAAATAGTCCTGGACTCATGACTGGGATAATCCTGAGCCTCATGACTGAAATAATACTAGGCCTCATGACTGGGGGCAGCCGTGGCCCAGTGGTTAAGGTGTTGGACTGTTGTGAGTTCAAGACCCACACTGGGCACGGTTCGTTTTCGAAGCTTAGGCAATTTCGTTTACCCTACTTTGCCTCAGTCTACTCAGCTGCAAATGAGTACAAACACTGTTTGGAAGGTACCTGCGATGGACTAGTGTCCCGTCCAGGAGAGTCAGTATAACTGCACTCTAAGTTGCTTCGCACTACAGAAACCAGGTTTAAGCACTGGCCATATAAGCCTTCATGGCTTCCTAAGGCGTAATGCCTGGGGGATGACTTTACCTACCTACCTCATGACTGAGATAATCATGGGCCTCATGACTGAGATAATCCTGGGCCTCATGATTGGGATAATCTGGGGCATCATGACTGGTATCATTCGTTTTACTACAGACAAACATTGCATCCAGTCGTTGTTAAGAGTGTTCGGGTGACAGGCAGTAGTCAACCCACTAAACATTCAGGAGGTGTTTCATTTGCACGTTGATATTAGAAATTAATAAGTATCAGTCAAACTAAAGTAGTTCGGCATCGAGAAATGTTTGAATAGACGGTGCATGAAAGGGCTGCGTGTGGCTGTGTAATACCTGGGTCTCTGCATGTGAACAATGCCTGGAGAGTGGTCTGTGTGATGAGTCCCGTCTTGCTGCATGGTGGAACAATCTCTCCTTTGTTTTCAGTCGCAGGCCACCCTCCCGGTATGCCGCGATTTTAAGCTGGGCCTTTGTAAGCGCCCACGCTGCAAGTACATTCATGTTATTGATGGTAAGTTGATTTTATGAATATGTCAGTACGTTTATGTTATTGATGGTAAGTGCACTTTATGAACATCTCTGCTGTAAGTACATTCATGGCATTCAAGGTAAGTGGTGATAAGTGCATTTTATGAACATGCCATGTTTAAATGTTTGTGAATGCATACTTCGTTCTTTTGTTTAAGAATAGTCAACTTAATGTGATGTTTACCTCTTGCATAGACAGTTAAAATGTTGGTTCAAAATGATTGATTGATAAATGGCTTTGAGCTTGAAGTATTTTACGTGTTTCGTGTATTTCTCTTGCAACTATCTAAGAAAATCTTATTGGTATAGTTTCAGAATCCTACAGTTATTGATGACGATGATGAGAATCTTGTGACATTTCTATCTTTAGAAACTATTGATGTCAACGAGGGAAAGGTCACCGTGTGTCGGGACGCCATCAAGGGCAAATGCACCCGCCCTGTCTGCCGATACTACCACCCCCCATCGCCCCCTGCACAGCTGCTAACATGAGGTGTGGGTCTCCGTTGGCGCCCTCGCAGTTCTGTCTTCAGCTGGGTCAAGGCTACTCGGTCAAGGTCACTTGATCTCACTTAGTCAGTCATTCATTCAGTTCAATCAGCCCGTGTAGTTGTCAGATGTGGTGTTTGATACACTTGAGCGGATTCTAGATTCGTGACTGTAGTCATAATGTAGCAGATACATACAGTGTAACCACCCCAGTCCACGGCTACACGCTCACAGTGGTAATAGAATGTTCTAAATATGCATGCAATGTGTTTCTTGTAAGTATATATATATATCTATATGTATATGTATGTATGTTTCAATGTGTACATGTGCACATATGCATGCGTGCAGTCGGTTTGTGCACATGCAGCACATATCTGGAGACGGGCGTACGTTTGATGGCGCGGGTCACCGAGTGTTGTGCAACATCTCAACGCACTCGAAGTGAGGCTAAGCTGGCGACTGATCCGTCCCCGTCGCCTGCGAGCGCCACCTGGTGTTTTTATATTGCACTTGTACATTACACGTTTGTGTATAAGTTCAGCAAATCTTGTATGTGATGTGTCCCAATTTTATGGACATCGTCGATTTTAACGGATGGTATAATTTACCAGGTGGTCATCTTTTTGGATGGCATCGCTGAGAGACAGTTGTTGCCATGGAAACATTGTGATTTGTTTGTTACTACCATGGCTACCAGTGTTGCTAGGGTGTAGTTATGGTGGAGGATTGCAATGAAAGATAAGCCGTGGTGCCTGTCGGCGTTCACCTGTTACTATATATATACTCGTGTATGTATATATATGCAACCCATTTGTCTTTCTGTTTTCACATTATGTTAAGTGTGGGATTTGCGCCGAATACGAAGCAGGGTTCGAGTCGAATTTAATTCATTGTTGACGCTTACGCATGCTGGCTCGCACACGCATTGATTTTTAAAATTCCGCAGTCATTTCGTCCGGCTCACTTATCTGTTGGTTTTGCATCACTTCACTAGAGGGTGATATTGTTAGTGGACATTCCACCATTTGCCATAATTGCTTCAATGCGGACTCTCGCATTGTCTCTACTTACAGTAACATAAGGTGACGCTGATTATTTTTCTCTCGCAACTAAACATGGTACAAAGCACAGCTAGATAATTCTCGGAAGTGTTTCCAGTTTATATTTGCAAAATTGCGGTAGCCATAGACAGACAAGGAGTGACACATCATGCGTGCGTGCCCACCCCACCGCCCGCTTGCAGTCGCCCTTCCCGCTGTCGTTGCAGGTGACGTCACCTGGCTTGCGACATCGTACGTGTGCATGGCGCTTTGGTGGAGAATTAGCATAATGTCAAAGCAGAAATAGTTGAAGCTTGTTCCGCTTGTCGGCCGTGCTTAATGTGTTGCATATATCAACGCAAGGGGTGTCGAGTTTTTACTGTCGGCTGTCGTTGCCAGTGGTTGGTGGTAGGGGTTATTTCAGTGTTTTATTACTAGAACGTGATTTCTGTTCAATTATAAATTTACAATGATTTTATGTAATTTAAGTGATGGAAGTGGACGCCATCCTGCCATCCCATCTGCGGAGATGTTGTTTGTTGCCGTTGTGGTGTTGATGCCCACTGCATGCACAACGGTGCAAACTACTGCCCGTGAGAACCGTGTCACTGACGAACGTGCCATAATATGTACAATACATAGTAGCATAGGATGATTGTGATGAAGAGTTGATGGCTTTCCTCAAAGGAGAATCTGTAATGTTTTTTTGTACATACTGAATATGTTTTGATTGTCGTTGATCTGTCTGTAATTGTGTACTGATTTATGCCGTGTGTTCTGATTTCTGGTGGCACCTCCTAGTGTAGCCGTGTAGTGTCGCCTCGCAGTCGGGTGGTCGCCAGGCAGAATCAACTCCTCCTCATGGCCGGCAGGTGACACCAGCGTGTCTCTGTGCAGACTCGATACTGTTCTCATGAACACAGTAAAACGTGTCATTGGCTACTGGTGGTGTAGCAAACGAGTTCACCACATTTGATGTTTAGGTAGACAGATCGGTATGTTTGAGGAATCTCAAAGAGTGACAGTAACCGAGGAGAGTTGATGTAATGTGACCAGCGCCATGCAGGAGGGGGTGTGACGCTGCCCGGCGGCTCTGCCCGTTCTTAGTGTTCGTGTAATCCACGGTGCTTACCTGCTTGCTCCAAGAGCATCGTTGCTACATTTAGCGCTATTTAGGTCCCTGGTCCACGTCTCCCGCAGTTGCGTCTGTGCGCACAGCCATGTGCCGCACCTCGAACGTAATGTGTGTCACACGGACGTAATGTGTGTCACACGGACGTTCCGGCCGAACCAACGCCGAACTAGTAGCGGGGGACGCGACTTCTGTGACTGTTTCGTTTATTACATGTGCAAATCCGCCACTTAGTTGGCATGGAAACCACGGTGCCATTTAACCGATTCGTTGTGTGTCGGATGTGTGTTGTTCACGTGACATAGTCACACTTGCGTGGGATGATTATTGTAACGAGGTTTTTAAATACAGTTGACAGTTGTTTACAACAATGCGACCTGCATGTGGATGTGCTCGCGTCTCTACGAGACAAGTGTCAAGACGATTGTAGAGACTCACTGAACGTTACCCTGTACATGATGTCAACTGTACGTGACGTTTAGCGGGGGTCGTCCCCTGTGGATGTAGCAAGATTGCTGATAGCAACACACACTTGAATGACCGATTTCTGTATATGATTATTATTATTGTTAATGAGATGACGTAACAGACGCGGCAGCTAGCGTTACCATGGCAACGGTATCACGCTGCAGATCGCTAGCAGCTTTTTTCGTATAACAGATTGAGTGGGGAAAACGAAACCACAAGATGTTGAAACGCATTCGAATTCTGATGCACATCTACACATTTGACGGTGCCATATGGAGGCGTTGCCATGGAGACGCGTCGCATCTGTTACGTTCTTGCATACATACCAGTGGTACTTACGTAGATAGAGTTGTCCAAAGGATGATTATGTTAGCATATTGTGTTAATGCGATGATCAACGTGCGCCTGCACGTTCGTTCATCACTAGTTGTTTTACGTAGGATGGCGCGGACGGTGTAGCTGTGTCAAACACGCTCCATATACCGTCCGTTTGTTATACACATATATATCTATCTATATATTATATATGTATATTAATCGTCGCGACGACACTTAACATTGTTATTCAAGGTGGCACGAGATGGAGTTTTACAATTAGATTTGTTTATTTTGAATGAAGATGCAGTAGACGCATTTGACGTCGTTCGACGCCGCTGTGGTCACGTGGCCCGGGTCGTTGCTAGGCAACGAGGCGGTGCGCCACTGCAGCGACGCCGTCTGACGCGAGTGCAAACGATGTGTAATTTTAAATACTAGAAAAAGAGGAATTTTTGTCATGTGTATATGTTGTGTATGGTAGGTAGCGCATGTTTCCGTCTGGCCGCCATCGACGTCTGTTCTACGGCGTTTCGTCACCAGTGTGGAGTCGATGGCGGCCTTGCAATGCGACACGGAGAGCTCCTAGTGTGCCGCTCTACCTTAGCGAGGGCCTAGACAACTCTCGGCCTTGTAATGTCAATTCAGTGCGTTCCGTTTTGCAAAACCACCATCGGAATTCACTGTTTCTGGTAACAGCATGTCCAGAGCTCTCCGTGTTGGTTGAATTGAATTAAACTTTTGGAAAATAATCAAATTAGGCGAAACGGCTGCGACTGGAAACGTTGTGTATTTGTAGCAGTTGTAGCAGTTGTAGCAGTGTTGTGTAGGACGGTGTCTGTCGCATCGGAGACTAATGTATGTTTTGTACACGACGCTCCGTTCTTGTCTGTGTACGTCTGTATGATCACAATTGACGACACGTCTATCAGTATTAGCTGGAGGAATGTTAGCGAGCGAACCCATAAACAGTGCACGCCGCTTGAGCGTCGAACCGCGCGAGCGCAGCACGTGGCAAACCGCGTCGCACGACATCTGGTGGCAGAATGCAGAAGCAGCTGTTCGCTTTCATTGTTCGTGGCTTTGCCCCATACGTGCACGCGTTGGCGGAAACAACGCGTGGGTTTCACGGTGGAACTTCACGAAAGATCGGTCGCTTGCCGCTTCAACAAATCCGCTAAACAGCAAACACATTAACCAGCCACGCCTTACTTACAAAATGTTTACGTCTTCCGAAACTTGCAAATACGTCAGTGTGCCGTGACGTGACGTCACGTCACCGTGGCAACGCACCGCGTGGCTGTCGCACTTTGCACAATTGCTTTGTTGTGGAAATTAATAACTCGTTTAGCGACTCGTGACGATGACTCATTCGGCTGTAGGGGGCTGTGCCTCGACGACTGTTGCCAGCAAGTCGCACGGCTTGCTGGACGACAGCAGTGCCCCGTGGAAACAGTCGTCCCTAAGGTCGACTGTGCTTCGCTTCTGCCGCTCCACTCCCCCGATAGATGGCGTCACGGTTGCTATTCGTGCTGTTGCCACGGTGACGTCGCCACCGCTTGGATAGGGCAGTGTCATGTGTTAACAACATCGCGGTGTTCTTGCAAACACACAGTCTGTGCTTAGCCGTTTTCTCTTTCTCGCTCTCTCACGCAGTCGCGCTCTCTCTTTCTCTCTAGCCATATTTTGGGGGCAACTTCTGTCTGCAATGCCGCCGCCGCCGCCTCTAGAAATAAATGTCGGAAACGGAGTCCTATGCGTTGTCTTGTGCCTTTATTCGCATGCAGCCTGGCGCTTGTTGCTTACTGGTTGGCACAGGAAATTGTATCGGATTTCTACTTCTGCTTCTTTACATCAAGAACATTGTCGAAATTGAGCTAGTTGCTCGGTCTTGTGCCATGGAACATTTTCTTAATGTGTCGCATGTATCAATTGTATAACCAAAAGAGAATCTGTATTGTCATGTCCGGCAGTCGTCATGACAAACGCGTGTGCCAAGCAGTCGTAACAGAGCCTGACTTGTAGGTCTGTGTTGGGTAGATGAGTGCTTCATAGCTGCAGTTCTCCCGAGCCACACGCTTCACCCCGCCCCCCCCCCCCCCCCAACGAGCCTCGTTCTCATCGATTCTCGGCTTCCTCTTCGCTTTCGAATATTACCGCTTTTATGCAAAAACCTTTTTCTTTCGGAAGGTAATACTGGCAAGTAGTCTGCCAGTAAGGGAAAGCACGTTACCGCTTCACCTAACCCTGTCTTTAACAGTGGACACACTCAGAACTACTGCTTAGTCTCGACGAATCTGATTGGCTCTAAAACGTCACATGTTGCTTTGCTGATGCTGTGCGCTGTGCACCTGTACAGATGCCGGTTCCGATTTTGCCTTTTATTTGTGACCGTAAAATCGTTCACGAACGACTGTGATAGTTTTTTTCTCTGAAAAGTGCTCTTAGTGACTTGACATCGTGAACCGGGTCACTCTGCATATTCACGGGGAAGGGGGGCGGGTGTATCGGGAACGGGAAAAGGGTTGACTATAAAGTTTCCACGCATCCCGTAGTTTTCGGTGTGCGACACATTCTATGAATCTGAACCATTTTATCTTTAATGAACCTTTGTGAACCATTTTATCTTTTTTAATATTTGTGAATCATTTGATCTTTTATGAATCTTTGTGAACCATTTTATCTTTTTTAATATTTGTGAATCAGTTTATCTTGTATGCATCTTTGTGAACCATTTTATCTTTTATGAATCTTTGTGAACCATTTTATTTTTTATGGATATTTGTGAATCATTTTATCTTTTGTGAACCGCAAACACATTTCATTATTCAAGATACTGCATAGAACAAATATTTTTATGATTTACCTCGGTATCTGAAAATATATACATTTGAAAATAGAATAAAAGTGCTTGAAAATGTGCAAGGCCGAATGTGCCCCCCACTCCCCCCCCCCAATATTACGGCAACATGTGCCCCGTAAGCCTCATGATGGCAATGTGGGCGGGAAGCGAGAACCTCCCCCCCCCCGCCCCCGATTACGTCAATAACCAAGTGTCGACACACCGAAGACAGCGCGGGCGTGGAAACGAGAAACGACTTGTGTGGTCGTATGACGTTGCTATTCAATCTGGACAGACGTAGTTCAGTCGGTTGAGAACACCTCCGACCGTATACAAAGGATCTCATTGTTTAGTATGCACGACTGGACGGAAGCCGGTCAAAACATTGCCACGTGATTTGCCTTGTTTGTTGACAGGACACTTGGACAGACTCGTGTTATTTTGTTGTTGATGTTTTCACGTGAGCTAGTGTGGCGAGAAGGTGGCGCCACTGTCCTACCCCATAGTCTAAGTGGACTTACATGCATTTTATTAAGCATAATTAATTATCTACGTCAATGTCACACTCGGTTATTTGTGCACTTTCGGTTTAGACGGCGATTAGCATGCGCCATGAGGAACGTTTTACACGGAGAATGTGAAAGAAACACAGACATGCTATAATGAATGCTCCCTTCTGAACTGCCGCGTCCAACACATTCGTGGGACGAATTGGTCAAAACGTGCTTCGTTTTCGTATGTAGCATTTAACCAGCCAAGGAAACTAAGATCTGTCTGTATTTAATTATTAAAGGAATACTTAAGGTGTCTCAACGAATTATCACCTTGGCTTCAGACATAGCAAAATAATGTGTATCTTAATGTGATGTTTATCGATCGATATGCTGGAAGCGTTTATGAGTTTATTAATAATTACATTATTAATTCAAACATTAATATGAAATTAACATGATAAAAGATGTGTAAAAATGTGTAATATTTCTCTGGGAGTCTGTGTATCAAACACACTTAGGGTGGAGTGTGAACTACAGCGGAAACGAGGCACGTTTGCAACCAGTGGACTGAAAAATAACGTTAAACAGAGTTTGACTGATGTGTTGGCAAATATTTGTGAGCATCAGCCCCGTCTAAAGTAACATAGCAGACGAGTAGCCTCGTCGGGTCTGCAGATTAGTCCTCTTGTCACTGTGTAAGAGTGTTTTTCAATTTTGTTACAAGATCTGTATATATTATGTATGTACGTATGTATGTATAGGTATTTTGATTTATGGAATTTCTGACTGTATAAGTTCTGAAAACGGTAAAATAAACTATTTTACGGGATCACTGACTTGACGAGACATTCATTCAGACTAATTGTACACAGCTGGTCGGCGGGATCAGTCGACTTTGAACACACTGTACGAACATTGAAAACAATATGCCTCCTTTGACCATGATCAATACAACATTTCTTCAATAATGATCAATACCAGAATTTGGCTCGGTACTTCAGTCAGAGCGAGACACCCCTCACCGGAGTGTGACACCCCTCACCGGAGTGTGACACCCGTCACTGTACTGTGACACCCCTCACTGGAGTGTGACACCCCTCACTGGAGTGTGATACCACACAATGGAGTGCGACACCCCCTCATTGGAGAGTGACATACTCGCGTCCAACTATTGTCCCGTCTCCCAAAAATCCATATGTAAAAAAAACCTTGAATACATAATACTTAGATTGGATATCAGGAAGTACTCGTTCTCACAGAGGACAATAAATAAATGGAACACATTATCTACGGATTGTATAACTGCTAGCAGCGTGAATATGTTTAAAAACAAGTTGGACACATAATATTATCTTAGGAGGGCGGGTTACACGTAGATGAACATTGTTGGACTCTCGATATGCCAATGACTTCCTTGTCATCTGGGCCTTTGGCTTGGAAGGCCAATCTTGTTAAATATACTTTGGACTTTAACTCAATCTTAACAGACAGATATGGTGTAGTAAAAATTCCACAGAATTTCGATTAATACTCACGGTCACCACACGTGATATAGCTCACTTTAGATAATAAATCGCTGATATGGTTACAATGTTTATTTTCAAAAGCATAACAGCGTCCTTATACAATGTGACACACAGGACGGGGGAGAACTAATACATTGTTCAAAGAGGCACACAGGAACAGGGGGAGAACTAATACATTGTTCAAGGAGGCACACAGGGACGGGGAGAAATAATACATAATATACATTGTTCAAGGAGGCACACATGGACGGGGGAGAAATAATACATTGTTCAAGGAGGTGCACAGGGACGGGGAGAAATAATACATTGTTCAAGGAGGCACACATGGACGGGGGAGAAATAATACATTGTTCAAGGAGGCACACAGGGACAGGGGAGAAATAATACATTGTTCAAGGAGGCACACGGGGACGGGAGAAATAATACATTGTTCAAAGTGGCACATAGGGACAGGGGAGAAATAATACATAATATACATTGTTCAAGGAGGCACACATGGACGGGGGAGAAATAATACATTGTTCAAGGAGGTGCACAGGGACAGGGGAGAAATAATACATTGTTCAAGGAGGCACACAGGGACAGGGGAGAAATAATACATTGTTCAAGGAGGTGCACAGGGACAGGGGAGAAATAATACATTGTTCAAGGAGGCACACAGGGACGGGGGAGAATTAATACATTGTTCAAGGAGGCACACGGGGACGGGAGAAATAATACATTGTTCAAGGAGGCACACAGGGACGGGGGAGAAATAGTACATTGTTCAAGGAGGCACACAGAGGAGAAATAATACATTGTTCAAGGAGGCGCACAGGGACAATGGAGAAATAATACATTGTTTAAGGAGGCACACATGGACGGGGAAGAAATAATACATTGTTCAAGGAGGCACACAGGGACAGGGGAGAAATAATACATTGTTCAAAGTGGCACAACGAGACAGGGGGAGAAATAATACTATGTGAGTAAAAACAATTTTGACTTATGAATATGATTGCGCCCTAGCCATCAAAAAGAATTAAAAATGGCTCAACTAATACTGCCTTCCCCTACACGAGACTATTGATGCAAGGCGGAATCTAGGAGGAAGACGTAGATCGGCACTTACCGCAACCCGCATCACCCCTGTCACAAATCACATCAATATTTTGATGAGCAGATTTTGTCCATCTTTATTTCATTTGTCGAACTCCTCATGCTTGTCAATAAATCTCTCAATTTCAGTTGCATATAATTGTGGATAGCATTTGTTATTGAAATTTGACTAGACACACTGTAGGCCCTAACGGTCTATTGTTAAACTGTTACGTTGCTCAAGTGCACAGTTGCAATGACGTCACAAGTCGTAAACAACAATGGCGTTGCCATGCCAACCAGACGGTTATTCCACTTCCCCAGCCGCCCATTTTGAATTTATAATAAAGTATGGCACTTTTGATATGATGAGTGACGTCACTGTTAGGGGAGTGCACTTACCGTCAACAAGTAGCGCCCCCTGGGGATTCTATCTAAGCAATCCAACACAAAAATTGCCATGTCGTGCAGGAAAGAAAATACTAGTTCGCATGAATAGTGTAGAATATCAAGTATGATGTCACGGGTTACTGAAGTGCCCAAAAAAATTACCACCGAGTCTAGAAACACAGCGTCGCTACCATTTGTTCAAACAAATCAACTCGTTAGTAAGCGCCAATACCATTAAATTTTGTTGAAACAAACCACCTCGTTGGTGAGATTTCAAGATAAAAATGCATAAACCTGGTTCGCCATCTCCCCAAATGTCGTGTTACAGTTCTGAGTGATCAGTGGGAAATAAAACATATTTTGATATTGGTTTTTTTTCGGGAAATAAAATACTTTTATGCTTAGGTTGCAAAGAGTGGTCACGCATATAATTCTGATGTAACTTAACTATTATTTGTTTAACGTACATACTGCGCTGCTACACCTGTTAATTATTTATTTTCATTGATAAAATAAAGAATAAAATGTTTTTATATTTATTATTAGCAAAAATACAAAATAAAATAAAATGTTAACAATGCTTAATTAGGAAGCGTGAAATATTTGCGCGTGCGTGCGTGCGTGCGTGCGTGCGTGCGTGCGTGCGTTGAAAGAAGTGTTTGAACATGGTCAACGTAATGTGTTGAAACAGAACGCAAGATTATGTAATGCTGCCGAAGTGCGTTCACAGTACGTTCACGGCTCGTCACGTACAGCTGAGTCATGTGTATAGGCGACGATGTGCGACTGCAGTCTTGAGAGCACTCGCCCACGCTGCTTGTGGGTGTCGATGTGCGACTGCAGTCTTGAGAGCACTCGCCCACGCTGCTTGTGGGTGTCGATGTGCGACTGCAGTCTTGAGAGCACTCGCCCACGCTGCTTGTGGGTGTCGATGTGCGACTGCAGTCTTGAGAGCACTCGCCCACGCTGCTTGTGGGTGTAACTGTCACGACTACCGAGACGTTAACATTAATTATTGTGTCAGCGAACATTACAAAACATTGTTATTATTGTCAGCGCACATTACACAACATTGTTATTATTGTGTCAGCGCACATTACACAACATTATTATTATTATTGTGTCAGCGTACATTACACAACATTGTTATTATTGTGTCAGCGCACATTACAAAACATTATTTTGTTTCCGAGATTCAATTTTCGAATCGGTTCGACACATTGGCGTACGGAGAATCTGGAAAGGGGGACGCCAGGGTGGGCCAGCCTAGTCATCCAGGCCAGCCAGCCAGGGTGGGCCAGCCTAGTCATCCATGCTACCATGTAGCTTAATTGCTTTGAAAACCAAAGCAATTAAGCCAAAAGGGGGGTGGGGCATAGCCCAGTGGCTTCCCCCTAAATACGCCCCTGGTTCAGCAACTGTTGCGCCGGCCAAATCAAATCGGGGCCCAAGTTTTGTTGAGTAGCTGACCAGTGGACATTGCACGACCAATCCATGTTATGTCAAATAAACACACCAGGCCTTATAGCATAATACGTGGGTTCGCCAGTGTTGTGTTGCCGGTGTCGAGTTGCCGGGGTTAGTGACGTTGTATGTCGAACTGGGGTAAATGGGCCGCGCCGGGCTAGACGGCCGACGAGTCACCGCGGGTGGGGGCCAGGCAGAGCTGATCACTCGACCGTGACGACGTCGCGCGGGCGAACTTTTCTGTGAACAGCAACGCCTCGTCATCAATGGCGGACCGATAAGTGCGCTCTTGTCCTTCTGCGATCGGAAGACGACGTCTCAAGTGAACGGGTGAGTGAAGATCGATATTTACGTTAGTGGGTGTGTAACTTAGTGTCGGGACACACACATCTGACACCCTAACCAGGTATATGGCTTTACTGTGTGCACTTGTATGAGTGAGTGACTGAACGCGGTGCATGAACACTTGTATGAGTGAGTGACTGAACGCGGTGCATCAACACACACGGGACTTCCCCGTTGGCGCTGACAGTATAAACACACCTGTGTTTGGAATATAGTTACACATATCGCGGGTCTGGTGTGTTATTGCACACCTGGTGTGTTATTGCGCACCTGGTGGTAGAAAGTGGGTGTTTGCGGCAGTTGGAGCTTCTTGAAGTACTGGAGGTGGTGTTGGCATAGGTGTGCGTCACGGTTGGTTGGTCAAGTCGGTCGGATTTGACGTCCGATTTGGGGTCAGCCCACTTCAGAGATAGGGTCCTTCGAATGTGACAGACTGTCCTGACTCGTGGCTGTAGATCAACCTTAGCGACTCTCTACGTGAATGTTTATATAAGCAGTCTAGAAAGAGTACGTGTGCGTGCGTGCGTGCGGATAACATCTTGCCGTCGAAACGTCTGAAAGGCTGAAAGCATATTTTGAGGTCACACCAATAGCCCAGCTAAGCCCGCCATACGTATACTGTAGCGGGCGGACTTAAGGCGACCTAAAGCCCGCCATACATATACTGTAGCGGGCTTAAGGCGACCTAAAGCCCGCCATACATATACTGTAGCGGGCTTAAGGCGACCTAAAGCCCGCCATACATATACTGTAGCGGACTTATGGCGACCTAAAGCCCGCCGTACATATACCGATTCTTCAGTTGCTAACATGTTGGCGACTACGTTTTCAGTTGGCAACTCAAATATAGTCGTTATGTGTGCGTTCTCCACCAACAGTAGGCAATATTTGTTGCGACTAAAAGTCGGTATGTGTGTACAGCATTACACTCGACGACACTGTTGTTGTTCAGTCAAGTGTGACGGGAGCCTGTCTCGGCGTTCAATGGCCGATGTTTAACAAGATTGCCATCCCAAACAACACGTTCCAGATGGCAAGTGGACAAGGAAGCCATTTGCTTATCTAGAGTTCAACAATGTTATCATCTATGTATAGCCCACCCTTATCAGATATCTGTCAATTCTATTGTTAAACATATTCACACTACTAGCATTAACACAATCATTTGGCAGTTTGTTCCATTCATCTATCAGCCTCTGTGAGAAAGAGAACTTTCTCAGGTACAACCTACACTGTTCCTCAACTAAAGTTGCTTTGTGTCCTCTGGTTCTATTGCCTTCTTTAAGTTTGAAGAACATATTCCTATCAATATCCTCATAACGTTTCACTATTTTAAACACTTCTATTTGGTCTCCTCTTAGTCTCCTGGTTTCTAGTGTTGTCAAACCACATTGTAATAGGCGGCTTTCATAACTAAGGTCTCTCAATTCTGGAATAATTTTAGTTGCTCTTCGTTGTATTCTTTCTAGCTTGTCTATGTCCTTCTTACGATACGGCCTCCATGCTTGTATACAATATTCCAAATGTGGTCTAACTATTGCTTTGTACAGTGGTACATTTAGCTGTTTCTCCTTATACGTGATAGTTCTCCTAATTAGCCCTATAATTTGATTTCGTGTTGAAGCAGCACTCCCACATTGCTCTGAAACTTTCATGTCACCACTAAATGTTACTCTAAAGTACTTTTCTTGTGTGGTTCTACCTAGTACAGCATCCCCCATTTTATATTCTTCATCCATGTTTCCATGTCCTATGTGTATGCATTTACACTTCCTAAAATTTAATAACATTTGCCATTTTCCTGACCATTTAACTAATTTATCTAGATCATCCTGTAAACTTTGTTTATCTGTATCATTTGTAAACTTTCTGAATACTTTTGTGTCATCTACAAATTTCAGTACTTTGCTAGATATGTCATCTTCCAAATTATTTATAATCATTTATGATATATATATATATATATATATATATATATATATATTAAAAACAGCATAGGGCCTAATTTTGATCCTTGTGGTACCCCACTCAAAACAGATTTCCAGTTTGAAATCTCATCATCTACTATTACTCTCTGTCTTCTGTGTGTAAGCCACTCTTCTATCAAGTTGATTACATCGTTACCATGGGCTTTTAGTTTAAGTAACAATCTTTGATGTGGCACTTTATCGAAAGCTTTCTGAAAATCTAAGTAGACAACAACCACCCGTCATCTACCCACTTTGTAATGTTGAGATGTATTTATTAATTTATGTTTTACAAGGAATTCCACCATATGTGGTCTCTAATTAATGTTTTCAGTAATTTACATACAATTGATGTTAAACTCACTGGTATGTAATTTTCTGGCTTGTTCCTCGATCCCTTCTTAAATAGCGGCGTAATGTTTGGTTCTTTCCATTCTGAAGGAACTATTCCTTTTTCTAGTGACAAGTGGCACGATGTGAAACAAGTTGCACGTCCATCGAGCTATACGTGACAGAGAATTGTGTAAACGAGAACAAAAATAGCACAGACATTACAATACACCGAACATAGGTAGGACCGGACACATAGGACATGTGACGTATGACATGTCACGTAGGACATAGCACGTAGGACCGAACACATAGGACATGTGACGTATGACATGTCACGTAGGACCGGACACATATGATATGTGACGTATGACATGTCACGTAGGACATAGCACGTAGGACCGGACACATAGGACATGTGACGTATGACATGTTACGTAGGACAAGGCACGTATGATAGGACACGACATACATTGCATGCAGGACATGGTAAGTAGGCGTGGACACGTAGGATGTGATACGTATTACATTACACGTAGGCCAGGCGACTTGAAACATTATATTAGTAAAGATACACGTATTACAAAGACAGCAGTTGGTGTAGTAGACGCCTGACCATCTCTTGTCGTGCTTGGACGACGCCTCCACTAGGACACGTCCGTTTGCCGCCTTTACCAACGAAATATGTAGTGTGGTTTGTCTTCTCACACAGTCATGGACGGCGGCCAACCACAAACCGAGCTCCGTCTGCCGACAACGAGCGAATTCATGTCGAGTGATGACCCGATGTCGCCAGGTGGCGGCACCGTGCACGAGTTCAGCTTCTCGGCGCGCCACCTATCGGCGTCGGAGGTGGTCGCCGACATCTTGCACGAACATGGCGCGAATATCCTCGTGCACTGCGCATTGATACGGTCTCGTGACCGCATCACACAAGAAATACTGCGCGACACGATGCAAGTATGTAAAACTTTTCAAATGTGTTCCCTGTCTTTATCACATATACAAGCATTTCAATTAGTTTATAAATGCTACATAATAAATTACCAGTAAAACTACTTTTACAACTAAACAGAAATTGCAGCATTTTTAGTTACAATACACGGAACAATACAGACAAACTTAGAAATAGAACCTGTCATTAATTTATTTTTAAAAGATGTTTCAGACATGATATACGTCTTACAGAAGACAAATTTCTGGTGTGTACACCAGTGACTTAGACACACAGTACAGGAACACAGCTGACACGGTTATTCCATTAAAGTACCAGGCACATTATTCACAGTAGTAGGAAGAGTGGACGCTATGAAACTGATATGTTGACAGTGCGACAACCTTACCGTCTTGTCAACCATGCACATTCAACAAGTGTAAGTCAAATCGGCAAACGTATGTTTCTACCTTGTGTATAATTGTTAAGAATAAAATAATTTGCTTAATACTTCATAAATATCCTCTGACATGAGCAATGCTTGCAGAAATTGGCAGACTTCCAACCTGCGCTGTGGATGAAGATCGACAGTGACACCCCCAACGCACTGCGCCGACGAGTAACGAAGCGTTTCACGGAGATGCCCGACGATGACCGAGTGGTTGACGTCACAGTTGTTCCCGCCAACGACGCGGTGACATGGCAACAGGTGGGCGCGCGCTTTCTGTCTGAATTTTATACTTGGGCAATCACGCGTCAACATTCTGCACATGCAATCGATTATAAATGGACAACATTGTTGATTTGAGCGAACCGACAGAGAAAGACGGACAATGTTGGTGGTTAAACATTTAGATATTTACAGTTTTATGTTTGCGGTAGCCCCAAATTATTGAAAATTAAAATCAGATATATGACAATTCTTCATCGTAAATCTGAGGCTTTACAATGTAACATTTAAAACAGAGACAACATAGACACAAACATAATAACATATACTTAATGTTTAATACTAATTAATGAAAATTTGAAGTAAAAAAAACTTGAACGATATTTTATTTTGTAAACATAAATTCATACTTTAAACAAATACAACAACGTTTAACAAGATTGGCATCCAAGGCAAACACCCACATGGCAAGTGGACAAGGAAGACATTGGCTTATCCAGAGTCCAACAATTATTCATATCTGTGTAACCCGCCCTTCTGAGGTAACTGAAATGTAATTAGCTCATTTTGTTTACATATTATATTTACATTTCTCCTAACCAACAGAAGCATTTGATTACACTTTAATGTTCCAATCAAATTTCAGCAGTAATTGTTAATCCCAAGTCCTTTGTTTCTTACATGGTTGTATCTAGAACAGTATCTCGATTGTATATCTTACGTCCCGTTTGACTATTTTACAATTTTTTCTAGATAGATTTGTTCATATTGATCATTCCCTCGTGTTTAAACTTTTTAAACACTTTACTTTCGTATGCAACTCTCCTGACTTCGCTTGTTCTATCATTCACCAAACAATTTATATAATATTAAGAACAACATAGGTCACAATACCGATCTTTGTGCTACCCCACTGTTAAGTGATTTTCAAATTGAAATCTCCCCATCTTCTGCCATTTGATCCAGTTGTCGTTTAGAAGCTGTGAAAATTTCGTTCACCCCACATTGCTACAGTTCAGTCAGCAACACAAACGAGTACCTGACAATATACAAAGGTGGATATGTGAATGAATAGTCTTCGCGCAGTAATTGCAGCATGGCTGAATGCTTCCCAGAGAAGTCGAGATGGCGTTGGAATGAACAGGTCTGCCAGGGGGTGAAGTGTAAAGTGCTTTGGGCCGTCCGAAGGACTGGACACCGCGCTATAGTCTTAGTAGCAATAAATACCATGGACGTTTAGTCTTAGTAACAATAAATACCACGGGCGTTTATTCTTAGTGGCAATAATACCATGGACGTTTAGTCTTAGTAACAATAAAAACCACGGGCGTTTATTCTTAGTGGCAATAATACCATGGACGTTTAGTCTTAGTAGCAATAAATACCACGGGCGTTTAGTCTTAGTGGCAATAATACCATGGACGTTTAGTCTTAGTAGCAATAAATACCACGGGCGTTTAGTCTTAGTGGCAATAATACCATGGACGTTTAGTCTTAGTAACAATAAATACCACGGGCGTTTAGTCTTAGTGGCAATAATGCCATGGACGTTTAGTCTTAGTAGCAGTAAATACCACGGGCGTTTAGTCTTATTAGCAATAAATACCACGGGCGTTTAGTCTTAGTAACAATAAATACCATGGACGTTTAGTCTTAGTAGCAATAAATACCACGGGCGTTTAGTTTTAGTAGCAATAAATACCACGGGCGTTTAGTCTTAGTAGCAATAAATACCATGGACGTTTAGTCTTAGTAGCAATAAATACCACGGGCGTTTAGTCTTAGTAGCAATAAATACCATGGACGTTTAGTCTTAGTAGCAATAAATACCATGGACGTCTAGTCTTAGTAACAATATCTGATGTGACGTTGCAATCTCTGACGGTAGTGCTGAATTTGCTTTACCTTCCCGCCAGGTGGCTGAGTCGGAGCTGACAAAGAAGTTTGACAGCCAGAAAGGTCCTCTGTGGAAGATCGTCTATGTGGAGATGGAAGATCACAGGGAGGAGAGGAACGCGGCAACGAAGAAGGGATCAGCGAAGGCGCGACCTAAATCAACGAGTTCCGCTGTCTGCCACCAGGGATTGTTACTGTTTAAGATCCATCACGTGATCGCCGACGGCGTCAGTATGTTGGACCTGCTGCAGCGGCAGTTCATTCCGATGCTAAATAGGAGCCTGAAACACAACACGACTACAGCCGCCCCACAATTCATTTCGTCGCTACCCATGGCGCCGCCTGCGGACGAGTCCTTCATCAAGAAAGAGCAGCTGTCGTGGACAAAGCGCCGGTCATTGCGGTCAGCCAGCATGCGGGCGTCGCAGTATTCGGACGGCAAGGCGGCCGCCGACACGCCCTCTAGCGAGCCGATGCTGCGAGTCGACGACGCCGCCAAGCGGACGCCCGAGAGCGAGACTGGCCTCCTCACGGTGACGTTCGGCGCTGCCGTCGGGCGTCGCTTTGTCGAGCGGTGCGCGCGCAGCGGGGTTGGGTTCGAGGAAGCGATGTTGACTGCGGGGTCGACGGCGCTGGCGGTGGCCGCCGCGTTCTGTCGCGTCGACCTGCATAGCGATGTCGTCGTGTGTAGCCGGCCCGTCGACCTGAGGCGGTATCACACGCTGCACACCCACTTCGAGCCGCTCGGACACTGGATCGCCTGCGACATGGTGCGAGTGTCCGCGCCGCACCGGCCGCCCACCGCGCACAGGTTCTGGACGGACGCCCGGACAGTGGCGACGTCTGTCGGCAGCAACGAACGGCCGTGGAAGAGTCTGTGCATGTACGGCGAGATGGCCAAGGCGCTCGCGTGTAGCACTGACGTCATCAAACATAAGATGTTCAAGGTGCACATGGAAATTGCGTCGCTGATTGAGGACGGTGACCGGACTACCACCGACCACCGTGGCGGTCCGGCGACGATGGAGGAGCACTACTTTTTTAAGTCAATGAGTGACGTCACACCCCCTACAATGGCGCTCACATCCACCCTGCTCCGTGGACGCATCACGTGCTCGGTGGCGTTCAACTCTCGCTGGATCTCGCGAGAGTTCGCAACGAAGTTCGCCGAGACGCTACAATGGCTGATTCCGCATGTCGTAAGTAGCGTTCTTGCATGTTTACAGACATCATATGCGGACCTCCTCACTAGACAGGACTGTTTTTCTTTACAATTAATTAAATATAAGGTTTGTTACTGTTAGCGCAGCTGCTAACGTCTCTAACTTCGGGTGTGAACAGTAAAGTTGTGTTCTCAAGTTGCGAAAGTCGACTTCAACCATAGGTCACCCTTTTGTGCGTGCGTGCGTGCGTGCGTGCGTGCGTGCGTGCGTGCGTGCGTGCGTGCGTGCGTGCTTGTTTGTATTATCGTTTTTATGCATGGGGTCGTGCGTGCGTGCGTGCGTGCGTGCGTGCGTGCGTGCGTGCGTGCGTGCGTGCGTACATGTGTGTGATTCCCATATGTACACGTTACGTTTCTTTTAAAACAAGTATTTTGTTGTCGTCTTGGAATATATCTGTATTGCCGTTGATAGTACCTTTTCCACAAACCCGTTCCTTTTGTAGACGGACCCTAACGCTGCGCGCATGTCCCAGTTGGTGAAACTTCCGGCCTACGTCAGAGCGTGCGTCATTCGTTCGTCCGACGTATGACAGGTGTCGCTGTTATCGCGCGTTTCTGGTTGACCCTAACGAGCCGATCTGCTTGAATACATGCACATCAGCGCCAATACATCTTCTTGCATTGACATGTTATGATTAACCAATATATAATCCCGTCCTGGAGTATTAACCAAATACGTTATCTCGTATTGGAATATTATGGTTCTGAGAACCAAAGAAGGTTTAACAATCAACTACCAAGTGAATGTCTACTTGGTTCACGTTGTATGGCTGCAACTGTAGTGGTTGTGTGAGCTTTGTTTTGAGTAATGTTCATCTTAACACAATAGAACAACTCCTATATATGGTTGGAGATTACACACATTAATGTAATTTGTTTAAGTAAAATATGGGACAGTTATAGTTGTGTACATAGGTGATATGAACTTATAATGTTCTTTGTGCAATAACAGCGGTGATGTGGGACGCGGCAGCGCAGATCTCTTGCTGCCGTTTCTTTGGCAATTTCGTTCACCCCACGTTGCCACAGTTCACTCTAGCGTGAGTATCTAGATACAGACAGTGGTCGAATGGTCTTCGCGCAATAATTGCAGCGCAGTTGAATGCTTCCCAGAGAACTCGAGATGGTGTTCGAATAGCAGGTCTGTCAGGAGGTGACGTGTAAGCCGCTAACAGCCCCAAGGGGTGGAGACCGCGCTATGTAAGGACGTATCTGTACCTTTATTAAGCAGGCTGTTTGTACGAAGCGTCGTTCCTTGCACAAACAACGGGTCTTTTCAAATATTGCTCCGAAACATGTGTACAAGAAGTGGCAGCGAGTAACTGAAGTTGTACGCTGTGTACGAATGATGACACGACTAAGATTCCACGCAGTGTCCGGCCGACACGAGGCCGACACGAGGCAGACACGAGGCCGACACGAGGCCGACCTATAAGAGTGCTAAAACATATCCATTTGTGACTACAATTAAGACTATCACGCCAGTGGTTTATTAAGAAAACCTTGTTGAACACACATCGTCATAGGACGCGCCATACTGTTAGGTAACCCTACGTCACGAATGTCATAGTCTGGCAATATTCGCTCGCCAATTGAATACACACCTATTCCTATACTTGCCAATAGGATATGGCCGTGCTGTTTGCGTCCAAACCCAACTTATGTAACATATTTGGCCTTTGTTTATTAAACTATCTTTTTGTGAAAACAGAACGTTACTTTTGCAACTGCGTTGGTTCTGTGTAAGCCGGCCTCACTTAATACGTTATAAGTAGTCTAGGTTACTCGGATTCCATAGAACTACGCATGCGCTTATTTGTCGTGCTGGTTAACATGTCAGCCATCAGTCAACCGGAGAAATGACCGGAATCTCCAACTTTTAGAACACATTCTGAGTAAACCACTGGCGTGATATTCTTTATTGTAGTTGCACGTCATAGTTAATTTTTTCTCCAAACCTAAAGAAGTAGTAGAACCACGAAGCATTAGTTAAGGGACACTGTAGGTTGGACATAAGAAAGTACTCATTCTCCCAGAGGGCGATATAAGGGGCTCATTTGTCACGATGAAATAGTGGAAACGATAACATAACATTTTGCGACTTTGCTTTTGGTGGATTTGTCTCAATCTACAGTCTCAACGAGGCTACAGCCGGTGTCCCCCCAGGCTCAGCGTCCTCACTATATATTTATATCACCGCAAAACAACCGTAAAAGTTGAATAACCAACACGATGCTTTAGCTTACCTTTTAAATTTAAGCGAATGCCAACTGAAGGCTTGACCGTTTTCATTTCTCTGGTGGCGTTTGTGACGTGACCTCCACAGTCACGTGATTGTACTGCAGGATACGTGTCGTACGCAAGTTATCGGAAGAGTAATATATATATATATATATATATATATATATATATATATATATATATATATATATATATATATATATATATATATATATATATATATATATATATATATATATATATAATATATATATATATATATATATATATATATATATACATAAATATATACATACATACATACATATATATATATATATATATATTCAAATTCAATATACCCGCGTAAGTGCGTGCGTTTATGTCGATTTTTTTTACATACGAATAAAATATTTTAAATACATGGAAAGGCTTTGTTTTGCTGTTGTCTTTATGTCTACAACACATGTTCTATGCATTAGCCGCCCAATAGCTGTATATCGTAACCGACTGAGGACTACAATTAAAACGACACAAGATACGTAATTTGACCGCTCGACAGATTCAAGAAATATGGAACAAATCGTGGGCACTCTCGGCCACTACGCCAGGTATGTATCAAGATGTGTACTGCGTAGTTGATACCACGCGTCTCGACATTCGTCTCTCACGCACTCGGTAGGTGCTCCCACAAATTGTTTTAATTCGGCTTCTACTTACATAAGATTTTACACACAATCGCACTTCAGACTCGTGGTCTCGTTGTTACCTACTGTCAGCACTCCATTTTGTGTAGGCGTTCCCGTGAAGCGCCAGCAGCCAATTAGCGTCATTATCGAGATTCTACGCTCAAATTTGTTTTGGCTGATTTAACTTTTTTCTTGACAATTTTGTCAATATAATCAACGTTTCGAAGCTATCAATACCCAAGACACTGTTGTGGGCAGTGTACGACGATGGCGCCACCTAGTGTAATGTAGACACAAACGCCGATATTGATTAAATCTCACGGTTTTTTAAAGATGTAAATGGCATGAATACAATGGGTTTCGAAAGAAGTATAGATCGTTGGCCAACCCGGAGAGCGAGCCCAGACTGTGCGTCCAGGGAGCCGTATGGAGTATATATGGACGATGGAATGATTGATCAGGCCAGAGACGGGGTGACTGTAGAGGAAACGTCATTGACACTGTAGTCTTTCAACTTAACAATTTCTTAAAATCGACTCGGACCGACACAAGAAAGCCGCACACATTTAATGTTTTTTTTCTGATGAATATTACTTAAAGTTTATTAATAAATACACAGTTTTATTTATACAATTCTTCATTGACAACATGACAACAACACTGCAGTAAATAATACATATTCGGGGCACTAACTACCTCAACTCTACACGTCATCGACATTGTAACAGACCACACTGTACACGTCATTGACATTGTAACAGACCACACTGTACACGTCATTGACATTGTAACAGACCACACTGTACCCAGCGCAAGATAAAACTTCCGAATAAAACTTTACACAGAATGCAACACGTCATGACACTAACATTTAGGTTTTTGACACTGAAGAGAACAATGGACGGCATCGGCGAAAGTTGATTGAAAGAGAAAGCTGTTTACAAGCAGTTTGAAAGTGAAAGCAGTATGAAAGTAAAAGCTGTTTGCACATCAACCAGCATACACTGGTCACTTTGATGACTGGCTTTGAAATGTGACAGTTTCTTTTCAAGACAAATACCTCAACACGGGCAGTGTCCACGTGAGATGTCACAGGACAGACGCTGACACGAGGGGCACGTCAACAGGACCAGGGTGATAGTGGCTGACGCTAAGTGAACACTTACACGATCACCCTACGTAATGGCACAATTTGATCAGGACACTGAAATTGATGTACCAAAAAACATGTTCATTTACTTTTAGGACTAAATAAATATTCAAATTCAACAAACAATGTTAACATCATAACATAGGTATTGGTCGGGACATTTCTTCGACTGGAAAAAAGACACGTGGGTCCCCGTCTAGACTTGACAAACATGTGACACGTGGGCCCCATCTAGTCCAGACAAACATGACACGTCGGTCCCCATCTAGTCCAGACAAACATGTGACACGTGGGCCCCCATCTAGTCCAGACAAACATATGACACGTCGGTCTCCGTTTAGTCCAGACAAATGTGACACATGGGTCCCCGTACAGTCCACACAAATGTGACATGTGGGTCCCTGTCTAGTCCAGACAAATATGTGACATGTGGGTCCCCGTCCAGTCCAGACAAACATGTGACACAGGGCATTTCTATTCATTCTATTGTCTTCCGCTTGGTCGTTCCCGTTCATTCTGATATTCCATCTCCATCTTTGTCCTGATCTTTTCCCAGTCGATAGTAATCTACACACATCCACAGCAACAGCAATATTAGCGTCATGTCATGAGATCCACTGACAGATGAATGCTAAAGACAACATTTGTTCGATTCTGACCAAAGTGCAGCCACTGGGAACATGGTTTTGTTAAATTATAATTTACTGACAGCTGATGAAGACCATAACATAATCATAATACAAACATTTAAATAACTAATATAAATGGTGATGGTAAATATGCAAGGTCACATAACTCATACTCAAGGTTCTCTAACTGGGACCTCTATCACCTACCTCGTCTTTTAGCTGCAGAAACTGTTGGTTTGTCTCGCTCTTGTCAAACTTGTCAAGGTATTTCTTGCGGTACGCCATGACAGTGTCGACATGGGTTCGGTGTTTCTTTGCCAACTCTAGGGCCCTGAAACAGAAGAACAATCTGGGTCTGAGCACAAAGCTTACACACGCATGAATGGATCTGGGGGGGCACTCACTACATCGCCAGTTGACCATCCTTGAGACAAATTCTACATTTTATGGGTATGTTTTGTGTGCAACGTCTCGGTAAGTCAGCTCTATTGAGTGCCCCGCCCGGGAATGGATGCATGTGGACACATGCACACTGACCCCTGTGTAGCAGCACTAGTAGCAACACACATCAAGTGCCACAGAAGTCAGCACACTGACCCCCTGTGTAGCAGCACTAGTAGCAACACGCATCAAGTGCCACAGAAGTCAGCACACTGACCCCCTGTGTAGTAGCACTAGTAGCAACACGCATCAAGTGCCACAGAAGTAAGCACACTGACCCCCTGTGTAGTAGCACACTGACCCCCTGTGTAGCAGCACACTGACCCCCTGTGTAGTAGCACACTGACCCCCTGTGTAGCAGCACACTGACCCCCTGTGTAGTAGCACACTGACCCCCTGTGTAGTAGCACACTGACCCCCTGTGTAGCAGCACTAGTAGCAACATGTATCTTCTTGGTTTAACCTTAAACGAAAATTTCAACTGGAAAGAACATATCGACAAGATTTCAAACAAATGCTCAAGAATTATTGAGATTCTAAACAAACACTACACATGAAATTAATGTTATATAATTCATTAATACAACCCCACCTAATCTACTGCATTATGGCAGGGGGCTACAAGTGTAAAAGAATTGTCAAACTCCACAAGAAGGCGGTTAGAATAATCTACTGCGTTATGGCAGGGGGCTACAAGTGTAAAAGAATTGTCAAACTCCACAAGAAGGCGGTTAGAATAATCTACTGCGTTATGGCGGGGGCTACAAGTGTAAAAGAATTGTCAAACTCCACAAGAAGGAGGTTAGAATAATCTACTGCATTATGGCAGGGGGCTACAAGTGTAAAAGAATTGTCAAACTCCACAAGAAGGAGGTTAGAATAATCTACTGCATTATGGCAGGGGGCTACAAGTGTAAAAGAATTGTCAAACTCCACAAGAAGGCGGTTAGAATAATCTACTGCGTTATGGCAGGGGGCTACAAGTGTAAAAGAATTGTCAAACTCCACAAGAAGGAGGTTAGAATAATCTACTGCGTTATGGCAGGGGGCTACAAGTGTAAAAGAATTGTCAAACTCCACAAGAAGGAGGTTAGAATAATCTACTGCGTTATGGCAGGGGGCTACAAGTGTAAAAGAATTGTCAAACTCCACAAGAAGGAGGTTAGAATAATCTACTGCGTTATGGCAGGGGGCTACAAGTGTAAAAGAATTGTCAAACTCCACAAGAAGGAGGTTAGAATAATCTACTGCGTTATGGCAGGGGGCTACAAGTGTAAAAGAATTGTCAAACTCCACAAGAAGGCGGTTAGAATAATCTACTGCGTTATGGCAGGGGGCTACAAGTGTAAAAGAATTGTCAAACTCCACAAGAAGGCGGTTAGAATAATCTACTGCGTTATGGCAGGGGGCTACAAGTGTAAAAGAATTGTCAAACTCCACAAGAAGGAGGTTAGAATAATCTACTGCGTTATGGCAGGGGGCTACAAGTGTAAAAGAATTGTCAAACTCCACAAGAAGGAGGTTAGAATAATCTACTGCATTATGGCAGGGGGCTACAAGTGTAAAAGAATTGTCAAACTCCACAAGAAGGAGGTTAGAATAATCTACTGCATTATGGCAGGGGGCTACAAGTGTAAAAGAATTGTCAAACTTTACAAGAAGGCGGTTAGAATAATCAGCCTAAGTAAGTACCTGACCCGATTTTCAAACAATTAAACATCAATTTTTTGGGTCATATTACCTACTTTATATTACATACAAATATACACAAAAATATTGCTTTTTTAATTGAAATTGTCATGGCATTGTATGTATGTATCGATTATATGTATGTATGGATTATATGTATGTATATGACTGTAATTTATGTCATTGTTTTGTTATGGGTAAAAATAAAGCACAACAATCAATCAATACGTGTAGACTCACCTGTCCTAGATAAATACGTGTCGGATTACATGTGACTGAGTGTAGACTCACCTGTCCTAGATAAATACGTGTCGGATTACATGTGACTGAGTGTAGACTCACCTGTCCTAGATAAGTACATGTCGGATTACATGTGACTGAGTGTAGACTCACCTGTCCTAGATAAATACGTGTCGGATTACATGTGACTGAGTGTAGACTCACCTGTCCTAGATAAATACGTGTCGGATTACATGTGACTGAGTGTAGACTCACCTGTCCTAGATAAGTACATGTCGGATTACATGTGACTGAGTGTAGACTCACCTGTCCTAGATAAATACGTGTCGGATTACATGTGACTGAGTGTAGACTCACCTGTCCTAGATAAGTACATGTCGGATTACATGTGACTGAGTGTAGACTCACCTGTCCTAGATAAGTACGTGTCGGATTACATGTGACTGAGTGTAGACTCACCTGTCCTAGATAAATACGTGTCGGATTACATGTGACTGAGTGTAGACTCACCTGTCCTAGATAAATACGTGTCGGATTACATGTGACTGAGTGTAGACTCACCTGTCCTAGATAAGTACATGTCGGATTACATGTGACTGAGTGTAGACTCACCTGTCCTAGATAAGTATGTGTCGGATTACATGTGACTGAGTGTAGACTCACCTGTCCTAGATAAGTACATGTCGGATTACATGTGACTGAGTGTAGACTCACCTGTCCTAGATAAGTACATGTCGGATTACATGTGACTGAGTGTAGACTCACCTGTCCTAGATAAGTACATGTCGGATTACATGTGACTGAGTGTAGACTCACCTGTCCTAGATAAATACGTGTCGGATTACATGTGACTGAGTGTAGACTCACCTGTCCTAGATAAGTACATGTCGGATTACATGTGACTGAGTGTAGACTCACCTGTCCTAGATAAGTATGTGTCGGATTACATGTGACTGAGTGTAGACTCACCTGTCCTAGATAAGTACATGTCGGATTACATGTGACTGAGTGTAGACTCACCTGTCCTAGATAAGTATGTGTCGGATTACATGTGACTGAGTGTAGACTCACCTGTCCTAGATAAATACGTGTCGGATTACATGTGACTGAGTGTAGACTCACCTGTCCTAGATAAGTACGTGTCGGATTACATGTGACTGAGTGTAGACTCACCTGTCCTAGATAAGTACGTGTCGGATTACATGTGACTGAGTGTAGACTCACCTGTCCTAGATAAGAATGTGTTGGCATACGTGTGAATGAGTGTAGGCTCACCTGTCCTAGATAAGAATGTGTCGCTGTACATTCGACTGAGTGTAGACACGCCTGTCCTAGATAAGAATGTGTCGGCGTACGTGCCACTGAGTGTAGACTCACCTGTCCTAGATAAGAATGTGTCAGTGTACACCCGACTGAGTGTAGACATGCCTGTCCTAGATAAGAATGTGTCGGCGTACGTGCCACTAAGTGTAGACTCACCTGTCCTAGATAAGAATGTGTCGGTGTATGTGTGACTGAGTGTAGACTCACCTGTCCCAGTTGTACAGCTGTACATTGAGCATGATGGCACGGAACACTAGCGCCGCCTGGAGGAGAACACCTTCAGCATCCTGCGACTGGCCACAAAACAACAACATCTCAGCGTTGCGGGCGTCCTTCACTGAGATGTCCTTGATCTGCTGAAGGAAGCTCACCTTGTCCACCTGCGATGTCAACACAACATGTGATCAACTTTGTCCATCTCAGATGTCATATATCTACATCTCTCCAAATTACAGAAATGTACAATTTAGTATCTATAGTATTAGTGCACTTGAAAGACACACAACACAGACGATGAACATAGTATTAGTGCACTTGAAAGACACACAACAGAGATGATGAACATAGTATTTGTGCACTTGAAAGACACAACACAGACGATGAACATAGTATTAGTGCATTGAAAGACACACAACACAGACGATGAACATAGTATTTGTGCACTTGAAAGACACACAACACAGACGATGAACATAGTATTAGTGCATTGAAAGACACACAACAGAGATGATGAACATAGTATTAGTGCATTGAAAGACACAACAGAGACGATGAACATAGTATTAGTGCACTTGAAAGACACAACACACACGACGAACATAGCATTAGTGCATTGAAAGACACACAGCACAGATGATGAACATAGTATTAGTGCACTTGAAGGACAGATACCACAGATAATGAACATAGTATTAGTGCACTTGAAGGACACACAACACAGATAATGAACATAGTATTAGTGCACTTGAAGGACATACAACACAGATAATGAACATAGTATTAGTGCACTTGAAGGACACAACACTGACAATGAACATATTTGTGGCTGCCGACTATCTGGAGAACGACATTGATTTCAAGGTTTTGGCAGTAGCGGCTGAACAGGATATGCTAATGGAAGAAGAATATTACTGATCTATAAAGCAAACACTACGAATGTTGTCATAGAGGATGGTGTTGTCTTAACCAGGCTTTTGATTCAGTCAACAGAACAGGGCTCTGGAAACTGTTAGCAAAAGTTGGCTGTCCAGACACATTTGTTAACGTAATACAGTCCTTCCACGATGGCACAGTGGCCAGAGTGCAAGACCAAGGGACAGAATCAGTTGCATTTACTGTATCAAATGGCACTAAACCGGATTGTGTGATGGCGCCAATGCTGTTCTCAATTATATTTTCCGTCATGCTCCAAGATGCTTTCCGTGCTAACGATCTAAGCTTTTACAAACAATTTCGCACCAACGGAAACATATCCAATCTACAGCACCTGAAAGCCAAGACCAAGAATACAGAACTACTTGTCCGAGACCTGCTGTTTGCTGATGACTGTGCACTCATTGCACACTCAATGAACGATATAAAGAGAATCACAGATTGTTTTGCTAGAGCAGCCCGCCAATTTGGACTCACAATCAGTCTAAAGAAAACGGAAGTTATGTTCCACCCAACGTGTGACACCAACCATGTACCAGCAAATATTACTACTGACAACGCACCCTTGAATGTCGTGGATAAATTCACCTATCTAGGAAGTATGTTATCGGAAAATGCAATGATTGCTGATGACATCTCTGTCTGTCTCGGAAAGGCAAGTGCTTCTTTTGGCAGACTAACCAAGTGTCTCTGGAACGAACATGGCATGTGCCCGAGTATGAAAATCAACGTGTATTGTGCCGTTGTATTTACAACCCTGCTCAGCGGATGTGAGGCATAGACCCCATACCGACGACATATCAGACGAATAGAGCAGTTTCACATGCACTGCCTACAACAGACAACAGGCATCAAATGGCAAGATATGGTGCCAAACACGGAAGTACTAGACCAATGGAGAACATGTGGAATTGAGTTCCACATCAAACGAGCACAATAACTGGTCACATGGTCCGTATGACTGATGACCGCATACCCAAGGTGCAACAAATCGCTCTCTCTGGCATCACACTTGTCACACCTGCCTACAGACTTCAAGCAGAAACGACTACAAATAATTAGACTGAAGAATACAGCAGAAGAATGGTCAACCGCTGCAGGGACCTGCGACCACATATGATTGCATATATGATTACACATATGATTGCACTATCTGTGGACGCCAGTGCACATCACACATTGGCTTGCTCAGTCACCAGAGAAAACACAACTGACTCGGGATGAAATCTGTCGTTCGATGGCTCACTCCATACACATATGTTGTCATAACGTCATGTCAGCTGTAGCTAATCTACCTAACATAGATCAGGAATCAACATTGTATCACAGGACCACTCATTCATTAGCGGTCATCACTGCAAACTAAAAATAAACAAATTTAAAGGAACATGTTTTACAAAAAAATAAAGGATATGTGTCTGTATGACATTTTTTTAAAGGAATTTATAATTGTTTTAAGGAATGTTGGGCCCAACTAGTCTACCCAAGTTAGTCCTAGAACATATACAGGCTAGTAAGTTAGTCCTAGAACATATACAGGCTAGTAAGTTAGTCCTAGAACATATACAGGCTAGTAAGTTAGTCCTAGAACATATACAGGCTAGTAAGCCGACTCAACCTTTCAGCTAGTCAAATTTAGGTAGACATATTCAAATAAAATCAGCAGTAAGTAAATATAGATCATTCCACCATGAGACAGTGGGTAATAGATTATTCCCCCATGAGAAAGTGGATAATAGATCATTCCACCAAGAGACAGCGTGTAATAGGCCGTTCCACCACAAGACAGTGTGTAATAGATCATTCCACCAAGGGACAGTGTGTAATAGGTCATTTCACCACAAGACAGTGTGTAATAGATCATTCCACCAAGAGACAGTGTGTAATAGATCATTCTGCCACGAGACAGTGTGTAATAGATCATTCTACCATGAGACAGTGTGCAATAGATCATTCCACCATGAGACAGTATGTAATAGATCATTCCACCACGAAACAGTGTGATTGGGGACTTGCTTTGTTACAATTTCAAAACATTTTGCTGAATTTCCACCCAGCATAATTCGGTGAATGTCATAAGTTTCTTAGCCATGAAAAATATAGGAATTTAAAGGAATATTGAGCAAAAAATAATGGAATATAAAGGCATTTCCATTAAAATAAAGGAACGATACGACCACTGCCTTAAAGCTGGGTGTTTGATCCTGTCTTTCTGCTCATATAATACACCAATTACCTCGTCAATGGCAGCATAGGCGATTTCTGCCGTGTCCAGTACTTTAGCGTAAGCTGCCATTGCTGCTACACACGCCCACAACGTCTCATCCTACAACACATGAAAGACCCACTGTAGCTGTCATTGTTACTACACGCACCCACAACGTCTCATCCTACAACACATGAAAGACCCACTGTAGCTGTCATTGCTGCTACACGCACCCACAACGTCTCATCCTACAACACATGAAAGACCCACTGTAGCTGTCATTGCTACTACACACGCCCACAACGTCTCATCCTACAACACATGAAAGACCCACTGTAGCTGTCATTGCTACTACACACGCCCACAACGTCTCATCCTACAACACATGAAAGACCCACTGTAGCTGTCATTGCTACTACACGCACCCACAACGTCTCATCCTACAACACATGAAAGACCCACTGTAGCTGTCATTGCTACTACACGCACCCACAACGTCTCCTCCTACAACACATGAAAGACCCACTGTAGCTGTCATTGCTACTACACACACCCACAACGTCTCATCCTACAACACATGAAAGACCCACTGTAGCTGTCATTGCTACTACACGCACCCACAACGTCTCATCCTACAACACATGAAAGACCCACTGTAGCTGTCATTGCTACTACACGCACCCACAACGTCTCATCCTACAACACATGAAAGACCCACTGTAGCTGTCATTGCTACTACACACGCCCACAACGTCTCATCCTACAACACATGAAAGACCCACTGTAGCTGTCATTGCTACTACACACGCCCACAACGTCTCATCCTACAACACATGAAAGACCCACTGTAGCTGTCATTGCTACTACACGCACCCACAACGTCTCATCCTACAACACATGAAAGACCCACTGTAGCTGTCATTGCTACTACACGCACCCACAACGTCTCATCCTACAACACATGAAAGACCCACTGTAGCTGTCATTGCTACTACACACGCCCACAACGTCTCATCCTACAACACATGAAAGAACCACTGTAGCTGTCATTGCTACTACACGCACCCACAACGTCTCATCCTACAACACATGAAAGACCCACTGTAGCTGTCATTGCTACTACACACGCCCACAACGTCTCATCCTACAACACATGAAAGACCCACTGTAGCTGTCATTGCGTCATTTCTGCCAAGATAAATAGTTGTACCCTGACAAAGTGACACAAGGGAAATAGTCATACCTCGACAAAGTGACACAAGAGAAATAGTCATTGCTACTACATGCACCCACAACGTCTCATCCTACAACACATGAAAGACCCACTGTAGCTGTCATTGCTACTACACGCACCCACAACGTCTCATCCTACAACACATGAAAGAACCACTGTAGCTGTCATTGCTACTACACACGCCCACAACATCTCATCCTACAACACATGAAAGACCCACTGTAGCTGTCATTGCTACTACACATGCCCACAACATCTCATCCTACAACACATGAAAGACCCACTGTAGCTGTCATTGCTACTACACGCACCCACTACACACGCCCACAACATCTCATCCTACAACACATGAAAGACCCACTGTAGCTGTCATTGCTACTACACACGCCCACAACATCTCATCCTACAACACATGAAAGACCCACTGTAGCTGTCATTGCTACTACACGCACCCACAACGTCTCATCCTACAACACATGAAAGACCCACTGTAGCTGTCATTGCTACTACACACGCCCACAACGTCTCATCCTACAACACATGAAAGAACCACTGTAGCTGTCATTGCTACTACACGCACCCACAACGTCTCATCCTACAACACATGAAAGACCCACTGTAGCTGTCATTGCTACTACACACGCCCACAACGTCTCATCCTACAACACATGAAAGACCCACTGTAGCTGTCATTGCGTCATTTCTGCCAAGAGAAATAGTTGTACCCTGACAAAGTGACACAAGGGAAATAGTCATACCTCGACAAAGTGACACAAGAGAAATAGTCATACTTCAACAAAGTGACACAAGAGAAACAGTCATATCTTGACAAAGTGACACAAGAGAAACAGTCATACCTCGACAAAGTGACACAAGAGAAACAATCATACCTCGACAAAGTGACACAAGAGAAACAGTCATACCTCGACAAAGTGACACAAGAGAAACAGTCATACCTCGACAAAGTGACACAAGAGAAACAGTCATACCTCGACAAAGTGACACAAGGGAAATAGTCATAACTTGACAAAGTGACACAAGGGAAATAGTCATACCTTGACAAAGTGACACAAGAGAAATAGTTGTACCTCAACAAAGTGACACAAGGGAAATAGTCATACCTTGATGAAATGACACAAGAGAAATAGTCATACCTTGATGAAGTGACACAAGAGAAATAGTCATACCTTGATGAAGCGACACAAGAGAAATAGTCATACCTTGATGAAGTGACACAAGAGAAATAGTCATACATTGATGAAGTGACAAAAGAGAAATAGTCATACCTTGATGAAGCGACACAAGAGAAATAGTCATACATTGATGAAGTGACACAAGAGAAATAGTCATACCTTGATGAAGTGACAAAAGAGAAATAGTCATACCTTGATGAAGCGACACAAGAGAAATAGTCATACATTGATGAAGTGACACAAGAGAAATAGTCATACATTGATGAAGTGACAAAAGAGAAATAGTCATACCTTGATGAAGCGACACAAGAGAAATAGTCATACTTTGATGAAGCGGCACAAGAGAAATAGTCATACCTTGACGAAGCGACACAGTCGAACAGCGTCGTCCCACTGTTTTGCTCCAATGTGGTCGTGGAGAAGGGCTGGGTAGGGAGAAACCCCGGAGGTGACCAGGGAGCCCTCAGCCCGGCGGATCGTGATATGTTTCCCAACGAAACTAAGGAGTTGTGGGTTCTTCCCAAACTCACTACAATGAATTAGAAAACATTTTGGGTACCATGATACGGTACTAACACGATATGATACTAACACAGCATGATACTAACATGATATGATACTAACACGGCATGATACTAACACGATATGATACTAACACGACATGATACTAACACGATATGATACTAACGTGATATGATACTAACACAATATGATACTAACACGGCATGATACTAACACGACATGATACTAACACGGCATGATACTAACGCGATATGATACTAACACAATATGATACTAACACAATACAATGCTACAATGTTGACAATTAACGTAATAATTCACACTAAAATAGCAACTGACCCACATGGTATGACTGAATGGGAGCATTATAGCAAACTTAGCTGCCAGCTTGTATTATACATGGTGTCCCTGCGAATATAAAATCTAACGGTTATAATTACAGAATTTTGGGAAGATTATATTTAAGTTTACATGATCTGTATAATTATGGTTAATATTAAATTTGCATGGTGGCAAATCAAATACATGTCAAATACAAAGTGTAGGTGATAAAGATATAGTGGTAGTTGAACCTAACTCAATGATTAGGCAGGACAGTATGTTTTATCACCTCATATCAATTACATGCACATTTATTGTGACAACTTGAACCATCTTCGCTCATAACGTGTGGCTTATGACATGTGGCTTATGACATGTGGCTTATGACATGTGGCTTATGACATGTGGCTTATGACATGTGGCTTATGACATGTGGCTTATGACATGTGGCTTATGACACGTGGCTTATGACATGTGGCTTATAACACGTGGCTTATACTGTTCTAGGTACTGTTGTAAAAGAAACGGACTTAGGAATAACAATAAGCGCTGATATGAAAGTTTCAGAGCAGTGTGGTATTGCAGCCGCAAAGGGTAATAAAATTCTTGGGTTGATTAGGAGAAATATAACATACAAGGAGAAAAAGCTTATTATACCTCTGTATAAAGCAATAGTTACGCCTCATGCATTTATAATACTGTAGACAAGCTTGGAGACCATATCGTATGAAAGATATAGATACGCTTGAAAGAATACAGAGGAAAGCAACTAAAATGAAGAATGACTGAAAGAATGTGGTTTAACAACCCTAGAGATAAAGAATGTGGTTTAACAACCCTAGAGATAAAGCAGTTAAGAAGAGATCAAATTGAAGTTTTTAAAATATTTAATGGGTATGAAAATATTGATAGAAATATTTTTTTCTCACTCTAGAAAGACAATAGAACTAGAGGACAAGAGGTAACATTAGTAAAGGATCAGTGTAGATTGGATATCAGGAAGTACTCGTTCTCACAGAGGACAATCAATGAATGGAACAAATTATCTACAGATTGTGTAACTGCTTACAGTGTGAATATCTTTAAAAACAAGGTTGATACATATCTCAGGTCCACTTGCCATCTGGGCCTTTGCCTTGGATGGCAATCTTGTTAAGTCTAATAATGTGACTAACAGGCTCAAACATCTTTAGTTGTGTCTTATAATGTGACTAACAGGCTCAAACATCTTAAATTGTGTCTTATAATGTGACTAACAGGCTCAAACATCTTTAGGTGTGGGTTACAATGTGGCTAACAGGCTCAAACATCTTTAGGTGTGTCTTATAATGTGACCAACAGGCTCAAACATCTTTAGGTGTGTCATATAATGTGACTAACAGGCTCAAACATCTTTAGTTGTGTCTTATAATGTGACTAACAGGCTCAAACATTTTTAGTTGTGTCTTATAATGTGACTAACAGGCTCAAACATCTTTAGGTGTGGCTTATAATGTGGCCAACAGGCTAAAACATCTTTAGGTGTGTCTTATAAAGTGACTAACAGGCTCAAACATCTTTAGTTGTGTCTTATAATGTGACCAACAGGCTCAAACATCTTTAGGTGTGTCTTATAATGTGACCAACAGGCTCAAACATCTTTAGGTGTGTCTTATAATGTGACTAACAGGTTCAAACATCTTTAGTTGTGTCTTATAATGTGACTAACAGGCTCAAACATCTTTAGGTGTGGCTTAAAATGTGGCTAACAGGCTCAAACATCTTTAGGTGTGTCTTATAATGTGACCAACAGACTCAAACATCTTTAGGTGTGTCTTATAATGTGACTAACAGGCTCAAACATCTTTAGTTGTGTCTTATAGTGTGACTAACAGGCTCAAACATCTTTAGTTGTGTCTTATAATGTGACTAACAGGCTCAAACATCTTTAGGTGAGGCTTGTAATGTGACTAACAGGCTCAAACATCTTTAGTTGTGTCTTATAATGTGACCAACAGGCTGAAACATCTTTAGGTGTGGCTTATAATGTGGCTAACAGGCTCAAACATCTTTAGGTGTGTCTTATAATGTGACCAACAGGCTGAAACATCTTTAGGTGTGTCTTATAATGTGACTAACAGGCTCAAACATCTTTAGTTGTGTCTTATAATGTGACTAACAGGCTCAAACATCTTTAGTTGTGTCTTATAATGTGACTAACAGGCTCAAACATCTTTAGGTGTGGCTTATAATGTGACCAACAGGCTCAAACATCTTTAGGTGTGTCTTATGATGTGACTAACAGGCTCAAACATGTTATGTCTTATAATGTGACCAACAGGCTCAAACATCTTTAGGTGTGTCTTATAATGTGACTAACAGGCTCAAACATCTTTAGTTGTGTCTTATAATGTGACCAACAGGCTCAAACATCTTTAGGTGTGTCTTATAATGTGACTAACAGGCTCAAACATCTTTAGGTGTGTCTTATAATGTGACTAACAGGCTCAAACATCTTTAGTTGTGTCTTATAATGTGACTAACAGGCTCAAACATCTTTAGGTGAGGCTTGTAATGTGACTAACAGGCTCAAAACATGTAGTTTATAATATAACAGGAAAGAAACTTGGCATAATTGCCAAATTGTACTACTGATGTGTACAATCAAAGTGTTAAATAATGTACTACTGATGTGTAGAATCAAAGTGTTAAATAATGTACTATTGATGTGTAGAATCAAAGTGTTAAACAAAACAATATTTCTAAACAAACTGTAAATAAGACATTTTTTAATAACAGACCATAACAAGATAATAAATGCCATTTATCAACTCTTGTGTAATGCATATTGTGTAATTATCTGATGTTTAAACAACTACTGTTAGTTAACATCTTACTGTAACAACTATTGTGTTACATGGCAACAGTTATTCCAGTGTAACAAATTTTGTTGATAGACAATCTGTAACCACTGCTCTGTAACGGATGTTAGTCTTATAACGTAACATAATGGTTGCTATATAACACATGTACAGACATCACCATGTACAGTGATTGCACCTCAACTAACACAGACTGTGACTGTTACTGGGGAACCAGACATGATTCAGTTCCCTGTGTGTGCGTTTGTAGTCGTGCAACATGATGTGAACACTAACACTGAATACACAGAGATACTCACGTGAACATGATGTGAACACTAACACTGAATACACAGAGATACTCACGTGAACATGATGTGAACACTAACACTGAATACACAGAGATACTCACGTGAACATGATGTGAACACTAACACTGAATACACAGAGATACTCACGTGAACATGTCACTGAAACAGTCACAGCAACTTGTCAAAACTGTCACACTGTCACCATGTATACAGGACACATCACTGTCACAGTGCAATATTACCATACTGTGAAATTGTCACCATGTATACAGGACATATCATTGTCACAGTGCAATATTACCATATTATGATATTATCACCACATGTACAGGACACATTATTGTCAGTGTAATATCACCATACTGTCACATTGTCACCACGAGTACAGGACACATCATTGTCACAGTGCAATATTACCATATCTGACAATGTCACCATATGTACAGGACACATCATTGTCACAGTGCAATGTTACCATATTCTGACATTGTAACCACGTGTAATGGACACATCATTGTCACAGTGCAATATTACCATATTCTGACATTGACATTTAAATATCTCAGTAACATGGGGCAATGTGAAGAATAACCAGGCTTTGAAATAACACCAAGAGTATTTCACCCCTGGTCATCAAACTACCACTGGTCATTGTGACTGAGGGTCATCACTCTACCACTGGTCATTGTGACTGAGGGTCCATCACTCTACCACTGGTCATTGTGACTGAGGGTAATCACTCTACCACTGGTCATTGTGACTGAGGGTCCATCACTCTACCACTGGTCATTGTGACTGAGGGTCCATCACTCTACCACTGGTCATTGTGACTGAGGGTCCATCACTCTACCATTGGTCATTGTGACTGAGGGTCCATCACTCTACCACTGGTCATTGTGACTGAGGGTCCATCACTCTACCATTGGTCATTGTGACTGAGGGTCCACCACTCTACCACTGGTCATTGTGACTGAGGGTCCATCACTCTACCATTGGTCATTGCGACTGAGGGTCCATCACTCTACCATTGGTCATTGTGACTGAGGGTCCATCACTCTACCATTGGTCATTGCGACTGAGGGTCCATCACTCTACCATTGGTCATTGCGACTGAGGGTCCATCACTCTACCACTGGTCATTGTGACTGAGGGTCCATCACTCTACCACTGGTCATTGTGACTGAGGGTCCATCACTCTACCACTGGTCATTGCGACTGAGGGTCCATCACTCTACCATTGGTCATTGCGACTGAGGGTCCATCACTCTACCACTGGTCATTGTGACTGAGGGTCCATCACTCTACCACTGGTCATTGTGACTGAGGGTCCATCACTCTACCACTGGTCATTGTGACTGAGGGTCCATCACTCTACCATTGGTCATTGCGACTGAGGGTCCATCACTCTACCATTGGTCATTGCGACTGAGGGTCCATCACTCTACCACTGGTCATTGTGACTGAGGGTCCATCACTCTACCACTGGTCATTGTGACTGAGGGTCCATCACTCTACCATTGGTCATTGTGACTGAGGGTCCATCACTCTACCATTGGTCATTGTGACTGAGGGTCCATCACTCTACCACTGGTCATTGTGACTGAGGGTAATCACTCTACCACTGGTCATTGTGACTGAGGGTCCATCACTCTACCACTGGTCATTGTGACTGAGGGTCCATCACTCTACCACTGGTCATTGTGACTGAGGGTCCATCACTCTACCATTGGTCATTGTGACTGAGGGTCCATCACTCTACCACTGGTCATTGTGACTTAGGGTCCATCACTCTACCACTGGTCATTGTGACTGAGGGTCCATCACTCTACCATTGGTCATTGTGACTGAAGGTCCATCACTCTACCACTGGTCATTGTGACTGAGGGTCCATCACTCTACCACTGGTCATTGTGACTGAGGGTCCATCACTCTACCACTGGTCATTGTGACTGAGGGTCCATCACTCTACCACTGGTCATTGTGACTGAGGGTCCATCACTCTACCACTGGTCATTGTGACTGAGGGTCCATGCACCACAAAGAAATATAAATTGCTTAAATATATAAATAAGTTAATTGTCTTATTTTGAATAAAAAAAAAATCATTGTATTTCCAGATATACACTATAATTATATATATATTTATATATATATATATATATATTTCCATATATATATGCTATATATGTATATATATATATATCATATCGGGAAATACCATCTATATATACATTTCCAGATATACGCTATATATATATACATTTATATATATATATGTATATATTTCCAGATATATGCTATATATATATATATACATATATATATATATATATATATATATATATATATTATTATGTATATATATTATATAATTATATATAAATATTTCCAGACATTTGCTATAAAAGAAATTATATATAATTATATATACATTTCCAGATATATGCTCTATATATATATATATATATATATATATAATAATAATAACTATTATAATAAAATTCATAAATCAATATAACTGTGATGCTTAGATATAGGTATGAGTTTTATGTGTAAATTATAGTATACCCAATATATATATATATATATATATATATATATATATATATATATATAAAGGTTATTGTTATAGTATTGTTATTACTATATTCAGAATAGAAGGAAGAATGACTGAAATATTGGCCCACCTGGAGTCTTTGGAGAAGACTGTCTTGGGCAGAAGGTCTTTGTCGACATAAACACAATTAGGGTAGTACCAGACAGTGAACTTGCCGTCAGCCAATGCTGCCAGCATGTTGTGATTGTCGTTCCACGCCATACTCTGGATCATTGTACCTGCACACAAGTCATTGGTGTATTACTGACGCCATCTGGTGATTAAGTATTGAATGAATATGATCCCTCCTAGTCATGTGATCGGTGCACATTCGGTTAACAATGATGGTGAAATCTTGGAAACTATATCATAAGAAGGATATAGATACACTTGAATTAATACAGAGGAGAGCCACTAAAATGATTCCAGAGACCTTAGTTATGAAGAACGACTGAAAGAATGTGGTTTAACGACCTTAGAGACAAGGCAGTTAAGAGGAGATCAAATTTAAGTGAAAAAATTACTCTCGATAAGTCAACGGCTTCCTTATCCACTTGCCATCTGGGCCTTTGTCTTGGATGGCAATTTTGCTAATTTTTTAAATTGGTTTATTTATACATGGCCTGTTTTTATTGCATGGTCTGTTTTATGCATGAAAAAAATGTATACTTAAAAAATATGATTAACTAGATATGGGACTAATCAATACCAGCAACAACAAAACCAGGAGTATTTCAGATAATTAAATGAGAACTGATAGCCTTTACACTACAACAACTAAACCGCAGTACAATTAGCATGCACCAAGACAATCAAACTGATGTCAACAACAACAACAACAACAATTATGATGAGAATACTAAATACGATGACGCACTCAGTTTGACGGTCTTCCTTGCACTGCCATAGACACGGACTTGGGTGAGATAGAGATCCCGGTTCTTGTCGATGAAGGCGAGTCTGCGTTCAGACGCCGGCCCGCTCTGGTCCAGGGCCACTTCCATGATGTCCATCTACAAGTGTTTAAATAGCTCATCACACGCCCTACTCATCACACGCCCTACTCATCACACGCCCTACTCATCACACGCCCTACTCATCACACGCCCTACTCATCTCACGCCCTACTCATCTCACGCCCTACTCATCACACGCCCTACTCATCACACGCCCTACTCATCACAAGCCCTACTCATCTCACGCCCTACTCATCTCACGCCCTACTCATCTCACGCCCTACTCATCACATGCCCTACTCATCACACGCCCTACTCATCTCACGCCCTACTCATCACACGCCCTATTCATCACACGCCCTACTCATCTCACACACTACTCATCACACGCCCTACTCATCACACGCCCTACTCATCACACGCCCTACTCATCACACGCCGTACTCATCACACGCCCTACTCATCACACGCCCTACTCATCACACACCCTACTCATCACACGCCCTACTCATCACACGCCCTACTCATCACACGCCCTACTCATCACACGCCCTACTCATCACACGCCGTACTCATCACACGCCCTACTCATCACACGCCCTACTCATCTCATGCCCTACTCATCTCACGCCCTACTCATCACACGCCCTACTCATCACACGCCCTACTCATCACACGCCCTACTCATCTCACGCCCTACTCATCACACGCCCTACTCATCACATGCCCTACTCATCTCACGCCCTACTCATCACATGCCCTAGTCATAATTTAACTCCCTATTATACTAATATATTAATATATTTTTTAACTAGCACCCATTGAAATACCTGTACAATGTGTACAGTGTTCTTATAATATTGTCACAATAAAATTTGCATAAAATAATTTTTAAAGTATGCAAATATTTCCGTGGGCTTAGTGTCTAAAGCACACTCCTTGACTGATGTAGCCCATCGGGAACCAGGTTCACTGATGTAGCCCATCGGGAACCAGGTTCACTGATGTAGCCCACCGGGAATCAGGTTCACTGATGTAGCCCATCTGGAATCAGGTTCACTGATGTAGCCCATTTGGAATCAGGTTTACTGATGTAGCCAATCAGGAATCAGGTTCACTGGTGTAGCCCATTGGGAGTCAGGTTTTCTGATGTAGCCCATCAGGATTCAGGTTCACTAATGTAGCCCATCGGGAATCAGGTTTTCTGATGTAGCCAATCAGGAATCAGGTTCACTGATGTAGCCCATCGGGAATCAGGTTTTCTGATGTAGCCCATCAGGATTCAGGTTCACTAATGTAGCCCATTGGGAACCAGGTTCACTGATGTAGCCCATCTGGAATCAGGTTCACTGATGTAGCCCATCGGGAATCAGGTTTACTGATGTAGCCCATCGGGAATCAGGTGATATTGAGATCTGTAGTGTGTGAGTTGAATCATTATGTGATGTTGAATTAATAAGAGTGTCTACTATTAAATCATCAAAAGAATTTACATCGGGCGACTTGTGAAAATCTCAATAGCTTTTATGTGATACTACAGGGAGCCTGACGACTGCAATGGACTCACTGATTGAAGGAAAGGCTTCCCAGTTACAGTAGTTAGGGAGACTCACTGATTGAAGGAAAGGCTTCCCAGTTACAGTAGTTAGGGAGACTCACTGATTGAAGGAAAGGCTTCCCAGTTACAGTAGTTAGGGAGACTCACTGATTGAAGGAAAGGCTTCCCAGTTACAGTAGTTAGGGAGACTCACTGATTGAAAGAAAGGCTTCCCAGTTACAGTAGTTAGGGAGACTCACTGATTGAAGGAAAGGCTTCCCAGTTACAGTAGTTAGGGAGACTCACTGATTGAAGGAAAGGCTTCCCAGTTACAGTAGTTAGGGAGACTCACTGATTGAAGGAAAGGCTTCCCAGTTACAGTAGTTAGGGAGACTCACTGATTGAAGGAAAGGCTTCCCAGTTACAGTAGTTAGGGAGACTCACTGATTGAAGGAAAGGTTTCCCAGTTACAGTAGTTATGGAGACTCACCGAGTGAAGGAAAGGTTTCCCATCTCCCAATGGTTTCCCAGTTGTCAGATCAAACAAATGCACGGCTGTCAAAAACACCACCAGACATTTCAAATGGCTATAAAATCTGGATATTTTGAATGCAATGCTAACACAAATGTCACAAATGTAATAGCTCTAATCAAGGTACTGTATCTATGCATGGCAGTTTCAGTTATGAAAGATCAATAAAGATTTAAGAATTCAACTGTGAATAGCTGAGACACAAATATGGTAGATACGTGTAGGAAATGTTGTTAAACCAATAAAGGTCCAGCTTTTATGCAGTCAGATACAACTGATCAGTCCTTTTCCTGTCAACCCTGATTGATTGACCAACATTCATATGTCATGACACTAATGATATGTTAGTTTATAAGAGCTAGTAATATCAATAATGACACTAATGATATATTAATTTATAAGAGCTAGTAATATCAATAATGACACTAATGATATATTAACTTATAAGAGCTAGTAATACCAGTAATGACACTAATGATAATAAAGTTAAACTATTTGCCCAACCTTTTTCATCCATCTTGTCCCGGATGGCGACTGTGTCATTGCTCAGAGAGACAGTCTGGTAGTTGAGGATGTCACAGCGCATCCCAGAGAACCGCGGGGTGCACACTAGACGCCCCTCGTACGAGTACACAAACACACTGGACTGGTCAACCAGCAGGAAGTACCTGGGACAGACAATGGTCAGTGCAAGGACAGTGTATCATGAGTGAGTGAGTGGTCAGCACATGGACAGTGAGTGGACCTTGCCACAGGGTTGAGCTTGGTTTACAAGTTGACCCAAGTAATTACACACAATTATTTGTAATGTTTTGTCAACTTCAATGTTTGTGTTTACACGGCACTTGACAAAACTGACTCGGTCTCAATAACAACAATCTTATCACTCAGTTATGACAAATATGAAACAAGGAATGTTTCTAACGTACTTTGTGTTGCAGTAATTATGGCTAGAACACTGGTGGCATGTAATATACTTTGTGTTGCAGTAACTATGGGTAGAACACAGGTAACATGTAATATACTTTGTGTTGCAGTAGCTATGGGTAGAACACAGGTAACATGTAATATACTTTGTGTTGCAGTAGCTATGGCTAGAACACTGGTGGCATGTAATATACTTTGTGTTGCAGTAGCTATGGGTAGAACACAGGTAACAAGTAATATACTTTGTGTTGCAGTAGCTATGGGTAGAACACAGGTAACATGTAATATACTTTGTGTTGCAGTAGCTATGGCTAGAACACTGGTGGCATGTAATATACTTTGTGTTGCAGTAGCTATGGGTAGAACACAGGTAACATGTAATATACTTTGTGTTGCAGTAGCTATGGGTAGAACACAGGTAACATGTAATATACTTTGTGTTGCAGTAGCTATGGCTAGAACACTGGTGGCATGTAATATACTTTGTGTTGCAGTAGCTATGGGTAGAACACAGGTAACATGTAATATACTTTGTGTTGCAGTAGCTATGGGTAGAACACAGGTAACATGTAATATACTTTGTGTTGCAGTAGCTATGGCTAGAACACTGGTGGCATGTAATATACTTTGTATCGCAGTAACTATGGGTAGAACATAGGTAACATGTAATATACTTTGTGTTGCAGTAACTATGGGTAGAACACAGGTAACATGTAATATACTTTGTGTTGCAGTAGCTATGGGTAGAACACAGGTAACATGTAATATACTTTGTGTTGCAGTAGCTATGGGTAGAACACAGGTAACATGTAATATACTTTGTGTTGCAGTAGCTATGGGTAGAACACAGGTAACATGTAATATACTTTGTGTTGCAGTAGCTATGGGTAGAACACAGGTAACATGTAATATACTTTGTGTCGCAGTAGCTATGGGTAGAACACAGGGAACATGTAATATACTTTGTGTTGCAGTAACTATGGCTAGAACACTGGTGGCATGTAATATACTTTGTGTTGCAGTAGCTATGGGTAGAACACAGGTAACATGTAATATACTTTGTGTTGCAGTAGTTATGGGTAGAACACAGGTAACATGTAAATATATTGAAAATACAAAGTCTGATCATTTGTGTAATAAAATCATGCTATATATCTATAACATCTTTACTACCAATATGTGTTTTAATGAAACATCTGTTTTTAAATAAATTTAACTAACCTCCAGAATGACTTACTTTGCAGCCTGTACCATGAGAGTAACATAATGACTTACGTTGTGGCCTGTACCATGAGAGTAACAGAATGACTCACTTTGCAGCCTGTACCATGAGAGTAACACAATGACTTACTTTGCGGCCTGTACCATGAGAGTAACAGAATGACTCACTTTGCGGCCTGTACCATGAGAGTAACACAATGACTTACTTTGTGGCCTGTACCATGAGAGTAACACAATGACTTACTCTGTGGCCTGTACCATGAGAGTAACACAATGACTTACTTTGTGGCCTGTACCATGAGAGTAACAGAATGACTCACTTTGCGGCCTGTACCATGAGAGTAACACAATGACTTACTTTGTGGCCTGTACCATGAGAGTAACAGAATGACTTATTTTGCGGCCTGTACCATGAGAGTAACACAATGACTTACTTTGTGGCCTGTACCATGAGAGTAACAGAATGACTCACTTTGCGGCCTGTACCATGAGAGTAACACAATGACTTACTTTGTGGCCTGTACCATGAGAGTAACAGAATTACTTATTTTGCGGCCTGTACCATGAGAGTAACATAATGACTTACTTTGCGGCCTGTACCATGAGAGTAACAGAATGACTTATTTTGCGGCCTGTACCATGAGAGTAACAGAATGACTTACTTTGCGGCCTGTACCATGAGAGTAACATAATGACTTACTTTGCGGCCTGTACCATGAGAGTAACAGAATGACTTACTTTGCGGCCTGTACCATGAGAGTAACAGAATGACTTACTTTGCGGCCTGTACCATGAGAGTAACAGAATGACTTACTTTGCGGCCTGTACCATGAGAGTAACGCTGCCTTCTTTCAAGTCAAATATCGTTGGTGTGTTCCAATTCTTCACACTGAAAGCAACAAATATTTAATGAAAAAATCTTCCTGTGTTGCAAACTAAATATAATAGTCTGTAAATCCACAGCTGTGTGGTGGATTATTTATGTTACAGTAACTGTGCCTCTGCCATTTGGGTCAAATGAAATATTCACCACTGCTGAAAGGTATTTCCAGCCATCTGAGTAAAAAGACCAGTAAAGGGTCTAAACGCAACTAAAACTGTGAAGAAGGAATGGAAAGATGCCAAGAAGGTTAGAGGACACTGTTCTATGGTGACAAGAAGGTTAGAGGACACTGTTCTTCATGGTGACAAGAAGGTTAGAGGACACTGTTCTATGGTGACAAGAAGGTTAGAGGACACTGTTCTATGGTGACAAGAAGGTTAGAGGACACTGTTCTATGGTGACAAGAAGGTTAGAGGACACTGTTCTTCATGGTGACAAGAAGGTTAGAGGACACTGTTCTTCATGGTGACAAGAAGGTTAGAGGACACTGTTCTTCATGGTGACAAGAAGGTTAGAGGACACTGTTCTTCATGGTGACAAAATCCATTGCAGACAATTATGACAAACAGCAGTGATTTCTGGTGGGAATAGAATGTTTAAACCAGGACAGTCAAATGATATTAAAACTGCTGTCTTAACCGAAAGAATACAAATTTAACAAAAGCAACCAAAAACATTGGTTTCGCCTCACAATTGAGGCAAGAAACCTAAAAAAATTGTTATCCTGTTTATCACACCAGATGGCGCTGTCACCTGTAGATGTAGCACTGCGATGACGTCGCAACGATGAGATGTTGGAAGCTGAGTGAGATCTTGATGATGCGATCACGAAACTCAAGTTTCTCCCTCGCCTCATTCGTCACGTTGCGCACATCAATTGTCTTTCTCCCCGACAACACAACCTCAAAACTCTGCCACTCGAGACGTCTGGAAATAAGGCAACTTACAATGGAACAAGCACAATCTTTGTTTACTGACAACACAACCTCAAAACTCTGCCACTCGAGACGTCTGGAAATAAGGCAACTTACAATGGAACAAGCACAATCTTTGTTTACTGACAACACAACTTCAAAACTCTTGAGACATAATTTTTTATTATCGAAGTTCCCTTAGCAAAAAAATCTATATAAATCTCAAGAATTCTACAGAGAACAGTAGAATTGTGTATGGACACAACAGAATACTACAGGTTACATAAAAATAGTTTATGTCAAATTATATTTTCTACAGATTTGTATATCATTTTTTAGAATTCTACAGATCGTTGCAGAATATTGTGTAGAAAATTATACAAACCACAAATCCTACAGCTATGTTCACAAAAATCCTATAGCATATTCCATAACAAATTTATAACAAATCTATAAAATATTTTCTGAATGCTACACAGTTGTGTCCACAATGAAAGAGGCATCATTGGGGAGAGGGTAAAGGGGGCATCATTGGGAAGAGGGTAAAGGGGGCATCGTTGGGAAGAGGGTAAAGGGGGCTTCACTGGGAAGAGGGTAAAGGGGGCTTCAGTGGGAAGAGGGTAAAGGGGGCTTCACTGGGAAGAGGGTAAGGGGGCTTCACTGGGAAGAGGGTTAAGGGGGGCTTCACTTGGAAGAGGGTAAAGGGGGCTTCATTTGGAAGAGGGTAAAGGGGGCTTCATTGGGAAGAGGGCTTCACTGGGAAGAGGGTAAAGGGGGCTTCACTGGGAAGTGGGCACTCTGCTATCTGCGTTCTAGTATCCTACCTGTCAATGACATGAGCGAAGATGACCTGTCCATTGCCACAGGCTCCTGCTATCTGAGTTCCGTCACTTGACCACGCGATGTTGAACACACTGCCCGTGTTTGGCTTCTCCAGCGCATGTGACCACTGAAACAAAGTCTCAGTTTCACCCCCAGCCATAGTTGCTCTACATACCCTACTCTTCTCCAGCACATGTGACCACTGAAACAAAGTCTCAGTTTCACCCCCAGCCAAAGTTGCCCTACATACCCTACTCTTCTCCAGCGCATGTGACCACTGAAACAAAGTCTCAGTTTCACCCCCAGCCATAGTTGCCCTACATACCCTACTCTTCTCCAGCACATGTGACCACTGAAACAAAGTCTCAGTTTCACCCCCAGCCAAAGTTGCCCTACATACCCTGCTCTTCTCCAGCACATGTGACCACTGAAACAAAGTCTCAGTTCCACCCCCAGCCAGAGTTGCTCTACATACCCTACTCTTCTCCAGCACATGTGACAACTGAAACAAAGTCTCAGTTTCACCCCCAGCCAAAGTTGCCCTACATACCCTGCTCTTCTCCAGCACATGTGACCACTGAAACAAAGTCTCAGTTCCACCCCCAGCCAGAGTTGCTCTATATACCCTACTCTTCTCCAGCACATGTGACCACTGAAACAAAGTCTCAGTTTCATCCCCAGCCAGAGTTGCCCTACATACCCTGCTCTTCTCCAGCACATGTGACCACTGAAACAAAGTCTCAGTTTCACCCCCAGCCAGAGTTGCTCTACATACCCTACTCTTCTCCAGCGCATGTGACCACTGAAACAAAGTCTCAGTTCCACCCCCAGCCATAGTTGCTCTACATACCCTACTCTTCTCCAGCGCATGTGACCACTGAAACAAAGTCTCAGTTCCACCCCCAGCCATAGTTGCTCTACATACCCTACTCTTCTCCAGCGCATGTGACCACTGAAACAAAGTCTCAGTTCCACCCCCAGCCATAGTTGCTCTACATACCCTACTCTTCTCCAGCGCATGTGACCACTGAAACAAAGTCTCAGTTCCACACCCAGCCATAGTTGCTCTACATACCCTACTCTTCTCCAGCGCATGTGACCACTGAAACAAAGTCTCAGTTCCACCCCCAGCCATAGTTGCTCTACATACCCTACTCTTCTCCAGCGCATGTGACCACTGAAACAAAGTCTCAGTTCCACCCCCAGCCATAGTTGCTCTACATACCCTACTCTTCTCCAGCGCATGTGACCACTGAAACAAAGTCTCAGTTCCACCCCCAGCCATAGTTGCTCTACATACCCTACTCTTCTCCAGCGCATGTGACCACTGAAACAAAGTCTCAGTTCCACACCCAGCCATAGTTGCTCTACATACCCTACTCTTCTCCAGCGCATGTGACCACTGAAACAAAGTCTCAGTTCCACCCCCAGCCATAGTTGCTCTACATACCCTACTCTTCTCCAGCGCATGTGACCACTGAAACAAAGTCTCAGTTCCACCCCCAGCCATAGTTGCTCTACATACCCTACTCTTCTCCAGCGCATGTGACCACTGAAACAAAGTCTCAGTTCCACACCCAGCCATAGTTGCTCTACATACCCTACTCTTCTCCAGCGCATGTGACCACTGAAACAAAGTCTCAGTTCCACCCCCAGCCATAGTTGCTCTACATACCCTACTCTTCTCCAGCGCATGTGACCACTGAAACAAAGTCTCAGTTCCACCCCCAGCCATAGTTGCTCTACATACCCTACTCTTCTCCAGCGCATGTGACCACTGAAACAAAGTCTCAGTTCCACCCCCAGCCAAAGTTGCCCTACATACCCTGCTCTTCTCCAGCACATGTGACCACTGAAACAAAGTCTCAGTTCCACCCCCAGCCAGAGTTGCCCTACATACCCTACTCTTCTCCAGCGCATGTGACCACTGAAACAAAGTCTCAGTTCCACCCCCAGCCAGAGTTGCCCTACATACCCTACTCTTCTCCAGCGCATGTGACCACTGAAACAAAGTCTCAGTTCCACCCCCAGCCAGAGTTGCCCTACATACCCTACTCTTCTCACATTGTGGGAAGTGTCGAATGAACAGTTTTACTCAACCCATAGTTGCCCTACATACCCCACTCTTGTCGCACAGCTGGAGGGTGTTGAATGAACAGTATTACCCCAGCAACAGTTGCCCTACATACCCCACTCTTGTCGCACAGCTGGAGGGTGTTGAATGAGCCGACAGCGAAGGTCTCCCCGTCGGGGCTCCACGCGAGGGAGGTGATGGGGTAGTCATGGAAGGCACTGCTGTACATCAGCCGACTGTAGCAGTCCCAAACCTGCGTGACACATACAAGTATGTTCTTGTACAGATTGGTGCCCAGTCCTTGGGACTGGTCAAGGCACTTTACACTTCACCCCCTGGCAGACCTGTTTACACTTCACCCCCTGGCAGACCTGTTTACATTTCACCCCCTGGCAGACCTGTTTACACTTCACCCCCTGGCAGACCTGTATACACTTCACCCCCTGGCAGACCTGTTTACACTTCACCCCCTGGCAGACCTGTTTACACTTCACCCCCTGGCAGACCTGTTTACACTTCACCCCCTGGCAGACCTGTTTACACTTCACCCCCTGGCAGACCTGTTTACACTTCACCCCCTGGCAGACCTGTTTACACTTCACCCCCTGGCAGACCTGTTTACACTTCACCCCCTGGCAGACCTGTTCATTCCAACACCATCCTGACTTTTCTGGGAAGCATTCAAATGCAAATACTGTGCGAAGACTATTCATTCACACATCCACCTCTGTCTGCAGCCAGATACTCTTTTATACAGCTGAGTGAACTAATGCAACGTGGGGTTTACAAAGTTGCCAAAGAATAAATGTACAAAGTTAGTGGAAGAGAGAATATACTTACAAAGTAACTGAGACAAAGAATAAACTTACAAAGTAACCGAGACAGAGAAAAAACTTACAAAGTAACCGAGTCAGAGAATAAACTTACAAAGTAACCGAGACAGAGAATAAACTTACAAAGTAACCGAGACTGAGAATAAACTTACAAAGTAATTGAGACAGAGAATAAACTTACAAAGTAACTGAGACAGAGAATAAACTTACAAAGTAACTGAGACAAAGAATAAACTTACAAAGTAACCGAGACTGAGAATAAACTTACAAAGTAATTGAGACAGAGAATAAACTTACAAAGTAACTGAGACAAAGAATAAACTTACAAAGTAACCGAGTCAGAGAATAAACTTACAAAGTAATTGAGACAGAGAATAAACTTACAAAGTAACTGAGACAGAGAATAAACTTACAAAGTAACTGAGACAAAGAATAAACTTACAAAGTAACCGAGTCAGAGAATAAACTTACAAAGTAATTGAGACAGAGAATAAACTTACAAAGTAACTGAGACAGAGAATAAACTTACAAAGTAACTGAGACAGAGAATAAACTTACAAAGTAACTGAGACAGAGAATAAACTTAGCAATCAGCCACTTTTATTTGCACAAAATATACAACTCAACAAATATATAAGACGAGTGTCTGCCAAGACAGTACCTTATACTTGCAGTCCTCCCCGGCTGACAGAAGCAGGTTGTTGACGGGATTCCAGGCAACTTTCAGGATGACCCCCTCATGGGCCTTCCACTACAACATATTGTACACAGATACGTAATACACACCTAAAAGTAACTAGAGGGTTAACTTAGATGTGTGATACAGACCTAAAAGTAACTAGACGGTTAACATAGAAGTGTGATACACACCTAAAAGTAACTAGAGGGTTAACTTAGATGTGTGATACAGACCTAAAAGTAACTAGAGGATTAACTTAGATATGTGATACACACCTAAAAGTAACTAGAGGGTTAACTTAGATATGTGATACAGACCTAAAAGTAACTAGAGGGTTAACTTAGATATGTGATACACACCTAAAAGTAACTAGAGGGTTAACTTAGATATGTGATACAGACCTAAAAGTAACTAGAGGGTTAACATAGATGTGTGATACAGACCTAAAAGTAACTAGAGGGTTAACTTAGATGTGTGATACACACCTAAAAGTAACTAGAGGGTTAACATAGATGTGTGACACACACCTAAAAGTAACTAGAGGGTTAACTTAGATATGTGATACACACCTAAAAGTAACTAGAGGGTTAACTTAGATATGTGATACAGACCTAAAAGTAACTAGAGGGTTAACTTAGATGTGTGATACAGACCTAAAAGTAACTAGAGGGTTAACATAGATGTGTGACACACACCTAAAAGTAACTAGAGGGTTAACTTAGATATGTGATACACACCTAAAAGTAACTAGAGGGTTAACTTAGATATGTGATACAGACCTAAAAGTAACTAGAGGGTTAACATAGATGTGTGATACAGACCTAAAAGTAACTAGAGGGTTAACTTAGATATGTGATACAGACCTAAAAGTAACTAGAGGGTTAACATAGATATGTGATACAGACCTAAAAGTAACTAGAGGGTTAACTTAGATATGTGATACAGACCTAAAAGTAACTAGAGAGTTAACTTAAATATGTGATACAGACCTAAAAGTAACTAGAGGGTTAACTTAGATATGTGATACACACCTAAAAGTAACTAGAGGGTTAACTTAAATATGTGATACAGACCTAAAAGTAACTAGAGGGTTAACTTAGATATGTGATACACACCTAAAAGTAACTAGAGGGTTAACTTAGATATGTGATACAGACCTAAAAGTAACTAGAGGGTTAACTTAGATATGTGATACAGACCTAAAAGTAACTAGAGAGTTAACTTAAATATGTGATACAGACCTAAAAGTAACTAGAGGGTTAACTTTGCATCGATGAGTCTCATTAACTGTAAAAATATATTTTAGTGCGGGTACTTTTTACGAGTACATGTGGCTGTTTGGCCCTACCTCTCGGACTGATGTGTTATTAGTTATTGGTTGACTAAAGTCTAGATACGTAACACCTTTATACATTGTGTGTTGTGTTACCATAATTTTCATTATGAATTGTTCATGAATGTTGGGTGGTTAGCCCACTTTTTCATTTATCATATTTGGCTGGGGGATCGAGTACCCCAGCCTTTCTGTTTGTACATGTGAATTGTATATAAGTCAGTAGTGGTACAGATAGTACTGGTAGTGGGTATCTGATAGGCATGATTTACTAATTATGTGTAAACACCTTTTGGCATGCTTACTGAGATTATTTGATGTATGTTATTTTGATGGTGCATGCTTGTCTAATTTCCTGCTCCTTAATTAATAAATCTAAATGTCATTCTTTGGCCTATTTCAATCTACGCTGGACTTGTGTTGTTATTTTGCATAAATAAGTATAAGTCACGGTGATGGTTAAATTTTGCAAACAATAAACTTTCCAGTTTATATCAACATAAATAATCAGTTTCAATAAAAAAATTGCAAAATACTTACTACATGTGAAGGGTTAAAACTTATTACATGTGAAGGGTTAAACATATTACATGTGAAGGGTTAAACATATTATGTCTGAAGGGTTAAACATATTACACATGAAGGGCTAAACATATTACACATGAAGGGTTAAACATATTACATGTGAAGGGTTAAACATTTCTAAGTATTTCACTTCACAGTGACTCTAGTATCGTATCATGATATGGCAGTGTGATAATGAATCGAATGGAAACCAAACAGTATACGACACATTTTTTACAAACATTAAAAGTCTACGGTCACGAATCGGGACGTAGGTGGGTCTAAAAAATTGCCTGCACACTGCCTGTTCGGTGCCTGTCGCGTGCCTGACTGGGAAGCTGTTCTAGCTTTAGAAGTTAATCATAGATAATCATTAGTAACTCATTGTGGGCACTGACCATGTTGGCCTTGGCGTTCTAGCCATGGGAGGTAACCATAGATAATCATTAGTAACTCATTGTGGGCACTGACCATGTTGGCCTTGGCGTTCTAGCCATGGAAGGTAACCATAGATAATCATTAGTAACTCATTGTGGGCACTGACCATGTTGGCCTTGGCGTTCTAGCCATGGAAGGTAGCCATAGATAATCATTAGTAACTCATTGTGGGCACTGACCATGTTGGCCTTGGCGTTCTAGCCATGGAAGGTAGCCATATATAATCATTAGTAACTCATTGTGGGCACTGACCATGTTGGCCTTGGCGTTCTAGCCATGGGAGGTAGCCATAGATAATCATTAGTAACTCATTGTGGGCACTGACCATGTTGGCCTTGGCGTTCTAGCCATGGAAGGAACCATAGATAATCATTAGTAACTCATTGTGGGCACTGACCATGTTGGCCTTGGCGTTCTAGCCATGGGAGGTAACCATAGATAATCATTAGTAACTCATTGTGGGCACTGACCATGTTGGCCTTGGCGTTCTAGCCATTGGAGGTAGCCATAGATAATCATTAGTAACTCATTGTGGGCACTGACCATGTTGGCCTTGGCGTTCTAGCCATGGGAGGTAGCCATAGATAATCATTAGTAACTCATTGTGGGCACTGACCATGTTGGCCTTGGCGTTCTAGCCATGGGAGGTAGCCATAGATAATCATTAGTAACTCACTGTGGGCACTGACCATGTTGGCCTTGGCGTTCTAGCCATGGAAGGTAACCATAGATAATCATTAGTAACTCATTGTGGGCACTGACCATGTTGGCCTTGGCGTTGGGCTGCATTGGCTTGATGACCAGCTGACGTCCACTAGTATAGAGTACTTGGTCAGACTCCGGCCCCCACGCAATGGAGTAGACTGGAGTAGCTGTCAAAATAGAAAGCCATGTTACATGTATAAAGCATGCTATAAAGAGAAGTACAGCAATGTTGTAACAACAGCAATGTTGTAACAATAACAATGTTGTAACAACAACAATGTTGTAACAACAGCAATGTTGTAACAACAACAATGTTGTAACAACAGCAATGTTGTAACAACATCAATGCTGTTACAACAGCAATGTTGTAACAACAGCAATGTTGTAACAACAGCAATGTTGTAACAATAGCGTAAATTAATATGAATCTTGTAAATACTCTGACATCTGATGGCAAGTAGCCAAGTACTAATCACAAGAGTTCACTAGTAAACAGTCTTTGCATCTTCAGTACGGTGGGTTTATATCTGACCATCACACCACATCTTATCATATGCCGTCGAATATCTCTACCTGTAAATATGTTCTTACAATCTTAACACAAATTATGTCAATTTGATTTGATTATGCCACAGTAATTTTGTTGTTTGCACATTTCGTTCAGCCAAATTTTAGGACCATTTTTGTTACAATGCTATACAAAAACAAAATAAAATTGAGGTACTGACACGCACGCATGCACACACTCACAGTATAAACATTAAATATTTGTAATTTCTTGAGCCAGATAAATACATCACTCCACCTACCATTCTGTGCCAGAGTTGACCGCAGCATTCCGCTACAAGACCACACCTTTACTTGACCATCTTCTCCCGCTGTCAACATGGACAACAACATGAGACAATATATGACCACACCTTTACTTGACCATCTTCTCCCGTTGTCAACATGGACAACAACATGAGACAATACATGACCACACCTTTACTTGACCATCTTCTCCCGCTGTCAACATGGACAACAACATGAGACAATACATGACCACACCTTTACTTGACCATCTTCTCCCGTTGTCAACATGGACAACAACATGAGACAATACATGACCACACCTTTACTTGACCATCTTCTCCCGCTGTCAACATGGACAACAACATGAGACAATACATGACCACACCTTTACTTGACCATCTTCTCCCACTGTCACTATAGACAACAACATGAGACAATACAAGACCACACCTTCACTTGACCATCTTCTCCCACTGTAAAAGTAACATTTTAGCGGAGAACAATATGTATATTCTACTGCGTTAATAGTCTTCTTGTGAGAGGTATCAGGTTTCATCAATCATCAATTTTTATTAACTAGTTATTTAATAGGCTGCTGTACTGTATTGTACTACTGCAGAGTATATAAGACACCTGGAATTCTGATGTAGTGTACATGGAACACCTGGAATTCTGCTGTAGTGTACATGGAACACCTGGAATTATACTGTAGTGTACATGGAACACCTGGAATTATACTGTAGTGTACATGGAATACCTGGAATTCTGCTGTAGTGTACATGGAACACCTGGAATTCTGCTGTAGTGTACATGGAACTTCTGGAATATTGCTGTAGAATATATAGGACATCTGATATACTACTGTAGAGTATATTGGACACCTGGAATACTGCTGTGGAATATATAGGACACCTGAAATACTGTTGTGGAGTATATAGGACACCTGGAATACCTCTTAGAATCCTTAAACTGGTCAGATTATTTCTATGGGACATTTTTAAAGATAACAATCCGTCACTGGAAGAAGACACCGTGGAATCTGTAGACATACAACTGATGGATAAAAAGGCCACTAACCTGTCAGAAGATCGGTGCCTGTGTAACTCCACCTAGTGGACAACACGGCCCCACGGTGCGCCTCCACACTCTTCTCAATGCGACCAGTGCGAGAAATCAAAAGGAATTTACCTGAAAGACACAGCAGGACGTCATTTAGCATTACAACTGAGTTCTGTACATGTTCCGTGATGCTACATTCCAGCCTGACATGGACAGAGAGAAGCTCTGTTTATACAGGTAGGGCTTCAGTGCTTGGGGGAATACTTCAGATGTTTATACATATAAATATAATGCTGTAAAGTAGTCTCTGCCTACAGTGGACACACCTGTATCCAAGCAAAAGTGTCCCTACATGGCAGATGTATCCTCATCAGAAGGATATGCCACCACCAAAACACCATATGTCACATAATAGACACAAAGGTTCCATGAGACCATGTCACGCAACAGTCACGGTGGGAACATGAAACGTTCTGGGACTTTTAACAACTGCATGCTAACGCAACAGCTCGACATTACTGTCCAGTGTCTAATCTCTTCAGTATGTCGACACGCTGTCCAAGACTCAGTATTTTCCTCTTTGGCGAAATAGCCATTCTCGTGATGATGCAAAACACGTCAATCATTTCAAAATATCTAATTGAAACTGCGCAGTTGTATTTAAAAAATCTGAGATAATCTTGCAGATAGTCTCGCCATTTTAGTTTCATTTTAACATTTTCAATTAAAACATTCATTTATTAATTTTCCTGCGCGCACTGTTTGTCTGCCATTTTGAAAATAAATAAAGAAAATATTGTGAAATTAGATTGTTGTCCGCCTTAGCAGGGAAAGAAAACCAAAAAAGTGTTCGCTGTCCGCGTTTAACAGGTGTCCGCTCATTACAGGGACGTTTAAGTTGTAAATCAGTCCGTACATTGAGAAACTGTCCATACATAGCAGGTGTCCGCTGGTCAGAGAGTCTGCTGAAGGCAGTGACCACTGTATTACATGGACACAGAGTAGCTGTATATACTTGTCAGATCTGGTCTGATCTAAGTTAGTAATACAACGCTTTTAACAAAAGCGTGTTCTCTTGCATTAAACCAACTACTCGTAGGCTTTTGTTTCTTCAAAAATGTCTAAACAAACCACATTTTCAGGTGGTTTTTTTCCCTAGTAAATTTGTTGCCTGACACAGCTCCAGTAGGCTGCAGCTATTTCAGGCAATATCCATTTTTCTACCATTTTATGCAGCAAAGTTGTGAATAATTTTTATGCCTTCAATTATTGTGCATTTACCACCACTAAATGTGCACATTTATTGTGCATTCACCACCACTAAATGTGCACATTTATTGTGCATTCACCACCACTAAATGTGCACATTTATTGTGAATTCACCACCACTAAATGTGCACATTTATTGTGCATTCACCACCACTAAACGTGCACATTTATTGTGCATTCACCACCACTAAATGTGCACATTTATTGTGTATTCACCACAACTAAATGTGCACATTTTTAGTGAAAACTTTCAGTAAAATTGACTGATATTGTAAAAAAAGGGTAGGTAGAACATAAACATGTATGTGAGTCATGTGACAGTTATTGACAACATGAACTAACTGTCTGTGGTGACAAACGTGACAGTGTACAACAACGTAAACTTACCGTCTGTTGTGCCAAGGACAAACATGTCTGAGGACGAGTGTTTCTTTGCGATGCCCCCCGCCCCGCTGCCCCCCAGCCGGGGGTACCAATGCATGTCGGTGGGGTAAGTGTCATCAGAGAGCTTGGTGAGGACAGTATTGTCGTCATCGTTGAGCAGGTTCCATCTCAGGATCTGGTGGTCATCGCTGCTCGTGTATACCTCGTCGGGGCTGGTCCAGCCAACACAGCTCACCAGTTCACTATGTGTCCAGTGGTCAAGAAATGTCTACATTTCTAGCAAGTGTCCAGATGTTCTTAAATGTGCAACGTTTTACTGAACTTTGTTCATAACTGCAGTAAAATAATTAGGTAAGTAATTAAGTATGCTTCCTTTGGCTTGGTAATACATTTATAAACTAGTACAAAAGGCATCAGAATAGGGGCCAATTACATTAAATCAATTCTAATTACACACCAATTATAAACACCTATTTTAATTACACAGTTTACACCTAAAAAATATGAATTCCAGTTTAATACCAATTCTGATTATCAATTCCTTATCGAAATAAAATATGAATAGAGCTACCATAGACATGCTCAGTACAAAAATCCATCTATTTTAGTGCAGCTTTATTTAATGTCTGCAAATTATAGTACATAATGGAATAGAAATTTGATATATGCAACATATTATATTTTATGTATTATCCATAGTGAATAATTTGAGTTAAAAAGTAACACAATGTAACTAAAAAAGTAATTGAAAATACCAATTACATTTTCACCATGTCTGCCAGGACTGTCACCATGAACCATACTAGTGTTGAATCTACAGACAGTACACAAGGCAGATTGTTATGAATGGTGATAAGACAGATGTTGGTTTCATTATGCAACATAATTACAGTCAACAAGGCTTTGGACTTTTGGTCCATGTAGAAACATTTTAAATGTTGATTTAGGTGTTTATAGTCATCCAAAAAGCTGTTGCAAAATATTGTTGTAAGCAACTGAAAAAGGATATGTTTAGGTTCTTTTTGAAGGCGTGTCTTTAACTTCATGTCTGTCTGCAGGTGTGTCGTCTCAGCGACTATCTGTCAGCATTACTTGTACCAGCAGGTGTCTGAAATACAAGTGAGGTTATGGTCACGTGATAATCAGGCGTGATAAGTGCCAACGTTAAATGTCTACTCCTAAAACACTTTTCTGGTGCTGACAAACACTGTGCTTGCGTCATGTCAACCAACTGATCATCTGTGTACAATATTACACTAGATGGCTTACCATTGCATTAGATGATTTCCTGAATAAAGGCGTGACTGTGCATAATAGACAGAAGTGTCCGTAAGTCATCGGCGGCGTTTTTTCTGTTAAAATTACACTGATCATCTTTCACAAGTGTACCTTATATTGTACACCTGGCGAAGAATGGTGGAATCATCCTAAACCATACCTTTGTACACCCTCACTGCGTTGTTTCTTACAATTTCTGTACGCAGTTTGGAAGTCGGGGAAAGTTTCGATACATTCGTCTAGTATACAATTTTGTATATGGTTGCGGTTCAAGAGGCATGTTTTTTTAACACTTTTTCCATATACTGGCTGATTCACTCCACAAATGTGCCATTTAAAATAAATTTCACATGCCTTAAATTTAATTAAAAGTTGGGGACTATGTTCTACGTTTTTGCAGTTGGTTGTCATTGGTTTTAAATAATAAAATTTCCATTTGTTGTTTTATACGATGACGTAAACAATACTTATATAATATAATGTGCACAGTGGAGAACGAGGAAACGAGGAACTGTAAGGTAAGATCACGGTCACTTACCATTTAAACACTGTCCACAACCATCCAATATCGCTGCTGAATACGTTTTAAATAATAAAGTAAAAATTTTGGGTTAATGTGGAACTATATCAATAAATAAAACAAAGAATGAATTAAAAAAGGAGATTGTGTTGTTATTATTATATTCCAGGGTTAATGTGGAACTAGATCAATAAATAAAACAAAGAATCAATTAAAAAAGGAGATCTGATCTCTCTTATGAATATCTGATCTCTCTTATGAATTTATGTAAGATATTGCTAATTATATGGCTAATTGAACAGAGAAATTATAGACATCATTTATGCATAGAAAGAACAACAAAATCATGAGTAATGTTACATAACATTTTATTTTAGTTTCATTTTAATATTTTCAATTAAAACATTCATTTATAATACCGGTAGTCCTATTCTGAGTCAAAGTTGCTAATATATTCACAACTTACCATTTCATGTCAATCTGACAATCTCTACACAACAATTTACCATTTCATGCGAGTTCAGTCACATTATGCGTGTTATTCAGCAATCGGACAATTTCCACACAACAATTTAACATAGTATTATTAGCTTGTTATGCACACTCACTTGTCCATTGTCATTGTTTAGAAAACAAGCCATTGTCATTGTTTAGAAAACAAGCCCAGTGAGTAGTGTTGTGGCTCACTGTCAGCTCAAAGCAGTAATCAGATTTTTACTTTGGGCAGTACTGGGACAGAGCTGAAATATTCTTTGATATTGAGCCCCAGTCTGCAGAATGACATTGAAACAAGGGGAGCCTTTGACTGGGCAATTGTTTTGCTTAATCTTAACTCCAAGAACTCCACAAAGAAATCCTTGCCTAGCCTTTTATTGCCTTCCAAATTGTCACTGACACCTTACCCTATTGTCACTGACACCTTACCCAAACTCAGTTCATTGATGTCCTCTCCAATATTATAGCTGGTATACACTTACACCCCAGCCACTTTCCTTTATGGTTTCCCAATTGTAAATGACACCTGCAGGCCTGGACATTAAACTGTTGTATCCAGTGGCCCATTGGGCCAGTATATTTTAAAAGTTAAAAAGTTACCCCAAAAAAAGTTACTGGCCCAATTTTTTTTATTAAAATACAAATTTTTTGATACATTGCATTACAAACCGATGATGCGAGTTTGGTCGTGATTTATTTTACCGTTGGTGATTTACTGTTATGCTTTCTGTCAGTATTCTGCATGGCAGACAATGTTGCTGCTAGAATCGTTTGAGAATTAGATGCCCCTGTCAAAGCCGCAGCAGGTCGCATTTTGAGAACGACGGGTGATGCCGCCGCGTGCATATTGTCGGCATTTTTTACAATCCTTATCTAGTTACAGCTAGTTATACTAAAAAAATATGACCAGCGAATCGGACTTGACACTGTATATAACTATAACTGTTACAATTGAGTTTTATTTCTTTCGAATATAAACTTTGGACTGGAGTACAAAGTTACGGTAAACTCGGCTATCTGCACCCTAGGAGTCAGACCACAGTTGAAAATTGCATTGATGGCCATGTTAACGTTTTGTTAGATTATAAGAAAACGTGACCACTAAAAATTCTGAAACTTTTTCACAGCAACTGCCATCATCTCATTGACATGCTGACTAAGTTTTATCAAAATCACATACCTCCAGCTCTTTTAAAACGCCCCGACGTGCGATGCCCATAAATTTTGACAAAAATAGCCTTGTATTCATGCGCCCACGTGGCCCATAGCAGAAAAATTCCCATAAATCCCTCCGCCTGTTAAACTCTCAAAAAAATGCACCATTTCACAGACAATAGATCATGTACACTAGATTTACATAGCACTGCGAACCAATGAAGCCTGCTTACTGTCCCTTTGAATATACTAATGAGTTTATTTTTAAATTAGTATTCATATAAATGCTTGATTTTAAACCAAACATTGCATAACTTTGTAAGAAAATTGGAATTTTTTCACATTTAACAGTATTTAGGGTAAATTCCAATGTGTCAGGTTTGTCAAATTTTATTGTTTATGTGACTGCTTTCATACTTCTAGTTGATAAGATACAAGGCGAACGGCTTGATTTCGATACGCCACCATAAAAGGGTATCACATGACCAGATGCCAGTCGCGGCCAGATTTGAAAAAGCTGATCTATGCAGTGCTTCCAGTGGGTGTGACACAACCAAAATACAACTATTCTGTCCAAATTTGTTACACAATGTTGTTAACGCACTGGGCCACAAGACAAATATCACCAATGACCGCTCTAGTCCAAAATGGTTACCTGTTCCGTCACATACTTATGTCATACCCCCTAATTTTCGCAAACTTTCCATTTTGGCATCCGATCTGTATCATGATGTTCGTGATTGCTACTGCTGTCTGCCTTTTCCAAGCAAACTGTTCACTTTTTCTATCAACCTGTGCCTATGAGAATGATTATATCTTATGTTAACCACTTCAGAGTTTTGGTTAGCTAGGGATGGGGTTAGCCAGGCATGTGGTTAGCTAGAGATGGGGTTAGTTATGGTTAGGGTTGCAAAGTACTGCACACAACATGAAATTGGTATTGATATGTGGTGAATAGACATTTTGGAAAGGCAACAGTTATTGTTGATATTAAAAATTGCTTATTGTAGACTTTTAACTTAACACAAGCTCTATAATGCTATTTTAGCATATGAAAAATAAAAAAATTGTATTTATTAGCAATGAAATATCATATTAAACATCAACTTGCGCAATATATCAGCTCGTGCACATCAAACGTTATAGTACAAAACTAAAATGTACATTTATTTGACATGTTTTATATTTAGTAGATCAGTTATAGGACACCTCCTAAGGGAGACTGTTAAACAGTTTAAATAGTAGCGGCGTTTAACCAGTAGCGGCGTTTAACCAGTAATGATCTTGTTCACTAGATGGAATCAATAACATATATAATAATATAATATTATCCAGTCTGACACAGACAATTGTCTAAGTCAAACACACACAACATGGGACAGGTTAGCAACCGTTTTTATTTATTTATTTATTTTCCAAAATATGAGCCCTAATTACATTATCATAATTGTAAATTATAAAAATTATAAGAAATTTTTTATAACAAACTAATAATTCATCCAAATTACGTGTAATATCCACAATTAAGCTAATAACAACGACCAAAACATAAGCATATCAACATTTTATAACTGTGTTTGTGACCCCGACTTCCGTCTATTTGGAGTCAGACCACAGTTGAAAATTGCATTGGTGGCCATGTTAACGTTTTGTTAGATTATAAGAAAACGTGACCACTAAAAATTCTGAAACTTTTTCACAGCAACTGCCATCATCTCATTGACATGCTGACCATGCTGACCAAGTTTTATCAAAATCACATACCTCCAGCTCTTTTAAAACGCCCCGACGTGCGATGCCCATCAATTTTGACAAAAATAGCCTTGTATTCATGCGCCCACGTGGCCCATAGCAGAAAAATTCCCATAAATCCCTCCGCCTGTTAAACTCTAAAAAAAATGCACCATTTCACAGACAATAGCTTCTACAAACAAACCTGTGAATATGCCTGCTCAATTGCACTTATGTCACATCATATGAATTCTTTAAATTCACATATCGCAAATTAATACGCCCTACATTCGTGTGAAACAATAAACAGGAAGGTCAACTGTGGTCTTACCCCCCTAGCAGGTTCTGGAATGTATGTTAGGCGCTGTCGTGACACCTAGCGGACAGTCTGTGAACCAGTCAGTTTATATGAAATCAGTACATCGAAGGCGTATTGCGATAGCCGATACGTATCAGAAGAAAATACTGCGATATATCGTATACTGGTAACACAGCGCAACCCTAGAAAAATATAGGTGTTCGCAATGCATGAGCTTCACAAAAAGTCTGCATGTCATCGTCATTAGCAACGCCATGCAGACTTGTTGTGAGGGTCGTACATATCTGTGTTTAATTGTATCACGGGGGTGGATGGCAAGAACAAGCAATTGAAATGATGACCTGTTGATGTGACTAATCATAAAATTATCTGAAACTATGATTGCCATGCTCATGCAAATTTGAACACAATAAAAATTGTAGTTGCATAGAATGTTGACAGGATAGTAATGCATTAATACATTGATTTTAAATTACAGTCTACACATTAAATAAAATGGCACATCTTTTTAAGTTTCCGGTGCTTTAAAGTTATATATCAGAAAGGTATTATGTCAGAAAGGCATTTCTGACAGTTTCTGACTAGGCGGTAAATACCACAGTATTTACTGTTTCATCAAAAATGTGCCAACCTTGCTTTATTCACAAAAAGAAACACCTTGGGACAGTCATTTGGGCCGAAAGCACTGTGCCTGTTGTTCACAGGGGCTGGATTCACCAGAGAATTAACCAATGAATGCGGACCGAAATCACCTGTATCCCAAAAGTGCATAGTGACTAGTGGCGGAGTACGCTGTGGCTAAAAACTATCACTAGGTGAACATGACTATGTCTTATTTATGAAATTACGGCACTAATACACTAAGGACAATTCGTAGGACCTACACAGACAAAAGCATGAAAAACATTAAAACCTTATACATCTCCTTGGTCCGACCCATCATCGAAAACTGCCAACAGGCATGGTGCCCACATCTTTAGAAAGATATAGACAAATTAGAAAGTGTCCAGAGGAGGACCACTAAGATGATCACTGGAATCTCTAAGTTTTCAAGATTGTTAATGGATTTACTGACATAGACACCAAGAGAATATTCAAGCTAATCCATACCCCCCACCCATGAAGACACACAAGTCAATAGTTTGACACCACAGTCGACTAGATGCATGCCACAAGTTCTTTTCACAGCGAGTAATCAAGCCATGGAATACCCTACCAAGCGATTGTGTCTATGTACAAACAGTAAACAATTTCAAAACAAAATATCAAAATTACTGCCACAACCACTGATTAGGGGGCTTTATATGAGCCAGAAGGCTCCCTGCCACCAAACCCTTTCAATGACAATGTATGATTCTTGACGTTTACCGATCATCTCTAATTGGTGTCCCCCTCTGTCTACTACTCTAGGGTGTCTAACTGCTGTAGTACTGAGGTATTTGCTTACATGGTTAGTCGAAATTGCTTTATTAAATGATAAATTGCTTGCCTGTCGGCTTTTTCGTTCGCGTTGCCAATGTAAACGTTCGTAAATTCAACCATTCATCGCCTGTGCATTTAAAAGTGAGCGCGTTTTCCACGAAACAATAATTGCGTAAAACAAAACGAAGAGTTAGTGGTTAACTTCATGGGCAGCTGTATATTTCGAAATATTAAAAGCAAAAAAACACAATACTTACAATTGCCAGAGATTTTTAATCACGGCTAGTTGTGCCTGTCCGTCTTCCGTAATATTTTCGCTGGAATGCAAAGTCTGCGCATGACCGGATGGGTAAATATACTATAATAAGAACCCAGTCGCAGTAAACGAAACATAGTTGATATTTAACAAGGCTGGCATCCTCAGTTACAAGTTCCAGATGGCAAGTGGGCAACGAAACCATTGGCTTATCGAGAATCCAACAAATTGTTCATCTATGCATATCCCGCTCATATCAGATATCAATCAATTAAATTTTTAAACATATTCACATTGCTAGCATCAACACAATCATTTGACAGTTTGTTCCATTTGTTTATCGTCCGCTGTGATAATGGTACTTCTCACAACCAACCTACACTGACTGTTCCTCATACATATATATATATATTCCTTTCGTCTTTGTTCGCTGTTTTCGTCTTCGATTCGTTAAAGAATTGCACTATGGCATCGAAAGAAGCTTATTTAGCTACCGAGTTGGATCGTGCGATGGGTGCAATCTCGATCGAGGACAGCAATGTAGCTGCCGTGATTGAAGATTACTTCGAAGGCCGCGTCGAGCCCGTGGAAGTCGCCTCGGCAGGGGCAGGGGAAGACCACATTGAGCATGCACTGGTTGGCTCAGCGCCAGCGGGAGCGGACTTTCCAAATTGGGGAAACTGACATTGTGTAATGTTATTATATATGTAATGTGTAAATAATGTTTTATTTTCAGATATTTCAGGGATTTACTTTAGGGGTTCGGCTCCCAGTGCTCGCGGTAGTCTCCGGGAATACCAAACCTGGTAGTAAATGAGGTGGCATTCAATAAATAATACGTTTTTCCACTTTATACTTCTGCATCTTATTTATACACACGTACTGGAGGAACATACAAAATTTAATTCCATTTGGAGCATTATTACTATGGGAGAAGCAATTTTTCAATGCTGTTTTATAAAGCTGCTTTTCTCAAAACTGTTATTCCAAGAACGTGTACACTAAAAGTGTAATATCTTGGCCCAGGAGTAAGATACACTGCTCATGTTGGTGTCATTTTAAAGCTGTGTATCTCATCTATTTGAATCTATAATAAAATGATGTAAACTTGTCGACAAGAGTCTGGTTTTGGCGTGTGGCATCATATATATATATATATATATATATATATATATATATATATATATATATATATATATATATATATATATATATATATATATATATATATATATATATATATACATATATATATATGTATATATATATATAAGCCTGGACATAATATATATATATATATATATATGTATATATATATATATATATATATATATATGTACGTATGTATGTATGTATGTATGTATGTATGTATGTATCTATATATATGTATATATATATATATATATATATATATATATATATATATATATATGTATATATGTATATATATATATATGTGTATATATGTATACATATATATATATATTATATAATGTCCAGGCTTCCATACAGGAGTACTGATTCCACAGTTGCCACGAAGAGACGTCCCTTGAGGTTCCCAGAGATATTTTATTTAGGCCTTTTCTGATTCATATGTCCTCAGTAGAATCTACCCATGAACCTAGGAATTTGAAGTCATTCATCTCGTTCAGCTTTGTGCCATCAACAGTTTCAGCTCTAACTGTACTTCTGTGTTGTACTTGGGTCTTTTTGGCATTAATGCCCAGGCAGAGTTTTTGACATTCCTTTTCAACTCGGTTCACTGTTCACTCCTGTGCTTGCTTTATTTGGTCAGACAGTAAGGCGATGTCATCCTCAAAGTCTACGTCTGTTATCATCTCTGGTTTAACTTGCTTTATTTGGTCAGACAGTAAGGCGATGTCATCCTCAAAGTCTAGGTCTGTTATCATCTCTGGTTTAACTTGCTTTATTTGGTCAGGCAGTAAGGCGATGTCATCCTCAAAGTCTAGGTCTGTTATCATCTCTGGTTTAACTTGCTTTATTTGGTCAGGCAGTAAGGCGATGTCATCCTCAAAGTCTAGGTCTGTTATCATCTCTGGTTTAACTTGCTTTATTTGGTCAGGCAGTAAGGCGATGTCATCCTCAAAGTCTACGTCTGTTACCATCTCTGGTTTAACTTGCTTTATTTGGTCAGGCAGTAAGGCGATGTCATCCTCAAAGTCTACGTCTGTTACCATATCTGGTTTAACTTGCTTTATTTGGTCAGGCAGTAAGGCGATGTCATCCTCAAAGTCTAGGTCTGTTATCATCTCTGGTTTAACTCTTCTACAAAAATTAAAAGCCCATGGAATCGGGGATGGCATAATTGACTGGATAAAACAATGGCTGACTGACAGAAGACAGCGTGTTGTAGTAGATGGGGAGGTTTCAAACTGGAAATCAGTTTGGAGTGGGGTACCACAAGGATATATATATATATGTGTGTTGCTTGTTATATTATCGTTCAAGTCATCGATATATGTATATATATATATATATATATATATATATATATATATATATATATATATACATATATCAATGACTTGAACGATAGTATAACAAGCAACATACTGAAAGTTGCAGATGACGACACAAGTGTTAAGAAGGGTTAACAATTATGGTGATAAACAACATTTACAAAACGATCTAGACAAATTAGTTAAATGGTCTGAGAAATGGCAGATGTTCAATTTTGGGAAATGTAAATGCCTACATACAAGACACAGGAACTAGTGTGTAAACTATAAAGTGGGAGATACTGTTCTGGGTACTACTGTAAATGAAAAGGACTAAGTTACAATAAGTGTTGATATGAAAGTTTCAGAGCAGTGTGGTATTGCAGCTTCAAAGGGTAATACAATTCTTGGGTTGATTAGGAGAAATATAACTAACAAGGATAAAAAGCTAACTATACCTCTGTATAAAGCAATAGTTAGACCTCATTTACTGTATACAAGCTTGGAGACCATATCATATGACGGATATAGATCCACTTGAAAGAGTACAGAGGAGAGCAACTAAAATGATTCCATAACTAAGAGACCTTAGTTATGAAGAATGACAAAGAATGTGGTTTAACAACCCCAGAGAACAGGAGGTTAAGAGGACATCAAATTAAAGTTTTTAAGATATTGAAGATATTGGTTATGAAAATATTGATAGAAATATTTTTTCAAGCAAGAAAGATAATAGAACTAGAGGACATGAGGTAACATTAGTAAAGGATCAGTGTAGATTGGATATCAGGAAGAATCTTTTTATTAACAAAATATCATGTTCAGGCCAGACTGAAAGTAAGTTATTGCTGGTGTTGCTATGCCAGGGGTAATATATATTACGCAGTGCGTGTGTGCGTGCGTGCGTGCGTGCGTGCGTGCGTGCGTGCGTGCGTGCGTGTATATGCGACATTGGAAAAAATATGAGGGACATTTGAGTAAGAACTCCACATTATTCAATCAGAGAAATAATGTATATCATAAAGTGGAATCAACCAGTTTGGCCTAAAATTTCTTAAATATATATTTTATAATCCTACATGTGTACAGTTTACATAATTTATAAGCCTATATAATTTGATATATATATATTAGTGGACACGGATTGATGCACACAAAAAAGGCACGCGAGCGCATGCACACACGCATGCACACCATGATCAACACATTAAATATTGTTGCTACAAAAATTATTTTTATATCTATCATTAATTCATAATTTTTAAGGAACTAAACCAGCACCGAAACAACAAAGACACACAAGTATTAAATGACATCTTGTATTTATACAACGCACTATTATGTACAGTCCACAGTAGATGTCAGTGACGTGCACGGAGCAAACAAGAGAGCTAACACACAAACTCGGCGCATTTTCCACCCTACCACAAATATCCGCCAACCAACCCAGTCACACCAAAACATCCCACAGGAAAATATACTCGCTGGCAAATACTCCTACTACAATGTTTACTATCTGTAACATTCTTGCACTTAGTATTCACAGTAATAAAAAATTATTGACATACATACTACAGAGCTGGCTCCTCAACTGATTTATTGACATACATACTACAGAGCTGGCTCCTCAACTGATTTATTGACATACATACTACAGAGCTGGCTCCTCAACTGATTTATTGACATACATACTACAGAGCTGGCTCCTCAACTGATTTAGCACACCACAAATCAGTTTTGTTGATGCTAAAATCTGTAGTGTGTGAATAATGAAAAGTGATATGCAGAGTTGGTTTAACAAAATATATACTTCCGCTACAAATCATCAAAAGACGAGACCGACTGTTGCACTTTTAAAAGTGTGTACAGCCTTTTATAGTTTACAGAGGCACTTTAAAATTACTTTTTGTTCAGTCGAACAAACATTAGTGTAATAGTTTGTTGGATGATTTCTTCAAAACTGACACAAACGCACTAGCATATCTCAGTTGATACTTGTCAGGAAACGAGACAGAAACGAGTGAAATAATCGAATTGAGGAGACAGCTCTAAAGGCATTGTGGGATATACAAATAAAGCTGTTCGCAGATGGCCACTGCAGAGAGAGCAGCACTACTCAGAAGACAAGAATATATATTGGTAGCTGTTTAATAACGTGCAATCAAGTCTTGTATGACGTTGTGTTCTGGCAAGGTTCCGCACAACTACGTTGTCGACCAATTTTAATATTTTTGCCCTACAGTGCAGCAACTAATAAATGACGCACTACCAAGATCTACAGAGCCAGCAACACACTGAATGAGTTTAACAGGCAAAATACAACTGCTGTGGTAGGCCATGACAATAGTATTATTTCTACGACTGTGCAAACCTTTCCTGAACACTGAAACAGTGTAAGCTCTAGAGACCTGCTAAGTAACCACAGCAACAGTGTCGACACGCTAGTGTCGCCCTCACAACAGTCGGTGTTTAAAGAACAAACCAAGCCCATTTTTTCCGCCCATTCTAACAGATAATAACATTTTAATAAAAAAATAATCCAGATAATCTGATGGACAGACACAAACCACCAAGTGTCAATGACGAAAACAACACACGTACTTCCGAAACCCGTCAAGTGTTCAGTTCGACACGGACCCCCATGTAACATCCACAGATATCCATGGGCCCCCATGTAACGTCCACGGTCGCCCATGTAACGTCTACGGACCCCCATGTAACATCCACAGATATCCATGTAACATCCATGGGCCCCCATGTAACGTCCACGGTCGCCCATGTAACGTCTACGGACCCCATGTAACGTCCATGGACCCCCCTGTAACGTCCATGGACCTCCATGTAACGTCCATGGGCCCTCATGTAACGTCCAACCTCTCAAACTGAACTAGTCCTGACTTGGATATGAAACCATGACATTAGTTTTTATTATTCGATTTCTGAAAAATTAATATTATTATTATATTATTGTTATATTATCATCAAACGTTTCTATACACCACATTCTATATCCCGATCACAATGTGTGACAAATAGTAACAAATATGGTTGTAATCACATGACATTACTTAACCCTCGTGTTTGAGAAAACCAACACAGCATGCAATTAATACATCCACAAAACATTAAGTGGAAACTTTAGTACAAAGTAAACACATTTACATAGCCAGAACACGACCCAACTTTGGTACGGCTGAAATGAATAAAATAAAAGTTTACACAGTTGTCATTTGGCGCACACAGCATTCAACAATTTCACCTCATTTCCCGATTCCTGGAATGATGTTTCCGAATCCAAATCTACAAGGAATATATTCATACTTGCCCATATAGGCTGTGTGTCTGGCAGATTTGGCTATTTCTAGCATTGATATTGAAAGTATAAGTCATACCTTCCAAAAGAATCTATTTCTAGCATTGAGATTGAAAGTATAAGTCATACCTTCCAAAAGAATCTATTTCTAGCATTGAGATTGAAAGTATAAGTCATACCTTCCAAAAGAATCTATTTCTAGCATTGAGATTGAAAGTATAAGTCATACCTTCCAAAAGAATCTTCGGATAGGCCGGGCCAACAGTAGGTCAAATACGAAGAGGAAATAGGTCAACCACCTGGCAAGAGGCTCGTTTCTTTCAACCCCTCGGCTGAATAGAAAGGTGAAAAACCCTAGAAAAACCCTGCCACATGCCAGGAAGTTGAAGCCAGTGTGCAGTGGGTGCAGTGAGTGCAGTGGGTGCAGTGAGTGCAGTGGGTGCAGTGGGTGCAGTGGGTGCAGTGCACATGATATCATACAAATCTATTTTACTGTACAAATAATTCCCAACAGAAGGTGATCCTAAGCCAACAGCTAAGAATACGTAACTGTAAACCAACGTGTGACAATACAGCTGGTGTCTATAGTGTCAATCTTACCAACAAACCACAAACAGAAGATAACAAACAAGACGTAGTCGCCCCGGTGCAGCCACATACCCCAGCAAGCAACCCCGTAAATACCCCCAAAGTCAGCACAGTAAACACAACTAAATGCTGCCGCCGACATGTGCAGACAACAATATCATGATGGCGACGCGGTCGACCTTGATGACGCTGTATGACTCAATCGACCTTGACAACACTGTAGATACGAGTGACGAACCAAAAGCATGCAAAGTATCCAATTGTCCCTGAAACAGAAACTCATAGTTACAAGCTTAAGAGTGACACGTGAGAGTTGGGAGAAAGCTTAAGAGTGACACGTGAGAGTTGGGAGAAAGCTTAAGAGTGACACGTGAGAGTTGGGAGAAAGCGAACATTTCAACAAAGCTGTAGCACAAGTTGCAACGGTGGAATTAATTTTAGATAATAATGACACATACAAATTTGTCACTGTATGTATGTAGAATTTTTTTTTTATTTTTCAAGTTATTACAGTTTGTCTGTGTCCCTGTTAGTTACATTATAGTAACATTATAGCATCCATAGCCCTTCTTTAACTAGAAAAGGCTTGCTACATTATAGTAACATTGTAGCTATCCATATACTAGATTTTAACCAGAAAAGACTTGACTGCCTTTCTCTCTGTGCAATGTGGGGTAACTCGGTTAGCTTTCAATATGCAGATAATACATTATATGTATATAAATGTTGTATTGTGTAAGGACTAATTAGTTGACACTGACAAGACTTTCCAGACAGCATGGAAGAACAAGTAGACCATGATGACTGTGTAGACCAAGTAAAGGAATGTGTATTGTGTACTAATTAGTTGACACTGACAAGACTTACCAGACAGCAGGAAGAACAAGTAGACCATGATGACTGTGTAGACCAAGTAGAGGAATGTGTATTGTGTACTAATTAGTTGACACTGACAAGACTTACCAGACAACAGGAAGAACAAGTAGACCATGATGACTGTGTAGACCAAGTAGAGGAATGTGTATTGTGTACTAATTAGTTGACACTAACAAGACTTACCAGACAGCAGGAAGAACAAGTAGACCATGATGACTGTGTAGACAAAGTAGAGGAATGTGTATTGTGTACTAATTAGTTGACACTAACAAGACTCACCAGACAGCAGGAAGAACAAGTAGACCATGATGACTGTGTGGACCAAGTAGAGGAATGTGTATTGTGTACTAATTAGTTGACACTGACAAGACTTACCAGACAGCAGGAAGAACAAGTAGACCATGATGACTGTGTAGACCAAGTAGAGGAATGTGTATTGTGTACTAATTAGTTGACACTGACAAGACTTACCAGACAGCAGGAAGAACAAGTAGACCATGATGACTGTGTAGACCAAGTAGAGGAATGTGTATTGTGTACTAATTAGTTGACACTGACAAGACTTACCAGACAGCAGGAAGAACAAGTAGACCATGATGACTGTGTAGACCAAGTAGAGGAATGTGTATTGTGTACTAATTAGTGGACACTAACAAGACTTACCAGCCAGCAGGAAGAACAAGTAGACCATGATGACTGTGTAGACCAAGTAGAGGAATGTGTATTGTGTACTAATTAGTTGACACTAACAAGACTTACCAGACAGCAGGAAGAACAAGTAGACCATGATGACTGTGTAGACCAAGTAGAGGAATGTGTATTGTGTACTAATTAGTTGACACTAACAAGACTTACCAGACAGCAGGAAGAACAAGTAGACCATGATGACTGTGTAGACCAAGTAGAGGAATGTGTATTGTGTACTAATTAGTTGACACTAACAAGACTTACCAGACAGCAGGAAGAACAAGTAGACCATGATGACTGTGTAGACCAAGTAGAGGAATGTGTATTGTGTACTAATTAGTTGATATTGACAAGACTTACCAGACAGCAGGAAGAACAAGTAGACCATGATGACTGTGTAGACCAAGCAGAGGAATGTGTATTGTGTACTAATTAGTTGACACTGACAAGACTTACCAGACAGCAGGAAGAACAAGTATACCATGATGACTGTGTAGACCAAGTAGAGGAATGTGTATTGTGTACTAATTAGTTGACACTGACAAGACTTAGCAGACAGCAGGAAGAACAAGTAGACCATGATGACTGTGTAGACCAAGTAGAGGAATGTGTATTGTGTACTAATTAGTTGACACTGACAAGACTTACCAGACAGCAGGAAGAACAAGTAGACCATGATGACTGTGTAGACCAAG
>OY759268.1:1025000-1422500 GCA_963662155.1 Lamellibrachia columna | reverse complement strand
GTGACATTGACGCCACTGAGCTAGTGTTGTGACATTGACGCCACTGAGCTAGTGTTGTGACATTGACGCCACTGAGCTAGTGTTGTGACATTGACGCCACTGAGCTAGTGTTGTGACATTGACGCCACTGAGCTAGTGTTGTGACATTGACGACACTGAGCTAGTGTTGTGGTATCTACGACAGACACAACGGGCAGCTCTTCTATGTACAATCTCTACCTTTCTATTTACTCCGTTGTATGTGGGCTCTACACAGTGCTGGCATATTCTAATTGTAGCCGAACAAAGATTTATAGGCTATTTCCTTTAGCAGTTTAGATCTAATTTGGAGACTACGTCGTGGAAGGTTTAGTCTACAGTTAGCTTTATTTGTCGCTTGGTTGACATGTTGGTTCCATTTATGGTCAGATGACTATGTTACACATGATGTATTTGGATGACATTCTGTGATTGGTATATATATATATATATATATACATATATATACATATATATATATATACACCAATATATCAACCAAGCAACAATTAAAGGTAACCGTACACTAAAACTCCAAATTAGACAACACCGCCCTATAGATCCGACTGAGTTGTAACGGCGACGATTCCCGTTATTGCATCAAACGGACAATTTGACTCGACAAGATAAGTGTTCGTTGGAGTGCTTGAACATTGTTTAATATTTTCGTTTTAATCCTTATGTTGCGGTAGCTATGTGTATATTAAATACGGTTAGTGTTTTAAGTTTAATCCTTATTCTGCGGTACCTGTGTATTGTTAAATGCGATTCGTATTTTGTTTAGTCTTGTTTGTCGAACTTGTATCTTACACTCACACGGAGCTTAGACACGAACAATCTCTCAATTGTGATTGACAATTTACGGATGTAGTGTATTATAAAACAATGTTGTAGATAATAAGTTTGAGTCATTCAGTGGACATTGACTGATGATAAGGATTCACATTCAGTGTATTTTGAGACCGTGATTTGTATAATGTATCATGAGGCAGTGCTTTGTATTTAGTTCATGATTGTTCACTGTAAAACGAATGAAAAAACCATGCAGAACGCATCTATGCTGATGTTCGTAGTGCTCACAATGTCATTTATGTTGAAGTTCATAGTGCTCACAGTGTCATTTATGTTGATGTGCGTAATGCTCGCAGTGTCATTGATGTTGATGTTCTTAGTGCTCACAGTGTCATTTATGTTGATGTTCGTAGTGCTCACAGTGTCATTTATGTTGATGTTCGTAGTGCTCACAGTGTCATTTATGTTGATGTTCGTAGTGCTCACAGTGTCATTGATGTTGATGTTCGTAGTGCTCACAGTGTCATTGATGTTGATGTTCGTAGTGCTCACAGTGTCATTTATGTTGATGTTCGTAGTGCTCACAGTGTCATTTATGTTGATGTTCGTAGTGCTCACAGTGTCATTTATGTTGATGTTCGTAGTGCTCACTGTGTCATTTATAAACCAACAAAACTTAACTGTTAACTTAGCTTGTCAACTTTACACAAAATTCATTAAAACATATAAGTTACCTAGTAATTTATTTAAAACAAACACTAACTTACTTTTTATATAACTAGTTAATCGAGACGATTTTTCATCCATGCTTGGACTCAACCCATTTGTGGTTCTAAGTCAAAATGGCTGTATGGTAACTTTATTCTTGACATGGTAAACTGTTCATGCCAAAGCAGTTTGTCACATAAAAAGCATAAAGGTCTACAGTTATGTATTCACACATAATAATTCATAATCATATCAATCATACCAAGGCAAAGGCCCAGATGGCAAGTGGGCAAGGAAGCCATTGGCTTATCGAGAATCCAACATTTTTCATCTGTGTGTAATCCGCCCTCTTGAGATATGCGTCAACCTTATTTTTAAACATCAACGCTGTACACTCGAGCACTTATATTTTAATGTTATAATATTTCATACAAAAACAAATCGTATGGCTCATTCAATTGTTGCATAGACATGACTACAAATCATAAAAATTTATTACCTTTGCTTTTTTATAGTTCCGAGAACATGTTGTTGACTATTAGTCACTGTAGGGTAAAATCACAACGCGATATAAACGACACGTGTGTTACTATGTACTATGTAACCTAGAAGGGAGTCGGTTTGTATAACTCACTAGATGGCGCCACAAAGCAATCAATGTTTATATTCACGATGTAAAAAAAAAAAATTACGATCAATAACGAGTATGATTAATGCGATGTTGATGTTAGTCTGTCAGATAACACAAAAGTAGCACAAACACTGATATACTGACGACTCAAATAAGCCACGCTCATGTGCTCTCAGTGGACGCGAGCTTTTTATGTTGTTCTTTTCTTCAGTATTGTGGTAGCCTCGATTATCCAGGCTCCGCGCTGTGGCGCCACCTATTCTCGGCGGATTCACGAAGCCGAGAGAGAGTCGGATAAGCGAGACTAGTATTGTGGACGACCCGATTTCTGGGTAATATGGCCGCGCATGCGTTGCGAGCAGTTATTCGCGCGCGATTTTTACTCGCTCTTTATAAGTGATCTCGTTTAAAAGTCATATATCCTGTTGTAAAAGAAGTAAAAAAAATAGTTTAAAAACATCTTCTTGTGGCCAAGATTACGCACTCTTTGTCCATCGTCCCAGTTTGCACTTGAATACATCAAGAGAGACTGCAGTTGGTGCAGGGAAGAAGGACTTGACTGCAATATACTGATTGCCCATCAACTGATTGTCCGTCAAACGACAACAACGGAACAAACAGAACTAAATCAACTGACGATCTGGCAATTAATGCAAAGCTCGAAGAACGCACGCACGCACGCACGCACGCACGCACGCACGCACGCACGCACGCACGCACGCACGCACGCACGCACGCACGCACGCACGCACGCACGCACGCACGCACGCACGCACGCACCAGGCCTGGGGTAATAGTAATAGAAATAGTAACGATTACAATTGTTCTAGTAATAGTAATAGATGGAACAGAATGCAATATAATAGTAATAGTAAATGTAATAGAAAGCAAAGTAATAGTAATTGAGCTGTTACTTTAATATTACAATTGAACAAACACACTAAAATTCAATTTCAGTGAAAATAATAAGACCAAAAAATTCTGTATTTTGACATAACATGATTTGTTAACATTTCCAATTTGGAACCTTTTTTATGGTGATAAAATGGTTTAGTATCCGAATCATGACAGTCATTGAACTTTAGCACTATTAGCAGGAGACACTGTGACAGTGTGACTGCTGCATGGCTAATTGGTAATTTGAAGCCATATCCACCAGTCATCTATCCTTTTCACACAAGCCTATTCACTGACGCAGGATAAGGGTTCCAGGCTTACAGCACTGAACAGACTCTTTAGCATCTCAATCAATCAATCAATCATTGCCATCTCCCCACCCTAGCTGCCAGCCTGCTATGCTGGGTAATGTTTGAACAAAATCCAGGGGCTTATACCAACTTTTCTGAGTTTTTTTTAGTTGGTAGCTAGCTTGCACACCATTGACCAAAAGTGTGAAAAACATCCTATCTTTGATCCAATAATTAACTGTCCACCAAGCAGCAGCCGAGCAGTATGGGTCTACTATGGGATAATCAAACTGTGTTATGTAACAGTGACATTGCTTTTCTCTTTCATTCCAATGAATATATGAATTTTTTACATCCGACTGGAATTGTGTGAGTTTAAATTTAACTGGGAAATTTATGAGTTAATTGTAATTTTAATTGCCAGCAAGATCTATCGCCCAGATCGATGTTGTTTGAGCGATGCAGTTTTCCAGAAGCTGATGTCAGTTAAATGCAACAGTCATCCTTTAAAATAAAGCGATCTTGTTCTGATGTTACATATGTGATGTGACGTAATATAAAACGCATAGAGATCGTGTACAGAGACACTACAGACAGGACATCTTGCCACATCTCAGTATTGTTGTATACAAGAGATTTTGTATTGAAAATGATCAACTGACGTTAAAGTAAACAGTTGTTTTGCCCTCTAAATTAAGCATAAACTGTCATCTAAGTATTTGTTGTTAGTTTTTCATAATGTGTGCACTTACCATCGATGATACACCCATCAATTAATTTTAATCTATGTAAGTGATTAAGCATGTAAAATGTTTAATTGAAAGAAAATAGTTCCTATGGAAATGTAATAGTAATAGCTTGAAATGTAATAGTAATAGTAATATATTACATTACCTTCAGCGAGTAATAGTAATAATAATAGAAAGGAAACTAAGTAATAGTAATAGTAATCTATTACATTGCAATGTAATAGACCCCAAGCATGATTTACACACACACAAACGGACGCACACAAGCAAGCACGCACGCACGCACGCACGCACGCACGCACATAATATACTATAATAATAAAACAAAATAATTATTTTGCACCGTTGATGATTGGTTCTTTTTTATGTTTTTAGCTTTCGCGTCCCCCATCCCCTGTCCGACATATATAAGCATGTCTCCACCGCTTGGAAGTTTTCTTGGGTTTCTCTGCCAAGTAATCCTGACCACAAAGTAGGCAATCTTCGCGGTAACTGAAAATGTATAAAAGAGTACATTGTTATATATCGCGGCATGCGCTTTGTACGTCACCCCTGGCAGACATTCCTGCTTTACTTTGTACGTCACCCCTGGCAGACATTCCTACTTTACTTTGTACGTCACCCCTGGCAGACATTCCTACTTTACTTTGTACGTCACCCCTGGCAGACATTCCTGCTTTACTTTGTACGTCACCCCTGGCAGACAATCCTACTTTACTTTGTACGTCACCCCTGGCAGACATTCCTGCTTTACGTTGTACGTCACCCCTGGCAGACATTCCTACTTTACTTTGTACGTCACTCCTGGCAGACATTCCTACTTTACTTTGTACGTCACTCCTGGCAGACATTCCTACTCTACTTTGTACGTCACCCCTGGCAGACATTACTACTTTACTTTGTACGTCACCCCTGGCAGACACTCCTACTTTACTTTGTACGTCACCCCTGGCAGACATTCCTACTTTACTTTGTACGTCACCCCTGGCAGACATTCCTACTTTACTTTGTACGTCACCCCTGGCAGACATTCCTGCTTTACTTTGTACGTCACCCCTGGCAGACATTCCAACTCTACTTTGTACGTCACTCCTGTCAGACATTCCTGCTTTACTTTGTACGTCACTCCTGGCAGACATTCCTACTTTACTTTGTACGTCACCCCTGGCAGACATTCCAACTCTACTTTGTACGTCACTCCTGGCAGACATTCCTGCTTTACTTTGTACGTCACCCCTGGCAGACATTCCTGCTTTACTTTGTACGTCACCCCTGGCAGACATTCCTACTTTACTTTGTACGTCACTCCTGGCAGACATTCCTACTTTACTTTATACGTCACCCCTGGCAGACATTCCTGCTTTACTTTGTACGTCACTCCTGGCAGACATTCCTACTTTACTTTGTACGTCACCCCTGGCAGACATTCCTACTTTACTTTGTACGTCACCCCTGGCAGACATTCCTACTTTACTTTGTACGTCACCCCTGGCAGACATTCCTGCTTTACTTTGTACGTCACCCCTGGCAGACATTCCTACTCTACTTTGTACGTCACCCCTGGCAGACATTCCTACTTTACTTTGTACGTCACCCCTGGCAGACATTCCTACTCTACTTTGTACGTCACCCCTGGCAGACATTCCTACTTTACTTTGTACGTCACCCCTGGCAGACATTCCTACTTTACTTTGTACGTCACCCCTGGCAGACATTCCTACTTTACTTTGTACGTCACCCCTGGCAGACATTCCTACTTTACTTTGTACGTCACCCCTGGCAGACATTCCTGCTTTACTTTGTACGTCACTCCTGGCAGACATTCCTGCTTTACTTTGTACGTCACCCCTGGCAGACATTCCTGCTTTACTTTGTACGTCACCCCTGGCAGACATTCCTGCTTTACTTTGTACGTCACTCCTGGCAGACATTCCTGTTTTACTTTGTACGTCACCCCTGGCCGACATTCCTACTTTACTTTGTACGTCACCCCTGGCAGACACTCCTACTTTACTTTGTACGTCACCCCTGGCAGACATTCCTACTTTACTTTGTACGTCACCCCTGGCAGACATTCCTACTTTACTTTGTACGTCACCCCTGGCAGACATTCCTGCTTTACTTTGTACGTCACTCCTGGCAGACATTCCTGCTTTACTTTGTACGTCACCCCTGGCAGACATTCCTACTTTACTTTGTACGTCACCCCTGGCAGACACTCCTACTTTACTTTGTACGTCACCCCTGGCAGACATTCCTACTTTACTTTGTACGTCACCCCTGGCAGACATTCCTACTTTACTTTGTACGTCACCCCTGGCAGACATTCCTGCTTTACTTTGTACGTCACTCCTGGCAGACATTCCTGCTTTACTTTGTACGTCACCCCTGGCAGACATTCCTACTTTACTTTGTACGTCACCCCTGGCAGACACTCCTACTTTACTTTGTACGTCACCCCTGGCAGACATTCCTACTTTACTTTGTACGTCACCCCTGGCAGACATTCCTACTTTACTTTGTACGTCACCCCTGGCAGACATTCCTACTTTACTTTGTACGTCACCCCTGGCAGACATTCCTACTCTACTTTGTACGTCACCCCTGGCAGACATTCCTACTTTACTTTGTACGTCACTCCTGGCAGACATTCCTACTTTACTTTGTACGTCACCCCTGGCAGACATTCCTACTTTACTTTGTACGTCACTCCTGGCAGACATTCCTGATTTACTTTGTACGTCACCCCTCGCAGACATTCCTACTCAACTTAGTACGTCACCCCTGGCAGACATTCCTACTTTACTTTGTACGTCACTCCTGGCAGACATTCCTACTCTACTTTGTACGTCACCCCAGGCAGACATTCCTACTTTACTTTGTACGTCACTCCTGGCAGACATTCCTACTTTACTTTGTACGTCACCCCTGGCAGACATTACTACTTTACTTTGTACGTCACCCCTGGCAGACATTCCTACTTTACTTTGTACGTCACCCCTGGCAGACATTCCTAATTTACTTTGTACGTCACCCCTGGCAGACATTCCTGCTTTACTTTGTACGTCACCCCTGGCAGACATTCCTACTTTACTTTGTACGTCACCCCTGGCAGACATTCCTGCTTTACTTTGTACGTCACCCCTGGCAGACATTCCTACTTTACTTTGTACGTCACTCCTGGCAGACATTCCTACTTTACTTTGTACGTCACTCCTGGCAGACATTCCTACTCTACTTTGTACGTCACCCCTGGCAGACATTCCTACTTTACTTTGTACGTCACTCCTGGCAGACATTCCTACTTTACTTTGTACGTCACTCCTGGCAGACATTCCTACTCTACTTTGTACGTCACTCCTGGCAGACATTCCTACTTTACTTTGTACGTCACCCCTGGCAGACATTCCTACTTTACTTTGTACGTCACCCCTGGCAGACATTCCTACTTTACTTTGTACGTCACCCCTGGCAGACATTCCTGCTTTACTTTGTACGTCACCCCTGGCAGACATTCCTACTCTACTTTGTACGTCACCCCTGGCAGACATTCCTACTTTACTTTGTACGTCACCCCTGGCAGACATTCCTACTCTACTTTGTACGTCACCCCTGGCAGACATTCCTACTTTACTTTGTACGTCACCCCTGGCAGACATTCCTACTTTACTTTGTACGTCACCCCTGGCAGACATTCCTACTTTACTTTGTACGTCACCCCTGGCAGACATTCCTACTTTACTTTGTACGTCACCCCTGGCAGACATTCCTGCTTTACTTTGTACGTCACTCCTGGCAGACATTCCTGCTTTACTTTGTACGTCACCCCTGGCAGACATTCCTGCTTTACTTTGTACGTCACCCCTGGCAGACATTCCTGCTTTACTTTGTACGTCACTCCTGGCAGACATTCCTGTTTTACTTTGTACGTCACCCCTGGCCGACATTCCTACTTTACTTTGTACGTCACCCCTGGCAGACACTCCTACTTTACTTTGTACGTCACCCCTGGCAGACATTCCTACTTTACTTTGTACGTCACCCCTGGCAGACATTCCTACTTTACTTTGTACGTCACCCCTGGCAGACATTCCTGCTTTACTTTGTACGTCACTCCTGGCAGACATTCCTGCTTTACTTTGTACGTCACCCCTGGCAGACATTCCTACTTTACTTTGTACGTCACCCCTGGCAGACACTCCTACTTTACTTTGTACGTCACCCCTGGCAGACATTCCTACTTTACTTTGTACGTCACCCCTGGCAGACATTCCTACTTTACTTTGTACGTCACCCCTGGCAGACATTCCTGCTTTACTTTGTACGTCACTCCTGGCAGACATTCCTGCTTTACTTTGTACGTCACCCCTGGCAGACATTCCTACTTTACTTTGTACGTCACCCCTGGCAGACACTCCTACTTTACTTTGTACGTCACCCCTGGCAGACATTCCTACTTTACTTTGTACGTCACCCCTGGCAGACATTCCTACTTTACTTTGTACGTCACCCCTGGCAGACATTCCTACTTTACTTTGTACGTCACCCCTGGCAGACATTCCTACTCTACTTTGTACGTCACCCCTCGCAGACATTCCTACTTTACTTTGTACGTCACTCCTGGCAGACATTCCTACTTTACTTTGTACGTCACCCCTGGCAGACATTCCTACTTTACTTTGTACGTCACTCCTGGCAGACATTCCTGATTTACTTTGTACGTCACCCCTCGCAGACATTCCTACTCAACTTAGTACGTCACCCCTGGCAGACATTCCTACTTTACTTTGTACGTCACTCCTGGCAGACATTCCTACTCTACTTTGTACGTCACCCCAGGCAGACATTCCTACTTTACTTTGTACGTCACTCCTGGCAGACATTCCTACTTTACTTTGTACGTCACCCCTGGCAGACATTACTACTTTACTTTGTACGTCACCCCTGGCAGACATTCCTACTTTACTTTGTACGTCACCCCTGGCAGACATTCCTAATTTACTTTGTACGTCACCCCTGGCAGACATTCCTGCTTTACTTTGTACGTCACCCCTGGCAGACATTCCTACTTTACTTTGTACGTCACCCCTGGCAGACATTCCTGCTTTACTTTGTACGTCACCCCTGGCAGACATTCCTACTTTACTTTGTACGTCACTCCTGGCAGACATTCCTACTTTACTTTGTACGTCACTCCTGGCAGACATTCCTACTCTACTTTGTACGTCACCCCTGGCAGACATTCCTACTTTACTTTGTACGTCACTCCTGGCAGACATTCCTACTTTACTTTGTACGTCACTCCTGGCAGACATTCCTACTCTACTTTGTACGTCACCCCTGGCAGACATTCCTACTTTACTTTGTACGTCACTCCTGGCAGACATTCCTACTTTACTTTGTACGTCACCCCTGGCAGACATTCCTGCTTTACTTTGTACGTCACCCCTGGCAGACATTCCTACTTTACTTTGTACGTCACTCCTGGCAGACATTCCTACTTTACTTTGTACGTCACCCCTGGCAGACATTCCTACTCTACTTTGTACGTCACCCCTGGCAGACATTCCTACTTTACTTTGTACGTAACTCCTGGCAGACATTCCTACTCTACTTTGTACGTCACCCCTGGCAGACATTCCTACTTTACTTTGTACGTCACTCCTGGCAGACATTCCTACTTTACTTTGTACGTCACTCCTGGCAGACATTCCTACTTTACTTTGTACGTCACCCCTGGCAGACATTCCTACTCTACTTTGTACGTCACCCCTGGCAGACATTCCTACTCTACTTTGTACGTCACTCCTGGCAGACATTCCTGCTTTACTTTGTACGTCACCCCTGGCAGACATTCCTGCTTTACTTTGTACGTCACCCCTGGCAGACATTCCTGCTTTACTTTGTACGTCACTCCTGGCAGACATTCCTACTCTACTTTGTACGTCACTCCTGGCAGACATTCCTACTTTACTTTGTACGTCACCCCTGGCAGACATTCCTACTTTACTTTGTACGTCACCCCTGGCAGACATTTCTACTCTACTTTGTATGTCACCCCTGGCAGACATTCCTACTTTACTTTGTACGTCACTCCTGGCAGACATTCCTACTCTACTTTGTACGTCACCCCTGGCAGACATTCCTGCTTTACTTTGTACGTCACCCCTGGCAGACATTCCTACTCTACTTTGTACGTCACTCCTGGCGGACATTCCTACTTTACTTTGTACGTCACCCCTGGCAGACATTCCTACTTTACTTTGTACGTCACCCCTGGCAGACATTCCTACTTTACTTTGTACGTCACCCCTGGCAGACATTCCTACTTTACTTTGTACGTCACTCCTGGCAGACATTCCTACTCTACTTTGTACGTCACCCCTGGCAGACATTCCTACTTTACTTTGTACGTCACCCCTGGCAGACATTCCTGCTTTACTTTGTACGTCACTCCTTGCAGACATTCCAACTCTACTTTGTACGTCACCCCTGGCAGACATTCCTGCTTTACTTTGTACGTCACTCCTGGCAGACATTCCTACTCTACTTTGTACGTCACTCCTGGCAGACATTCCTACTCTACTTTGTACGTCACCCCTGGCAGACATTCCTACTTTACTTTGTACGTCACCCCTGGCAGACATTCCTGCTTTACTTTGTACGTCACTCCTTGCAGACATTCCAACTCTACTTTGTACGTCACCCCTGGCAGACATTCCTGCTTTACTTTGTACGTCACTCCTGGCAGACATTCCTACTCTACTTTGTACGTCACTCCTGGCAGACATTCCTGCTTTACTTTGTACGTCACTCCTGGCAGACATTCCAACTCTACTTTGTACGTCACTCCTGGCAGACATTCCTGCTTTACTTTGTACGTCACTCCTGGCAGACATTCCAAATCTACTTTGTACGTCACTCCTGGCAGACATTCCTGCTTTACTTTGTACGTCACTCCTGGCAGACATTCCTACTTTACTTTGTACGTCACCCCTGGCAGACATTCCTACTTTACTTTGTACGTCACCCCTGGCAGACATTCCTACTTTACTTTGTACGTCACCCCTGGCAGACATTCCTACTTTACTTTGTACGTCACCCCTGGCAGACATTCCTACTTTACTTTGTACGTCACCCCTGGCAGACATTCCTGCTTTACTTTGTACGTCACTCCTGGCAGACATTCCTGCTTTACTTTGTACGTCACTCCTGGCAGACATTCCTACTTTACTTTGTACGTCACCCCTGGCAGACACTCCTACTTTACTTTGTACGTCACCCCTGGCAGACATTCCTACTTTACTTTGTACGTCACCCCTGGCAGACATTCCTACTTTACTTTGTACGTCACACCTGGCAGACATTCCTACTTTACTTTGTACGTCACCCCTGGCAGACATTCCTACTTTACTTTGTACGTCACCCCTGGCAGACATTCCTACTTTACTTTGTACGTCACCCCTGGCAGACATTCCTGCTTTACTTTGTACGTCACTCCTGGCAGACATTCCTGCTTTACTTTGTACGTCACCCCTGGCAGACATTCCTACTTTTCTTTGTACGTCACCCCTGGCAGACACTCCTACTTTACTTTGTACGTCACCCCTGGCAGACATTCCTACTTTACTTTGTACGTCACCCCTGGCAGACATTACTACTTTACTTTGTACGTCACCCCTGGCAGACATTCCTACTCTACTTTGTACGTCACCCCTGGCAGACATTCCTACTCTACTTTGTACGTCACTCCTGGCAGACATTCCTGCTTTACTTTGTACGTCACCCCTGGCAGACATTCCTGCTTTACTTTGTACGTCACCCCTGGCAGACATTCCTGCTTTACTTTGTACGTCACTCCTGGCAGACATTCCTACTCTACTTTGTACGTCACTCCTGGCAGACATTCCTACTTTACTTTGTACGTCACCCCTGGCAGACATTCCTACTTTACTTTGTACGTCACCCCTGGCAGACATTTCTACTCTACTTTGTACGTCACCCCTGGCAGACATTCCTACTTTACTTTGTACGTCACTCCTGGCAGACATTCCTACTCTACTTTGTACGTCACCCCTGGCAGACATTCCTGCTTTACTTTGTACGTCACCCCTGGCAGACATTCCTACTCTACTTTGTACGTCACTCCTGGCGGACATTCCTGCTTTACTTTGTACGTCACCCCTGGCAGACATTCCTACTTTACTTTGTACGTCACCCCTGGCAGACATTCCTACTTTACTTTGTACGTCACCCCTGGCAGACATTCCTACTTTACTTTGTACGTCACTCCTTGCAGACATTCCTACTCTACTTTGTACGTCACCCCTGGCAGACATTCCTACTTTACTTTGTACGTCACCCCTGGCAGACATTCCTGCTTTACTTTGTACGTCACTCCTTGCATACATTCCAACTCTACTTTGTACGTCACCCCTGGCAGACATTCCTGCTTTACTTTGTACGTCACTCCTGGCAGACATTCCTACTCTACTTTGTACATCACTCCTGGCAGACATTCCTACTCTACTTTGTACGTCACCCCTGGCAGACATTCCTACTTTACTTTGTACGTCACCCCTGGCAGACATTCCTGCTTTACTTTGTACGTCACTCCTTGCAGACATTCCAACTCTACTTTGTACGTCACCCCTGGCAGACATTCCTGCTTTACTTTGTACGTCACTCCTGGCAGACATTCCTACTCTACTTTGTACGTCACTCCTGGCAGACATTCCTGCTTTACTTTGTACGTCACTCCTGGCAGACATTCCAACTCTACTTTGTACGTCACTCCTGGCAGACATTCCTGCTTTACTTTGTACGTCACTCCTGGCAGACATTCCAACTCTACTTTGTACGTCACTCCTGGCAGACATTCCTGCTTTACTTTGTACGTCACTCCTGGCAGACATTCCTGCTCTACTTTGTACGTCACCCCTGGCAGACATTCCTGCTTTACTTTGTACGTCACTCCTGGCAGACATTCCTACTTTACTTTGTACGTCACTCCTGGCAGACATTCCTACTTTACTTTGTACGTCACCCCTGGCAGACATTCCTACTTTACTTTGTACGTCACCCCTGGCAGACATTCCTACTTTACTTTGTACGTCACCCCTGGCAAACATTCCTACTTTACTTTGTACGTCACCCCTGGCAGACATTCCTACTTTACTTTGTACGTCACCCCTGGCAGACATTCCTACTTTACTTTGTACGTCACCCCTGGCAGACATTCCTACTTTACTTTGTACGTCACCCCTGGCAGACATTCCTGCTTTACTTTGTACGTCACTCCTGGCAGACATTCCTGCTTTACTTTGTACGTCACTCCTGGCAGACATTCCTACTTTACTTTGTACGTCACCCCTGGCAGACACTCCTACTTTACTTTGTACGTCACCCCTGGCAGACATTCCTACTTTACTTTGTACGTCACCCCTGGCAGACATTCCTACTTTACTTTGTACGTCACACCTGGCAGACATTCCTACTTTACTTTGTACGTCACCCCTGGCAGACATTCCTACTTTACTTTGTACGTCACCCCTGGCAGACATTCCTACTTTACTTTGTACGTCACCCCTGGCAGACATTCCTGCTTTACTTTGTACGTCACTCCTGGCAGACATTCCTGCTTTACTTTGTACGTCACCCCTGGCAGACATTCCTACTTTTCTTTGTACGTCACCCCTGGCAGACACTCCTACTTTACTTTGTACGTCACCCCTGGCAGACATTCCTACTTTACTTTGTACGTCACCCCTGGCAGACATTACTACTTTACTTTGTACGTCACCCCTGGCAGACATTCCTACTTTACTTTGTACGTCACCCCTGGCAGACATTCCTACTCTACTTTGTACGTCACCACTGGCAGACATTCCTACTTTACTTTGTACGTCACTCCTGGCAGACATTCCTACTTTACTTTGTACGTCACCCCTGGCAGACATTCCTACTTTACTTTGTACGTCACTCCTGGCAGACATTCCTACTTTACTTTGTACGTCACCCCTGGCAGACATTCCTACTCTACTTTGTACGTCACCCCTGGCAGACATTCCTAATTTACTTTGTACGTCACTCCTGGCAGACATTCCTACTCCACTTTGTACGTCACCCCTGGCAGACATTCCTACTTTACTTTGTACGTCACTCCTGGCAGACATTCCTACTTTACTTTGTACGTCACCCCTGGCAGACATTCCTACTTTACTTTGTACGTCACCCCTGGCAGACATTCCTACTTTACTTTGTACGTCACCCCTGGCAGACATTCCTACTTTACTTTGTACGTCACCCCTGGCAGACATTCCTGCTTTACTTTGTACGTCACCACTGGCAGACAATCCTACTTTACTTTGTACGTCACCCCTGGCAGACATTCCTGCTTTACGTTGTACGTCACCCCTGGCAGACATTCCTACTTTACTTTGTACGTCACTCCTGGCAGACATTCCTACTTTACTTTGTACATCACTCCTGGCAGACATTCCTACTCTACTTTGTACGTCACCCCTGGCAGACATTCCTACTTTACTTTGTACGTCACCCCTGGCAGACACTCCTACTTTACTTTGTACGTCACCCCTGGCAGACATTCCTACTTTACTTTGTACGTCACCCCTGGCAGACATTCCTACTTTACTTTGTACGTCACCCCTGGCAGACATTCCTGCTTTACTTTGTACGTCACTCCTGGCAGACATTCCTGCTTTACTTTGTACGTCACCCCTGGCAGACATTCCTACTTTACTTTGTACGTCACCCCTGGCAGACATTCCTACTTTACTTTGTACGTCACCCCTGGCAGACATTCCTGCTTTACTTTGTACGTCACCCCTGGCAGACATTCCAACTCTACTTTGTACGTCACTCCTGGCAGACATTCCTGCTTTACTTTGTACGTCACTCCTGGCAGACATTCCTACTTTACTTTGTACGTCACCCCTGGCAGACATTCCAACTCTACTTTGTACGTCACTCCTGGCAGACATTCCTGCTTTACTTTGTACGTCACCCCTGGCAGACATTCCTGCTTTACTTTGTACGTCACCCCTGGCAGACATTCCTACTTTACTTTGTACGTCACTCCTGGCAGACATTCCTACTTTACTTTGTACGTCACCCCTGGCAGACATTCCTGCTTTACTTTGTACGTCACTCCTGGCAGACATTCCTAATTTACTTTGTACGTCACCCCTGGCAGACATTCCTACTTTACTTTGTACGTCACCCCTGGCAGACATTCCTACTTTACTTTGTACGTCACCCCTGGCAGACATTCCTGCTTTACTTTGTACGTCACCCCTGGCAGACATTCCTGCTTTACTTTGTACGTCACCCCTGGCAGACATTCCTACTCTACTTTGTACGTCACCCCTGGCAGACATTCCTACTTTACTTTGTACGTCACCCCTGGTAGACATTCCTACTCTACTTTGTACGTCACCCCTGGCAGACATTCCTACTTTACTTTGTACGTCACTCCTGGCAGACATTCCTACTTTACTTTGTACGTCACTCCTTGCAGACATTCCTACTTTACTTTGTACGTCACCCCTGGCAGACATTCCTACTTTACTCTGTACGTCACCCCTGGCAGACATTCCTACTTTACTTTGTACGTCACCCCTGGCAGACATTCCTACTTTACTTTGTACGTCACCCCTGGCAGACATTCCTACTTTACTTTGTACGTCACCCCTGGCAGACATTCCAACTTTACTTTGTACGTCACCCCTGGCAGACATTCCTACTTTACTTTGTACGTCACCCCTGGCAGACATTCCTGCTTTACTTTGTACGTCACTCCTGGCAGACATTCCTGCTTTACTTTGTACGTCACCCCTGGCAGACATTCCTACTTTACTTTGTACGTCACCCCTGGCAGACATTCCTGCTTTACTTTGTACGTCACTCCTGGCAGACATTCCTGCTTTACTTTGTACGTCACCCCTGGCAGACATTCCTACTTTACTTTGTACGTCACCCCTGGCAGACACTCCTACTTTACTTTGTACGTCACCCCTGGCAGACATTCCTACTTTACTTTGTACGTCACCCGTGGCAGACATTCCTGCTTTACTTTGTACGTCACTCCTGGCAGACATTCCTGCTTTACTTTGTACGTCAGCCCTGGCAGACATTCCTACTTTACTTTGTACGTCACCCCTGGCAGACATTCCTACTCTACTTTGTACGTCACCCCTGGCAGACATTCCTACTTTATTTTGTACGTCACTCCTGGCAGACATTCCTACTTTACGTTGTACGTCACCCCTGGCAGACATTCCTGCTTTACTTTGTACGTCACTCCTTGCAGACATTCCTACTCTACTTTGTACGTCACTCCTGGCAGACATTCCTACTTTACTTTGTACGTCACTCCTGGCAGACATTCCTACTTTACTTTGTACGTCACCCCTGGCAGACATTTCTACTCTACTTTGTACGTCACCCCTGGCAGACATTCCTACTTTACTTTGTACGTCACCCCTGGCAGACACTCCTACTTTACTTTGTACGTCACCCCTGGCAGACATTCCTACTTTACTTTGTACGTCACCCGTGGCAGACATTCCTGCTTTACTTTGTACGTCACTCCTGGCAGACATTCCTGCTATACTTTGTACGTCACCCCTGGCAGACATTCCTACTTTACTTTGTACGTCACCCCTTGCAGACATTCCTACTCTACTTTGTACGTCACCCCTGGCAGACATTCCTACTTTACTTTGTACGTCACTCCTGGCAGACATTCCTACTTTACGTTGTACGTCACCCCTGGCAGATATTCCTACTTTACGTTTTTACGTCACTCCTGGCAGACATTCCTACTTTACTTTGTACGTCACCCCTCGCAGACATTCCTGCTCAACTTTGTACGTCACCCCTGGCAGACATTCCTATTTTACTTTGTACGTCACTCCTGGCAGACATTCCTACTCTACTTTGTACGTCACCCCAGGCAGACATTCCTACTTTACTTTGTACGTCACTCCTGGCAGACATTCCTACTTTACTTTGTACGTCACCCCTGGCAGACATTCCTACTTTACTTTGTACGTCACCCCTGGCAGACATTCCTACTTTACTTTGTACGTCACCCCTGGCAGACATTCCTACTTTACTTTGTACGTCACCCCTGGCAGACATTCCTGCTTTACTTTGTACGTCACCCCTGGCAGACATTCCTACTTTACTTTGTACGTCACCCCTGGCAGACATTCCTGCTTTACTTTGTACGTCACCCCTGGCAGACATTCCTACTTTACTTTGTACGTCACTCCTGGCAGACATTCCTACTTTACTTTGTACGTCACTCCTGGCAGACATTCCTACTCTACTTTGTACGTCACCCCTGGCAGACATTCCTACTTTACTTTGTACGTCACTCCTGGCAGACATTCCTACTTTACTTTGTACGTCACTCCTGGCAGACATTCCTACTCTACTTTGTACGTCACCCCTGGCAGACATTCCTACTTTACTTTGTACGTCACTCCTGGCAGACATTCCTACTTTACTTTGTACGTCACCCCTGGCAGACATTCCTGCTTTACTTTGTACGTCACCCCTGGCAGACATTCCTACTTTACTTTGTACGTCACTCCTGGCAGACATTCCTACTTTACTTTGTACGTCACCCCTGGCAGACATTCCTACTCTACTTTGTACGTCACCCCAGGCAGACATTCCTACTTTACTTTGTACGTCACTCCTGGCAGACATTCCTACTTTACTTTGTACGTCACCCCTGGCAGACATTCCTACTTTACTTTGTACGTCACCCCTGGCAGACATTCCTACTTTACTTTGTACGTCACCCCTGGCAGACATTCCTACTTTACTTTGTACGTCACCCCTGGCAGACATTCCTGCTTTACTTTGTACGTCACCCCTGGCAGACATTCCTACTTTACTTTGTACGTCACCCCTGGCAGACATACCTGCTTTACTTTGTACGTCACCCCTGGCAGACATTCCTACTTTACTTTGTACGTCACTCCTGGCAGACATTCCTACTTTACTTTGTACGTCACTCCTGGCAGACATTCCTACTCTACTTTGTACGTCACCCCTGGCAGACATTCCTACTTTACTTTGTACGTCACTCCTGGCAGACATTCCTACTTTACTTTGTACGTCACTCCTGGCAGACATTCCTACTCTACTTTGTACGTCACCCCTGGCAGACATTCCTACTCTACTTTGTACGTCACTCCTGGCAGACATTCCTACTTTACTTTGTACGTCACTCCTGGCAGACATTCCTACTCTACTTTGTACGTCACCCCTGGCAGACATTCCTACTTTACTTTGTACGTCACTCCTGGCAGACATTCCTACTTTACTTTGTACGTCACCCCTGGCAGACATTCCTACTTTACTTTGTACGTCACCCCTGGCAGACATTCCTACTTTACTTTGTACGTCACCCCTGGCAGACATTCCTACTCTACTTTGTACGTCACCCCTGGCAGACATTCCTACTCTACTTTGTACGTCACTCCTGGCAGACATGAGACATTCCTGCTTTACTTTGTACGTCACCCCTGGCAGACATTCCTGCTTTACTTTGTACGTCACTCCTGGCAGACATTCCTACTTTACTTTGTACGTCACCCCTGGCAGACATTCCTGCTTTACTTTGTACGTCACCCCTGGCAGACATTCCTACTCTACTTTGTACGTCACCCCTGGCAGACATTCCTACTTTACTTTGTACGTCACTCCTGGCAGACATTCCTACTCTACTTTGTATGTCACCCCTGGCAGACATTCCTGCTTTACTTTGTACGTCACCCCTGGCAGACATTCCTACTCTACTTTGTACGTCACTCCTGGCGGACATTCCTGCTTTACTTTGTACGTCACCCCTGGCAGACATTCCTACTTTACTTTGTACGTCACCCCTGGCAGACATTCCTACTTTTCTTTGTACGTCACCCCTGGCAGACATTCCTACTTTACTTTGTACGTCACTCCTGGCAGACATTCCTACTTTACTTTGTACGTCACCCCTGGCAGACATTCCTGCTTTACTTTGTACGTCACTCCTGGCAGACATTCCTAATTTACTTTGTACGTCACCCCTGGCAGACATTCCTACTTTACTTTGTACGTCACCCCTGGCAGACATTCCTACTTTACTTTGTACGTCACCCCTGGCAGACATTCCTGCTTTACTTTGTACGTCACCCCTGGCAGACATTCCTGCTTTACTTTGTACGTCACCCCTGGCAGACATTCCTACTCTACTTTGTACGTCACCCCTGGCTGACATTCCTACTTTACTTTGTACGTCACCCCTGGTAGACATTCCTACTCTACTTTGTACGTCACCCCTGGCAGACATTCCTACTTTACTTTGTACGTCACTCCTGGCAGACATTCCTACTTTACTTTGTACGTCACTCCTTGCAGACATTCCTACTTTACTTTGTACGTCACCCCTGGCAGACATTCCTACTTTACTCTGTACGTCACCCCTGGCAGACATTCCTACTTTACTTTGTACGTCACCCCTGGCAGACATTCCTACTTTACTTTGTACGTCACCCCTGGCAGACATTCCTACTTTACTTTGTACGTCACCCCTGGCAGACATTCCAACTTTACTTTGTACGTCACCCCTGGCAGACATTCCTACTTTACTTTGTACGTCACCCCTGGCAGACATTCCTGCTTTACTTTGTACGTCACTCCTGGCAGACATTCCTGCTTTACTTTGTACGTCACCCCTGGCAGACATTCCTACTTTACTTTGTACGTCACCCCTGGCAGACATTCCTGCTTTACTTTGTACGTCACTCCTGGCAGACATTCCTGCTTTACTTTGTACGTCACCCCTGGCAGACATTCCTACTTTACTTTGTACGTCACCCCTGGCAGACACTCCTACTTTACTTTGTACGTCACCCCTGGCAGACATTCCTACTTTACTTTGTACGTCACCCGTGGCAGACATTCCTGCTTTACTTTGTACGTCACTCCTGGCAGACATTCCTGCTTTACTTTGTACGTCAGCCCTGGCAGACATTCCTACTTTACTTTGTACGTCACCCCTGGCAGACATTCCTACTCTACTTTGTACGTCACCCCTGGCAGACATTCCTACTTTATTTTGTACGTCACTCCTGGCAGACATTCCTACTTTACGTTGTACGTCACCCCTGGCAGACATTCCTGCTTTACTTTGTACGTCACTCCTTGCAGACATTCCTACTCTACTTTGTACGTCACTCCTGGCAGACATTCCTACTTTACTTTGTACGTCACTCCTGGCAGACATTCCTACTTTACTTTGTACGTCACCCCTGGCAGACATTTCTACTCTACTTTGTACGTCACCCCTGGCAGACATTCCTACTTTACTTTGTACGTCACCCCTGGCAGACACTCCTACTTTACTTTGTACGTCACCCCTGGCAGACATTCCTACTTTACTTTGTACGTCACCCGTGGCAGACATTCCTGCTTTACTTTGTACGTCACTCCTGGCAGACATTCCTGCTATACTTTGTACGTCACCCCTGGCAGACATTCCTACTTTACTTTGTACGTCACCCCTTGCAGACATTCCTACTCTACTTTGTACGTCACCCCTGGCAGACATTCCTACTTTACTTTGTACGTCACTCCTGGCAGACATTCCTACTTTACGTTGTACGTCACCCCTGGCAGATATTCCTACTTTACGTTTTTACGTCACTCCTGGCAGACATTCCTACTTTACTTTGTACGTCACCCCTCGCAGACATTCCTGCTCAACTTTGTACGTCACCCCTGGCAGACATTCCTATTTTACTTTGTACGTCACTCCTGGCAGACATTCCTACTCTACTTTGTACGTCACCCCAGGCAGACATTCCTACTTTACTTTGTACGTCACTCCTGGCAGACATTCCTACTTTACTTTGTACGTCACCCCTGGCAGACATTCCTACTTTACTTTGTACGTCACCCCTGGCAGACATTCCTACTTTACTTTGTACGTCACCCCTGGCAGACATTCCTACTTTACTTTGTACGTCACCCCTGGCAGACATTCCTGCTTTACTTTGTACGTCACCCCTGGCAGACATTCCTACTTTACTTTGTACGTCACCCCTGGCAGACATTCCTGCTTTACTTTGTACGTCACCCCTGGCAGACATTCCTACTTTACTTTGTACGTCACTCCTGGCAGACATTCCTACTTTACTTTGTACGTCACTCCTGGCAGACATTCCTACTCTACTTTGTACGTCACCCCTGGCAGACATTCCTACTTTACTTTGTACGTCACTCCTGGCAGACATTCCTACTTTACTTTGTACGTCACTCCTGGCAGACATTCCTACTCTACTTTGTACGTCACCCCTGGCAGACATTCCTACTTTACTTTGTACGTCACTCCTGGCAGACATTCCTACTTTACTTTGTACGTCACCCCTGGCAGACATTCCTGCTTTACTTTGTACGTCACCCCTGGCAGACATTCCTACTTTACTTTGTACGTCACTCCTGGCAGACATTCCTACTTTACTTTGTACGTCACCCCTGGCAGACATTCCTACTCTACTTTGTACGTCACCCCAGGCAGACATTCCTACTTTACTTTGTACGTCACTCCTGGCAGACATTCCTACTTTACTTTGTACGTCACCCCTGGCAGACATTCCTACTTTACTTTGTACGTCACCCCTGGCAGACATTCCTACTTTACTTTGTACGTCACCCCTGGCAGACATTCCTACTTTACTTTGTACGTCACCCCTGGCAGACATTCCTGCTTTACTTTGTACGTCACCCCTGGCAGACATTCCTACTTTACTTTGTACGTCACCCCTGGCAGACATACCTGCTTTACTTTGTACGTCACCCCTGGCAGACATTCCTACTTTACTTTGTACGTCACTCCTGGCAGACATTCCTACTTTACTTTGTACGTCACTCCTGGCAGACATTCCTACTCTACTTTGTACGTCACCCCTGGCAGACATTCCTACTTTACTTTGTACGTCACTCCTGGCAGACATTCCTACTTTACTTTGTACGTCACTCCTGGCAGACATTCCTACTCTACTTTGTACGTCACCCCTGGCAGACATTCCTACTCTACTTTGTACGTCACTCCTGGCAGACATTCCTACTTTACTTTGTACGTCACTCCTGGCAGACATTCCTACTCTACTTTGTACGTCACCCCTGGCAGACATTCCTACTTTACTTTGTACGTCACTCCTGGCAGACATTCCTACTTTACTTTGTACGTCACCCCTGGCAGACATTCCTACTTTACTTTGTACGTCACCCCTGGCAGACATTCCTACTTTACTTTGTACGTCACCCCTGGCAGACATTCCTACTCTACTTTGTACGTCACCCCTGGCAGACATTCCTACTCTACTTTGTACGTCACTCCTGGCAGACATGAGACATTCCTGCTTTACTTTGTACGTCACCCCTGGCAGACATTCCTGCTTTACTTTGTACGTCACTCCTGGCAGACATTCCTACTTTACTTTGTACGTCACCCCTGGCAGACATTCCTGCTTTACTTTGTACGTCACCCCTGGCAGACATTCCTACTCTACTTTGTACGTCACCCCTGGCAGACATTCCTACTTTACTTTGTACGTCACTCCTGGCAGACATTCCTACTCTACTTTGTATGTCACCCCTGGCAGACATTCCTGCTTTACTTTGTACGTCACCCCTGGCAGACATTCCTACTCTACTTTGTACGTCACTCCTGGCGGACATTCCTGCTTTACTTTGTACGTCACCCCTGGCAGACATTCCTACTTTACTTTGTACGTCACCCCTGGCAGACATTCCTACTTTTCTTTGTACGTCACCCCTGGCAGACATTCCTACTTTACTTTGTACGTCACTCCTGGCAGACATTCCTACTCTACTTTGTACGTCACCCCTGGCAGACATTCCTACTTTACTTTGTACGTCACCCCTGGCAGACATTCCAACTCTACTTTGTACGTCACTCCTGGCAGACATTCCTGCTTTACTTTGTACGTCACTCCTTGCAGACATTCCAATTCTACTTTGTACGTCACCCCTGGCAGACATTCCTGCTTTACTTTGTACGTCACTCCTGGCAGACATTCCTACTCTACTTTGTACGTCACCCCTGGCAGACATTCCTGCTTTACTTTGTACGTCACTCCTGGCAGACATTCCAACTCTACTTTGTACGTTACTCCTGGCAGACATTCCTGCTTTACTTTGTACGTCACTCCTGGCAGACATTCCAACTCTACTTTGTACGTCACTCCTGGCAGACATTCCTGCTTTACTTTGTACGTCACTCCTGGCAGACATTCCTGCTCTACTTTGTACGTCACCCCTGGCAGACATTCCTGCTCTACTTTGTACGTCACTCCTGGCAGACATTCCTGCTTTACTTTGTACGTCACTCCTGGCAGACATTCCTACTTTACTTTGTACGTCACTCCTGGCAGACATTCCTACTCTACTTTGTACGTCACTCCTGGCAGACATTCCTACTTTACTTTGTACGTCACTCCTGGCAGACATTCCTACTTTACTTTGTACGTCACTCCTGGCAGACATTCCTACTCTACTTTGTACGTCACCCCTGGCAGACATTCCTGCTTTACTTTGTACGTCACTCCTGGCAGACATTCCTACTTTACTTTGTACGTCACTCCTGGCAGACATTCCTACTCTACTTTGTACGTCACTCCTGGCAGACATTCCTACTTTACTTTGTACGTCACCCCTGGCAGACATTCCTACTTTACTTTGTACGTCACTCCTGGCAGACATTCCTACTTTACTTTGTACGTCACTCCTGGCAGACATTCCTACTCTACTTTGTACGTTCCTCCTGGCAGACATTCCTACTCTACTTTGTACGTCACCCCTGGCAGACATTCCTGCTTTACTTTGTACGTCACTCCTGGCAGACATTCCTACTCTACTTTGTACGTCACTCCTGGCAGACATTCCTACTCTACTTTGTACGTCACTCCTGGCAGACATTCCTACTTTACTTTGTACGTCACTCCTGGCAGACATTCCTACTTTACTTTGTACGTCACTCCTGGCAGACATTCCTACTCTACTTTGTACGTCACTCCTGGCAGATCCAACTCAACTTCTCTGGGAAGCATTCAGCTACGCAACATTTGCAGCTGAGTGACAATGTGGGGTGAACAACATTGTCAAAGATTCGAAACCTGATTCTCTCGATTGAGAGCCCGATCGACGTTCTAGAACCGCTACGCCACCGGGCCCCAAACATCAGAAGGAATTGCACACAGGGGGACGAGACGTGGTCACGACTAGTCGTCGCGCTGGCTCTTGTGGACACAAAAGGTGAAAGCACGAGCGAACAAATGTGACACTAAAGAAACAACATGTGCTTAGAATGGCTTCGAGTTCAACACACGCACGCACGCACGCAAGTACACAAACATGTACGCACACACACACATACATCGATTTTACCGTGAATGTTTTTTGTTTTTGACGAAAGAGGGACAATTCGTCCAGAGGCAAAGGGTGGGAAAGTGGGCCAAAGGAATAAAACCGATAGTTTCCGCCCGAAAGCGGTAATGTTGACACCGGTGGATTTTCTGGAAGCTTGTGCTGGTTGAATGGCGCCACAGCACGAAGCCTGGATAAGCAAGGCTAAAAAAGACGTCGACCAAGTACAACTGATCCAGCCTACATTCACACATGGCGTGGGAAAACTGAACTGTTATTTTTTCTGCCAGGGGTAGTATACGTAGTGCTACTACCACCCCTGGTTAGCGAGGATGGGTTTTCGTGGTACCAACAAAAAGAGCAAGTATACTTGTGCATGTATGTTCGGCATGTGGCGATACCATCGTCTCAATGTATTCCACACATTCCCCTACGCTTTCCCATTAATAGCGCCACTCAGCATATCAATGGTGAGTGGCGCCACTGATGGTGAGTTTGAATGTGTGCGTGAAATCCCGACAGAGGGCGGTATGCTTGGAGCCATTTTGCGTTTAATGTGTCCTATATAGTGGCGCCTTTTCTGGAGTTTAAAACGAACGCCTTATGTTGTTATGTGATAAGTTATCTACATGCAGAATCAACGATCCGTTTTTAACAGACAGCCAGGTACAGCAATTCTCGTTCCAGTGAGATATGATAATGTCGTTTTCGCAAGGCACGACCTGTCGACAAATGTCGCTGTAAGTGACAGTGACAGTGTCGCTGTGACTGTCAGTCACTCAAATATGAAGGACCGAACCTAAAGAAACGTTTGCGGTACAACACAACAGTTACTTCATCGATTCAGCTGCAAACAAATTGTTAGAAAAGTGTTTTTTTAGTTAACTACTTTCGATTATTGAACAACGTAAACAAAACGTTGGAAAACACATTTCGGTAAAAGACGCCAGCGCACGAAAATCATTACGCGTACAATTAACTTATTTAATTTAGTCTAATTGTACAGCAAGACGCAACGCATTCAATGTATTAGCATGACAGGGCCATGCAGTAACTTTATTTTTGTGATTACTATGTACGGTTGCGTCTGATTAAGTCAAATATGTTGTATCTTTACATAAAAACTTGAAACAGTTAAATTTGTTGGACTTTTATGCCATGGCCATGGGCATGGGCATGTCAAAGGTTTTTGTTACCCCACATGTGTAGTATCATTGTAAAGGCCACTCTTTCAAAAGTTCAGAAATGCAAACAGTTTGACTCTATAGCTTAATTCTATGGGAAGATATTAATATTTAAAGGTCACCACCATCATGAAAAGTGTCTACTGATTTCAAGCCAATTTCCACAATGCATAACTAACAACATTTGTTATTAAATATCCCGTAAATATAGTACCATTGTAAAGGTCACTCTAAGAAGTTCAGAAATGCAAACATTTTGACTCTAGCTTAATTCTATGGGAAGATATTAATATTTAAAGGTCAGCACATTAAAAAAAGTGTCTGCTGATTTCAAGCCAATTTCCAGAATGCATGACTTTAACATGTTTTTATTAAATATCCTGTAAATGTAGTATTATTGTAAAGGTCACTATTTAAAAAGTTCAGAAATGCAAACGTTTAGACTGTAGCTTCATTATGTGGGAATATATTAATATTTAAATGTCGCCATAGTCAAGAATTTTTTTTTTTATTTCAAGCCAGTTTCCTAAATGCATAACTGAAAAAATTATTTTTGTGTAAATATCCTGCAAGTGTAGTGTCATTGTAAAGGCCACTCTAAGAAGTTCAGAAATTCATACATTTTAGCTCTAGCTCAATTCTATGGGAAGATATTAATATGCCAATTTCACAATGCATACATTTAAGAAGGTTTTTTCATTTATTAAAGATACTTCAAGTGTAGCATCACTGTAAAGGCCACTTTTTGTGAAGTTCAGAAATGTAAAAATGTTGACTAGCACAATTATGTGGGAATAATAATTCATATTTACTGTCACCATAACATTTCCAAAACTCAAAACTTTAGCCAAATAGATAATTTATTTTGTATACATGTCCTTGTTTTTATATTTAACTGCAAATGGCATCTTGAAAGCATCATCTAAGAGCACTTTATTAACTACTGTGGTTAAAGGGTTTTTACCTGTTCTGGCATTGTTGGAGTCAAAACTGAAATGCTCTCCTTGTTGGGCTTGTTACTCCAACCTGGCGTTGCTGTCTCTCAAGCCGGGCCACTGTTTCTAATTCACCTTGTTGGGCTTGTTACTCCAACCTGGCGTTGCTGTCTCTCAAGCCGGGCCACTGTTTCTTATTCACCTTGTTGGGCTTGTTACTCCAACCTGGCGTTGCTGTCTCTCAAGCCGGGCCACTGTTTCTAATTCACCTTGTTGGGCTTGTTACTCCAACCTGGCGTTGCTGTCTCTCAAGCCGGGCCACTGTTTCTAATTCACCTTGTTGGGCTTGTTACTCCAACCTGGCGTTGCTGTCTCTCAAGCCGGGCCACTGTTTCTAATTCACCTTGTTGGGCTTGTTACTCCAACCTGGCGTTGCTGTCTCTCAAGCCGGGCCACTGTTTCTAATTCACCTTGTTGGGCTTGTTACTCCAACCTGGCGTTGCTGTCTCTCAAGCCGGGCCACTGTTTCTAATTCACCTTGTTGGGCTTGTTACTCCAACCTGGCGTTGCTGTCTCTCAAGCCGGGCCACTGTTTCTAATTCACCTTGTTGGGCTTGTTACTCCAACCTGGCGTTGCTGTCTCTCAAGCCGGGCCACTGTTTCTAATTCACCTTGTTGGGCTTGTTACTCCAACCTGGCGTTGCTGTCTCTCAAGCCGGGCCACTGTTTCTAATTCACCTTGTTGGGCTTGTTACTCCAACCTGGCGTTGCTGTCTCTCAAGCCGGGCCACTGTTTCTAATTCACCTTGTTGGGCTTGTTACTCCAACCTGGCGTTGCTGTCTCTCAAGCCGGGCCACTGTTTCTAATTCACCTTGTTGGGCTTGTTACTCCAACCTGGCGTTGCTGTCTCTCAAGCCGGGCTACTGTTTCTAATTCATCTTGTTGGGCTTGTTACTCCAACCTGGCGTTGCTGTCTCTCAAGCCGGGCCACTGTTTCTAATTCACCTTGTTGGGCTTGTTACTTCAACCTGGCGTTGCTGTCTTTCAAGTCGGGCTACTGTTTCTAATTCATCTTGTTGGGCTTGTTACTCCAACCTGGCGTTGCTAACTCTCAAGCCGGGCCACTGTTTCTAATTCACCTTGTTGGGCTTGTTACTCCAACCTGGCGTTGCTGTCTCTCGAGCCGGGCCACTGTTTCTAATTCACCTTGTTGGGCTTGTTACTCCAACCTGGCGTTGCTGTCTTTCAAGCCTAGCCACTGTTTCTAATTCACCTTCTAACCTGAGTTTTTCTAAAACCATTCCATTGGTGATATTCGTGACATTTATAAATGAGCCTTTTCCTAGGGTACTGTACTTCATTATAATTTTTTGGGAAGTGCACGTGCCTGACAAGTTGACAACACAACACAATTACAACACAATTATTTTTCATGAACTTATTTTATGAGATACTGTCAAGGAAATATAAATAAAATTATTACTGACCACATTAAGTATTCCACACTAAAGGACAAGGAATACATAGCAAAAGGGATTTTAGAAATAGCTTCCGGGTAAGCGATAATACAAGGTAAATATGCCAGCAAGTGCTAGATCAATTTAAAATTGCTGGCACTAAAATGCACTAGCAGACACACATATGCAGTCATTATAGTAAAGCAAAACAATGTTAATTTAATATATTGTCATATTTCCAATTCTTACCAACTATTTTTTCCATGATCTACAATTGGTCAAATATCACCAAACTTTTAAATAATATATACATGTTGGCAATTTCTTTTGTTTTTTAATGGTAAAAATTACATTAAAAGTTACCTACTTAACATTGGTGCAGATACAAAATGGGAACAGGTGGATTTGTTTGACGTGCCAAATTTTTATTCTTTATAATAGAATTATAAGAATGCTGTTTTCACAACAATCTTAAACTTTTGTGGAAGGTATCAATATTCTTAATCAATACAAGTTACTGCATCGATTGAGTGCAAACAATTTGTTAGAAAAGGTGTTTCGCACAAATTTGGTACGCATAATGATAACTTTCTAGGGGTTATTACTGGGAATAGTTGATATATTTTAGCCTTTTATTTTTAGGCTAACTTTTAATGAACTAATAATGTCAAAATCTCAAAACAAGCAATATTATGTGGCTTTATAATGCCTAAGTTCTGGAGTTTGATGAATTGCAAGAAATAAATCTAGTTTAAGGTTTAGCTGGATCTCGCATAATTGGAGATGTCGCTAGTTGGACATATCAATGACTTTCTCAATTCATTTAGCCTTCACAATTCATTTAGCCTTCTAAGTTCATTCAGTCTTCTCAATTCATTTAGCCTTCTCAATTCATTTAGCATTCTCAATTCATGTAGCCCATTGTAAATCAGGTTTGTTGATTTTCAAATATATTGTGTGTGAATAGTTTTTTGTCATATCTGCAGTTGGTTTAATAAAATGGAGCAGGCTTTTTGAAAAAGCATAGAAAAAAGTGACTTTGATAACATCTGGTAACTTGTGAAAGGGTGTTTATGTGATGTGTGCTTTTGCCAATTTTACTACTGGCAGTGCAATGTGTACTTAAAGAATAATATTTTTTATGTATTTTTAAATGGACAATAAAGTTCTTGAACCTTTAATCATATATAGTATCACATGACCATTTTGTCATTTTTATCATAATTTCAACAAAACTGAGAAAATTTGTACAAATGACCTAGTACGTATGTCATAGTGGATAGGTTCAATTCATGAACTGTTTCTAAAATTTTTTTCAGAATTACATTGTATTAAGTATAGCAAATTTGGTTCCAACCTGTATAATGTATTCATGGAGCCAACACATTGTTTATATATTTGCATCCACTCCCTCACTCCCATGCTCCCTCCCTTGCTCGCTCCCTCCTTTGCTCCCTCCCTTGCTTCCTCCCTTCCTCGCTCCCTCCATCGCTCCCTCCTTTGCTCCCTCCCTGCCTCGCTCCCTGCCTTGCTTCCTCCCTTCCTCGCTCCCTCCCTTGCTCCCTCCCTTCCTCGCTCCCTCCCTTGCTTCCTCCCTTCCTCGCTCCCTCCCTTGCTCCCTCCCTTCTTTGCTCCCTCCCTCCCTTGCTCCCTCCCTTCATCGCTCCCTACCTTGCTTCCTCCCTTCCTCGCTCCCTCCCTTGACCCTCCCTTCCTTGCTCCCCCTCCCATGTATTACATCTACAAAAATATTCATTGTAAATTTTCCCGCAGTTCGCATTCTTGTAGTGGACTTAGGCTGGCCACTAGATGGCGACACCTGTGCCAGCCTGCAAGCAGCCTTGGAGCGACTGTTCGCAGTAGCGTGTAGTTTGTCTGGGCCACAGAGAATACAGTTCTTTGGCTTGATCAGCCTGGGAGACTGTCCACAGGTAAGGGGTCAAATTTACTATACTAATAAATTTTCTTACATAAATTTGAAGAAACTTTTGCAATAGGGATCGATACTCTTTCAGTATCACCTGTAAGACGAGGCATTTGTTTCATGATATATATCTGATAAGAATTGAACAGAACAGTAATATAACAAGTTTCATATTTTATTATCAATGATTCGTGTACATGTTTTCTGCAGGGCCTTTGGGTGTCAACTACCAAAACTGAATCCTACCTCCTTAAATATTTTGCACATTTTGAAGATTGTTTATTTAGCATGACAACCCATGATTTAATTTCTTTATAGCTGTGAAATTTGACAATACATGTTCAAGTCACAGATCACAAGAAAAGGTAAATGTTCTAAGTTTTTACAACATCTGGTGTAGGGTATATGTTTCTACCCCCACAGGTGTTGTTTCCCCTGCAACATGTCCGGGGTAACTACCCCCGTCTATACGCCGCTCTCCAGGAACTCTCGGTTGTTCACAACCAACAAGTGCATTCTGGGATGGCAGGAAGTAGTGGATTGGTGCATTCTGGGATGGCAGGGAGCGGTGGTGTGACTGAGTGTATACACAAAGCCCTGTCCATGTTTAGAAAGCACGCCCAGTGTACACTACAGGTAGGCCTAGCTAAATATTGTCAAACCTGTCTTAAGTGACCACTCAATGGATGGTCAAAATGGTCCTATGACAACCATTTTTTAACTGTGCATGGTCCTCTGTTAGGTAAACAACATATTAAATTTTCAGGATGATGTTCTGCTTCATTTAATTTATATTGCAACTGAAAATCACTGTTCTGTCCAATGGCTTTCTCTCCTAAATTTCTCCCAAATTCTCCCAAACTGACAAGAAATAACCAAAGTAAATGTGGCAGAACGCTATCTTGAAATTTTATTATTTTGTTTACCTTATAAAGAACTATGCGCAGTTAATAAATGGTGGACATAGGACTTGCTAAACTTGCTGAACAGTGTAAGGCTGAATTACACTGAAGGTAAGGCAATTAGAAATCTACTGAACTAATATTCTGAGACATCAACTTTTTGACCATTGGTTTGACACAGAATGACCCAACTAGTCAAATTAAAAGTTATTTTGGCCAATCTGTGGACACCAGGAATAATAATGGAATTTTTCATTTTCAATTTCCAACTTAAAATTACATGTATTACGTAAACTTTATGCTAATGACAGTATTACAAGTGAAATTTATAACTAATAATTATGAAAGCCTACAATAATTAAAAACGTCCAAGAAAACAAATAAGAAAACCAGACAGTTTGAGTTACAAAGTCATAGTCAGAACTTCACAGAAGCAGTTATATAATTTCGTTCATTAATCAGTCATTATCATTAGTTACAAACATTAATAAATATGCAGGAAGAATGTCGTAATCCACAAATCGAGGACTGAGTAGTTGTATGAATTATAAATACTGTGTTAAACCAAGGTATAATTTGTTCGTTGTAATGACACCTTTCTGCCCTCAGACTCGGTACAATGTAACGCTACAATGCTACACAACCATCTTTACATACAGTTGTTATCTCCGCAGTGTCGCTATATAATCAGACAACTTTTCAACCATGTTTTCTGTTTTCCTCCAATAAAACAATAGCATTAATAGCGCATTAAGAAAATTGCCATGTACTCGGCTAGCTGCTAAAAATATATTGTGGCCATTGATTGGTTGTTCAGTTGTCAGTCAGCCAATTAAAATGTGTTTTGCATCGTATACATGTTTCTTAATGCTAAGGGAATTGGATGACGGAGTTAACTGTTGGCCAACTAAGTTTAAGCTTTGTCAGCTCTCGTTTCAATGGCAGCTCACATATGGGTTTGTTTATCTTACGAAGTATGACAAACCTTTGACTCTCATAAGAAATGAAGACCTCACTTGAAATGCCTCTTAGTGAGATTCATAACACTCAAGTGATGCATGTGTTATGCCATTAAAGATGCACAGATACTGTGGTTCTTTGCCAATCTTTTGAAGCATTTTTAACAATTATTTTGATTGACTGTAAAGACAATTGCATTGGGTGTCTTGAATTTGTTAGTTCAAAATCAACACATGAATGTTTAGTGTATAGTTACGCACTGTTACAGCATCCAAATATTGACTCCACATCATATTTCTCCAGATCAGTATTATATAATGTTCACACTGTTTCAATCTATTGAATATTTTTAATCCACCAGGGTTGCAACTATGGACTAAATGTAAATTATGTATTTTATAGTTTTATTTAATTTATGCAGTTTCTTGTAAAGCGCCTGAGAACATTTTATCTTAATTGGATTTGGGTGCTATATAAATTCCAATATAATAATAATAATAAATAATAATAAATACTTACTCATAAATGCTGGTTAGTTTTTTGTTTTCCTAATTTATGACTCTCGTGTTTATGTTTCTTCAGGCTGCGGGATGTTGGAACCAGTTGGAGATCTCCATGGTTACGGGCCGAAACATAACGACTGTTGCCAAGCAGGTGGAGAGAGCAACACATGACCTTGACCTGGACTCACTGCAGGTTAGGCCGTTGCATGGTTATTCCATTGTGGGTTTCCTGGTTTTTTCTACTGGTGACTATGATTGCCTCATAGACACGCTGAACACTGATTTATGCACACTACTGGTGACTATGATTGCCTCATAGACACGCTGAACACTGATTTATGCACACTACTGGTGACTATGATTGCCTCATAGACACGCTGAACACTGATTTATGCACACTACTGGTGACTATGATTGCCTCATAGACACGCTGAACACTGATTTATGCACACTTTCCACACTACTGCAGGAAATATACGATGTTATTTTTTTTAGGCACATTAAGCACTTTAGGCACATTAGGCACTTTAGGCGCATTAGGCACATTAGGCACTTTAGGCGCATTAGGCACATTAGGCACTTTAGGCGCACCATTTGTATAAGATGAGGATAAACTAAAAATTACAGAAGCAAATGAGCCCCGCATATTTTGAAGGAGCCATTATTCAGCATGCAGGGTGCCCAGTAATCCAACTTCATAAAGGGTTAATTGTGATAGTTCATAGGTCGAGTAGAACTGCATTGTTTTTACAAAAGATTACATGTATCATTATTGCTAATTTTTAAATAGAGTCTTACCAACTTTTAGGTGAATTTGTGTATTCTTGTCACCAGGTTTGTATTCAGTTACAATTACAATAGTGAATTACAGTAGTCAGTTACAATTACAATAGTCAGTCACAATTACAATAGTATTTTACAATTACAATACACAATTACAATATTCATTTACAAGTCATATACAAAAGTCAGTTATAATTAAAATAGTCAATTACAATAGACACAATAGACAATTACAATATTCAGTTACGATATACAATTACAAAGCCTCAACAGTTAAATTACAATGATGATGTTTAAAAAAAAATATGTTACAATTACAATGTAATTTTTATTAATTACAATTAATTACAAATTACTCAATTACAACTGAACACAACACCGCCCCTCGTACAAAACCACCCAACAACTTGTTTGTTAACGAATTGAGAATGTTCATCATGTGAGTGGCGCCCCCTGGTGAGTGTGTGTTGTGTCTTTCAGAAAGTACAGATCATTTGCGTGTCGTCCCCCTCCCTGCTGTACGCCCCAACCTTGACCCATGATGACCTCATGAGGTCCAGTAGCAGCCAGGGCAGCAGTTCATCTGACCAGTCACGTAAGAGTGAGCTGGGTGGCCTAGTTGACCTGCTCACGGTGGACAATGGTCAGTATATTACATCGTCTATAGGGATAAAAATGGGGGGTTTAGGCATATTTTTGGCAACATTGACTTAATCCCTACAAAAAAAGGAGGGTGGGTTAGTTGGGGAAGGAGGGTGGGTAAGTTGGGGAAGGAGGGTGGGTAAGTTGGGGAAGGAGGGTGGGTAAGTTGGGGAAGGAGGGTGGGTAAGTTGGGGAAGGAGGGTGGGTAAGTTGGGGAAGGAGGGTGGATAAGTTGGGGAAGGAGGGTGGGTCAGTTGGGGAAGGAGGGTGGGTAAGTTGGGGAAGGAGGGTGGGTAAGTTGGGGAAGGAGGGTGGGTCAGTTGGGGAAGGAAGGTGGGTAAGTTGGGGAAGGAGGGTGGGTAAGTTGGGGAAGGAGGGTGGGTAAGTTGGGGAAGGAGGTTGGGGAAGGAGGGTGGGTAAGTTGGGGAAGGAGAGTAGGTAAGTTGGGGAAGGAGGGTAGGTAAGTTGGGGAAGGAGGGTGGGTAAGTTGGGGAAAGAGGGTGGGCAAGTTGGGGAAGGAGGGTGGGCAAGTTGGGGAAGGAGGGTGGGTAAGTTGGGGAAGGAGAGTGGGTAAGTTGGGGAAGGAGGGTGGGTAAGTTGGGGAAGGAGGGTGGGGAAGGAGGGTGGGTAAGTTGGGGAAGGAGGGTGGGGAAGTTGGGGAAGGAGGGTGGGTAAGCTGAAAAAACCAAATGACGATGCGTGATTCCAACTTTCTTGGGTGACCAGGAATTTTAGCCTGATGGCTTTGTTGCACCTGCCATGATTCACTGACGCATCGCTGTTGGACGATGGAATACCATATTAGGATGTGGGTCGTCTTGTGTCCCGTAATAAGAAACCGCGCTGCTGCATTCCTGAATGGCTAAAAAGTTATTTGCATAATAGACTACAGTATGTTAGCATTGAGGATAACAATTCGGATTTATTAAATGTGATATGTGGGGTACCGCAAGGTTCTATTCTGGGCCCAAAACTATACTATATATAAACGATCTTTGTAATATTTCTACATTACTAAAATTCATTCTTTTCGCTGATGATACTATTATATTTTGCTCGGGGAAAGATCAAACCCAGCTCAGCAAAACTATCAACACTGAACTACGAAAGTTACATATCTGGTTTTCAGTAGATAGATTATCCTTAAACATAGATAAGACAAACTATATGTTGTTTGGCAACTATTGTAAAAAAACAAATATTGACATAAAAGTCGACAATACAATTTTAGATAGAGTATATGTTACTAAGTTTTTAGGAATCTTAATAGATGATAAGCTCAATTGAAAAGAACATATTGGTATGATCAAATCTAAATTATCAAAAACTATTCAGTTATATATAGGGCGAAATACTTACTAAACAAAAATTCGCTTTTTATACTATATTGTTCGCTATTTCTCCCTTATATATCATACTGCTGTGAAGTATGGGGCAATACGTATAAAACATATATTAATGGTGTTTATATATTGCAAAAAAAGGTAGTCAGACTCATTTGTAATGAGAATTCATTATGTCATTCTAATAAACTATTTTGTGATCTAGGCATTCTTAAGCTCTTTGATCTAATAAAATTAAGAATTTATATGATAATGTTTAAAGCCAACAATGAATTGTTGCCTGATAACCTTCAAAAATTCTTCAATGTAAAATATACCATGTTGCATGTAACATGCCAAAGTAATAAATTAAAACATGTGTATGCACGAACAACTTTAAAAGCTAAGTGTACGTCTGTGTACGGTGTTAAACTCTGGAACTCTTTAGATGAGTCAATAAGAAGTTCAGTTACTATCCAGAATTGGGGGACTCAATAGTTAGGAAGACCGACAGAGTCTTAAACAAGGGAGAGGACGTTGTAGTTTGCTTGCCTGGGGCCAAAATAGAGGCAATAACTGAGAGGGTAGAAAACATTGTGGGTTTGGGCAAGGGTGGATCTGTTTTTAACAAGATTTGCCATCCAAGCCAAAGGCCCAGATGGCAAGTGGACAAGGAAGCCATTGGCTTATCGAGAGTCCAAAAATGTTCATCTACTTATAGCCCGCCCTCCTGAGATATGTGTCAACCTTGTTTTTAAACATATTCACGCTGCTAGCAGTTACACAATCTGTAGACAATTTGTTCCATTCATTTATTGTCCTCTGTGAGAATGAGTGCTTCCTGATGTCCAATCTACATTGATACTTTACTAATTTTACCTCATGTCCTCTAGTTCTGCTATCCTTCTTGAGTGAGAAAAACATATTTCTATCAATATTTTCATACCCATTCAATATCTTAAAAACTTCAATCTGATCTCCTGTTAACCTCCTTGTCTCTAGAGTTGTTAAACCACATTCTTTCAGGCGTTCTTCATAACTAAGGTCTCTCAGTTCTGGAATAATTTTAGTTGCTCTCCTTTGTATGCGTTCAAGCGTATCTATATCCTTCTTACGATATGGTCTCCATGCTTGTATACAGTATTCTAAATGAGGTCTAACTATTGCTTTATAAAGAGGTATAATTAACTTTTTTCCCTTGTATGTTATGTTTCTTCTAATCAATCCAAGAATTTGATTACCCTTTGAAGCTGCAATACCACACTGCTCTGAAACTTTCATATCAGCGCTTATTGTAACTCCTAAGTCCTTTTCTTTTACAGTAGTACCCAGAACAGTATCTCCCATTTTATAGTTTACATTCAAGTTCCTATGTCCTGTATGTAGGCATTTACATTTCCCAAAATTTAACAACATCTGCCATTTCTCAGACCATTTCATTAATCTGTCTAGATCGTTTTGTAAATGTTGTTTATCACCATCAGTATTAACCTTTCTAAACAGTTTTGTGTCATCCGCAAATTTCAGTACATTACTTGTTATACTGTCGTCCAAGTCATTGATATAAATTAAGAATAATATAGGTCCTAATACTGACCCTTGAGGTACCCCACTCAAAACCGATTTCCAATTTGAAACTTCTCCATCTACTACAACTCGTTGTCTTCTGTCAGTCAGCCATTGTTCTATCCAGTCAGTTATGCTATCCCCGATACCATGGGCTTTTAATTTAAGTAGTAATCTTTGATGTGGCACTTTGTCAAAAGCTTTCTGAAAATCTAAGTAGATAATATCTACTGGCGATCCCACGTCTATCCACTTAGTGATTTCTTCCAAAAAACATAACATATTTGTTAAGCATGACCTTGCTTTAAGGAATCCATGTTGAGATGAATTTAATAATTTATGCTTAATGAGGAAGTCCACCATATGGTCTTTAATTAACCTTTCTAATAATTTACAAATCACTGACGTTAAACTCACTGGTCTGTAATTTTCTGACTTATTTCTCGAACCCTTTTTAAATAATTTTAGTACACGTAGGGGACAAATAACGTAGAGAGGGAGGGTACAACTGCCATAGTTAGGAAATACAGGAATTTGGTCAGAACACTAAAGCAGACGCGGGTTGAGCAGGTAATACTGTCAGGGATTCTACCAGTTATAGGAAGGAGGGGTCATAGATATCGAAATTGCCGGGGGATGGCAATTAACATGCTAGTCGAGAAGCTATGTAGAGAAGAGGAAGTGGGTTTTGTGGGGAAGTTTTGTTGGAAGGGCTGATATGTACATGAAGGACGGGCTGCATCTAAGTGGAAAGGGGGCAGCAGTATTTGCGGAAGGGCTAGCAGCAGCAGTAGACAGTGGCATGGGTAGCATAACGAATATTTTTGGTAGTCAACACTATTTAAACTAGAACGCAGGGGGGTTACTTAGAGATGCCTCAAGCAGGACAAGAGGCCGCTAGTACAGATAAGCCAATAACAAAATGTCCGAAAAACATGTCTGAAGCAGGTTATAGATGCGTGTGTTTAAATGCTAGGAGTATAAGAAATAAGAAAAACGAATTAAACATTATGGTAGAAGATATTGACCCTCACATAATTGGTATAACCGAATCATGGGCCAACACAAACATTACAGATGCTGAATTAGGATTGACAGGATACATAATGTTTAGGAGAGATCGAATAGGAAGAAGGGGCGGGGGAGTTATTTTATATGTTAAAGAATCTATTCAGGCTTATGAAATAAAATTAGAAAGCGAAGCAGATTACGATGAAGCTGTTTGGTGCAAAATTGTTTCAGGAAAATAAAAATTAACTATTGGATTAGTTTACCGAAGTCCAAGCATAAACGAAGCGGATAACACAAAAATACAAAATGCTATAAAGGAAGTTAGTAAAGGGGAATGTATCATAATGGGAGATTTTAACCATGGTCACATACAATGGAAATCTCTAGAGAGTACAGGGGGTGATGACCAACAATTTTTATTTTAAATTCAGGAGAGCTTCCTTACTCAGCACGTGCTAGAACCAACCAGGGGAGAAAATGTATTAGATATAGTTTTATCATCACAAAAAGAATTAGTCGACAATGTAAAAATACATGAACCATTGGGTAACAGTGACCACAATCAAATACATTTTGACATCAATGTAAAATCAGAAAGTAAAAATAAAAAAACGTATAGGAGAAACTTCCACAAAGGTAACTATAAAGATATGAGAAAATACTTAGCAAAGCTAGATTGGAATAACATGCTGATGAATAAGACCACAATTGAATGTTGGAATATTCTAAAATATGAAATTGAGAGTATCATCGATAAATTTGTTCCCTTGAAAAAACAAGGAAAACGGTCTAGAAAGAAACACTTGTCAAAAGAAGCTATTAGAAAAATAGTGTTTAAGCAAACTATGTAGAGGGTTTATAGGCATACCAGAAAGGATGAAGACTATGCAAATTACAAAGAGGAACTTAACCTAGCTACAACTGAAATTAGAAAATCTAAAAGAACCTTTGAAAAAAAATTGGCAGGTAATATAAAAAATTACAGCAAGAGTTTCTATGCTTATGTAAGGAGTAAACAGAACGTTCAAGATAAGGTCGGACCACTGGAAAACAACAGGGGAAACATAATTTCAGAGGGGTTTCAAATGGCAGAGGTCCTGAATGAGTATTTCAGCTCAGTATTTACCACAGAAGATATCAGCTCACTTCCAGTTCCATTTACTAAATTTTAGGGAAATAAATCAGAACATTTAGGGCAGTTATTTGTAACTCCTGTAATGCTAGCAAACAAAATTAAGAAGATGAAAGATAATAAATCACCTGGAGTTGATGGGATACCACCAAAACTGCTTAAGGAAATTGTTGAGCAAACTTGCAAAATTGTTTAACTTGTCACTAGAAGAAGGAATAGTTCCATCAGAATGGAAAGAAGCAAACATTACGCCACTATTTAAGAAGGGATCGAGGAACAAGCCAGAAAATTACAGACCAGTGAGTTTAACATCAGTTATATGTAAATTACTCGAAACATTAATTAGAGACCACATGGTGGAATTCCTTGTAAAACATAATTTAATAAATACATCTCAACATGGGTTCCTAAAAGCAAGGTCATGTCTAACCAATCTCTTGTGTTTTTTTGAAGAAATTACAAAGTGGGTAGATGACGGGTCACCAGTGGATGTTGTCTACTTAGATTTTCAGAAAGCTTTCGATAAAGTGCCACACCAAAGATTGATACTTAAACTAAAAGCTCATAGTATAGGTAATGATGTAATCAACTGGATAGAAAAGTGGCTTACACACAGAAGACAGAGAGTAATAGTAGACGGTGAGATTTCAAACTGGAAATCGGTTTTGAGTGGGGTACCACAGGGATCAGTATTAGGCCCTATACTGTTTTTAATATATATAAATGATCTAGAAGATGACATATCTAGCAAAGTACTCAAATTTGCAGATGACACAAAAGTATTCAGAAAGGTTACAAATGATACAGATAAACAAAGTTTACAGGATGATCTAGATAAATTAGTTAAATGGTCAGAAAAATGGCAAATGTTATTAAATTTTGGGAAGTTCAAATGTATACACATAGGGCATGGAAACATGGACGAAGAATATAAAATGGGGGATGCTGTACTAGGTAGAACCACACAAGAAAAGGACTTAGGAGTAACATTTAGTGCTGACATGAAAGTTTCAGAGCAATGTGGGATTGCTGCTTCAAAAGGAAATCAAATTCTAGGGCTAATTAGGAGAACTATCATGTACAAGGAGAAACAGCTAATTGTACCCCTGTACAAACAATAGTTAGACCACATTTGGAATATTGTATTCAAGCATGGAGGCCGTATCGTAAAAAGGACATAGACAAGCTAGAAAGAATACAACGAAGAGCAACCAAAATGATTCCAGAATTGAGAGACCTTAGTTATGAAAGTCGCTTATTACAATGTGGTTTGACAACACTAGAGACCAGGAGAATAAGTGGAGACCAAATAGAAGTGTTTAAAATAGTGAACGGTTATGAGGATGTTGATAGGAATATGTTCTTCAAACTTAAAGAAGGCAGTAGAACCAGAGGACACAAAGCAGCATTATTTAAGGAGCAGTGTAGGTTGGACATGAGAAAGTACTCTTTCTCACAGAGGGTGATAAATGAATGGAACAAACTGCCAAATTATTGTGTTAATGCTAGTAGTGTGAATATGTTTAAAAATAGAATTGACAGATATTTGATAAGGGTGGGCTACACATAGATGAGAAAATTGTTGGACTCTCGATAAGCCAATGGCTTCCTTGTCCACTTTGCCATCTGGAACTTGTTGTTTGGGATGGCAATCTTGTTAAATCTCTTGTTAAAGAATCTTAAAAAATGATATAAAATATATTTCCTTGAAGAGTATAAATTACTTAAATAAATTGCTGTGCGGTATAAAACAGTTAGAAATATACATGTGTAAATGGGTTTCAGTTGTTTGTTATTTACTAACAATATACTATAAATTTATGTTTATTATTAATATGTACATGTTACTTGGATATTGGGGGAAAGTGATTAATAAGTAATACACTTCTACTTTCTCCCTTTCCATTTGAATTACAGACATTTGTTGTGTATATGTATATGTTACAAAGTTCTATTTTCACTTGGAAATAAAGAACTGATTTGATTTGATTTGAAAAATGGTGACATGGCTGAGCCTTCTAGCGTAGACTGCTCTGTGTTGTAGACCTGACCAGTCTACACGTGTCCACTGTGTTGTAGACCTGACCAGTCTACATGGTGTCCACTGTGTTGTAGACCTGACCAGTCTACAGGGTGTCCACTGTGTTGTAGACCTGACCAGTCTACAGGGTGTCCACTGTGTTGTAGACCTGACCAGTCTACACGTGTCCACTGTGTTGTAGACCTGACCAGTCTACATGGTGTCCACTGTGTTGTAGACCTGACCAGTCTACAGGGTGTCCACTGTGTTGTAGACCTGACCAGTCTACAGGGTGTCCACTGTGTTGTAGACCTGACCAGTCTACACGTGTCCACTGTGTTGTAGACCTGACCAGTCTACACGGTGTCCACTGTGTTGTAGATCTGACCAGTCTACATGGTGTCCACTGTGTGGTAGACCTGACCAGTCTACACGTGTCCACTGTGTTGTAGACCTGACCAGTCTACAGGGTGTCCACTGTGTTGTAGACCTGACCAGTCTACATGGTGTCCACTGTGTTGTAGACCTGACCAGTCTACAGGGTGTCCACTGTGTTGTAGACCTGACCAGTCTACACGTGTCCACTGTGTTGTAGACCTGACCAGTCTACATGGTGTCCACTGTGTTGTAGACCTGACCAGTCTACAGGGTGTCCACTGTGTTGTAGACCTGACCAGTCTACACGGTGTCCACTGTGTTGTAGACCTGACCAGTCTACACGTGTCCACTGTGTTGTAGACCTGACCAGTCTACATGGTGTCCACTGTGTTGTAGACCTGACCAGTCTACAGGGTGTCCACTGTGTTGTAGACCTGACCAGTCTACAGGGTGTCCACTGTGTTGTAGACCTGACCAGTCTACACGTGTCCACTGTGTTGTAGACCTGACCAGTCTACATGGTGTCCACTGTGTTGTAGACCTGACCAGTCTACAGGGTGTCCACTGTGTTGTAGACCTGACCAGTCTACAGGGTGTCCACTGTGTTGTAGACCTGACCAGTCTACACGTGTCCACTGTGTTGTAGACCTGACCAGTCTACACGGTGTCCACTGTGTTGTAGACCTGACCAGTCTACATGGTGTCCACTGTGTGGTAGACCTGACCAGTCTACACGTGTCCACTGTGTTGTAGACCTGACCAGTCTACAGGGTGTCCATTGTGTTGTAGGCCTGACCATTCTACATGGTGTCCACTGTGTTGTAGACCTGACCAGTCTACAGGGTGTCCACTGTGTTGTAGACCTGACCAGTCTACACGTGTCCACTGTGTTGTAGACCTGACCAGTCTACAGGGTGTCCACTGTGTTGTAGACTTGACCAGTCTACACGGTGTCCACTGTGTTGTAGACCTGACCAGTCTACACGTGTCCACTGTGTTGTAGACCTGACCAGTCTACATGGTGTCCACTGTGTTGTAGACCTGAGCAGTCTACAGAGTGTCCACTGTGTTGTAGACCTGACCAGTCTACAGGGTGTCCACTGTGTTGTAGACCTGACCAGTCTACACGTGTCCACTGTGTTGTAGACCTGACCAGTCTACATGGTGTCCACTGTGTTGTAGACCTGACCAGTCTACAGGGTGTCCACTGTGTTGTAGACCTGACCAGTCTACAGGGTGTCCACTGTGTTGTAGACCTGACCAGTCTACACGTGTCCACTGTGTTGTAGACCTGACCAGTCTACACGGTGTCCACTGTGTTGTAGACCTGACCAGTCTACATGGTGTCCACTGTGTGGTAGACCTGACCAGTCTACACATGTCCACTGTGTTGTAGACCTGACCAGTCTACAGGGTGTCCACTGTGTTGTAGACCTGACCATTCTACATGGTGTCCACTGTGTTGTAGACCTGACCAGTCTACAGGGTGTCCACTGTGTTGTAGACCTGACCAGTCTACACGTGTCCACTGTGTTGTAGACCTGACCAGTCTACATGGTGTCCACTGTGTTGTAGACCTGACCAGTCTACAGGGTGTCCACTGTGTTGTAGACCTGACCAGTCTACACGGTGTCCACTGTGTTGTAGACCTGACCAGTCTACAGGGTGTCCACTGTGTTGTAGACCTGACCAGTCTACAGGGTGTCCACTGTGTTGTAGACCTGACCAGTCTACAGGGTGTCCACTGTGTTGTAGACCTGACCAGTCTACATGGTGTCCACTGTGTTGTAGACCTGACCAGTCTACATGGTGTCCACTGTGTTGTAGACCTGACCAGTCTACATGGTGTCCAATGTGTTGTAGACCTGACCAGTCTGCATGGTGTCCACTGTGTTGTAGACCTGACCAGTCTACACGTGTCCACTGTGTTGTAGACCTGACCAGTCTACATGGTGTCCAATGTGTTGTAGACCTGACCAGTCTACATGGTGTCCACTGTGTTGTAGACCTGACCAGTCTACACGGTGTCCACTGTGTTGTAGACCTGACCAGTCTACACGGTGTCCACTGTGTTGTAGACCTGACCAGTCTACATGGTGTCCACTGTGTTGTAGACCTGACCAGTCTACACGGTGTCCACTGTGTTGTAGACCTGACCAGTCTACAGGGTGTCCACTGTGTTGTAGACCTGACCAGTCTACAGGGTGTCCACTGTGTTGTAGACCTGACCAGTCTACATGGTGTCCACTGTGTTGTAGACCTGACCAGTCTACACGGTGTCCACTGTGTTGTAGACCTGACCAGTCTACAGGGTGTCCACTGTGTTGTAGACCTGACCAGTCTGCACGGTGTCCACTGTGTTGTAGACCTGACCAGTCTACACGGTGTCCACTGTGTTGTAGACCTGACCAGTCTACACGGTGTCCACTGTGTTGTAGACCTGACCAGTCTACATTGTGTCCACTGTGTTGTAGACCTGACCAGTCTACACTGTGTTGTAGACCTGACCAGTCTACAGGGTGTCCACTGTGTTGTAGACCTGACCAGTCTACATGGTGTCCACTGTGTTGTAGACCTGACCAGTCTACATGGTGTCCACTGTGTTGTAGACCTGACCAGTCTACACGGTGTCCACTGTGTTGTAGACCTGACCAGTCTACAGGGTGTCCACTGTGTTGTAGACCGGACCAGTCTACATGGTGTCCACTGTGTTGTAGACCTGACCAGTCTACAGGGTGTCCACTGTGTTGTAGACCTGACCAGTCTACAGGGTGTCCACTGTGTTGTAGACCTGACCAGTCTACAGGGTGTCCACTGTGTTGTAGACCTGACCAGTCTACAGGGTGTCCACTGTGTTGTAGACCTGACCAGTCTACAGGGTGTCCACTGTGTTGTAGACCTGACCAGTCTACATGGTGTCCACTGTGTTGTAGACCTGACCAGTCTACAGGGTGTCCACTGTGTTATAGACCTGACCAGTCTACATGGTGTCCACTGTGTTGTAGACCTGACCAGTCTACAGGGTGTCCACTGTGTTGTAGACCTGACCAGTCTACAGGGTGTCCACTGTGTTGTAGACCTGACCAGTCTACAGGGTGTCCACTGTGTTGTAGACCTGACCAGTCTACAGGGTGTCCACTGTGTTGTAGACCTGACCAGTCTACAGGGTGTCCACTGTGTTGTAGACCTGACCAGTCTACAGGGTGTCCACTGTGTTGTAGACCTGACCAGTCTACATGGTGTCCACTGTGTTGTAGACCTGACCAGTCTACATGGTGTCCACTGTGTTGTAGACCTGACCAGTCTACAGGGTGTCCACTGTGTGGTAGACCTGACCAGTCTACATGGTGTCCACTGTGTTGTAGACCTGACCAGTCTACAGGGTGTCCACTGTGTTGTAGACCTGACCAGTCTACAGGGTGTCCACTGTGTTGTAGACCTGACCAGTCTACAGGGTGTCCACTGTGTTGTAGACCTGACCAGTCTACAGGGTGTCCACTGTGTTGTAGACCTGACCAGTCTACAGGGTGTCCACTGTGTTGTAGACCTGACCAGTCTACACGGTGTCCACTTGGTTGTAGACCTGACCAGTCTACATGGTGTCCACTGTGTTGTAGACCTGACCAGTCTACAGTGTGTCCACTGTGTTGTAGACCTGACCAGTCTACATTGTGTCCACTGTGTTGTAGACCTGACCAGTCTACACGTGTCCACTGTGTTGTAGACCTGACCAGTCTACAGGTTGTCCACTGTGTTGTAGATCTGACCAGTCTACAGGGTGTCCACTGTGTTGTAGACCTGACCAGTCTACAGGGTGTCCAATGTGTTGTAGACCTGACCAGTCTACAGGGTGTCCACTGTGTTGTAGACCTGACCTGTCTACAGGGTGTCCACTGTGTTGTAGACCTGACCAGTCTACATGGTGTCCACTGTGTTGTAGACCTGACCAGTCTACAGGGTGTCCACTGTGTTGTAGACCTGAACAGTCTGCAGGGTGTCCACTGTGTTGTAGACCTGAACAGTCTACAGGGTGTCTTCACTAGCTGGTTGCATGACGTTGGCACTGACAAAGAACATTTGCATCTAATCCTTCCAGACTCTCAGAATGATGGTAAGTTCAGTTCAGGATAATCAGTTTGTTTTGCTGTGTATTTATTTGGATATATATAGTTGCTCAACAAAGTTCTGTGGTCAGTTTCATGAAGCGTTCCTGCTGTACGAACCGTTGTACGAAGGTTCTCGTTTCACAAAATATATGTAGTTATATACAGTTGTTCACAGCACTCTTTACGATTGTTCCCAGTAGTCTGCGTCTAATGTCCACATCAGTTCCGTTGTATGGTTCAAATGCTTCGGGAAACTGGTCACTGTTAGGATATTGTGATGAAGTGATGTCATTATGTTTTATTCTACCTTTGAATGTCAGTAAACAGCCATTTTAAAACAATAGTTTATTCATTTAATGTTTACAGCTGTGTTGTTTTAGGACTGCGAGTGTTGCAGTGCGACATTCACGAGAGACTCTTGAATCCCGCCCAGCTTCCCTTCCTCAGTCAATTTGTGAGTTACCATGGTTACATTTCATAGATATGATAAGAAATAAATATAAATAATTTGTACATCTGACATCGTTAGCATTGCGTAATCTGTGGCATCAGTTAGATGATTCTACAATTATCACTAATTAATTTACCATTGCATGTTGCTTATCCACTACTGTTGGTTCTTTGTACTCTAGTTGGTATTTTTTCTGTTGGTACTTTGTTCTGTTGGTACTTTGTACTGTTGGTACTTTGTACTGTTGGTACTTTGTTCTGTTGGTACTTTGTTCTGTTGGTACTTTGTACTGTTGGTAGTTTGTTCTGTTGGTACTTTGTACTGTTGGTACTTTGTTATGTTGGTACTTTGTCCTGTTGGTACTTTGTTCTGTTGGTACTTTGTACTGTTGGTACTTTGTACTGTTGGTACTTTGTTTTGTTGGTACATTGTACTCTTGGTACTTTGTTCGGTTGGTATTTTGTACTGTTGGTTCTTTGTACTCTAGTTGGTACTTTGTTCTGTTGGTACTTTGTACTGTTGGTACTTTGTACTGTTGGTACTTTGTTCTGTTGGTACTTTGTACTGTTGGTACTTTGTACTGTTGGTATTTTGTTCTGTTGGTACTGTGTACTGTTGGTACTTTGTTCTGTTGGTACTTTGTTCTGTTGGTACTTTGTACTGTTGGTACTTTGTTCTGTTGGTACTTTGTTCTGTTGGTACTTTGTTCTGTTGGTACTTTGTACTGTTGGTACTTTGTTTTGTTGGTACATTGTACTCTTGGTACTTTGTTCGGTTGGTACTTTGTTCTGTTGGTACTGTGTACTGTTGGTAATTTGTACTGTTGGTACTTTGTTCTGTTGGTAATTTGTACTGTTGGTACTTTGTTCTGTTGGTAATTTGTACTGTTGGTACATTGTACTCTAGTTGGTACTTGGTACATATGGCCACTTATCATTGTCACTGTAATGAATAAATGGTTACATTAAGAAATGCCCTCACTGATTGAAACACAACTAATAACAAAAACTATGTGAATTTAACCAAACTATTGTATTCTGTAAACATGCTGAAATGACAATGATTGTATATTAGATAAAAGTGTAGGCATACAGACAAATTAAGAAGTCCTCAGTTTGGTGACAGTTACCCTTCTCATGAAAATAACCAAATCATAGTTTATCAATTGTTCACATTTCATAGTTTGTTTGATAATTTTACCAAAATTAAATTGTGTATGGCTGTGCAGTAGAACATTGGACTGCTGGTAGAGGGGACAGGTTGTGGTTGTGTGGTAGAACATTGGACTGCTGGTAGAGGGGACAGGTTGTGGTTGTGCAGTAGAACATTGGACTGCTGGTAGAGGGGACAGGTTGTGGTTGTGCAGTAGAACATTGGACTGCTGGTAGAGGGGACAGGTTGTGGCTGTGTGGTAGAACATTGGACTGCTGGTAGAGGGGACAGGTTGTGGTTGTGTTGTAGAACATTGGACTGCTGGTAGAGGGGACAGGTTGTGGTTGTGTGGTAGAACATTGGTCTGCTGGTAGAGGGGATAGGTTGTGGTTGTGTGGTAGAACATTGGACTGCTGGTAGAGGGGACAGGTTGTGGCTGTGTGGTAGAACATTGGACTGCTGGTAGAGGGGACAGGTTGTGGCTGTGCAGTAGAACATTGGACTGCTGGTAGAGGGGACAGGTTGTGGCTGTGTGGTAGAACATTGGATTGCTGGTAGAGGGGACAGGTTGTGGCTGTGTGGTAGAACATTGGACTGCTGGTAGAGGGGACAGGTTGTGGCTGTGTGGTAGAACATTGGACTGCTGGTAGAGGGGACAGGTTGTGGCTGTGTGGTAGAACATTGGACTGCTGGTAGAGGGCACAGGTTGTGGTTGTGTGGTAGAACATTGGACTGCTGGTAGAGGGGACAGGTTGTGGCTGTGTGGTAGAACATTGGACTGCTGGTAGAGGGGACAGGTTGTGGCTGTGCAGTAGAACATTGGACTGCTGGTAGAGGGGACAGGTTGTGGCTGTGTGGTAGAACATTGGACTGCTGGTAGAGGGGACAGGTTGTGGCTGTGTGGTAGAACATTGGACTGCTGGTAGAGGGGACAGGTTGTGGCTGTGAGATAGAACATTGGACTGCTGGTAGAGGGGACAGGTTGTAGCTGTGTGGTAGAACATTGGATTGCTGGTAGAGGGGACAAGTTGTGGCTGTGTGGTAGAACATTGGACTGCTTGTAGAGGGGACAGGTTGTGGCTGTGTGGTAGAACATTGGGCTGCTGGTAGAGGGGACAGGTTGTGGCTGTGCAGTAGAACATTGGACTGCTGGTAGAGGGGACAGGTTGTGGCTATGTCGTAGAACATTGGGCTGCTGGTAGAGGGGACAGGTTGTGGCTGTGCAGTAGAACATTGGACTGCTGGTCGAGGGGACAGGTTGTGGCTGTGTGGTGGAACATTGGACTGCTGGTAGAGGGGACAGGTTGTGGCTGTGTGGTAGAACATTGGACTGCTGGTAGAGGGGACAGGTTGTGGCTGTGTGGTAGAACATTGGACTGCTGGTAGAGGGGACAGGTTGTGGCTGTGCAGTAGAACATTGGACTGCTGGTAGAGGGGACAGGTTGTGGCTGTGTGGTAGAACATTGGACTGCTTGTAGAGGGGACAGGTTGTGGCTGTGTTGTAGAACATTGGGCTGCTGGTAGAGGGGACAGGTTGTGGCTGTGTTGTAGAACATTGGGCTGCTGGTAGAGGGGACAGGTTGTGGCTGTGCAGTAGAACATTGGACTGCTGGTAGAGGGGACAGGTTGTGGCTGTGTGGTGGAACATTGGGCTGCTGGTAGAGGGGACAGGTTGTGGCTGTGTTGTAGAACATTGGGCTGCTGGTAGAGGGGACAGGTTGTGGCTGTGCAGTAGAACATTGGACTGCTGGTAGAGGGGACAGGTTGTGGTTGTGTGGTAGAACATTGGGCTGCTGGTAGAGGGGACAGGTTGTGGCTGTGCAGTAGAACATTGGACTGCTGGTAGAGGGGACAGGTTGTGGCTATGTCGTAGAACATTGGGCTGCTGGTAGAGGGGACAGGTTGTGGCTGTGCAGTAGAACATTGGACTGCTGGTAGAGGGGACAGGTTGTGGCTGTGTGGTAGAACATTGGACTGCTGGTAGAGGGCACAGGTTGTGGTTGTGTGGTAGAACATTGGACTGCTGGTAGAGGGGACAGGTTGTGGCTGTGTGGTAGAACATTGGATTGCTGGTAGAGGGGACAGGTTGTGGCTGTGTGGTAGAACATTGGACTGCTGGTAGAGGGGACAGGTTGTGGCTGTGAGATAGAACATTGGACTGCTGGTAGAGGGGACAGGTTGTAGCTGTGTGGTAGAACATTGGATTGCTGGTAGAGGGGACAAGTTGTGGCTGTGTGGTAGAACATTGGACTGCTTGTAGAGGGGACAGGTTGTGGCTGTGTGGTAGAACATTGGGCTGCTGGTAGAGGGGACAGGTTGTGGCTGTGCAGTAGAACATTGGACTGCTGGTAGAGGGGACAGGTTGTGGCTATGTCGTAGAACATTGGGCTGCTGGTAGAGGGGACAGGTTGTGGCTGTGCAGTAGAACATTGGACTGCTGGTCGAGGGGACAGGTTGTGGCTGTGTGGCAGAACATTGGGCTGCTGGTAGAGGGGACAGGTTGTGGCTGTGTGGTAGAACATTGGACTGCTGGTAGAGGGGACAGGTTGTGGCTGTGTGGTAGAACATTGGACTGCTGGTAGAGGGGACAGGTGGTGGCTGTGTGGTAGAACATTGGGCTGCTGGTAGAGGGGACAGGTTGTGGCTGTGCAGTAGAACATTGGACTGCTGGTAGAGGGGACAGGTTGTGGCTGTGTGGTGGAACATTGGACTGCTGGTAGAGGGGACAGGTGGTGGCTGTGTGGTAGAACATTGGACTGCTGGTCGAGGGGACAGGTTGTGGCTGTGTGGTAGAACATTGGACTGTTGGTAGAGGGGACAGGTTGTGGCTGTGTGGTAGAACATTGGACTGCTGGTAGAGGGGACAGGTTGTGGCTGTGTTGTAGAACATTGGACTGCTGGTAGAGGGGACAGGTTGTGGTTGTGTTGCAGAACATTGGATTGCTGGTAGAGGGGACAGGTTGTGGTTGTGTCGTGGAACATTGGACTGCTGGTAGAGGGGACAGGTTGTGGCTGTGTGGTAGAACATTGGACTGCTGTTAGAGGGGACAGGTTGTGGTTGTGTTGTAGAACATTGGATTGCTGGTAGAGGGGACAGGTCGTGGCTGTGTGGTAGAACATTGGACTGCTGGTCGAGGGGACAGGTTGTGGCTGTGTGGTAGAACATTGGGCTGCTGGTAGAGGGGACAGGTTGTGGCTGTGTGGTAGAACATTGGACTGCTGGTCGAGGGGACAGGTTGTGGCTGTGCAGTAGAACATTGGACTGCTGGTAGAGGGGACAGGTTGTGGCTGTGTTGTAGAACATTGGATTACTGGTAGAGGGGACAGGTCGTGGCTGTTTGGTAGAACATTGGACTCCTGGTCGAGGGGACAGGTTGTGGCTGTGCAGTAGAACATTGGACTGCTGGTAGAGGGGACAGGTTGTGGTTGTGTTGTAGAACATTGGATTGCTGGTAGAGGGGACAGGTCGTGGCTGTGTGGTAGAACATTGGACTGCTGGTCGAGGGGACAGGTTGTGGCTGTGTGGTAGAACATTGGGCTGCTGGTAGAGGGGACAGGTTGTGGCTGTGTGGTAGAACATTGGACTGCTGGTCGAGGGGACAGGTTGTGGCTGTGCAGTAGAACATTGGACTGCTGGTAGAGGGGACAGGTTGTGGCTGTGTTGTAGAACATTGGATTGCTGGTAGAGGGGACAGGTTGTGGTTGTGTGGTGGAACATTGGACTGCTGGTAGAGGGGACAGGTTGTGGCTGTGTGGTAGAACATTGGACTGCTGGTAGAGGGGACAGGTTGTGGCTGTGTGGTAGAACATTGGATTGCTGGTCGAGGGGGCAGGTTGTGGCTGTGTGGTAGAACATTGGACTGCTGGTCGAGGGGACAGGTTGTGGCTGTGTGGTAGAACATTGGACTGCTGGTAGAGGGGACAGGTTGTGGCTGTGTGGTAGAACATTGGACTGCTGGTAGAGGGGACAGGTTGTGGCTGTGTGGTAGAACATTGGACTGCTGGTAGAGGGGACAGGTTGTGGTTGTGTGGTAGAACATTGGACTGCTGGTCGAGGGGACAGGTTGTGGTTGTGTTGTAGAACATTGGATTGCTGGTCGAGGGGACAGGTTGTGGCTGTGTGGTAGAACATTGGACTGCTTGTAGAGAGGACAGGTTGTGGCTGTGTGGTAGAACATTGGACTGCTGGTAGAGGGGACAGGTTGTGGCTGTGTTGTAGAACATTGGACTGCTGGTAGAGGGGACAGGTTGTGGCTGTGTGGTAGAACATTGGACTGCTGGTAGAGGGCACAGGTTGTGGTTGTGTGGTAGAACATTGGACTGCTGGTAGAGGGGACAGGTTGTGGCTGTGTGGTAGAACATTGGATTGCTGGTAGAGGGGACAGGTTGTGGCTGTGTGGTAGAACATTGGACTGCTGGTAGAGGGGACAGGTTGTGGCTGTGAGATAGAACATTGGACTGCTGGTAGAGGGGACAGGTTGTAGCTGTGTGGTAGAACATTGGATTGCTGGTAGAGGGGACAAGTTGTGGCTGTGTGGTAGAACATTGGACTGCTTGTAGAGGGGACAGGTTGTGGCTGTGTGGTAGAACATTGGGCTGCTGGTAGAGGGGACAGGTTGTGGCTGTGCAGTAGAACATTGGACTGCTGGTAGAGGGGACAGGTTGTGGCTATGTCGTAGAACATTGGGCTGCTGGTAGAGGGGACAGGTTGTGGCTGTGCAGTAGAACATTGGACTGCTGGTCGAGGGGACAGGTTGTGGCTGTGTGGCAGAACATTGGGCTGCTGGTAGAGGGGACAGGTTGTGGCTGTGTGGTAGAACATTGGACTGCTGGTAGAGGGGACAGGTTGTGGCTGTGTGGTAGAACATTGGACTGCTGGTAGAGGGGACAGGTGGTGGCTGTGTGGTAGAACATTGGACTGCTGGTAGAGGGGACAGGTTGTGACTGTGCAGTAGAACATTGGACTGCTGGTAGAGGGGACAGGTTGTGGCTGTGTGGCAGAACATTGGGCTGCTGGTAGAGGGGACAGGTGGTGGCTGTGTGGTAGAACATTGGGCTGCTGGTAGAGGGGACAGGTTGTGGCTGTGCAGTAGAACATTGGACTGCTGGTCGAGGGGACAGGTTGTGGCTGTGTGGCAGAACATTTGGCTGCTGGTAGAGGGGACAGGTTGTGGCTGTGTGGTAGAACATTGGACTGCTGGTAGAGGGGACAGGTTGTGGCTGTGTGGTAGAACATTGGACTGCTGGTAGAGGGGACAGGTGGTGGCTGTGTGGTAGAACATTGGGCTGCTGGTAGAGGGGACAGGTTGTGGCTGTGCAGTAGAACATTGGACTGCTGGTAGAGGGGACAGGTTGTGGCTGTGTGGTGGAACATTGGACTGCTGGTAGAGGGGACAGGTGGTGGCTGTGTGGTAGAACATTGGACTGCTGGTCGAGGGGACAGATTGTGGCTGTGTGGTAGAACATTGGACTGTTGGTAGAGGGGACAGGTTGTGGCTGTGTGGTAGAACATTGGACTGCTGGTAGAGGGGACAGGTTGTGGCTGTGTTGTAGAACATTGGACTGCTGGTAGAGGGGACAGGTTGTGGTTGTGTTGCAGAACATTGGATTGCTGGTAGAGGGGACAGGTTGTGGTTGTGTCGTGGAACATTGGACTGCTGGTAGAGGGGACAGGTTGTGGCTGTGTGGTAGAACATTGGACTGCTGGTAGAGGGGACAGGTTGTGGTTGTGTTGTAGAACATTGGATTGCTGGTAGAGGGGACAGGTCGTGGCTGTGTGGTAGAACATTGGACTGCTGGTCGAGGGGACAGGTTGTGGCTGTGTGGTAGAACATTGGGCTGCTGGTAGAGGGGACAGGTTGTGGCTGTGTGGTAGAACATTGGACTGCTGGTCGAGGGGACAGGTTGTGGCTGTGCAGTAGAACATTGGACTGCTGGTAGAGGGGACAGGTTGTGGCTGTGTTGTAGAACATTGGATTGCTGGTAGAGGGGACAGGTCGTGGCTGTTTGGTAGAACATTGGACTCCTGGTCGAGGGGACAGGTTGTGGCTGTGCAGTAGAACATTGGACTGCTGGTAGAGGGGACAGGTTGTGGTTGTGTTGTAGAACATTGGATTGCTGGTAGAGGGGACAGGTCGTGGCTGTGTGGTAGAACATTGGACTGCTGGTCGAGGGGACAGGTTGTGGCTGTGTGGTAGAACATTGGGCTGCTGGTAGAGGGGACAGGTTGTGGCTGTGTGGTAGAACATTGGACTGCTGGTCGAGGGGACAGGTTGTGGCTGTGCAGTAGAACATTGGACTGCTGGTAGAGGGGACAGGTTGTGGCTGTGTTGTAGAACATTGGATTGCTGGTAGAGGGGACAGGTTGTGGTTGTGTGGTGGAACATTGGACTGCTGGTAGAGGGGACAGGTTGTGGCTGTGTGGTAGAACATTGGACTGCTGGTAGAGGGGACAGGTTGTGGCTGTGTGGTAGAACATTGGATTGCTGGTCGAGGGGGCAGGTTGTGGCTGTGTGGTAGAACATTGGACTGCTGGTCGAGGGGACAGGTTGTGGCTGTGTGGTAGAACATTGGACTGCTGGTAGAGGGGACAGGTTGTGGCTGTGTGGTAGAACATTGGACTGCTGGTAGAGGGGACAGGTTGTGGCTGTGTGGTAGAACATTGGACTGCTGGTAGAGGGGACAGGTTGTGGTTGTGTGGTAGAACATTGGACTGCTGGTCGAGGGGACAGGTTGTGGTTGTGTTGTAGAACATTGGATTGCTGGTCGAGGGGACAGGTTGTGGCTGTGTGGTAGAACATTGGACTGCTTGTAGAGAGGACAGGTTGTGGCTGTGTGGTAGAACATTGGACTGCTGGTAGAGGGGACAGGTTGTGGCTGTGTTGTAGAACATTGGACTGCTGGTAGAGGGGACAGGTTGTTGCTGTGTGGTAGAACATTGGACTACTGGTAGAGGGGACAGGTTGTGGCTGTGTGGTAGAACATTGGACTGCTGGTAGAGGGGACAGGTTGTGGCTGTGTGGTAGAACATTGGACTGCTGGTAGAGGGGACAGGTTGTGGCTGTGTGGTAGAACATTGGACTGCTGGTAGAGGGGACAGGTTGTGGCTGTGTGGTAGAACATTGGGCTGCTGGTAGAGGGGACAGGTTGTGGCTGTGTGGTAGAACATTGGACTGCTGGTAGAGGGGACAGGTTGTGGCTGTGTGGTAGAACATTGGACTGCTGGTAGAGGGGACAGGTTGTGGCTGTGCAGTAGAACATTGGACTGCTGGTAGAGGGGACAGGTTGTGGCTGTGTGGTAGAACATTGGACTGCTTGTAGAGGGGACAGGTTGTGGCTGTGTTGTAGAACATTGGGCTGCTGGTAGAGGGGACAGGTTGTGGCTGTGTTGTAGAACATTGGGCTGCTGGTAGAGGGGACAGGTTGTGGCTGTGCAGTAGAACATTGGACTGCTGGTAGAGGGGACAGGTTGTGGCTGTGTGGTGGAACATTGGGCTGCTGGTAGAGGGGACAGGTTGTGGCTGTGTTGTAGAACATTGGGCTGCTGGTAGAGGGGACAGGTTGTGGCTGTGCAGTAGAACATTGGACTGCTGGTAGAGGGGACAGGTTGTGGTTGTGTGGTAGAACATTGGGCTGCTGGTAGAGGGGACAGGTTGTGGCTGTGCAGTAGAACATTGGACTGCTGGTAGAGGGGACAGGTTGTGGCTATGTCGTAGAACATTGGGCTGCTGGTAGAGGGGACAGGTTGTGGCTGTGCAGTAGAACATTGGACTGCTGGTAGAGGGGACAGGTTGTGGCTGTGTGGTAGAACATTGGACTGCTGGTAGAGGGCACAGGTTGTGGTTGTGTGGTAGAACATTGGACTGCTGGTAGAGGGGACAGGTTGTGGCTGTGTGGTAGAACATTGGATTGCTGGTAGAGGGGACAGGTTGTGGCTGTGTGGTAGAACATTGGACTGCTGGTAGAGGGGACAGGTTGTGGCTGTGAGATAGAACATTGGACTGCTGGTAGAGGGGACAGGTTGTAGCTGTGTGGTAGAACATTGGATTGCTGGTAGAGGGGACAAGTTGTGGCTGTGTGGTAGAACATTGGACTGCTTGTAGAGGGGACAGGTTGTGGCTGTGTGGTAGAACATTGGGCTGCTGGTAGAGGGGACAGGTTGTGGCTGTGCAGTAGAACATTGGACTGCTGGTAGAGGGGACAGGTTGTGGCTATGTCGTAGAACATTGGGCTGCTGGTAGAGGGGACAGGTTGTGGCTGTGCAGTAGAACATTGGACTGCTGGTCGAGGGGACAGGTTGTGGCTGTGTGGCAGAACATTGGGCTGCTGGTAGAGGGGACAGGTTGTGGCTGTGTGGTAGAACATTGGACTGCTGGTAGAGGGGACAGGTTGTGGCTGTGTGGTAGAACATTGGACTGCTGGTAGAGGGGACAGGTGGTGGCTGTGTGGTAGAACATTGGGCTGCTGGTAGAGGGGACAGGTTGTGGCTGTGCAGTAGAACATTGGACTGCTGGTAGAGGGGACAGGTTGTGGCTGTGTGGTGGAACATTGGACTGCTGGTAGAGGGGACAGGTGGTGGCTGTGTGGTAGAACATTGGACTGCTGGTCGAGGGGACAGGTTGTGGCTGTGTGGTAGAACATTGGACTGTTGGTAGAGGGGACAGGTTGTGGCTGTGTGGTAGAACATTGGACTGCTGGTAGAGGGGACAGGTTGTGGCTGTGTTGTAGAACATTGGACTGCTGGTAGAGGGGACAGGTTGTGGTTGTGTTGCAGAACATTGGATTGCTGGTAGAGGGGACAGGTTGTGGTTGTGTCGTGGAACATTGGACTGCTGGTAGAGGGGACAGGTTGTGGCTGTGTGGTAGAACATTGGACTGCTGTTAGAGGGGACAGGTTGTGGTTGTGTTGTAGAACATTGGATTGCTGGTAGAGGGGACAGGTCGTGGCTGTGTGGTAGAACATTGGACTGCTGGTCGAGGGGACAGGTTGTGGCTGTGTGGTAGAACATTGGGCTGCTGGTAGAGGGGACAGGTTGTGGCTGTGTGGTAGAACATTGGACTGCTGGTCGAGGGGACAGGTTGTGGCTGTGCAGTAGAACATTGGACTGCTGGTAGAGGGGACAGGTTGTGGCTGTGTTGTAGAACATTGGATTACTGGTAGAGGGGACAGGTCGTGGCTGTTTGGTAGAACATTGGACTCCTGGTCGAGGGGACAGGTTGTGGCTGTGCAGTAGAACATTGGACTGCTGGTAGAGGGGACAGGTTGTGGTTGTGTTGTAGAACATTGGATTGCTGGTAGAGGGGACAGGTCGTGGCTGTGTGGTAGAACATTGGACTGCTGGTCGAGGGGACAGGTTGTGGCTGTGTGGTAGAACATTGGGCTGCTGGTAGAGGGGACAGGTTGTGGCTGTGTGGTAGAACATTGGACTGCTGGTCGAGGGGACAGGTTGTGGCTGTGCAGTAGAACATTGGACTGCTGGTAGAGGGGACAGGTTGTGGCTGTGTTGTAGAACATTGGATTGCTGGTAGAGGGGACAGGTTGTGGTTGTGTGGTGGAACATTGGACTGCTGGTAGAGGGGACAGGTTGTGGCTGTGTGGTAGAACATTGGACTGCTGGTAGAGGGGACAGGTTGTGGCTGTGTGGTAGAACATTGGATTGCTGGTCGAGGGGGCAGGTTGTGGCTGTGTGGTAGAACATTGGACTGCTGGTCGAGGGGACAGGTTGTGGCTGTGTGGTAGAACATTGGACTGCTGGTAGAGGGGACAGGTTGTGGCTGTGTGGTAGAACATTGGACTGCTGGTAGAGGGGACAGGTTGTGGCTGTGTGGTAGAACATTGGACTGCTGGTAGAGGGGACAGGTTGTGGTTGTGTGGTAGAACATTGGACTGCTGGTCGAGGGGACAGGTTGTGGTTGTGTTGTAGAACATTGGATTGCTGGTCGAGGGGACAGGTTGTGGCTGTGTGGTAGAACATTGGACTGCTTGTAGAGAGGACAGGTTGTGGCTGTGTGGTAGAACATTGGACTGCTGGTAGAGGGGACAGGTTGTGGCTGTGTTGTAGAACATTGGACTGCTGGTAGAGGGGACAGGTTGTGGCTGTGTGGTAGAACATTGGACTGCTGGTAGAGGGCACAGGTTGTGGTTGTGTGGTAGAACATTGGACTGCTGGTAGAGGGGACAGGTTGTGGCTGTGTGGTAGAACATTGGATTGCTGGTAGAGGGGACAGGTTGTGGCTGTGTGGTAGAACATTGGACTGCTGGTAGAGGGGACAGGTTGTGGCTGTGAGATAGAACATTGGACTGCTGGTAGAGGGGACAGGTTGTAGCTGTGTGGTAGAACATTGGATTGCTGGTAGAGGGGACAAGTTGTGGCTGTGTGGTAGAACATTGGACTGCTTGTAGAGGGGACAGGTTGTGGCTGTGTGGTAGAACATTGGGCTGCTGGTAGAGGGGACAGGTTGTGGCTGTGCAGTAGAACATTGGACTGCTGGTAGAGGGGACAGGTTGTGGCTATGTCGTAGAACATTGGGCTGCTGGTAGAGGGGACAGGTTGTGGCTGTGCAGTAGAACATTGGACTGCTGGTCGAGGGGACAGGTTGTGGCTGTGTGGCAGAACATTGGGCTGCTGGTAGAGGGGACAGGTTGTGGCTGTGTGGTAGAACATTGGACTGCTGGTAGAGGGGACAGGTTGTGGCTGTGTGGTAGAACATTGGACTGCTGGTAGAGGGGACAGGTGGTGGCTGTGTGGTAGAACATTGGACTGCTGGTAGAGGGGACAGGTTGTGACTGTGCAGTAGAACATTGGACTGCTGGTAGAGGGGACAGGTTGTGGCTGTGTGGCAGAACATTGGGCTGCTGGTAGAGGGGACAGGTGGTGGCTGTGTGGTAGAACATTGGGCTGCTGGTAGAGGGGACAGGTTGTGGCTGTGCAGTAGAACATTGGACTGCTGGTCGAGGGGACAGGTTGTGGCTGTGTGGCAGAACATTTGGCTGCTGGTAGAGGGGACAGGTTGTGGCTGTGTGGTAGAACATTGGACTGCTGGTAGAGGGGACAGGTTGTGGCTGTGTGGTAGAACATTGGACTGCTGGTAGAGGGGACAGGTGGTGGCTGTGTGGTAGAACATTGGGCTGCTGGTAGAGGGGACAGGTTGTGGCTGTGCAGTAGAACATTGGACTGCTGGTAGAGGGGACAGGTTGTGGCTGTGTGGTGGAACATTGGACTGCTGGTAGAGGGGACAGGTGGTGGCTGTGTGGTAGAACATTGGACTGCTGGTCGAGGGGACAGATTGTGGCTGTGTGGTAGAACATTGGACTGTTGGTAGAGGGGACAGGTTGTGGCTGTGTGGTAGAACATTGGACTGCTGGTAGAGGGGACAGGTTGTGGCTGTGTTGTAGAACATTGGACTGCTGGTAGAGGGGACAGGTTGTGGTTGTGTTGCAGAACATTGGATTGCTGGTAGAGGGGACAGGTTGTGGTTGTGTCGTGGAACATTGGACTGCTGGTAGAGGGGACAGGTTGTGGCTGTGTGGTAGAACATTGGACTGCTGGTAGAGGGGACAGGTTGTGGTTGTGTTGTAGAACATTGGATTGCTGGTAGAGGGGACAGGTCGTGGCTGTGTGGTAGAACATTGGACTGCTGGTCGAGGGGACAGGTTGTGGCTGTGTGGTAGAACATTGGGCTGCTGGTAGAGGGGACAGGTTGTGGCTGTGTGGTAGAACATTGGACTGCTGGTCGAGGGGACAGGTTGTGGCTGTGCAGTAGAACATTGGACTGCTGGTAGAGGGGACAGGTTGTGGCTGTGTTGTAGAACATTGGATTGCTGGTAGAGGGGACAGGTCGTGGCTGTTTGGTAGAACATTGGACTCCTGGTCGAGGGGACAGGTTGTGGCTGTGCAGTAGAACATTGGACTGCTGGTAGAGGGGACAGGTTGTGGTTGTGTTGTAGAACATTGGATTGCTGGTAGAGGGGACAGGTCGTGGCTGTGTGGTAGAACATTGGACTGCTGGTCGAGGGGACAGGTTGTGGCTGTGTGGTAGAACATTGGGCTGCTGGTAGAGGGGACAGGTTGTGGCTGTGTGGTAGAACATTGGACTGCTGGTCGAGGGGACAGGTTGTGGCTGTGCAGTAGAACATTGGACTGCTGGTAGAGGGGACAGGTTGTGGCTGTGTTGTAGAACATTGGATTGCTGGTAGAGGGGACAGGTTGTGGTTGTGTGGTGGAACATTGGACTGCTGGTAGAGGGGACAGGTTGTGGCTGTGTGGTAGAACATTGGACTGCTGGTAGAGGGGACAGGTTGTGGCTGTGTGGTAGAACATTGGATTGCTGGTCGAGGGGGCAGGTTGTGGCTGTGTGGTAGAACATTGGACTGCTGGTCGAGGGGACAGGTTGTGGCTGTGTGGTAGAACATTGGACTGCTGGTAGAGGGGACAGGTTGTGGCTGTGTGGTAGAACATTGGACTGCTGGTAGAGGGGACAGGTTGTGGCTGTGTGGTAGAACATTGGACTGCTGGTAGAGGGGACAGGTTGTGGTTGTGTGGTAGAACATTGGACTGCTGGTCGAGGGGACAGGTTGTGGTTGTGTTGTAGAACATTGGATTGCTGGTCGAGGGGACAGGTTGTGGCTGTGTGGTAGAACATTGGACTGCTTGTAGAGAGGACAGGTTGTGGCTGTGTGGTAGAACATTGGACTGCTGGTAGAGGGGACAGGTTGTGGCTGTGTTGTAGAACATTGGACTGCTGGTAGAGGGGACAGGTTGTTGCTGTGTGGTAGAACATTGGACTACTGGTAGAGGGGACAGGTTGTGGCTGTGTGGTAGAACATTGGACTGCTGGTAGAGGGGACAGGTTGTGGCTGTGTGGTAGAACATTGGACTGCTGGTAGAGGGGACAGGTTGTGGCTGTGTGGTAGAACATTGGACTGCTGGTAGAGGGGACAGGTTGTGGCTGTGTGGTAGAACATTGGGCTGCTGGTAGAGGGGACAGGTTGTGGCTGTGTGGTAGAACATTGGATTGCTGGTAGAGGGGACAGGTTGTGGCTGTGTGGTAGAACATTGGACTGCTGGTAGAGGGGACAGGTTGTGGTTGTGTGGTAGAACATTGGACTGCTGGTAGAGGGGACAGGTTGTGGCTGTGTGGTAGAACATTGGACTGCTGGTAGAGGGGACAGGTTGTGGTTGTGTGGTAGAACATTGGGCTGCTGGTAGAGGGGACAGGTTGTGGTTGTGTTGTAGAACATTGGATTGCTGGTAGAGGGGACAGGTTGTGGCTGTGTGGTAGAACATTGGACTGCTGGTAGAGGGGACAGGTTGTGGTTGTGTGGTAGAACATTGGACTGCTGGTAGAGGGGACAGGTTGTGGCTGTGTGGTACAACATTGGACTGCTGGTAGAGGGGACAGGTTGTGGCTGTGTGGTAGAACATTGGACTGCTGGTAGAGGGGACAGGTTGTGGCTGTGTGGTAGAACATTGGACTGCTGGTCGAGGGGACAGGTTGTGGCTGTGTGGTAGAACATTGGGCTGCTGGTCGAGGGGACAGGTTGTGGCTGTGTGGTAGAACATTGGGCTGCTGGTAGAGGGGACAGGTTGTGGCTGTGTGGTAGAAAATTGGGCTGCTGGTAGAGGGGACAGGTTGTGGCTGTGTGGTAGAACATTGGACTGCTGGTCGAGGGGACAGGTTGTGGCTGTGTGGTAGAACATTGGACTGTTGGTAGAGGGGACAGGTTGTGGCTGTGTGGTAGAACATTGGACTGCTGGTAGAGGGGACAGGTTGTGGCTGTGTGGTAGAACATTGGACTGCTGGTCGAGGGGACAGGTTGTGGCTGTGTGGTAGAACATTGGGCTGCTGGTCGAGGGGACATGTTGTGGCTGTGTGGTAGAACATTGGACTGCTGGTCGAGGGGACAGGTTGTGGCTGTGTGGTAGAACATTGGGCTGCTGGTCGAGGGGACATGTTGTGGCTGTGTGGTAGAACATTGGACTGCTCGTAGAGGGGACAGGTTGTGGCTGTGTGGTAGAACATTGGACTGCTGGTAGAGGGGACATGTTGTGGCTGTGTGGTAGAACATTGGACTGCTGGTCGAGGGGACAGGTGGTGGCTGTGTGGTAGAACATTGGACTGCTGGTCGAGGGGACAGGTTGTGGCTGTGTGGTAGAACATTGGACTGCTGGTAGAGGGGACAGGTTGTGGTTGTGTGGTAGAACATTGGACTGCTGGTCGAGGGGACAGGTTGTGGCTGTGTTGTAGAACATTGGACTGCTGGTCGAGGGGACAAGTTGTGGCTGTGTGGTAGAACATTGGACTGCTGGTCGAGGGGACAGGTTGTGGCTGTGTGGTAGAACATTGGACTGTTTGTAGAGGGGACAGGTTGTGGCTGTGTGGTAGAACATTGGACTGCTGGTAGAGGGGACATAATGTGGCTGTGTGGTAGAACATTGGACTGCTGGTCGAGGGGACAGGTTGTGGCTGTGTGGTAGAACATTGGACTGCTGGTCGAGGGGACATAATGTGGCTGTGTGGTAGAACATTGGACTGCTGGTCGAGGGGACAGGTTGTGGCTGTGTGGTAGAACATTGGGCTGCTGGTCGAGGGGACATAATGTGGCTGTGTGGTAGAACATTGGACTGCTGGTAGAGGGGACATAATGTGGCTGTGTGGTAGAACATTGGACTGCTGGTAGAGGGGACAGGTTGTGGCTGTGTGGTAGAACATTGGACTGCTGGTACAGGGGACATGTTGTGGCTGTGTGGTAGAACATTGGACTGCTCGTAGAGGGGACAGGTTGTGGCTGTGTGGTAGAACATTGGACTGCTGGTAGAGGGGACATGTGGCTGTGTGGTAGAACATTGGACTGCTGGTCGAGGGGACAGGTGGTGGCTGTGTGGTAGAACATTGGACTGCTGGTAGAGGGGACAGATTGTGGCTGTGTGGTAGAACATTGGACTGCTGGTAGAGGGGACAGGTTGTGGCTGTGTTGTAGAACATTGGACTGCTGGTAGAGGGGACAGGTTGTGGCTGTGTGGTAGAACATTGGACTGCTGGTAGAGGGGACAAGTTGTGGCTGTGTGGTAGAACATTGGACTGCTGGTAGAGGGGACAGGTTGTGGCTGTGTTGTAGAACATTGGGCTGCTGGTAGAGGGGACAGGTTGTGGCTGTGTGGTAGAACATTGGACTGCTGGTAGAGGGGACAGGTTGTGGCTGTGTGGTAGAACATTGGACTGCTGGTAGAGGGGACAGGTTGTGGCTGTGTGGTAGAACATTGGACTGCTTGTAGAGGGGACAGGTTGTGGCTGTGTGGTAGAACATTGGACTGCTGGTAGAGGGGACAGGTTGTGGCTGTGTGGTAGAACATTGGACTGCTGGTAGAGGGGACAGGTTGTGGCTGTGTGGTAGAACATTGGACTGCTGGTAGAGGGGACAGGTTGTGGCTGTGTTGTAGAACATTGGACTGCTGGTAGAGGGGACAGGTTGTGGCTGTGTTGTAGAACATTGGACTGCTGGTAGAGGGGACAGGTTGTGGCTGTGTGGTAGAACGTTGGTCCCTTCTACCTGGTGTCTGCCAGGGGAAGTAAAATATCCCACATGGGGTAAATGTGTAACCTGCTGTAAAGGTAAGTTCTTATATAGCACGGTATCCAGTCCATAGGACTGATCAAAGCGCTTTACGCTTCACCCCCTGGCAGACCTGTTCATTCCAAGGCCATCTCAACTTCTCTGGGAAGCATTCAGCCACGCTGCAATTGCGTTCACATATCCACCACTGTCTGTATTGCCAGGTACTCATTTATACTGAGTGAGTGAACTGTGGCAACATGGGGTGATCAAACTTGTCAAAGGTTCGAAGCGACCGCAGTAGGATTTGAAACTGGGTTCTCTCGATTGAGAGTCCAGCCTTCTAACCGGTATGCTATCGCACCCCACGGCCTTCTAACCGGTATGCTATCGCACCCCACGGCCTTCTAACCGGTATGCTATCGCACCCCACGGCCTTCTAACCGGTATGCTATCGCACCCCAGCTGTGGACTCCATCTCTCATGAGCCACTGCAGAAAAGTCCATGACGCGACTCATAATAATAATAATTCACTTCTATGGCGCCCATATCCTCAGGAACCTGAGCTCAGAAGCGCAACAAAACAAAATCATTAAGCATAATCATGAACTGGGACTTGCAAAAGCCATTATCAAAACGGTGGAAATGCAGTTTGGAATAAATATGTGACATATCTGAGTTTTTTTTAAATGGCTGTAGTTTCAGATGTTTTCAAAGTGATGGAGAGTTCATTCCAGACCCTAGTTCATTCCAGACCCTAGGCACAGCGACAGAGAAAGCACGTTTGGCCAAGTTAAGTTGGCCAGATCATCAGTTTGTGAAATTGATGATCTGAGCTGCCTAGGGATATTTGAAACATGCAGGAGACTAGCCAAGTAGGGTGGTTGTTGTGTAGATGGGGGAGAGTAACCAAGTAGGGTGGTTGTTGTGTAGATACAGGAGACTAACCAAGTAGGGTGATTGTTGTGTTGATGGGGGAGACTAGCCAAGTAGGGTGGTTGTTGTGTAGATGGAGGAGACTAACCAAGTAGGGTGGTTGTTGTGTAGATGCAGTAGACTAGCCAATTAGGGTGATTGTTGTGTAGATGCAGTAGACTAGCCAAGTAGGGTGGTTGTTGTGTAGATACAGGAGACTAACCAAGTAGGGTGATTGTTGTGTTGATGGGGGAGACTAGCCATGTAGGGTGGTTGTTGTGTAGATGGAGGAGACTAACCAAGTAGGGTGGTTGTTGTGTAGATGCAGTAGACTAGCCAAGTCGGGTGGTTGTTGTGTTGATGGGGGAGACTAGCCATGTAGGGTGGTTGTTGTGTAGATGGAGGAGACTAACCAAGTAGGGTGGTTGTTGTGTAGATGGGGAGACTAACCAAGTAGGGTGGTTGTTGTGTAGATGGGGGAGACTAACCAAGTAGGGTGGTTGTTGTGTAGATACAGGAGACTAGCCAAGTAGGGTGATTGTTGTGTAGATACAGGAGACTAGCCAAGTAGGGTGATTGTTGTGTAGATGGAGGAGACTAACCAAGTAGGGTGGTTGTTGTGTAGATGGGGGAAACTAACCAAGTAGGGTGGTTGTTGTGTAGATGGAGGAGACTAACCAAGTAGGGTGGTTGTTGTATAGATGGAGGAGACTAATCAAGTAGGGTGGTTGTTGTGTAGATGGAGGAGACTAACCAAGTAGGGTGGTTGTGTAGATGGAGGAGACTAACCAAGTAGGGTGGTTGTTGTGTAGATGGGGAGACTAACCAAGTAGGGTGGTTGTTGTGTTGATGGGGGAGACTAGCCAAGTAGGGTGGTTGTTGTGTAGATGGGGGAGACTAACCAAGTAGGGTGATTATTGTGTTGATGGGGGAGACTAGTCAAGTAGGGTGGTTGTTGTGTAGATACAGGAGACTAACCAAGTAGGGTGATTGTTGTGTAGATGCAGGAGACTAACCAAGTAGGGTGATTGTTGTGTTGATGGGGGAGACTAGCCAAGTAGGGTGGTTGTTGTGTAGATACAGGAGACTAACCAAGTAGGGTGATTGTTGTGTAGATGCAGGAGACTAACCAAGTAGGGTGATTGTTGTGTTGATGGGGGAGACTAGCCAAGTAGGGTGGTTGTTGTGTAGATACAGGAGACTAACCAAGTAGGGTGATTGTTGTGTAGATGCAGGAGACTAACCAAGTAGGGTGATTGTTGTGTTGATGGGGGAGACTAACCAAGTAGGGTGGTTGTTGTGTAGATACAGTAGACTAGCCAAGTAGGGTGGTTGTTGTGTAGATGCAGTAGACTAGCCAAGTAGGGTGATTGTTGTGTAGATGCAGTAGACTAGCCAAGTAGGGTGGCTGTTGTGTAGATGCAGTAGACTAGCCAAGTAGGGTGATTGTTGTGTAGATGCAGTAGACTAGCCAAGTAGGGTGACTGTTGTGTAGATGCAGTAGACTAGCCAAGTAGGGTGACTGTTGTGTAGATGCAGTAGACTAGCCAAGTAGGGTGACTGTTGTGTAGATGCAGTAGACTAGCCAAGTAGGGTGACTGTTGTGTAGATGCAGTAGACTAGCCAAGTAGGGTGACTGTTGTGTAGATGCAGTAGACTAGCCAAGTAGGGTGACTGTTGTGTAGATGCAGTAGACTAGCCAAGTAGGGTGACTGTTGTGTAGATGCAGTAGACTAGCCAAGTAGGGTGGTTGTTGTGTAGATGCAGTAGACTAGCCAAGTAGGGTGGTTGTTGTGTAGATGCAGTAGACTAGCCAAGTAGGGTGGTTGTTGTGTAGATGCAGTAGACTAGCCAAGTAGGGTGGCTGTTGTGTAGATGCAGTAGACTAGCCAAGTAGGGTGATTGTTGTGTAGATGCAGTAGACTAGCCAAGTAGGGTGACTGTTGTGTAGATGCAGTAGACTAGCCAAGTAGGGTGACTGTTGTGTAGATGCAGTAGACTAGCCAAGTAGGGTGACTGTTGTGTAGATGCAGTAGACTAGCCAAGTAGGGTGACTGTTGTGTAGATGCAGTAGACTAGCCAAGTAGGGTGGTTGTTGTGTAGATGCAGTAGACTAGCCAAGTAGGGTGACTGTTGTGTAGATGCAGTAGACTAGCCAAGTAGGGTGACTGTTGTGTAGATGCAGTAGACTAGCCAAGTAGGGTGACTGTTGTGTAGATGCAGTAGACTAGCCAAGTAGGGTGACTGTTGTGTAGATGCAGTAGACTAGCCAAGTAGGGTGGCTGTTGTGTAGATGCAGTAGACTAGCCAAGTAGGGTGACTGTTGTGGAGATGCAGTAGACTAGCCAAGTAGGGTGACTGTTGTGTAGATGCAGTAGACTAGCCAAGTAGGGTGGCTGTTGTGTAGATGCAGTAGACTAGCCAAGTAGGGTGACTGTTGTGTAGATGCAGTAGACTAGCCAAGTAGGGTGACTGTTGTGTAGATGCAGTAGACTAGCCAAGTAGGGTGGTTGTTGTGTAGATGCAGTAGACTAGCCAAGTAGGGTGACTGTTGTGTAGATGCAGTAGACTAGCCAAGTAGGGTGGCTGTTGTGTAGATGCAGTAGACTAGCCAAGTAGGGTGACTGTTGTGTAGATGCAGTAGACTAGCCAAGTAGGGTGACTGTTGTGTAGATGCAGTAGACTAGCCAAGTAGGGTGGCTGTTGTGTAGATGCAGTAGACTAGCCAAGTAGGGTGACTGTTGTGTAGATGCAGTAGACTAGCCAAGTAGGGTGACTGTTGTGTAGATGCAGTAGACTAGCCAAGTAGGGTGGTTGTTGTGTAGATGCAGTAGACTAGCCAAGTAGGGTGGTTGTTGTGTAGATGCAGTAGACTAGCCAAGTAGGGTGACTGTTGTGTAGATGCAGTAGACTAGCCAAGTAGGGTGACTGTTGTGTAGATGCAGTAGACTAGCCAAGTAGGGTGGTTGTTGTGTAGATGCAGTAGACTAGCCAAGTAGGGTGACTGTTGTGTAGATGCAGTAGACTAGCCAAGTAGGGTGGCTGTTGTGTAGATGCAGTAGACTAGCCAAGTAGGGTGACTGTTGTGTAGATGCAGTAGACTAGCCAAGTAGGGTGATTGTTGTGTAGATGCAGTAGACTAGCCAAGTAGGGTGACTGTTGTGTAGATGCAGTAGACTAGCCAAGTAGGGTGACTGTTGTGTAGATGCAGTAGACTAGCCAAGTAGGGTGGTTGTTGTGTAGATGCAGTAGACTAGCCAAGTAGGGTGACTGTTGTGTAGATGCAGTAGACTAGCCAAGTAGGGTGACTGTTGTGTAGATGCAGTAGACTAGCCAAGTAGGGTGACTGTTGTGTAGATGCAGTAGACTAGCCAAGTAGGGTGACTGTTGTGTAGATGCAGTAGACTAGCCAAGTAGGGTGGTTGTTGTGTAGATGCAGTAGACTAGCCAAGTAGGGTGACTGTTGTGTAGATGCAGTAGACTAGCCAAGTAGGGTGGCTGTCGTGTAGATGCAGTAGACTAGCCAAGTAGGGTGACTGTTGTGTAGATGCAGTAGACTAGCCAAGTAGGGTGGCTGTTGTGTAGATGCAGTAGACTAGCCAAGTAGGGTGACTGTTGTGTAGATGCAGGAGACTAACCAAGTAGGGTGACTGTTGTGTAGATGCAGTAGACTAGCCAAGTAGGGTGACTGTTGTGTAGATGCAGTAGACTAGCCAAGTAGGGTGGTTGTTGTGTAGATGCAGTAGACTAGCCAAGTAGGGTGACTGTTGTGTAGATGCAGTAGACTAGCCAAGTAGGGTGATTGTTGTGTAGATGCAGTAGACTAGCCAAGTAGGGTGACTGTTGTGTAGATGCAGTAGACTAGCCAAGTAGGGTGACTGTTGTGTAGATGCAGTAGACTAGCCAAGTAGGGTGGTTGTTGTGTAGATGCAGTAAACTAGCCAAGTAGGGTGACTGTTGTGTAGATGCAGTAGACTAGCCAAGTAGGGTGATTGTTGTGTAGATGCAGTAGACTAGCCAAGTAGGGTGATTGTTGTGTAGATGCAGTAGACTAGCCAAGTAGGGTGACTGTTGTGTAGATGCAGGAGACTAACCAAGTAGGGTGACTGTTGTGTAGATGCAGTAGACTAGCCAAGTAGGGTGGTTGTTGTGTAGATGCAGTAGACTAGCCAAGTAGGGTGGCTGTTGTGTAGATGCAGTAGACTAGCCAAGTAGGGTGATTGTTGTGTAGATGCAGTAGACTAGCCAAGTAGGGTGGTTGTTGTGTAGATGCAGTAGACTAGCCAAGTAGGGTGGTTGTTGTGTAGATGCAGTAGACTAGCCAAGTAGGGTGGCTGTTGTGTAGATGCAGTAGACTAGCCAAGTAGGGTGAGTGTTGTGTAGATAGAGCAAGTCAACCGAAGTTATACAAGCAAGTCAGCATGTCGCTGTCGATACGAGACAGGTTTGATTTTTTTGCGGAATGGTTTTTAAATCAGATGAGCGAACAATAGAATCAAAAATTAAATAATAATTAAATAATAAAATTTTAATAAAAAAATAGAATTGAGGAGGAACATTTAATTGAAGCCTGACCAGAATGACGTCACTCCCACTTTCAGAGCCTCACTTTGGACTCACAGGTGGCAAATGTTCGTCCCACTCCGCCACCATCTTCCAAGATGGCTGTTTGCGGAGTGACAGGGGGCACCACTGTTCCCGTGCATTCATTGCGTGTCATTAGACGTCTGCCCAGTGCTGCCATCTGTGAATCAGTTCTGTATGGCATGGTGGGTGGAGCAGTAAATATTTGGCCAGGCTACATTACTGGTCATTTTAAACATTATTGATGACCTATGTAGATGACCATTTTATGCACAAAGAAGATATTTGACAGCAGTGTTGTCATTATAGTTTAAACTTATTTAGTTCTATAGTAAGCTTACTATTCAATACTTAGCTATATAATTTTTTTATTTTAGCCTATCATTTACTACTGTCTTCATTTCAACTGATACAATTACATTAAGAATTTAAAAAACATTGTAGTTTTGTGATATTTAATAATATATAAATTTTATGAAACATAAACGCTAGGCTCTTTACAGTAATATTGTTTTCCTTTGCCTGCTGTCTCCAGCCCCTGTTGGTTGACGCCACAAGTTGTTGGAAAACGGACTGGGACGAGCTGGAGACAAACAGACATGACTTCCAGGCCCTGGTAAAGCTCCTACGACACAAGGTATGCCTTCAGTTACTTCCAGGCCCTGGTACAGCTCCTACGACACAAGGTATGCCTTCAGTTACTTCCAGGCCCTGGTACAGCTTCTACGACACAAGGTATGCCTTCAGTTACTTCCAGGCCCTGGTACAGCTCCTACGACACAAGGTATGCCTTCAGTTACTTCCAGGCCCTGGTACAGCTTCTACGACACAAGGTATGCCTTCAGTTACTTCCAGGCCCTGGTGCAGCTCCTACGACACAAGGTATGCCTTCAGTTAATTCCAGGCCCTGGTACAGCTTCTACGACACAAGGTATGCCTTCAGTTACTTCCAGGCCCTGGTACAGCTCCTACGACACATGGTATGCCTTCAGTTACTTCCAGGCCCTGGTACAGCTCCTACGACACAAGGTATGCCTTCAGTTACTTCCAGGCCCTGGTACAGCTCCTATGACATGAGGTATGACTTCAGTTACTGTCACAGTGGTGCTTGCTTATTATTGACGTCAATAAAACAGTTTCCATCTTCAGACATTACACTGCCAAGGTAGGTTAAATGATCCACGTCTGCAAGGCCGTGTCTCAGTTTGTTCTCCTGACTACAGTTTTGGAGGCACTGATGATGAGTCCGAAAATGTGTGATATATTAATGTTTGCTTTCTATGTCGGCTTTGTTCTTGGCTTGTGCAGCTGTCCCTTGTCACTCTAGGGACAGGCACTGACACAAGGCAGCAAGGAAGGTGATTTCTTTCTTGACAGAGCAGCTGTCCCTCTCCACTCTAGGGGCAGGCGCTGACGCAAGGCAGCAAGGAAGGTGATTTCTTCCTTGACAGAGCAGCTGTCCCTCTCAACTCTAGGGGCAGGCACTGACGCAAGGCAGCAAGGAAGGTGATTTCTTCCTTGACAGAGCAGCTGTCCCTCTCAACTCTAGGGGCAGGCGCTGATGCAAGGCAGCAAGGAAGGTGACTTCTTCCTTGGCAGAGCAGCTGTCCCTCTCAACTCTTGGGGCAGGCACTGACGCAAGGCAGCAAGGAAGGTGATTTCTTCCTTGACAGAGCAGCTGTCCCTCTCCACTCTAGGGGCAGGCGTTGACGCAAGGCAGCAAGGAAGGTGATTTCTTCCTTGACAGAGCAGCTGTCCCTCTCCACTCTAGGGGCAGGCACTGACGCAAGGCAGCAAGGAAGGTGACTTCTTCCTTGACAGAGCAGCTGTCCCTCTCCACTCTGGGGGCAGGCGTTGACGCAAGGTACCAAGGAAGGTGTTGAATTCTTTCTTGAAACTCTCTCCATAATTGTAATGATTTTCACTGGGAGTTCATTCCAGAGGTGGTCAGTGGTCAGTAAGAATGTCCTGTTATAGCCAGCAGTGTTTGAGGGTGGAATTGCCCCAGCAGCTGTGTGGTGAGACGTTGATGCCCTGGTGGCTGTTCACACTACTGGAGGAGGAGGTAACATGTTACTGAGTAGAGTTGGAACATCTCCATGCCATATAATGTGAACAGTATTGACATGATGTTAGTGTTTGTGTGCAGAATGAAGTGTTGCTGGCCTGCCTGGAGACTACGCCCTCCGAGACTGTCTCCAAGTCCCGCTTTGTGTACAATGTTCCCACTCCCAAGCCCTGTGGACACTTCCTCCTCCTTCCTTCCCACCAGCCCTGTCACCTCCTGCTCAAGGCTGTCGCTGTCAATGAGATCATACTGCCGCGGCACTTCAGCTCGGCCGACGAACCGACTGAGGAAACTATCTCTGTCATGGATGCGTGTCTCTCACAGGTCAGTTGTTACAGTGGGATCATTGCATGTGAAGTCAACCAAGAAACGGCAACAATCTTTGAGTAGGATACAGACTTACCCTTTTTAATCAGCAGGATCAATGTTTTTTTAATTTGACTAGTGTGGAACAACTGAAAAATGTCGCCATCTGGTGTTAAACAGCACCATTTTTCAGATGTACACTAGTCACCAAATGACACCAGTAGTGTTAAACAGTTACCTTATCGTCTAGAGAAACCCAAATTTTGGTGAATGCTTATAAGAATAGATTCCTTTACATTTTTTCATGGCCCCATTTTTTTTCATGTTTACTGTAGGCTTATTAATTAGGTCGAATACCTAAAATGTAATACCAGCATTAGCACTTTATTACCATGAGAGCCAATGTTATGTAATACCAGCATTAGCACTTTATTACCATGAGAGCCAATGTTATGTAATACCAGCATTAGCACTTTATTACCATGAGAGCCAATGTTATGTAATACCAGCATTAGCACTTGATTACCATGAGAGCCAATGTTATGTAATACCAGCATTAGCACTTGATTACCATGAGAGCCAATGTTATGTAATACCAGCATTAGCACTTTATTACCATGAGAGCCAATGTTATGTAATACCAGCATTAGCACTTTATTACCATGAGAGCCAATGTTATGTAATGCCAGCATTAGCACTTTATTACCATGAGAGCCAATGTTATGTAATGCCAGCATTAGCACTTTATTACCATGAGAGCCAATGTTATGTAATGCCAGCATTAGCACTTTATTACCATGAGAGCCAATGTTATGTAATGCCAGCATTAGCACTTTATTACCATGAGAGCCAATGTTATGTAATACCAGCATTAGCACTTTATTACCATGAGAGCCAATGTTATGTCTACTTAATTGGTAATGCAAAAGAAATTAATATGTTAAGTTATTAATATGCAATAACTCCAACACTGGAACCTACGGACACATAGCCTCACCATCCAGACATAATTTCATGGGACAGAATCTCCAAATACTAATTACTGTGTATGTGATTCACCTATCTGGAAACCTTGTTAATAGGAACATAATCACTGGGGACTGAGGTGTCAAGATTAATGAGGTTTCACTGCACTAGTTCACTCTCGGGTCTGAAATGTGAAGCATTCGCTAAGCGAATTTCAGAATTTGCTCAAAATAGTATGCCAATATCTGGTCGCTGTCGCAGGAGCCCCCCATAAAAATATTTCACACAGTAAGGAGGAGCGAGGGGGGTTTGTGGGAACAGTTCCAGGGCCACATTTCCCTGTACACGCGAACTTTGTCTGTGGAACTGTTCGTACAAATTCTACATAGCAAATGCATTAGTTTACATTAGGGTGAAGACCACCATTATATTGCTTGGGTTCTCTGTAGGTGGCGGTTGAGTCGAGCTACAACCCTCTGTTGTTTTCGTCTGGTCTGTGCGAGAGTCTGGTCACTCAGCTGTCAACAAAAGGTCGCCCATTGACCATCGCGGGAAAGAGGAAGCCCCAGGTCAGTCGGGAGGAACGAGGGGCTTTTGTAGGAACAGTTCCTCGGTCCCCTGTAACAATGGTCAGGGTTTCTCATTAATAATTAATTACAGGCCAACTCAGTAAAAACTTGATTTAAAAAAAGTTTATGTCTTAGAAACTTACGTGATCATATTTTTGGATTTTATTTTATTCACTAGTGGTAATGCTCATTATTATAAACACATCAGTTCTATAATATAATTGTTATGTCATCAGTTCGATATAAGTTTTGCTTGTTAGATCCAACTACATGCTTTAAGTATCCTGCCAGTGGCAATGCTGGGGTGTCAGTGCTGGGTGTCAGTGCTGGGGTGTCAGTGCTGGGGTGTCAGTGTTGGGGTGTCAGTGCTGGGGTGTCAGTGCTGGGGTGTCAGTGCTGGGTGTCAGTGCTGGGGTGTCAGTGCTGGGGTGTCAGTGCTGGGGTGTCAGTGCTGGGTGTCAGTGCTGGGGTGTCAGTGCTGGGTGTCAGTGCTGGGGTTTCAGTGCTGGGTATCAGTGCTGGGGTGTCAGTGCTGGGTGTCAGTGCTGGGGTGTCAGTGCTGGGTGTCAGTGCAGGGGTGTTAGATAAGAGTCAAGGTCCAGTGTCATAAGATTGATAAGTATCAGTGTTAATTAATTACCCAGGGACTGTTGCCTCTTGAGAAACGTGTGGTGTTAGTTAGTCTGTTCAAACTAGAAGGCAGGAAAGTGAGAGATAATGATTGGCTAGTGAGTGTTTGGTGAGCCAGGGTTGGATGTTATACAGTGTTGTAGAGGAGAGGAAGACAGTAAAGTTGCAGGCAGGCAGTGGTGTAGGCTAAGGATGGTTTCCCTCTCAGCCAAGGACTGGGTACACTGGTGAACTGCAGATAGGTGTTGTAAGCTTGGCTGGAACTGGTAGACTGTCAGGGTTTAATATTAATTGTTATAATAAAGATTAAGGTTGGTTAATACAGTGAAGTTTTATTTGTTAATTCTTCTTTATATTGGGAACCCCCTTGTCGTAATATATAGAGAGACTAAACGCTTTTACGACACACTATATACAATATACTTCCACATTACATGCAATAAGGTGACAATCATGGAGGTTACAGTATGACCACAAATAGCTTTAGAAACCCCAAATGGGTTGTGAAAAAACTACCTAGTGTTATGTACTTATTAGTTAATATCGTATATATATTATATAATTTGAGATAATAGTACAAAGTGAGTGTAATATAACATGTTGGTGTTATATATATACAGTAGTGATTATATATCATGATATTATGATATGACAGGGTGAGACTGAGGGTGATTGAACATGATAGTGTTGTCTAATTACTCAAGAAATTACAAAGAATGACCTACAAGATAAGGTTATCAAAGTAATTAATAAACAGGCATTGATAATGCATTCGTTTTCTGGCTCTTTGCAATAATGTTTGATTAAATAACTATTAGCTAGGCTTACTAACTTTATGGTTAATTAATTGTGCAAGTGACTGCACCAGCAGCAGTGATATGAATTACTTTTGTTTTTGCAGACTTCTGGTGGAGGAAATGCCTCGTCTGTGGGACGCAGCGCCACAGGTTGGCCTACTGATCAACTAAGCAGTGGCAGCAAAAATGCGCGACAGAAGACAGGCAGAGACATCTATGGGAAACCAATGGAATCATTCCCAACAGAACTATGAGTGACAGTTCTTGAGAAGGAACCATAGTGACATTTATCATAGTTTGCTAGTATGTTGTCATAGAAACCTGCTTGAATTTTAGTTAAGCTAATGATTATTGTATTGTTTTGTGTACAATTTCACAACTTATTGTAATTTTTGTATACAATTCATTAAACAGAGTTGTTATATTAGTGAAAACGAGCAAGTTGGGAAAACAACTATTGAAGTTAACTTGCTTTCAACATTTCAACAACCATCAGTTATATATTTCAGGAACTGAATTCTGGGATTTATTTATTGTGCTGCCTCGTGGAATTACTATACACCCGCTGTAGTAATTGTCTCACAAACTGCATGCTTTCGTAGAATCATTGAAGAAACAATTAAAGCAACATATTATATAGACAACTGAAAACAGATTACAATTATGTAAATATATATTGAAAGAGTCTAATTTGGAGTGTTAAATTAGCATACTTAATATGTGCAATACTCTTTTTATTTTATGTAAAAATGTTAGCCTAGGTCTACGCTAGCCTAACGCCCAACAAAGGATGACCAATTGATTCACTTCAATTTGCCAATAAATTAATGATGAATTAATTTCCCTTAGTTAATTGTAGAATAAAGACACAGCATACCTGTGCAACATTGACTCACCTGTTGAAACCAGTGACACTACTGAGTCAAGACACATACCTGTGCAACATTGACTCACCTGTTGAAACCAGTGACACTACTGAGTCAAGACACATACCTGTGCAACATTGACTCACCTGTTGAAACCAGTGACACTACTGGGTCAGGACACAACATACCTGTGCAACATTGACTCACCTGTTGAAACCAGTGACACTACTGAGTCAAGACACATACCTGTGCAACATTGACTCACCTGTTGAAACCAGTGACACTACTGAGTCAAGACACATACCTGTGCAACATTGACTCACCTGTTGAAACCAGTGACACTACTGGGTCAGGACACAACATACCTGTGCAACATTGACTCACCTGTTGAAACCAGTGACACTACTGAGTCAAGACACATACCTGTGCAACATTGACTCACCTGTTGAAACCAGTGACACTACTGAGTCAAGACACATACCTGTGCAACATTGACTCACCTGTTGAAACCAGTGACACTACTGGGTCAGGACACAACATACCTGTGCAACATTGACTCACCTGTTGAAACCAGTGACACTACTGAGTCAAGACACATACCTGTGCAACATTGACTCACCTGTTGAAACCAGTGACACTACTGAGTCAAGACACATACCTGTGCAACATTGACTCACCTGTTGAAACCAGTGACACTACTGGGTCAGGACACAACATACCTGTGCAACATTGACTCACCTGTTGAAACCAGTGACACTACTGAGTCAAGACACATACCTGTGCAACATTGACTCACCTGTTGAAACCAGTGACACTACTGAGTCAAGACACATACCTGTGCAACATTGACTCACCTGTTGAAACCAGTGACACTACTGGGTCAGGACACAACATACCTGTGCAACATTGACTCACCTGTTGAAACCAGTGACACTACTGAGTCAAGACACATACCTGTGCAACATTGACTCACCTGTTGAAACCAGTGACACTACTGGGTCAGGACACAACATACCTGTGCAACATTGACTCACCTGTTGAAACCAGTGACACTACTGAGTCAAGACACATACCTGTGCAACATTGACTCACCTGTTGAAACCAGTGACACTACTGAGTCAAGACACATACCTGTGCAACATTGACTCACCTGTTGAAACCAGTGACACTACTGGGTCAGGACACAACATACCTGTGCAACATTGACTCACCTGTTGAAACCAGTGACACTACTGAGTCAAGACACATACCTGTGCAACATTGACTCACCTGTTGAAACCAGTGACACTACTGAGTCAAGACACATACCTGTGCAACATTGACTCACCTGTTGAAACCAGTGACACTACTGAGTCAAGACACATACCTGTGCAACATTGACTCACCTGTTGAAACCAGTGACACTACTGGGTCAGGACACAACATACCTGTGCAACATTGACTCACCTGTTGAAACCAGTGACACTACTGAGTCAAGACACATACCTGTGCAACATTGACTCACCTGTTGAAACCAGTGACACTACTGAGTCAAGACACATACCTGTGCAACATTGACTCACCTGTTGAAACCAGTGACACTACTGGGTCAGGACACAACATACCTGTGCAACATTGACTCACCTGTTGAAACCAGTGACACTACTGAGTCAAGACACATACCTGTGCAACATTGACTCACCTGTTGAAACCAGTGACACTACTGAGTCAAGACACATACCTGTGCAACATTGACTCACCTGTTGAAACCAGTGACACTACTGGGTCAGGACACAACATACCTGTGCAACATTGACTCACCTGTTGAAACCAGTGACACTACTGAGTCAAGACACATACCTGTGCAACATTGACTCACCTGTTGAAACCAGTGACACTACTGAGTCAAGACACATACCTGTGCAACATTGACTCACCTGTTGAAACCAGTGACACTACTGGGTCAGGACACAACATACCTGTGCAACATTGACTCACCTGTTGAAACCAGTGACACTACTGAGTCAAGACACATACCTGTGCAACATTGACTCACCTGTTGAAACCAGTGACACTACTGGGTCAGGACACAACATACCTGTGCAACATTGACTCACCTGTTGAAACCAGTGACACTACTGAGTCAAGACACATACCTGTGCAACATTGACTCACCTGTTGAAACCAGTGACACTACTGAGTCAAGACACATACCTGTGCAACATTGACTCACCTGTTGAAACCAGTGACACTACTGGGTCAGGACACAACATACCTGTGCAACATTGACTCACCTGTTGAAACCAGTGACACTACTGAGTCAAGACACATACCTGTGCAACATTGACTCACCTGTTGAAACCAGTGACACTACTGAGTCAAGACACATACCTGTGCAACATTGACTCACCTGTTGAAACCAGTGACACTACTGAGTCAAGACACATACCTGTGCAACATTGACTCACCTGTTGAAACCAGTGACACTACTGAGTCAAGACACATACCTGTGCAACATTGACTCACCTGTTGAAACCAGTGACACTACTGAGTCAAGACACATACCTGTGCAACATTGACTCACCTGTTGAAACCAGTGACACTACTGGGTCAGGACACAACATACCTGTGCAACATTGACTCACCTGTTGAAACCAGTGACACTACTGAGTCAAGACACATACCTGTGCAACATTGACTCACCTGTTGAAACCAGTGACACTACTGAGTCAGGACACAACATACCTGTGCAACATTGACTCACCTGTTGAAACCAGTGACACTACTGAGTCAAGACACATACCTGTGCAACATTGACTCACCTGTTGAAACCAGTGACACTACTGAGTCAAAACACATACCTGTGCAACATTGACTCACCTGTTGAAACCAGTGACACTACTGAGTCAGGACACAGCATACCTGTGCAACATTGACTCGCCTGTTGAAACCAGTGACACTACTGAGTCAAGACACATACCTGTACAACATTGACTCACCTGTTGAAACCAGTGACACTACTGAGTCAGGACACAACATACCTGTGCAACATTGACTCACCTGTTGAAACCAGTGATACTACTGAGTCAAGACACATACCTGTACAACATTGACTCACCTGTTGAAACCAGTGACACTACTGAGTCAAAACACATACCTGTACAACATAGACTCACCTGTTGAAACCAGTGACACTACTGAGTCAAAACATATACCTGTGCAACATTGACTCACCTGTTGAAACCAGTGACACTACTGAGTCAGGACACAGCATACCTGTGCAACATTGACTCACCTGTTGAAACCAGTGACACTACTGAGTCAGGACACAGTATACCTGTGCAACATTGACTCGCCTGTTGAAACCAGTGACACTACTGAGTCAAGACACATACCTGTACAACATTGACTCACCTGTTGAAACCAGTGACACTACTGAGTCAAAACACATACCTGTGCAACATTGACTCACCTGTTGAAACCAGTGACACTACTGAGTCAGGACACAGCATACCTGTGCAACATTGACTCACCTGTTGAAACCAGTGACACTACTGAGTCAGGACACAGTATACCTGTGCAACATTGACTCGCCTGTTGAAACCAGTGACACTACTGAGTCAAGACACATACCTGTACAACATTGACTCACCTGTTGAAACCAGTGACACTACTGAGTCAGGACACAAAATACCTGTGCAACATTGACTCACCTGTTGAAACCAGTGATACTACTGAGTCAAAACACATACCTGTACAACATTGACTCACCTGTTGAAACCAGTGACACTACTGAGTCAAAACACATACCTGTGCAACATTGACTCACCTGTTGAAACCAGTGATACTACTGAGTCAAAACACATACCTGTGCAACATTGACTCACCTGTTGAAACCAGTGACACTACTGAGTCAAGACACATACCTGTGCAACATTGACTCGCCTGTTGAAACCAGTGACACTACTGAGTCAAAACGCATACCTGTACAACATTGACTCACCTGTTGAAACCAGTGACTACTGAGTCAAGACACATACCTGTGCAACATTGACTCACCTGTTGAAACCAGTGACACTACTGAGTCAAAACACATACCTGTACAACATTGACTCACCTGTTGAAACCAGTGATACTACTGAGTCAAAACACATACCTGTGCAACATTGACTCACCTGTTGAAACCAGTAACACTACTGAGTCAAGACATACCTGTGCAACATTGACTCACCTGTTGAAACCAGTGACACTACTGAGTCAAAACACATACCTGTACAACATTGACTCACCTGTTGAAACCAGTGACACTACTGAGTCAGGACACAGCATACCTGTGCAACATTGACTTGCCTGTTGAAACCAGTGACACTACTGAGTCAAAACACATACCTGTGCAACATTGACTCACCTGTTGAAACCAGTGACACTACTGAGTCAGGACACAACATACCTGTGCAACATTGACTCACCTGTTGAAACCAGTGACACTACTGAGTCAGGACACAGCATACCTGTGCAACATTGACTCACCTGTTGAAACCAGTGACACTACTGAGTCAGGACACAACATACCTGTGCAACATTGACTCACCTGTTGAAACCAGTGATACTACTGAGTCAAGACACATACCTGTGCAACATTGACTCACCTGTTGAAACCAGTGACACTACTGAGTCAAGACACATACCTGTGCAACATTGACTCACCTGTTGAAACCAGTGACACTACTGAGTCAAGACACATACCTGTGCAACATTGACTCACCTGTTGAAACCAGTGACACTACTGAGTCAAGACACATACCTGTGCAACATTGACTCACCTGTTGAAACCAGTGACACTACTGAGTCAAGACACATACCTGTGCAACATTGACTCACCTGTTGAAACCAGTGACACTACTGGGTCAGGACACAACATACCTGTGCAACATTGACTCACCTGTTGAAACCAGTGACACTACTGAGTCAAGACACATACCTGTGCAACATTGACTCACCTGTTGAAACCAGTGACACTACTGAGTCAGGACACAACATACCTGTGCAACATTGACTCACCTGTTGAAACCAGTGACACTACTGAGTCAAGACACATACCTGTGCAACATTGACTCACCTGTTGAAACCAGTGACACTACTGAGTCAAAACACACCTGTGCAACATTGACTCACCTGTTGAAACCAGTGACACTACTGAGTCAGGACACAGCATACCTGTGCAACATTGACTCGCCTGTTGAAACCAGTGACACTACTGAGTCAAGACACATACCTGTACAACATTGACTCACCTGTTGAAACCAGTGACACTACTGAGTCAGGACACAACATACCTGTGCAACATTGACTCACCTGTTGAAACCAGTGATACTACTGAGTCAAGACACATACCTGTACAACATTGACTCACCTGTTGAAACCATTGACACTACTGAGTCAAAACACATACCTGTACAACATAGACTCACCTGTTGAAACCAGTGACACTACTGAGTCAAAACACATACCTGTGCAACATTGACTCACCTGTTGAAACCAGTGACACTACTGAGTCAGGACACAGCATACCTGTGCAACATTGACTCACCTGTTGAAACCAGTGACACTACTGAGTCAGGACACAGTATACCTGTGCAACATTGACTCGCCTGTTGAAACCAGTGACACTACTGAATCAAGACACATACCTGTACAACATTGACTCACCTGTTGAAACCAGTGACACTACTGAGTCAAAACACATACCTGTGCAACATTGACTCACCTGTTGAAACCAGTGACACTACTGAGTCAGGACACAGCATACCTGTGCAACATTGACTCACCTGTTGAAACCAGTGACACTACTGAGTCAGGACACAGTATACCTGTGCAACATTGACTCGCCTGTTGAAACAAGTAACACTACTGAGTCAAGACACATACCTGTACAACATTGACTCACCTGTTGAAACCAGTGACACTACTGAGTCAGGACACAAAATACCTGTGCAACATTGACTCACCTGTTGAAACCAGTGATACTACTGAGTCAAAACACATACCTGTACAACATTGACTCACCTGTTGAAACCAGTGAAACTACTGAGTCAAAACACATACCTGTGCAACATTGACTCGCCTGTTGAAACCAGTGATACTACTGAGTTAAAACACATACCTGTGCAACATTGACTCACCTGTTGAAACCAGTGACACTACTGAGTCAAGACACATACCTGTGCAACATTGACTCGCCTGTTGAAACCAGTGACACTACTGAGTCAAAACGCATACCTGTACAACATTGACTCACCTGTTGAAACCAGTGACTACTGAGTCAAGACACAAACCTGTGCAACATTGACTCACCTGTTGAAACCAGTGACACTACTGAGTCAAAACACATACCTGTACAACATTGACTCACCTGTTGAAACCAGTGATACTACTGAGTCAAAACACATACCTGTGCAACATTGACTCACCTGTTGAAACCAGTAACACTACTGAGTCAAGACACATACCTGTGCAACATTGACTCACCTGTTGAAACCAGTGACACTACTGAGTCAAAACACATACCTGTACAACATTGACTCACCTGTTGAAACCAGTGACACTACTGAGTCAGGACACAGCATACCTGTGCAACATTGACTCGCCTGTTGAAACCAGTGACACTACTGAGTCAAAACACATACCTGTGCAACATTGACTCACCTGTTGAAACCAGTGACACTACTGAGTCAGGACACAACATACCTGTGCAACATTGACTCACCTGTTGAAACCAGTGACACTACTGAGTCAGGACACAGCATACCTGTGCAACATTGACTCACCTGTTGAAACCAGTGACACTACTGAGTCAGGACACAACATACCTGTGCAACATTGACTCACCTGTTGAAACCAGTGATACTACTGAGTCAAGACACATACCTGTGCAACATTGACTCACCTGTTGAAACCAGTGACACTACTGAGTCAGGACACAACATACCTGTACAACATTTACTCACCTGTTGAAACCAGTGATACTACTGAGTCAAAACACATACCTGTGCAACATTGACTCACCTGTTGAAACCAGTGACATTACTGAGTCAAGACACATACCTGTGCAACATTGACTCGCCTGTTGAAACCAGTGACACTACTGAGTCAAAACGCATACCTGTACAACATTGACTCACCTGTTGAAACCAGTGACTACTGAGTCAAGACACATACCTGTGCAACATTGACTCACCTGTTGAAACCAGTGACACTACTGAGTCAAAACACATACCTGTACAACATTGACTCACCTGTTGAAACCAGTGATACTACTGAGTCAAAACACATACCTGTGCAACATTGACTCACCTGTTGAAACCAGTAACACTACTGAGTCAAGACACATACCTGTGCAACATTGACTCACCTGTTGAAACCAGTGACACTACTGAGTCAGGACACAACATACCTGTGCAACATTGACTCACCTGTTGAAACCAGTGATACTACTGAGTCAAGACACATACCTGTGCAACATTGACTCACCTGTTGAAACCAGTGACACTACTGAGTCAGGACACAGCATACCTGTACAACATTGACTCACCTGTTGAAACCAGTGATACTACTGAGTCAGGACACAACATACCCAAGTAAAGAATGAAATCATTGCATCGGAAATATACAACAAACTAGATAAAAGCAGGTCAGCTGATACAAATATGAACTATGACATAATACACGATGCTATTTTAATTGCTAAAGAAAAACATGCCCTGTAAATTAGTCAAATTTTAAAAATATAAAGAAGTCAAAATGGATAACACAGTAATTGCTTAAATCAATAAGATACAGAGATAAATTATATTCAAAATTGAAAAAGACAAGACCCGGCACACAAGAATACAATACCCTAAACACAAACTTAAAAACATACAATACCATATTAAAGAGCAGCATCCAAGCAGCTAAAAACATTTACTTCGAAACAACATTCACCAAATTTAAAACGATATCAGAAATACATGGAAAACCATCAATGAAATTTTTTCTAGGAAGAAATTAAAAGAATTATCTCCCATGATAATTAAGGAGAATAATACTGAAATAACTAACAAATTAGAAATAGCAAATATATTTAATACTTGCTTTACTAGTATTGGTTCAAATCTCGCTAAAAGTATACATTATTCAGGCGAGAAAAACCACAGATACTATCTCAAGAATGCACAAAACACAAATTTCAAATTTAAAGAAATTGATGAAGAAACTATCAAGAGAACTATAAACAATCTCCCGAAGAAAGAGAGCTGTGGTTCAGATGGTATATCTACAAATTTATTAAAACATTGCGCCATCACTCGTCAAATCCTTAGCGCTAATAACAAATCAAATCATACACACTGGTGTTTTCCCTGAAAAACTAAAGCTCGCCAAAGTCATTCCCATTTTTAAGAAAGAAGACCCAGCCTTATTAACTAATTACAGGCCAATCTCTATTTTGCCAACCATATCAAAAGTTATAGAAAAATTAGTAGTCAACTGTATGAATATTTCGAAGATTCTAAATTGTTTGCAGAAAATCAATATGGTTTTCGACCTGGTCACTCAACAGAATATGCCACCTTAGAGTTGGTAGATAGAATCACTACTCAAATGGACAACAATAAAATACCTATAAACATCTTTCTCGATCTATCAAAGGCTTTTGATTCCATTAATCATAAAATATTACTGGACAAACTAAAATACTATGGGTTGGAGGGCCACACACTGAAACTACTCAACAGCTACCTAACAAATAGAAAACAATATATAGAATTGGGCGATATTAAATCTAAAACATTGAATATAAGCACTGGTGTCCCACAGGGGTCTATTCTTGGGCCGCTATTGTTTATAATCTACATAAATGATATTTCACAGTCTGGTGAAATGTTTAATTTTATAACTTATGCTGACGACACTACCCTTTCAAGTACGCTAAATAATTTTATTAAAATAATAAAAAAACACGGAGAACATTGATGCTGGTTCCCTAATTAATGACGAACTTGGTAAAATAAACGAATGGCTTGAAATTAACAAACTGTCACTAAACATAAACAAATCTAGATATATTCCTTAAAGCAAGGTCATGCTTAACAAATATGTTATGTTTTTTGGAAGAAATCACTAAGTGGATAGACGTGGGATCGCCAGTAGATATTATCTACTTAGATTTTCAGAAAGCTTTTGACAAAGTGCCACATCAAAGATTGCTACTTAAATTAAAAGCCCATGGTATCGGGGATAGCATAACTGACTGGATAGAACAATGGCTGACTGACAGAAGACAACGAGTTGTAGTAGATGGAGAAGTTTCAAATTGGAAATCGGTTTTGAGTGGGGTACCTCAAGGGTCAGTACTAGGACCTATATTATTCTTAATTTATATCAATGACTTGGACGACAGTATAACAAGTAACGTACTGAAATTTGCGGATGACACAAAACTGTTTAGAAAGGTTAATACTGATGGTGATAAACAACATTTACAAAACGATCTAGACAGATTAGTGAAATGGTCTGAGAAATGGCAGATGCTGTTCAATTTTGGGAAATGTAAATGCCTACATACAGGACATGGGAACTTGAATGTAAACTATAAAATGGGAGATACTGTTCTGGGTACTACTGTAAAAGAAAAGGACTTAGGAGTTACAATAAGCGCTGATATGAAAGTTTCAGAGCAGTGTGGTATTGCAGCTTCAAAGGGTAATCAAATTCTTGGATTGATTAGAAGAAACATAACATACAAGGGAAAAAAGTTAATTATACCTCTTTATAAAGCAATAGTTAGACCTCATTTAGAATACTGTATACAAGCATGGAGACCATATCGTAAGAAGGATATAGATACGCTTGAACGCATACAAAGGAGAGCAACTAAAATGATTCCAGAACTGAGAGACCTTAGTTATGAAGAACGCCTGAAAGAATGTGGTTTAACAACTCTAGAGACAAGGAGGTTAAGAGGAGATCAGATTGAAGTTTTTAAGATATTGAATGGGTATGAAATTATTGATAGAAATATGTTTTTCTCACTCAAGAAGGATAGCAGAACTAGAGGACATGAGGTAAAATTAGTAAAGGATCAATGTAGATTGGACATCAGGAAGCACTCGTTCTCACAGAGGACAATAAATGAATGGAACAAATTGTCTACAGATTGTGTAACTGCTAGCAGCGTGAATATGTTTAAAAACAAGGTTGACACATATATCAGGAGGGCGGGTTATAAGTAGGTGAACATTGTTGGACTCTCGATAAGCCAATGGCTTCCTTGTCCACTTGCCATCTGGGCCTTTGGCTTGGATGGCAAATCTTGTTAAATCTTGTTAAATATGCTTTTCCACAGGCCAAATAAACAAGTAAATGCACCTACGCTCCAAATCGGTAACACAAACATTACAAAAGTTAATGAATTCAACTTCCTAGGTCTAACTCTGGACCCAAATTTAAAATGGAGGAAACATTTTGAAATCACTTCAAATAAGTGTTCCACAACAATTGGAGTGTTAAATAAGCTTAAACATATATTACCCCAAAATTAAAAAAACACTAGTCCTACCACATATGAACTATTGCATCATGGCATGGGGCTCTCAACGTGAAAGAATATACAAAGTACAAAAGAAGGCTTTAGAATATTAACAACGAGTAGATACAACTCGCACATGGATCCGCTTTTCAAAAGATTAAATTTATTAAAAATCACAGATTTACTAAGATTACAAGAACTCAAGTTCTATTATAAATTTATGCACAACCTATTACCACCGTACCTGCAAAATTGGCAGTTGACACCAAATGCAAACATCCACACCCACAACACACGAAGACAACATGAATTACATACATTTAGAACACAACATGAATTTGCTAAGCGATGTCTGAGACACAATCTACCTAATACTTTAAACAATACACCAGCCCTGGTAATAGAAAAAATCATCACACATAGTCTAAGTGGGTTTGCGAACTACACCAAACATCAATACATACAAAACTAACAAACCTCGTGTAATATAGCAAATTGTTACACATGTAGGCAGAACCAATAATGACAAAACATGCACTAAACACACGCACGCACGCACTCAACGAACGCACATATTCACAACTTCACAAAGAGAGTACACACTTTAAAGGCATACATGCACGCACGCATACGTGCATGACATTTCGTTTTCCTTCTATTTGTACTTGTTGGACGAACTCTATTAATTTTATTTATTTTTTCTCTTTATAAAAATTATAACTTGTTAGGCCAACTAATTTAATTTACTAAATTATAAATGTTCCAATTTATAGGTGGCTCCTCGATAGCGACTAGTTAGTCTTAGAGGAGTCTCCTCACCCTATAGCCATTACCTTATACATCTTAATACACACCACGTTCATAGTAAAATTACAAACTTATACTAGGTATTATTGTTTTGTTAACATGAATGTATGTGTGTATCTTTTGAAATGTTACATTGGTCAAATAAACACAAATCTTCTTCTGTGCAACATTGTCATTGACTTACCTGTTGAAACCAGTGATACTACCGAGTCAGGCACATTAATTGTTCATAAAACTACAAATTGGTTCTAGTAGGGCTTAATGCTACATTTTTTTGCAAAATGACGAATTGGTTATAATTTTGTGTTCGATAAAATCAACACGATAGATGCTCCCCCGACCGACGTCATTTGAAACGTACAGGTGGCGGCCTCTGGTGGCGCTGCACGACTAATCCAGTTGCGGCTCTGCGAGGCATAGACGGGACAACTTCAGAACAACCGACGGAGGAGGCGTGATTGTCTTGGTGTTTTCGTCGTCCGTTTCTAATCATGTAATTGTCACTGAGAGTAAAATCTGCAAAGTACCAAACTTTATATCAATGGCTGAACTCGGCCAATTTGGTATTTTGGCCCTTTTAATAGTATTTGTGTTGATAACGTGGCGGGATTTGACTGGAGTAGCCGACGCTCAGCCAAAATCGCCTAAAAATATTCCCGAGCCAAAAATGGCTGCTTTTGCGGGGCCAACAATCAAATTTATGTTTTGGTAAGTATAATATACTTCTGCATTAAGTTTGGTTAATTGCATTCAGAAAATTTATGGAATTATCTATCGCTACATTATATGAATTTGTCTAAGCTCATTTATGAAACTATGATTTATGCAAATTAACGATGATATAATCATGAATGGGGCGCATGTGCCAGGCCCATGCCGAGGACAATGAATGACAAACGCGGCGTTACTTGAATGTGATGATTCTTCAGTGTCCAGACAAAATATAAGTTCAGGCAATTCATGATTTTGGGGAGTCATAATCCCAACTATATCATACACGATACAGGCATACAGCAGTCAACAGTATTATATTCAGGGGTAGATTTTAAGGAGAAACTTGGATTACCACACACTTACTTTGAGCCAAGCCTGTGTTAACTCTGCATGTTGCGAATACTCTGCAGTGCGCACAATTTGGAGTAATTTAAATGTGCTCCGTTAAAGCATCATAACTTTTGGTAATAATTATCATTAAAAATATGAAATAAAAGATTAGTGTACCATATGGCTGTATGTGGTACATACGGTATATTTTATACAGTACAGTATACGTTTTTTTGTGCATCTAAAACATACTAATGAAAGACTATGCTAAGATTACGATACCTTAATGGCTACCATAATTTAAGCTCATTCATAATTATTTTCGCCCTAAACCTGACATGAGAACATACGTTCTGCACGCAGTCGTGTGGACATAACAGTGGCGCCACACTGTGGTCATTAATCAACTTATATGATGTGCACTCAGCACGGAAGTAGCACACTACTGCATGCCATGATGTATCAAAGTTTTGGAAGCTTCAAGTAAATTTAATGTCAACTGAAGATGTAACATACCGTATGGAATACCGGTTTGACTGAATAAAAATACTGGTTTCAATCTGAACGGCTTTCTGTAGTGACAGGTCTAGTAATCTGTAGCAAAATCTGGCGATATTAGATAGTAATTTAACATTTCAAAATTTAGACTAATGTTGATGCATATATTCTTTATATGTTTGCACATATGAATAAATAATAATAAAAGTATTTATATAGCACCTGATCAATTGAAGTTGCTCTCAGGCTCTATACAGAGATGTGATAATAACTGCCTTTGCCATCTTCACTGAATCAGACAAGCCAGTCCACAGATTGGCTGCAGCCACAGCAAGACAAGCTGACCGACTATGAAGCTGGTACATGTAATAGTAACAAGCCAGTCCACAGATTGGCTGCAGCCACAGCAAGACAAGCTGACTGACTATGAAGCTGGTACATGTAATAGTAACAAAGAAGTGGACCTCGATTACGAATTCTAATGGGGTCAGTCCAGTAACTCTACGAGAGAGCACCAACAAATTAGCAACCAATGCCAATGTTTCAATACAGGAGTAATGTGTAGTTTCCAGACCGACGCTATGGGACTGGAGTATGTGAGACATGGACACACACTGGGCTAGTAATAATGATGTTTTCTGAACCATGTGTTTCAGCTACTCCTGAGGGTACCGGAAGGTGTATGAACAATTTGCATACGCCATCCAACAGAAGTACCCCCAGCTGATGGTGGAGGGTGACAACTACCCCCCACCCCCGGTGCAGTACTACCTGTCACAACTCTTCAATGTCGTCAAGCTTTCTCTAATCATTCTCATAGTCGCCAGTCAGAATCCCTTCAACTGGCTCAACAAGGTCACACCTGCGGCCTACACCTGGGCCTTGGAGAACAAGGTAGGGTTTCAAGGCATGAGGGTCATGTGCGTGGTATGCGTCTTGCACGGTGCCCAACCCCCCAAAATTCCCATATTTTCAAAAAACAATCCCATGTTTAAAAAAGTCCTGTTTTCCGAAACAAATTCTTATATCTTCACAAATTCCTATATTTTCCTAGTTGTGGAGATTTGGAGGTTTTTGTGATTCAGTACCACACAATTTGTTTTGCGGTAGAAATTGACATGTTGATGACTAGTGGCAGTCGCGCCACGCCATAATCATGCTGGCAAAAAAGTAGTGAATATTGTGACGTAACGTTGTGACTTGCCAGTTGTTAATTTGCGTTAACTCAAGTCAATAGATGATGCCACTTGAAATAGTGCTACATGTTAAAATGTTCCTATAAACGTTAAAACCAAAATTGGATTGGTATACTAGCTCTGGTGTAAACTGACACATCACAGACCTAACCTATCCACAGAGCTCACCCAGGTCTCAGGATTCATATCCACTGTATTCTTATCACATCGTCTACATCTCTATGGTGCCTGTCATAATGCTGTCAACAGTACCGGTTAACACGGCCATGTAGGTTGGTCCTCCTGTCAACCTGCAGTAATGTTGTCAACAGTAGACACAGCCATGTAGGTTGGTCTTCCTGTCAACCTGTCATAATGGTGTCAACAGTAGACACAGTCATGTAGGTTGGTCTTCCTGTCAACCTGTCGTAATGGTGTCAACAGTAGACACAGCCATGTAGGTTGGTCTTCCTGTCAACCTGTCGTAATGCTGTCAACAGTAGACACGTCCATGTCGGTTGGTCTTCCTGTCATCTCTAAAGACTGCTGTCTGTCTTACAGGTTTACTCCTGTTTGATGATCTTCTTCCTCAGTAATGCCATTGAGGGCCAACTCATCTCTACTGGCGCCTTCGAGATCACGTTTAATGGTAGGTGGCAGCATGTTTTAACCATTCCTAACTTTGTAATGCTATATGTATCTGTGTATGTGTGTATAGTTTGTTATATGACTTATTTAATTTGTGTGTGTCTGGTGTTGACAGATGTCCCTGTGTGGTCGAAGCTGGAGTCGGGCCGTATCCCGGCGCCACAGGAAATGTTTCAGATCATTGAAAACAACATGCGACTGAACCAGTAGCACCATTAGAAGGTTTGTTTGTGAGTGGTAGTCTTAACATGTGAAACCTTTAGATCTGCTGGTAGTTATTTTGTAGTTACATCAATTGTCTAACCAATTAATGAAATGTTTGCAGAAATAACCAGGTTTTTTATCAAACAGTTAAAAACTCATGTTTTTATTGCTGCTTGTCACTGTATATAAGGCTCAATATTAACAAAGTACAAATCACCAAAGTCAGGTGCTAGTGCTTGCTACCGTAGGCCAACTACCAACTTTGAGCTGTCAGATCGGTGTGTAAAATGCATCTTTGGGGAGAAAAAAACTGCAATATTTTTGCCTTGTGTTGTGATTGTCTGCTGTAGTCTACTGTAGATTGCTGTAGTCTACTGTAGATTGCTGTAGTCTGCTGTAGTCTACTGTAGTCTGCTGTAGGTATGGTTGGATGTGAAAGTAAAATGGATGCAAGTGAGTAGAGACTTGTGTGGATGGATGACTGATTGGAAGAAACTGGTACAAGTGGAAGTAAAACAGAGGGAGCCATCTGGTAGAAGTGAAAGTAAAACAGAGGGAGCCACCTGGTAGAAGTGAAAGTAAAACGGAGGGATGACGTGGATTTCATGTGGGGTTCCGAGGTTAAATGATGTAGATTTCATGTGGAGATCTGAGGTTAAATGACGTAGGTTTCATGTGAGGATCTGAGGTTAAATGACGTTGTTTTCAGATGTCCCATTACTGTGCTCTGTGTAGTCCCTGTCATGTTCTGACAAGATCCCGTTGTTCTGTTTACAGAAGTCGATGTCGTAGACTGGTTGCCACCTGGTTGTGCTCGTGGAACTATGACGGTCCTCGCAAAAATCAGCACCGCTGCAAACGTGGACCTGACGCCTGCCATGGAGCATGCTCAGTGGAGACCACTTTACGCACGTCAACTTCGAGGCAAACTATCACGTGTGGCTAGTGCTGCCCTCTATCATCAGTGTAACTTATGCGAATGTGATTATGAATTTATTGAATGAATTGTTGTGAATCAAAGTTGTTTGGGTTTTGGGGAGGGTGTAAGTGACTAGTAGAAGTGGGAAAGGATGGAATAAATCTACACCTTTGTAGAGTAGTTGGAACAAAGTCCACAGAGAAATTTCGTTTTCTAAGGTTTGTTGAAGAATATTTAATATAATTTTTTTTTTATATATATTAAAGTTGATAATTCATAGATTCTGGCCATTTTCACAACATCCAATCCTGTTTTATTTACAGAATGCCCATGAAAGATATTCTGTATTTCCTTTTTATAATTCTACAGTACTCGCTGGATTTCAGTGGCATTTAAAATTCTGGTGCCAGTTTCATGAAGCGTTTGTACAGTACCAGTCTTCACACAAACATAAAAAAAATCTAGCTGGGTACAGCTGTTTGCAATGCTCATGTTTTTTATGGTGTTCCAAGTTACATAATCTTCGTCAAATGTCCGCATTAGTTGATTTATAAGATACACTTTGTGAAACTAGCCCGACTCACCATGCCAATGGTGTTTGTTCTGCACGCACAATTAGTTCTCCTCATTCTGATGTGTGTGGCATAGCATAGTAAAACCAGACTAACGTATGTTGTCGATTCTTTTTGAACATAAATATGTTATCTGTTGGTTTTGACATATCATTCCACTATAAAGTCGTGCATTTATGTGATTGTTCAGAGTTGGTTCTTGGGTTAGTGACTACTATCAGTAATGTGCCAACCTTTATATGATTCACCCATAAGTCTTACAGGTTGTCTGAAATGTTAAGTCTTATGGGCATGAGATATTCGTTTGGAACAGATATTTTATAATACGGATACAGCCCACATTTGTCAAATAACAGATGGTCAGTTCAAAACATGTCCAAAGAATAACTCTCACACAAATATTTCAGCTGTAGCACTCTTACAAAAGTAGATAATCATATAGGTTCATTTGTGGATCTTATGGATTTTTTTTACTACAAGTCTTGTGTGCACCAATCAGGGTTGGCATCCAGGACTCGTTCAAGAAATGGGGCATTATTTACAAGTAATGTTCACCTACTTATGTAACAAATTTCATGCACATGACACTGAAAATATAGATTTTATTTGGTGAAATCGTATCTAATTAATTGTAACAAGATGTATAAAAAACATTCATCCCTGATCATTATCTCTCCAAGATACACTGACTGTAGATATATAATCCCATTAAATATTGATGTAATGTGATCCTAGATAATTGCATGGGTTTGTTTGTGGGTCTTATGAGTTTCTGTCACCGTTCTCTGTGCATATGCTACGTGTGGCTCAAGAGACACTTTGTACATAGACAATCTCCTGACTACAGAAGCCAATGTCCTCCAGTGTCGAGCCAGGGGACATCTGTGACAACTGACGCTTGGGGAACGTTGTCACCAGTTTGTAGTCCACTGTAGGGTATCCCTGCTTCTCCACAAACTGGGTCAAGGTCTGCAAACAGAAGGGCACACACAGTATGCTAATTTATATTCCCATTGAAACCAATGCTAAAAGTTAGGCAATTACGATTTGGTTCCTGACCCTCCGTAGCACTTGTCAAATCCTACAATTTTTCTCTCGAAAAAAAAACGCCAACATTTGTCATCCAAACAAACTGGATTCTCTGTTTGTTCGCCAGGAACCCTACATCGCTGACCTCTGCTGCCAGTGATCCAACATAAGTGTCGCAGTCTTCAAATAAGGCCACATCACTGTTCAGAAATAATCCTCATCCATGGAGCAAACATTTTCAGAAGGGGTACCGGATCAAAGTTGTATGACATGAACCTGGGTGTAAATTAATGTACCCAGAAAAAAATCTTTAAATTCTTTTTCAGAATTGAAGTGGATCTTATGTTAATTATATTCTTGCTTGTAATCATGACTACATACAACAGTAATCATGACTACTTGCAACAGTAATCATGGCTACATACAACAGTAATCATGACTACATGCAACATTAATCATGACTACATACAACAGTATTCATGGCTACATTTAATAGTATAAATCATGACTACACGCAACAGTAATCATGGCTACATTCAACAGAAATCATGACTACATGCAACAGTAATCATGACTACATTCAACAGTAATCATGACTACATACAACAGTAATCATGGCTACATTCAACAGAAATCATGACTACATACAACAGTAATCATGACTACACGCAACAGTGATCATGGCTACAAGCAACAGTGATCATGACTACATGCAACAGTAATCATGACTACACGCAACAGTGATCATGACTACATGCAACAGTGATCATGACTACATACAACAGTAATCATAATCAACTACACTAATTTTCTAAGTACTCATAAATTTTAATAGTAATCATAATCAATTACACATGTGGAGTAATCTCTGGTGGACCTACGTACCTGTACACTACGTACCTGTACACTACGTACCTGTACACTACGTACCTGTACACTACGTACCTGTACACTGGAACACTTGGGCAGTGCTAGGACCTTCTTCAGGCCATCTGGAAATCTTATCTGCACCCGTGTCGTAGACCCTGAAATAAACAAAGCTATTTAGCAAAACTGGTCGATGAATAAAATAATGGAAGAAATGACAGACGGAAGATGGGGTAAATAGCTAGCGGGCTACAGGAACCAGTAGTACATAACTGGCGGGCTACAGGTACCAGTAGTACATAACTGGTGGGCTACATGAACCAGTAGTACATAACTGGCGGGCTACAGGAACCAGTAGTACATAACTGGTGGGCTACAGGTACCAGTAGTACATAACTGGCGGGCTACAAGAACCAGTAGTAAATAACTGGCGGGCAATGGGAACCAGTAGTAAATAACTGGCGGGCTATGGGAACCAGTAGTAAATAACTGGCGGGCAATGGGAACCAGTAGTAAATAACTGGCAGGCTATGGGAACCAGTAGTAAATAACTGGCGGGCTATGGGAACCAGAAGTAAATAACTGGCGGGCTATGGGAACCAATAGTAAATAACTGGCGGGCTACAGGAACCAGTAGTAAATAACTGGCGCGCTATGGGAACCAGAAGTAAATAACTGGCAGGCTACAGGAACCAGTAGTAAATAACTGGCGCGCTATGGGAACCAGAAGTAAATAACTGGCAGGCTACGGGAACCAGTAGTAAATAACTGGCAGGCTACGGGAACCAGTAGTAAATAACTGGCGGGCAATGGGAACCAGTAGTAAATAACTGGCAGGCTACAGGAACCAGTAATAAATAACTGGCAGGCAACAGGAACCAGTAGTAAATAACTGGCAGGCTACAGGAACCAGTAGACAACACAAGGCTGGAATGTTGTGTATGATTATGTCATTAGTAGTGACCTTTCTGAAAGGCAAACATACAAATTTATAAATCACTGCTCCAAAATATAATATAACCCAACCAACTACTGTTCAGAGTCTATGTTTGCCCGACCGAGCGTTTGCGACCCTCTCGGTCACTTCAACAATCTGCCTGGAACTGCTGTCATGGTCACATGACAAGAGAACAGTTCAGTTTGTAGTGACCGATAGGATCATGAATGCTCCATCGAGTATACATTGAGTCTGAATGGTAACGTTCTTCAATATAAATATGACAAACCTAGTTACATAATAAAAATGTGACATACCATTGCTCAATGACCCTTCATCCACTGAACTCCTTCCTGGCAGTGAATGGTGACCTACTGACTTGTCTGACCCATGACCTATTGACCTGTGTGTCTCGCCTCCTGAGTTCTGCCTGCTGTGATCTACTGTTGGTGGTTCTCTGCTAACACCATCCTGTACATCGGGGGTGGACGCAGCAGATTCTGCCCCATTCACACAGACACAGTTCGAAGCTCCATCCTCACTCTCATATGTATTAGCCTCACTCTGGTTTTGTCTGCTAGCCGTTTCACTCCCGGCTGCTGCAGCAGCGGCTGCCGGACTACTTCTTGTGGAACTACCTTTTATGGAATAACGTGACTGCTTGGGGCGTTCCGTGTCAGAATCGGAAGATGAGAACGTCTCAAGCATGTCATCGGTGTCATCATCGTCAGTCAGGACATTTAGGTCAAGGTCAGGACGTTTGTCCTTGTTAGTCTCTGTCAGCGACAGACGAATGGCGGTTTCCAACTGGCTCTCCTCGCTGGCGTCCATGATACTGTCCTGTAACACAGTAATGGTACTGTAACAATGCTGTAATGACACTAACACCATCCATGATACTGTCCTGTAACACAGTAATGGTACTGTAACAATGCTGTAGTGACACTAACACCATCCATGATACTGTCCTGTAACACAGTAATGGTACTGTAACAATGCTGTAGTGACACTAACACCATCCATGATACTGTCCTGTAACACAGTAATGGTACTGTAACAATGCTGTAATGACACTAACACCATCCATGATACTGTCCTGTAACACAGTAATGGTACTGTAACAATGCTGTAATGACACTGACACCATCCATGATACTGTCCTGTAACACAGTAATGGTACTGTAACAATGCTGTAATGACACTGACACCATCCATGATACTCTCCTGTAACACAGTAATGGTACTGTAACAATGCTGTAATGACACTGACACCATCCATGATACTGTCCTGTAACACAGTAATGGTACTGTAACAATGCTGTAATGACACTGACACCATCCATAATACTGTCCTGTAATGGTACTGTAACAATGATGTAATGACACTAACACCATCCATGATACTGCCTGTAACACAGTAATGGTACTGTAACAATGCTGTAATGACACTAACACCATCCATGATACTGTCCTGTAACACAGTAATGGTACTGTAACAATGCTGTAAGGACACTGACACCATCCATAATACTGTCATGTAACACAGTAATGGTACTGTAACAATGCTGTAATGACACTAACACCATCCATGATACTGTCCTGTAACACAGTAATGGTACTGTAACAATGCTGTAGTGACACTGACACCATCCACAATACTGTCCTGTAACACAGTAATGGTACTGTAACAATGCTGTAACGACACTAACACCATCCATGATACTGTCATGTAACACAGTAATGGTACTGTAACAATGCTGTAACGACACTAACACCATCCATGATACTGTCATGTAACACAGTAATGGTACTGTAACAATGCTGTAGTGACACTAACACCATCCATGATACTGTCCTGTAACACAGTAATGGTACTGTAACAATGCTGTAGTGACACTAACACCATCCATGATACTGTCATGTAACACAGTAATGGTACTGTAACAATGCTGTAGTGACACTAACACCATCCATGATACTGTCATGTAACACTGCTGTAATAACATTGTAACAATACCGTAACTAGGTTGTAACATTATTGTAAATACACTGTATTATTATTGCATATGCCTTTTAATATATCACTATACAGGTTTTGGTATAATTTGATATATTCATTTATTTATTTATATGCAATTAATGCTCCATTATTTCATTGTATGTAATGTTTCATACATTTATATAATACATGCATGCATGTAATATTCAATGTATATAGTTGGAAATCAAATAAACGTATTACAATTAACACTGCAGTCACATCAGCCAAGGTCAACCTGCACAACTGATTGTCACCAGGTCTCGTGAAATAATCACAATTAAATCAAAGCAGTGTTTACAATGTATAGCGCGCCTCTCCAACCATTCACTTGGAAGCGTCCCACCACACTGCAAGTTCTGCACGAAAGACAAAAGATTTTGTCACCATAGTATGGAAGGGCGCAACTGGTTAGACGAAATGGATGGGGCGCTTGGAGGCAGGGCGATCCATTCTCGTGCACCAGGGTTAGCTCTACTACTTAACCGTGGTGGAATGGTTATTCAAAACATGGATGTAAACCTTGGGCAACTAGCCGTCTAATATTTGCTACTTCATTTTTTTTAATTGGGGTTTGCTAAACTGATCCAAGTGAGTACTTGTCTGTGACGATTTTTCTTAAACCTTACAAAATGTGACTTCAAGTTCTTCCATTGGACAATATAATTCTAAAATAATAATGGAGACTTACCCGACGACGCTGGACCTTGTTTGGAGGCTCTACAGCACTGCCATCTGGTGCCGGGTACTGCTCAGTGAACTCTCGCACTGCAACGGTTAATATGGCAGTGAGCATATCAACCATGCTCATGATCATTAACCATCAACACATTCATCAAGTGACACTCAATCCTGCACCAAGGGACCTGCTATGAACCAAGGGACCTGCTATGAACCAAGGGACCTGCTATGAACCAAGCACTGTTCATATGTGCCTTCTATGCATACACCAGTCACATCGCACACATTTCCAGTCATACGGCCATTATAACCATTTTATATGAATTTGCTTCAGAAGGAAAAATTGTGACAAAATATATGATTGTAATGCAATTATTATTATTAACCACGTTTCTAATGCTACACAGATTTACTGCAAAACTGATGTGGTTTAACCAAGTTTCTAATGCTACGCAGATTTACTGCAAAACTTATGTGGTTTAACTAATTTTCTAATGCTACGCAGATTTACTGCAAAGCTTATGTGGTTTAACTAATTTTCTATTGCTAAGCAGATTTACTGCAAAACTTATTTAACCACGTTTCTAATGCTACACAGATTTACTGCAAAACATGTGGTTTAACTAAGTTTCTAATGCTACACAGATTTACTGCAAAACTTATTTAACCACGTTTCTAATGCTACACAGATTTACTGCAAAACTGATGTGGTTTAACCAAGTTTCTAATGCTACACAGATTTACTGCAAAACTGATGTGGTTTAACCAAGTTTCTAATGCTACGCAGATTTACTGCAAAACTTATGTGGTTTAACTAATTTTCTATTGCTAAGCAGATTTACTGCAAAACTTATTTAACCACGTTTCTAATGCTACACAGATTTACTGCAAAACATGTGGTTTAACTAAGTTTCTAATGCTACACAGATTTACTGCAAAACTTATTTAACCACGTTTCTAATGCTACACAGATTTACTGCAAAACTTATTTAACCACGTTTCTAATGCTACACAGATTTACTGCAAAACTTATTTAACCACGTTTCTAATGCTACACAGATTTACTGCAAAACATGTGGTTTAACTAAGTTTCTAATGCTACACAGATTTACTGCAAAACTTATTTAACCACGTTTCTAATGCTACACAGATTTACTGCAAAACTTATTTAACCACGTTTCTAATGCTACACAGATTTACTGCAAAACATATGTGGTTTAACTAAGTTTCTAATGCTACACATTAATAATAATCTGCAGATTGTTTTCAAAAGATATGTTATTATACAGTGAGGCATCCAGTCTTCAGTCAGTCACCCATTCAACGACACTGCCAAGGTTTCAAATGGCAGTCAGAGGATCTGAACCCTGGTCCTCCCAACTGACAGGCTGATATCCTTACCACTGAGTCACAATGACAGTGATAGGATCTCAACCCTGGTCCTCCCAACTGATAGGCTGATATCCTTACCACTGAGTCACAATGACAGTGAGAGGATCTCAACCCTGGTCCTCCCAACTGATAGGCTGATATCCTTACCACTGAGTCACAATGACAGTGAGAGGATCTCAACCCTGGTCCTCCCAACTGACAGGCTGATATCCTTACCACTGAGTCACAATGACAGTGATAGGATCTCAACCCTGGTCCTCCCAACTAATAGGCTGATATCCTTACCACTGAGTCACAATGACAGTGAGAGGATCTGAACCCTGGTCCTCCCAACTGATAGTCTGATATCCTTACCACTGAGTCACAATGACAGTGAGAGGATCTGAACCCTGGTCCTCCCAACTGATAGGCTGATATCCTTACCACTGAGTCACAATGACAGTGAGAGGATCTCAACCCTGGTCCTCCCAACTGATAGGCTGATATCCTTACCACTGAGTCACAATGACAGTGATAGGATCTCAACCCTGGTCCTCCCAACTGACAGGCTGATATCCTTACCACTGAGTCACAATGACAGTAAGAGGATCTGAACCCTGGTCCTCCCAACTGACAGGCTGATATCCTTACCACTGAGTCACAATGACAGTGATAGGATCTCAACCCTGGTCCTCCCAACTGACAGGCTGATATCCTTACCACTGAGTCACAATGACAGTGATGAGGATCTGAACCCTGGTCCTCCCAACTGATAGGCTGATATCCTTACCACTGAGCCACAATGTCTCAGAGAATAAAGAAATAACAAGAAACACGCTGAGTAGATAGAGAAGAGATAGCGTGTGGTGCCACTAGATAGAGAAGAGATAGCATGTGGCGCCACTTACAGAGTTCAGTGAGTGTGTCAGCGTCTCGCGTGTGCCACACCGCCATCTTCTCCCCTACAACCAACACACAAACTATTTCTGTACAGGGTTAAACTCATGTATGTTATATCAGAAGGACAAAATATGCAATGGACTTGGTCAATTACAGATATTCTTTGTTTATTCTTGTTTAATAAAGTATTATTAGTGAATTAAAAGGTGAAATTGTGGGTTAATTTAGAAAGACATGGTTTTACCAGTATTTAAGATCTCAAAATGTGCATGTTCAAGCCCGTCTAATACAATAAGTTACTGTATTTGACAGGTCTACGACCAAATACGCACACAGGCTACAAATACAGGCTTCTGGAACAAGTAAAGTAAAATATGCAAAATCAGTGTGTTGAAAAATAAATATGTAATGGAACTTACCTGTTCTAGGGTCCAACACAGCAATGTAGGGCCAGGTGTTGATATTGTAGAACTGCATGAATCGTTGGCCTTCACTGCTGTCATGATATCCCTTCAACAGAATCACAGTGACTCATCAATGTAAGGCAACGGGTGTTTATAGAACTGGATGAATCGCTGGCCTTCACTGCTATCATGATCTAAACACAAAAATAAAATATGTTCGGCAGAGGTTCGTGTTATCACAAGTCCTGTTTTATTCAAAGACACGCAGACAGCATTAGTGCACACAAACGACATTAGTGCACACTTGAAATTAATTCAAATGCATTTGCAAATGTGTAACCAAAACATTTGCATGCGATTCCAAAACATTTGCATTTGAATGTGTTCCTGGAAAATGGCATTTGTATTCGCATTTGAATCAAGTGAAACATTTGCATTCAAATGCATTGACATGCCTTTATTAACAAGCCTGCATGGCACTAATGCACGCAAACTGCATACAGCACTAGTGCACACAGACTGCACTAGTGCACACCGTCAGCACCAGTTTTGTATCCTGTATGGCACTATACAGTACTGTATATTTTATACATGCAGTATATGGTTCTTTCTGGTGCATCTAAAAAACATACTATTGAAAGACAATGCCACGACTTTCTTTGTGTTTACTGTTCGTATGTGAAGACACTGGCAGACGGCTGCAGACCAATTTACGTGTAGTTAAAAACCGCTGTGAGATGCATTTGCTTGATCTGGTTCCCGAATCATTCGGAGGCTACGTGCAGGAAACGCATTCATGCGGACCTAAAAGTGGCTTAGTGGACTGGGCTTGAGTTGCTCTTCCGGACACGGCACTCTGCACGGAAGTGTGCATGCCATGCCATGATATGTCAAATGCCTTGTCATCCAAATTTTTTTACTTTACATGGTTTTGGAAACTTCAAGGACTATCAATTGAAGATGTAACACGCCTTATGGAATACCGGTTCCACTGAATACAAATACCGGTTTCAAAATTGCATAAAAATTCCGGTACACCGGTATACCACCATTTGATATTCAGCACTAGTGCCCAATCTCACCTGCCAGAAGATGAAGTGTCTGCGGACGATGGTCTTCACCTTGGAGCTGCTCCACACGTCGCGGTTGAGGATCTGACAGCAGAACTCCTGAGCATTCTGGATGTTGATCAACAGCCATTTGTTGGCCTGGGAGGCGGCCATGCGTGTCTGAAGACACAACATGGAATTATGGGAAGCATCTACACATCAACAGCCACTTGTTGGCCTGGGAGGCGGCCATGCGTGTCTGAAGACACAACATGGAATTATGGGAAGCATCTACACATCAACAGCCACTTGTTGGCCTGGGAGGCGGCCATTGCGTGTCTGAAGACACAACATGGAATTATGGGAAGCATCTACACATCAACAGCCACTTGTTGGCTTGGGAGGTGGCCATGCGTGTCTGAAGACACAACATGGAATTATGGGAAGCATCTACACATCAACAGCCACTTGTTGGCCTGGGAGGCGGCCATGCGTGTCTGAAGACACAACATGGAATTATGGGAAGCATCTACACATCAACAGCCACTTGTTGGCCTGGGAGGCGGCCATGCGTGTCTGAAGACACAACATGGAATTATGGGAAGCATCTACACATCAACAGCCACTTGTTGGCTTGGGAGGCGGCCATGCGTGTCTGAAGACACAACATGGAATTATGGGAAGCATCTACACAGCCTGTAGCTGAGCCTCATACAAAACCGCCTGGACACAATGCTCTCAGAGCCCACGTTTCGACATAGCAATACAGTACATGTAGTAATATTCATACAACATAAGACAATTCATGGCATCGCCACCAGCACATTAAAACATTAACCCAACACCGACAATACTCGACACAATGCCTAGTTGCATACACTGCAGCATCGGAATACACTACTTGCTAAAATTCCTACTCTATATTCTTTAGTAACCTAAAACGTGGGGCCATAACCCTAAATAAATCCTAACATTAAGGATGGAAGGAAAGTCATCTTCCACTCCGCAACAAAACCCTACGTGAACGGGCAGAGAAAGCCAAATGACAAACCCAATGTTCACTGGGAAACATCATAGGGAAGTTGGCTACTTCACTTCCACCATCGATGTACAAGATGTCATTAAGCACGACACTACTAAAAACATTAATGTAACCTTAGGTGGGGAGGGTGGTGGGGAGGAGGGTGTGTTGTAACCTAGAAAGCAGGTCCACACTACATGCAATGAACATTCGGAGTGAAGCTGTGTAATTTCAAACTGCGTCATCTGCCTGACTGTGCTCTGATTGGTTTAGCGGTGTCACTGGAGCGCTTAGTCAGGAATCCAGGTTTCTTTGTTTACCACTAAATTAGCATAAATTAGTATGATTAACCTATTGACCCTTCCATGCTTTGCTCATGTTGTTGTTAGCATAAAATCCTGTATGCAACCGTTGCATACTCTCATTTATGTACGTATGATGTATTATAAATTATGTGTATGTATGTTAGATATATATATATATATATATATATATATATATATATATATATATATATATATATATATATATATATATATATATATATGTGTGTATCTCATGTATACAACCAAGAAGAAGAACAATTATATTATGTACATGGGTCAAATAAATTTCCTTCTTTCTTTCTTTCTATGGGAAGCATCTATTGATCAGGCTTAAAGGGGAACTGAAGCAATTTTGTGTTATGGCGTATATTTAAATATATATTATCTAACTATGCATTAATGGTGACAGATACCTGCTAATTTATTAGATAAACTGAAAAACTGATTTTGTTCGAGACCAAAATCGACAAAATACATCACTGCGTATCGCCATCTTGTTGTCGAAACGAGTGGTTTGAGTCGCGTATATCTAATCAATGTAAATTTTCGATTTTTTGCGATTTATTTCGTAAATAGGCATTCTGGAGCGAAAAAAAAGATATGGGTCTCTGTTATATATACAAGTGTTTACACACATCAACAAAATAGCGTTTTTGTTCGTTCCAAATAAAAAAAGTTAAAGAAATTACAACAAAACACGCAAAAAATCGTGGAAAACGCCACACTTCTCGAACACACGAGACGCTAACCAACGAGAATATGCGATAACGGAATACCGGAACTATTTTTTACTTGTTGACAAGATGGATGCATCGCTTGTGACAGTTTTACCAGATCTGCTACTAGCGATTAGTGGTTTACTGAACTTCCGTAATAGTTGTCTATCTTTGGAGAAATGGAAACCACAGACGAAGAGTCTAGTTCGACAGGCCACACGGAAACAACCGTTGACAGTCGTAAAATGTCACCGAGTGTGCGAGTCACGCTCCAGACTCCAGGTCGGCTTCGCCTTTGGCTTTGACTTTGTTGACGTTGGATTCAGGAAAAATTACAACAGCGCTTTGACTGTCAACGATTCTTGACTAGGTAATGTGATGTGGTGAACCTGTGGAAATTGCGTCCCGATGTCTGCGCACGTTTACGTTGAGTCATCATGCTGCGCCGAGGAAGCTACCATGCCTAGGGCTAGGCTATAGGCTATGCAGCACCGTGTGCCCGACCGCGTTGGTGCTTGCATCACCGTACGAAGGCGAAGACGATGATTTTGTAGTGTCGATATGCACAAACAGAGCGGTGCTAGATGTTGGTCTGCTGTCATTGCATGATTTGCGTGCCGACTCATTGATTCGCCCTATAGATAGCAGGTCAGTAATTCAATTGTTATCGAATCATTGCCATTTTAATAATCATATTTTTTCTGCATATTTCTTTTACCTAGCCTGAGGGCGAGATCCGAACTACAATGGCAATGCAAGCAGGCTTTTCTCTTTATTTTGTATCTAATCTAATGAAGTGTACCGTGACTGTATTTTAATATTGTGTTTGATTTTGTGTTGAATAACATTGATGACAATAATAACATGAGGGTTTATTTAATTCATTATGTGAATATATATATATTCTTAAATGTTACCGTAATCGTGATTGTAATAATGATTGTAATCATGACTACATTAGTAATTGTGATTGCAATAATTACTGTAATCATGATTACATTAATATTCGTACTTGTAATCAACCCTCTCTGTAGCACACCACAACACCTTGTTGTTTGGTGCAATGTAATCATTTAAATAACAATAATTAACTACTGACAGTATGTAATGTTCACAGTTTTGCAACTATTATGGTAATTATGGAATTAGTGCTATCAACTAACCATGACAAATTATATTTCAGGCTCAGGAAAGGCAAGACAAGTAATCCCATCCTGCGATGGAAGGATCTGTGATGTCTATTCTGAACCGAATTGAATTGATGGAAAGTTTAGCTATGGAGATTGACCTGACACAGGTGAGTGTACTGATAGTCTGATATAGACAAATTGTGAGGCACCCACAGTATGCAGCAGGTCTAAAAACAACCTGGAAAACTAAAAAAATTCCCACTAAAATATTAATAACTGAATGATGTGAATGCCTTCTTATCCATATCCCATTTCTGTCAACAAAAATGTTACCTGCAGCATCTTGCATGTCACTACATACAATTTCATTTATATTGAGACCAACATAAAATATATCAACAGTTTATTCACATAGAAAAACAATTACCAAAGAAATAAGGCTAACTAGAACGACTGAAACCAAGACTAAACATTGATTAAAAACAGTGACTTCTACCACCGGGAAATACAACCTGGAACATGGATATCACAGTTACACACATCATTATTATGCCACAACATATCAAATATACTGGTAGTTTAGCTTAGAAAATAATTAATCTTTATAAAGCCAAGGCATTTTAACTGTTTCACCATCATCATCTGTACCAATGGCAATAGACTACTTGTTTTGATTGGACAGTAAATGTACACCAATCATGTGTAACAATATTACTTGTTCTGACTGACAGTAAACGTACACCAATCATGCATACCAATACACTACTTGATCCTACCAACAGTAAATGTACACCAATGATCTCATTCTGGAATCTGCACCATTTCACTACTTGTTCTGACAGTAAATGTACACCAATCATGTGTATCCAATATACTACTTGTTCTGACTGAATCTACTACTTGTTCCTACCGACAGCAAATGTAAACCAAGCGTCTCATTCTCTACCAAATACACTACTTGTACTGACAGTAAATGTACACCAATCATATGTATCAATACACTACTTGTTCTGACTGATAGTACTTGCACACCAACCATCTGTTCCAATACACTACTGGCACTAAATATACACCAATACACTACTTATTCTGACTGATAGTACATGTACTCCTAACATATTCAATTCACCTTTCACTCATCCAGGGGTAGAAATCAGCACACTTTCCTGACAGACACCCCAGTATCCGAAAGACCTTGGCTGATAGATCAGACATGAGTACAACCTGTGTCACAGTTTATGGCTGTTTGGTGTGTGGCAGGTGCAGAAAAGTGACAAAAGTTTTTCTCACGAATGACAAACTTCTTCTCTTTCTCATAGGTGTCGGAGCTGCTTGAGTCACCCTCGGTTATGTCGCTGTTATCACATAGTGTGCATCATCTGCACCAATGTCTTTATTCTCACTGAATCTGATGGAAGCTTCACATAGGAGTAGTCATGATCAACGTTCATTGGTGCAATAATGTCATCCGTGACTACAGCAGCATTCGCGAAGTGTCGCACTTGAAATATCGTTACCGGATCGATTTGCATTTCAGCATCAGTTGTATGTAGTGCCACAGCAGTAGTAGCAGTGATGGCACTAAAGGTGACATCCGTAATGTAAAGATTGACGGCATCACCCGTAGCGCTGGATGCTTCAAAACTAGTACCTGTACTTGTACGAACCAATGGTGAATCCTTCATCTGAAAAGATTACACATACAGTGACTTGAAAATTTAACAAAATTCATCTTTTGCATAATAAAAATTAATCACAATGTGAGAAACTTTCTCTTGTATATATTATTTTTAGAATATAAGAGTGCCAGTGTCATATAGAATGTATAAAGTAATCAACCACAGGGAAAGGCATTTTCCCTATGGAGCCATGTTAATTCAACCAATGGGTCTTTCAGTGATCTCTTAATGTTTTTAATGAATCTGTTTGGTCAGTTTGACGAATGCCACTGGTAACATAACCAAACGCATGTAACCAAAATTGTAGCATCCTAGCTCCAAAGTGCATTATATTATCTAATCAACACTGCACTGTTTTCAATGGGCCAGGGAGGTCAAAATTCTATAAGGGGTCCAAATTCCATAACAAAATATGGACCCATAAGTACACTTTCTATGGGGTTCCTTATTTTATATCTGACACTCGATTTAGATAACATAATGCATGAATATTGTTATTGGACCAAATGCAGATCTATGCTTGTGACATCTTTACCTTATAAATGCTGCACTAACACACACATACGTGTATATATATATATATATATGTATATATGTAAATATATATATAATTATTAGGTATTATACTGAAAGCATCTGCTAGATAGTATGGTGCATGGACAAAAGCCCCATAGACATAAGCTTGTTTCAATTCAATTATACTGTTCATGACTGTTGCTGTAGTACACAGAGACAAGATATTGTCATGAATATACTTCAGGCATGTGGTCAATTCCATTCCGGAATTGGAACTGACCCTCAATTCCAGTTCCGGAATTGGAATTGACTTCAATTTTTTTTTTTTTATTGAATTTATTTTTCCAAAATTTATTTTTTGGGAATTGGAATTGATTTTGTTGGAATTATTGACTTGATACTGTTAATATTTACCCTTATATTTACTTATATTACTTTTAAAATCATATTTGTCTGCTATTAGCATGTCACCCTGAATCTGGTAACAGCCAGGAAGTTGTCAACATTACAGCATAGACACTGTCTACTCTGGTATTGAAACATTGTGACCAAGAACAATATAATCAAGCATTTGCATCAAAAAGAAATACAAAGTTACTGTAACAGACAGTAAAACCAAAATCAGACCATTCAGGCCTCATTTTCTTTCTCAGTGTACAAGGTTTATTTACAGAGATTGCCAATTAAGGGCACCTGCCTGCTCATTCCCTTTGTGTGAGAGAGGAAGCCTGCCCCACTTGAATGCAGCCCCTTGTTTATCCAAGCCTAATGTTCAGCCCACAAGTTTCCCATACTAAACATGTCACTGGTCATCTGTACAATGCTGTTACATGTGGCTGTAGGGTTTGCCCTTTGTAGTAATTAAAAATGTCCCCATGGAGAATACATGTTGGAGATTAGGATGTTGAAGACTCAAACTTTCCAGTAAATTTGATGAAATATCAATGATACCACAACTGATAGCGATATAAATCCGCCTCCTAGTATATTTGCTCCCCCCCCCGGACATCTGCCCCTTTTTTCTATGATAGTTGACAAGTGAAAGTCAGTTTGCAGTTTTATCATTATTACTACAATAACATAACATTCAATGACAAGTCAAAGTCACTTTAGCCTAATGCAATGGCCTATCCCCTGGAGTGTGTATGAGATGATCTTGTCACCAGTTGTCTTCCAGGTATCATTGATAGTCAGATCAGTGGTGGAAGATGGGTTCTTGGGATGATGCTTCCACAAACAGTGGTGGACAGTAACGAGTCAGAGATCAGCTGGTTTGGAGTGCCCCTGGTATTAGCTGCCTTAGTTTTCAGGTCCTCACAGACCTTGGCAGCTTCTATCTGTGCCGTGTCACCATCATGGTTGCAGGCAGTCTTGTTGATCACATTCTGGATCTGGAGATCAGATCAGTGACCACAGCACCCTTGCATGATCAGGATCGACGCTGGCTTCACTCCCAATGAAGAGTAATCTTGTTGGTCCCCCTTCTTGGTGTAGGAATGACACTCAAAACATAGCTTCTGACCTCCTCAAATGCTAGTAGTAATTTCCATGGTGAAGTTATAAGTGAATTCTGACAACTCTGGCTTGTGCATCCAGTTTTATAGGAAAATGGAGTCACTCCAACTCTCCATGGTAAATGCAATTCAAAAGAAACCTTGTTGAGATGGCTTGTTTCAAATATCCTCAATTGTCCTAACATGTCCAGGTCCTAATGTCACTGGCTTCTTCCACAATTGCAATAAAGATAATCCTTTGATTACAGGATCATCTCCAACTACATAAAGTAATTTACTTGGCTGATCTGACACAAAGAACATTAATTGCAATTAGGATAATATATATCTTGAATTCATGTTCAGAAATAAAAAAATAAGTTAAAAAAAAAACTTACAAATAATCCAGAAGCTATGGACAGGGGGCAAATGTCCAGATTTTGAATAAAGGCAAGGGGCTAATGTCTGGGGGGCAAGTGACAAAGGGGCAAATGTCTGGAAGGGGGCAAATGACCTGGACCCGATATAAACAGGGGAAACTGTTCAAAACTCAGATTAATGACCCAACTGTCCAGGGCTGTCCAAAATGTCTGGTTTTGTTGGCAAAAATCCAGAAGAGGTGTCGCAGCAGAAAGTACATATGAAATGGCTGGATGCCATTTTAAAGTTTTTATATGGCAAACCTGATATATATATATATATATGTGTGTGTGTGTGTGTGCATTTAACGAACAATAATTTTTTAATCATATCTAATTAAATATGATTGTGCACACGTGACAAATAAAACTGTGTTAAAACGAATTGGATATGAATTTTTCTTTAGCCTAGAATTTTAACAGTTGGAATTGATTTTTTGCAAGGCGGAATTAGAACTGATTTTTTGGAATTGACAAAACAGAATTGACCCCATGCCTGATATACTTCCTTCATATGTATAGCTTGTACTAATACTATTGTGGGTTGCCGACAGTTGCCCCCTCTCCCCACGATATTCATTACAGTGTTATCAGTCGACTTAGAATAAAATGTAATTAATACATCTGTATGAACTTCCGGTTATTACATGTGGGGTTTAATCTGATCAATAAAGCAAATTAATTTTATATAATTTTGCCTTATTGTCAAGTCACAAGAATTCAGACAGAAATTGTAAAGTGTTATTATAGAAAGCAGACATGTAATCTGACAGTGTTCAACTGGGTAGATGACGATGCCTTAGTTAGTTTCCTTTCCAGCTAGACATTGCATGGGTGAAATGCATTTTACTTAAATATTTAAATACTTTTAAAAAGTTTTTGTAACTGCATTTGCACTTAATCACAATGAAAGTATTTGTATATTTTAAATATTTCCATAAAGAATTTGAAATGTAAACAGCAACAGTAGGCTTCTGTTGCACTATAGTCTATACTGTTTTTTGGTCGTGTTTCTCCCATGCATCTACCCCCCCCCCCAGGCTTAGCCTTACGCTTGCTGCTTGCTCTCTAGGCATTTAGAACACAGGAGTATGAGACTTATTATGACTGTCAATAAATAATATCAAATTATTTTCTTGAATAATTTTGCCTAGTACATACGCCATGGCCCATGTTATAAGGCTGCAGTATATCCTGTAGCACTTACTGAGTTATTGTTATTGTTTTGAGTACGGCCACGTATTGACGGTACGGTACGTCTGATCACGTCGAAAATAAATCGGCGGATTGGAAAACACTCGTAATGATATCAAACTATTAACACTTACTCGCACTTTATTGTATTCATACATTTCGATTTACTGTGGGTCATATATATGCTGACGTTGAAGCACAGCTGTACTTATTGGGGTGGAACTATATTGTAATCGTAGTGATAAGTCACAATGGTAACGGTAATCCAATTTACTAACCTGGTTTCGGCTCGTCGCTTCCTACGCACCGCTCTGCCCTCTGATATCTGACGTTTCCTTGTCGCAGAATAGTCTGTAGATGCATGGTCATATGCGGAAAAAAAGATCTAAGATGGAACGGTGTCTTTGACCAAGAATGACATCTTGATGCTCACCGTCTGTCCATGCTCATCACATAGTCTTTTGTCTTGTAATCTGCATCGGAAAAGTGGTCACTCGCAGAGCCTGCGGCTGGCGGACACGGCAATTTCCGCATTTGCAACCACCTTTTCCGCTGCAAATTCTTCCTCGGAAGTCGATCAAAAGTTTTTTCCTTGCATTTGTAGTACTAGTTGATATATCCAGGATCCATCCAGTGCACACCAGTTTTCTTTTTATTCGATTTTCCATGCGTTTCGGCCGTTTTTCCGAGAGGTTTTTACTGTGTGAACGCGGTGCCAGGAGCTCGTACTCAAACCACTCTGCCGCTGAACCCCCCGCAGAGCAATATGGCGCCGCCCAGCGAAGATAATGGCAAAGTTAAAAAGGATATTACAAAATTACCGTGGCGTTGCGCCCATCATATAAGGGTGATATATACAGTAAATGGTATGTTATTATGTTTGGGCTATGGTTGTTTGAGTGCTTCACCCCCCCTTTAATGTCTTTGGTTGTTAGATCAGGCAAGTTGTAAGTGTGAACAGTCTTACGCTATAGTACATAGAGACTGACCACTTACGCCATAATATATAGAGACTGACCACTTACGTTATAGTATATAGAGACTGACCTCTTACACTATAGTATATACAGACTGACCACTTATGCTATAGTATATAGAGACTGACCACTATTGCCACAATTTTGACCGGAATGGTTCAGAAATAATTTAATAGTTTATCCCGATGATTTAACTAAAACTAAATAACACAACAACAAAAAAGACAGTAGAATCTATAAAACTGGGATACTTTACCGACTGGAATGTGCCTTTGTGGATGAGATCTAAAGGCGGTCGGAAGAGGTCCTGAAGGGTCCTACGCTTGTTGGCAGCAGCCCCGGATGGCCCTCCTTCCATCTCCTCCTGTACCCCTGTCAACACCCACGGTGGGAACACTAATGACACGTGTACATACAACCAACACTTGTTGGCAACAGCCCCGGATGGCCCTCCTTCCCTCTCCTCCTGTACTCCTGTCAACACCCACGGTGGGAACACTAATGGCACGTGTACATACAACCAACACTTATTGGCAGCAGCCCCGGATGGCCCTCCTTCCCTCTCCTCCTGTACCCCTGTCAACACCCACGGTGGGAACACTAATGACACGTGTACATACAACCAACACTTATTGGCAGCAGCCCCGGATGGCCCTCCTTCCCTCTCCTCCTGTACCCCTGTCAACACCCACGGTGGGAACACTAATGGCACGTGTACATACAACCAACACTTGTTGGCAGCAGCCCCGGATGGCCCTCCTTCCCTCTCCTCCTGTACTCCTGTCAACACCCACGGTGGGAACACTAATGGCACGTGTACATACAACCAACACTTGTTGGCAGCAGCCTCGGATGGCCCTCCTTCCCTCTCCTCCTGCACCCCTGTCAACACCCACGGTGGGAACACTAATGGCACGTGTACATACAACCAACACTTGTTGGCAGCAGCCCCGGATGGCCCTCCTTCCCTCTCCTCCTGTACCCCTGTCAACACCCACGGTGGGAACACTAATGACACGTGTACATACAACCAACACTTGTTGGCAGCAGCCCCGGATGGCCCTCCTTCCCTCTCCTCCTGTACCCCTGTCAACACCCACGGTGGGAACACTAATGGCACGTGTACATACAACCAACACTTGTTGGCAGCAGCCCCGGATGGCCCTCCTTCCCTCTCCTCCTGTACTCCTGTCAACACCCACGGTGGGAACACTAATGGCACGTGTACATACAACCAACACTTGTTGGCAGCAGCCCCGGATGGCCCTCCTTCCCTCTCCTCCTGCACCCCTGTCAACACCCACGGTGGGAACACTAATGGCACGTGTACATACAACCAACACTTGTTGGCAGCAGCCCCGGATGGCCCTCCTTCCCTCTCCTCCTGCACTCCTGTCAACACCCACGGTGGGAACACTAATGACACGTGTACATACAACCAACACTTGTTGGCAGCAGCCCCGGATGGCCCTCCTTCCCTCTCCTCCTGCACCCCTGTCAACACCCACGGTGGGAACACTAATGACACGTGTACATACAACCAACACTTATTGGCAGCAGCCCCGGATGGCCCTCCTTCCCTCTCCTCCTGCACCCCTGTCAACACCCACGGTGGGAACACTAATGACACGTGTACATACAACCAACACTTATTGGCAGCAGCCCCGGATGGCCCTCCTTCCCTCTCCTCCTGCACCCCTGTCAACACCCACGGTGGGAACACTAATGACATGTGTACATACAACCAACACTTGTTGGCAGCAGCCCCGGATGGCCCTCCTTCCCTCTCCTCCTGTACCCCTGTCAACACCCACGGTGGGAACACTAATGGCACGTGTACATACAACCAACACTTGTTGGCAGCAGCCCCGGATGGCCCTCCTTCCCTCTCCTCCTGTACCCCTGTCAACACCCACGGTGGGAACACTAATGACACGTGTACATACAACCAACACTTCTTGGCAGCAGCCCCGGATGGCCCTCCTTCCCTCTCCTCCTGTACCCCTGTCAACACCCACGGTGGGAACACTAATGACACGTGTACATACAACCAACACTTGTTGGCAGCAGCCCCGGATGGCCCTCCTTCCCTCTCCTCCTGTACCCCTGTCAACACCCACGGTGGGAACACTAATGGCACATGTACATACAACCAACACTTGTTGGCAGCAGCCCCGGATGGCCCTCCTTCCCTCTCCTCCTGTACCCCTGTCAACACCCACGGTGGGAACACTAATGGCACGTGTACATACAACCAACACTTATTGGCAGCAGCCCCGGATGGCCCTCCTTCCCTCTCCTCCTGTACCCCTGTCAACACCCACGGTGGGAACACTAATGACACGTGTACATACAACCAACACTTGTTGGCAGCAGCCCCGGATGGCCCTCCTTCCCTCTCCTCCTGTACCCCTGTCAACACCCACGGTGGGAACACTAATGGCACGTGTACATACAACCAACACTTATACTATGATGATAAGCACTCTTGGAAATAGGGGGGTGAGGGAGTGGCTGGGGTCTCAACTTGGAAATAGGGGGGTGAGGGAGTGGCAGGGGTCTCAATTTGGAAATGGGGGGTGAGGGAGTGGCAGGGGTCTCAACTTGGAAATAGGGGGGTGAGGGAGTGGCAGGGGTCTCAATTTGGAAATAAGGGGGTGAGGGAGTGGCAGGGGTCTCAATTTGGAAATAGGGGGGTGAGGGAGTGGCTGGGGTCTCAACTTGGAAATAGGGGGGTGAGGGAGTGGCAGGGGTCTCAATTTGGAAATGGGGGGTGAGGGAGTGGCAGGGGTCTCAATTTGGAAATAAGGGGGTGAGGGAGTGGCAGGGGTCTCAATTTGGAAATAGGGGGGTGAGGGAGTGGCAGGGGTCTCAATTTGGAAATAGGGGGGTGAGGGAGTGGCAGGGGTCTCAACTTGGAAATAGGGGGGTGAGGGAGTGGCTGGGGTCTCAACTTGGAAATAGGGGGGGTGAGGGAGTGGCAGGGGTCTCAACTTCCCACCTCCCACTGTGAGCCCATTTACTTTTGTGGGCAAAATGTATAGGAAATATAGGAAGGAAATAAGTAAGATATAGGAATATTTCAACAAAATGTTACATTATTTCAGATGGCGCCATCTACTGACTCGAGTTAACACTTGTGTTGGGAATCGATTTGATTTACATAATCGATCATCGGTATCGTCAAACCGATCGATGGTATAATCGATTTGTGGGCGGCCATGTATTATCGGAATAAAACAAATTTCATCCTGCCATCAGATAATTACTGACTGGCTGCCTGTCCCTATGTCCAGTAAGGAAACTGTAGCCATACATATCAGCTGAAAAATCAATTTCAAATATGTCGAAAACTTAATTCTATGACTTTCGCCGGCACTGGACAAGGTCAAGAGTGACATAGAGAGGGTCATCGTACTGAGTCGTTTATCACGGCAGAACCAGCGGCAGCCGACGGCACGACAAAATCTCACCAGCAACTTGCTGAATATTCACCTTAAAAAATCCTGCAGTCATTTTAACTGTCTGAACTATAATAATAACCAGATTCAGTCAAACTGGCCGACAGTTTGCCAAAATATTGAGACGGAAACTCGAACTAATACAAACAGACTAAAACATCGCAAAACAAAATGGCGACCGTACCAAAAACTAAGATCGAGCTCTGGGTCTGATAACGTGTTTCAAATTGTGATTATCATTATTTGCTGAAATTAAATCAGTTAATTGGCATTATTTTTGGCATATAAGGACAATCATGGAGATTTCCGATACAACGTGACATAATCTTCAACAGCGACAGTGTAAATAAAACTGTAAATAACACACACTGTTCAGACTCACGTGTTTCTGCTTCAAAATCTCTCAGTGCATCAAATATGCAATTTGTAGTACGCTTTCTCCTTCCAAATGCTGCAACAGCAATTATATTTGTATGATTTGTAAGAACATTTACAAAGTTACAAAGCTTCTCCACCATTTAGTGGAATCAAAGAGGCTAGCACGGTACCATTTCCTATTGCTGCTGTCACTGATGTGTTGAAATGTGCTGCTTAACATAATCATGTCAGCCCGTTAGCAATTTATCAGATAAACAACAAATATTACATTGTAGCGCAAAGTAACAGGGTTTCCTGGAAACCCTGTTACTTTTTGACTATAAATCAGTGTTGTTGACCCGAAAAAATATATCAGGTAAACCATCACATAACTTACTATCGACTGCAGATTTACATAACTTATTTGTGACTTTCGTATATCTATGAAAATGTGTTGTTCCATAGTATCAATTTCAAAAATGTTGTAGTTACTACTGTAGCATTAATTCACTATTGACAAATCATCTAGAGACAGGTCAGTGCAACCAGCTGTCAGTGTCACTCACTTGGAACAGAGTGTGATTCTTCAACAAGTTTTTCATTTTTCTGTGGAATTGGAGCACGGACATCTCTGCAAAGACCACAACATTGAGTAGGTCAAGTGCACTACATACACTCTGCCAAGTGCACCACGTACACTCTGCCTAGTGTACTCTACCAAGTGTATGTGCCCTTCAAGTGCACGCAGACTACCATGCAGGTAGTTTTGCATCATGACAGGTGAATAAGTAAGGTATGTGATGACTACATCATGAAGGTCAAGGACACTGTCACAGGTATCAACAGGTTAAATCACTTAAATGACATTGATTTTACTTAGCTTCAAGCTTCAAACATTGATATCTTGAGATGACCCACTGAGTATTGAGAGCCTCTACCAGTGCTCCACTGGTGACAGACAGTCTTACCATATCATAACCTTATCAAATTAGTTGTAACAATCGCTGTGTTAATCACTGGTATAAGACACTGTACGCATTTCCCAAACTATGTAATTTTGGGGGAGGGGGCATTTAACACCCGAGTCTGAAACTTGTATCCCTGGTCTCTCAAACATAGAACCCTACTAGGCTACTACCCAGTAGAAATATTTCCCACATGCCAGGCCCCATGTCCTCACCCTGCGTCTTCCCCTGAGGTTTCCTGATGGGGTGACTCCCTCCCTTCCTCAGCAGAGTCGAGATGCATACCAATGGCCAGGTCAATGTTGCCTCCACATGCCTCCAGGAGGCGCCCTGCTACATCTTCGCTCGCACCTATGACATCACACCAAATCAGATGTTGACCTTAACAAGGACTAAGCACAAAATATTCATGTTTAACTACCGCACCCTCTTCTCCACCAGTTAGTTCACCAATAATACTTTATTAAAGAAAACATGTTAATGAGAAATATTTTTACTTATTTCACAGTCAGTTTATCCTTTCCTTGCCGTGACGTTTAGCGTCACCAGCTGACAACTGAAGATTATTTGTGTTCCGACTAAAAATAGGCTAGTGTGCTGCGGGCCTTATGCCGATGGTTTCCTGCATTTATGTACGTCAATGCGTTCCTTACATCATGTTCTGGTAATAAAAGTTCATATATTCTAAAAAAATATTGTGTTTTAGGCCACTTTTAATAATTTGTACAGATCAACATAGCGAATAGATAAGCGCACTACAAAGACAATGACAAAGACAATGACAAAGACAATGACTATGACAATGACAAAGACTATGACAATGACAAAGACAAAGACAAAGCTATTAAGAATGGAACTGAACAGAAACACAACTTGAACATTTAAAAAATGATTGGACGATTGTAACTACGGGCAACTGAATCAGCTTGAGCCCATGTAACTAATATATATATAACAGGGTATGCAATAAGGAATGACCCCACTCACCTTTCAACATCCGTATCTGGGCATTGCGAAGCATAATCCGAATACTATGACCATACACAAATGTCCCAATGAATAAACTTTCACTATAGCTACTTGTCATTAAAAATATATGGATTTCTTATGAAAAGAAGTATGTTAACGACTGTACGCACAGAAAGCATCGACATACGAATACGATCACGTGACAGTATTACAGGAAGTGAGGTGCGACATCCCTTGTTATGAAGTCAATGATCAGTCTGACAAATTCTACAGCAGGTGACAGGTGTGCGTCGACAATCCTCTTGCAAAGGTCAAACATGTGGCGAACTTTTGTTAGGTAGACTATTTGGCTAACAAAGGACGTTGCACCTCACTTCCGGTAATATTGTCATGTGATCGTATTTGTCGTAGATTCTTTCTGTGCGTAGTCGTTAACTGGCCTAAATTATTAGGGCTTTATGCCGACGGTTTTTACAGCATTTTTGTACCTGAATGCGTTCCTTACATAATTCCGCATATGTTCCAGTAAAAAAGTTCATATATTCTTAAAAAATAATGTGCGTTAGGCCACTTTTAATCAGTTTTACACATCAAAACAGCGGAACCGATTGCATGATAAACCGCGAAGGCGATGTTTGTGTGGCTGGACATACAATTACGCAACGTAAAAAAACGAAGAGAAATAAATTGAGGAAATAGACTCCAAAATTTTTCAAACGAAGAAATTCTATGAAAAAAATTAAAACATTCTCCAGTTTTCATATTAAACGCAACATTTGTAGAGCACATACAGTCACTTCTAACGTAATATTTCATATTTTATTTAATGAAATATTTGATGTTGCAAATATTATTTGTATGAAAATTATGTGGTCGATATTAGATGTTATGCGCATACGCAACTACAAGGGGACATCTCATTGCATGTCATTGTTAATATAATTAAATTTAAAAGAATGCATGTGTTAAATTATCTGTCGTTTGATGAACAAAGATTATTGTTTTTGTAATTAAAAATTATACTGATGATATTGCATGTCATGCGCATGTGCAACTTTAAAGGGACAACTCATTGCATGTCATTAACACTGTGACCATATGTGGTTTTATGTGATTTCTGTGCATACAGTCATTAACATACCTCTTTTAATAAGAAATCCATATATGTTTTTAATGACAAGTAGGTATATAGTGAAAGTTTATTCATTGGGACATTTGTGTATGGTCGTAGTATTCAGATTACGCATCGCAACGCAGAGATACGGATGTTGAAAGGTGAGTGGGGTCATTCCTAGTTGCATACTCTGTTATATATATATTAGTTACAGGGGCTCAAGCTGATTCAGTTGCCCGTGATTGGGACATTTATATTATGTAGTGTCTAGGCGTACGTGAGCCGTATCTTTAGCATGGGGGTCTAAACGTACGTGAGGCTGCGCGCGCATCAGTTTTCGTTTTTCATTTCCTGCTCTAAATCTGCGCGCGCATTAATCGTCCCGTTCGAAAATTAATGGCGTTTGATCAAGCAATACAAGTTGGCGCGATTTTTTCTAGTTTATCTAATTTAGAAACGGCAATTAGTCATTACAAACAATCGAAATTTGTCAACTTGTACAAGCGCAGCTCGGGATCGATAGAGTCACACAAGAAGCGCTGTCCTAATGTTGCAGAAACGGCAAATAAAGATCTTGTTTTTGCCGAGATCAACTACTGACAGTAGCCAGTACTGTTGACGTGTTGTATACGCGGTGGAAAAACATTCAAATCGAACAGCAAAAGGCAGTGACAGGCTCATCAGTAAGTATTCTTTAGGCATGGATTCTTTGTTTATTTTTTTAACATTCATTGCATAACAACGTCAACGTTTGGTAACAACCCAATTAAAAAAAATCTGAATTTACATCGCATTGGCAACTGGCAATTGCTGCATTATCGTTCATGTTACAGTTATTCGTTCGTTCTACTTTGATGTTGGTTATCCTCCCAGACAGTTATGCATTTGTGTTTATTTGTATTTTATGTATCGGTTTATTTTAATCATGTGTGTTGTTAATCTAGCTACCTATTTGTTGCTATTTTACAAGTATCACTATATTAGTGTTAGGGATCGAACATAGAAAACGGGGGTTAGTGAATCCTGCCTTATATTGGCAACTATTGCTGGGCTACGTGGTTAATGACAATGTAACTTCGGAATCGAATGCCAATCTGAATTCACGTATGTCAGAGACAGAGCTCGTTAGATAGCGCCAGTGGTTACTGTTGATATCAAAGCAGTCCTGCAACAAATACTGTTTAGTGCATGGTCATTGATATGCCTTAATGTTTATATATGCACGATCTATGGCTGGTTTGTATAGCACATCGTAAACATTATTTTTGTTTTCAGTACTACCCAACAACAGTGTCCTGTTGGTCTGCGGATACGGCTGTCACAAGATGCCACGAAGCTTGTTATTTTGGTTTAAACGAGGAACACGACCACAAGGGAAGCACCCCTTCATGGGGTTGGTAAGGTCACACAGAATGGGGTGTGGAAATGTAAGGTATGTGACGGGGATGTTGATGGTGGTTTGTCAGTAGGGTGTGATGCTTGCCTTGATTGGTTTCATGGCAGATGTGTGGGCATCATTACAACCTGGATATGTAATGGGTGTCATACATCTCTGTGATAATATCAGTATGTTGTCAAAGAACAAGCACATACACCAAGGAAACTGGCTCTGGTATATTGGCATGACATGGAAGGTTTCCACATACCTAACAAATCAACACACACACACACACACACATACCATGACTGGTCAAATACCAAATACAAGTAACCCTGGCATTTGAAGGTTTCAACCATGCTGCATCTCACTCTGATAAATAGTTCCATCAATTATCTACACACGTCTTTTTCTGTCTGACTATCGCCTTTCCATATTACTGCCAGGTGTTTGCACTTTATGTTAATAGGTTGACGTGTGTTCGGTGAACTGCAGCGCATCAGCCAGACAGCTCAAGTGACACATCAACACTTCAGTGTCTGCCATATAATGTGTTCACGTGCTGTACATGCATGGTAACATCTAAGCACACAGGTATATTATACATGTGTGCTTAGATGTTACCATGCATGTACAGCACGTGAACACAATGCATGCACATGCATATACACACCATACACATTAGTTAGTATATTAGTACATTATAGTAATAGATGCCATATTGAGAATATTTTAATTAGTGCAGCATGTACATGTTTACATTAGTGTGTTCTATGTAGAAATGTTTTACATTAGTGTATTCTATGTAGAAATGTTTTACATTAGTGTATTCTGTGTTTTACATGTTCACTGTTGAAATGTTTTACATTAGGGTCATTCGTGTTTTCGCATGTAGAAAATATGTCATTGGAGAATTAATTTAGTATGATGGGTTAGGATTTCAGTTATTGGTATAGTAAGGTATTTAGACACATATTTTGGTATATTCCATGTGCATGAGTTCTGTTTTAGCATGTAGAAAATATGTTGACTTATAATTAATTTAGTATGATGTGCCATGATTTCCGTTATTAGTAGAGCAAGATATTTAGAAACGTCTTTTATAAAGTATGTTCCATGCGCACCATATAATCTAAACGTTTAACATGAATGTATACAATTACCAACATATTAGCATGTATATTGCATCAGAGGATGATGGATTGAGTCCATTTTTTATTAAACCGCCTTATTAGTCAACCCTAATATGTTCTAGTGTAACCGGGTTTCAATTGTGTATTATGTATTCAAGGCATCCATCCATCTAAATTGTATTTATGCTTGGTTAATAAAACTATCTTGGTTGTTCACTACAATGTTGCTTTGTGTTCATTCAAACACACACATATATATATATCGGTAGATACATATAAAATGTCTATATATATAATCACTTTCAGTATTATTTATTGCTCCCTACAATGTAACATGCACACACAGTTTTTTATTATAGCTAAAAAATGCAAGAGCAAAGAGTGCCTGTTGTACTTCTAGAAGTTTGCTAAAAAATACGGCTCACATATGTTTAGAACTGAGTGCTAAACATACGGCTCACGTATGAAACAACGAAAGCAGTTACTAAAAATGCTCACGCACACACACACACACACACACACACATTACATATACTAGTAAATTAATAAAAAGTCGGTATTAAGTATCGAAGCCATTAAGTACTGCTCCCTCCAATGTACACATCTTTAATTATAGCTCACAAAAAATGCAAGACCAAAGTGCCTGCCTGCTGGACTTGTAGAAAAATTTGCTAAAAATACGGCTCACGTATGTTTAGAACTGAATGCTAAACGTACGGCTCGCGTATGAAACAACGAAAGCAGTGACTAAACATACGGCTCACGTACGTTTAGAACCGAGTGCTAAAGATACGGCTCACGTATGAAATTACGCGCATGCGCTCAATGACTGCCGTACTTCTAGAATTTAGGCTAAAAATACGGCTCACGTAACCGGAAATCCAAAGGTATGCGCATGCGCAGAATGACTGCCGTACTTTTAGACTCGAGGTCTAAAGATACGGCTCACGTACGCGTAGCCACGGCCTTTATATTATGGTCGTAGTAGTCGGATTACGCATCGCAACGCCCAGATACGGATGTTGAAAGGTGAGTGGGGTCATTCCTAGTTGCATACCCTGTTGCATATATATATATATATATATATATATATATATATATATATATATATATATATATATATATATATATTAGTTACAGGGGCTCAAGCTTATTCAGCTGCCCGTGGTTGTAACTGTGGACGCGGTATTATTTACCGCGATATTTAACCCAACATAAGGTATATCATTGTGGAGAGTATGGCAAGTACATATCAATAGAACTGAAAACATATCATCATTATTGTAAAATATATATTTACCCGTTATTGCACAAAACTTTTCAATAACTGAACGTTCGTTTGTAACACTTTCTCCGCTTTCGCACTCTTCCATGGCCGCCATTATTGAAGCGGAAGAAGTTGCTTGTTTGACGCATGCGCCCGCCTAGCCTCGATTATCCAGACTCCGCGCTGTGGCGCCACCGTTTGTCTCGCACACATCTTCGCGTTTTCATTGTGACGGAAATTATGTATGCGCCAAAATTCTGGTTAACCCATTAGGCCCCAGGATTTTATCAAAACATGCCATCATGTTCCCAGAATTTTTGACAAATTTCGAGCGATTTTACCTCCTTGTGTTCAAAAATCTGTAGAAAAAACTATTCAAGTTGTGTTTATTTTGAAGAGTAGTAATTTATCCACATGCATGTATACATAGAAATAGGATATATTAATAAAATGTTGACATTTGATCACAATTTGCAAAGACAAAATAGTACATTTGTTAAAACTTTGAAAGTTGCGACTGATATTTGACAATGATCCCATGCTATAACTCTATGCAACTCAGCCAAGAAAATGTAGCAATATGTGTTAGCTTTGCACCACTGAAAACATTATAAAATTCTGACGGTTATTTTTCAGGTTACACCATATTTTATCATGACAAATATAGAGAAAAAAATTTCAAGATAGTGTGAACAAAACTGATGAAAATCAAGATTTCTGAAAGGGGAACACATGCACGTAACGAGCTGTTGTTGTTGCAAAATGTATCCGCTCGGGTGTGGCAAAATTTGGTAGCGTTTAGTTCAGTAGTTATTCGCCAGGATTTTTTTTATAATAAAGGGTCCTGTATGCGGCCGGCGGCGGCCGTTCCAGGGGCCGGTTTCATGTCGCCTACTTAAACTACGCAGTTACTTAGCGCTACGCATGTGCGTAAACTCAAAATTTTGCATAGCTAAGTAGTTGCGTAAAACTAAGCAAGTCGAGTTTTATGTAGCGCGCCTGACCTATTTCTTAACTAAGAATGCGCGTAAGGCTATCACGTGGTTAGATGAGTCATTATCAACGGGCAATCCCCGGGATTCCCCTTCCCATAATCCCGTTAGTGACATGGCGAAACCACGCGACACAGTCGACAGCGTTAATACTCGCAGCATGCCGCAATTTTACAGTATAAATTGAGGAACAATGCGACCAATCTGCGAAAGAAACAGAAAGCGATTGCTTATTATTTACTATGCCGGCTATATACATCGTTTAAGGAGGTCAGCAAACAGGCCTATGCCATTCAATAGTGTCAGTGTCCAAATAATTATCAGACTTCCAGTGTTTATTATTGTATTAAAGTTATCAAAAAGAAAAGCACAGTCTGATTAACACAACTTATTTTATTAATGTACATAAGGTTTTTTTTTAATAAAAGTTCAATACATTAATTATTAATTCATTATAAATTCACAGTTGTCAACGCTGTAGCTTGTAGGCAACTAGAATACAGTTTTCCATGTTCTTATCCAAAATCTTCAGTGAACAGTCTGCTTCACAGCTTGATGAATGACAGTTCCAGTCTCTGATGCGGTTTTACAACCCTTAATGAGGATTCCTGCTGATGTGTCAAGTGTTCGTGGAAGAGAACGTATCGCGATACGAGTCGGACGAACGAAGCAGCCACTCTGTGGACTGCTTTAGACACTGTTGCCTTGCTAGTTGCTAATGCCAAACAAAATCGCCGACAACCACTTAAAAGTTATTATATTGTACACGCAAATAAGCGCAAGGCGACAAGACTTTGGAGCGTTGCTGTGAGCCAGCCTTTTTGTGTAGAAATAAAAACGTTGTCAGCGGTCAAATCGACTAAGTCTATGATGTCATCACGACAAAAACGGTACCTATTAAACACTTGACATCACCGTACATTTCGAAAGGGTGTGTTTTGTCTCTAAACACTCCATTCCAGCGTAATCCTCATCTCGCTGCGTCATTTAGTCGACGTACTTGTCGGAGAGCCGCCATTTTGAAAGTCCCTAAGAACTACTTAGTTGACTTACGCCACGGGGGTAGGAGGCGCAGGCTAAGTAGGGTGTTGCGCCCACTGCGTAGTCTAAGTAGATGACATGAAACGCGTAAATTCATAAGACAGTCATCTTAGTGCTAAGTAAACTTTCTTAGCCGCTAAGTAGGCGACATGAAACCGGCCCCAGGACTGCACAGAGCGGCCGGCGGCCGTTGTGGGGTGTTTTAAATTGTCAATTGCTAAAACAATATTCTTGACGGAACAGGAATTCCAAAGCACGGGCGCAACAACATTAAAGGAGCGGTCCCCATAGGCTAACTGTATTCTGGTAACAATTTTCATTGTATCTAATGGTGGTATATAACCCAATCGATCACGTCACACTTGCTTGTCCGAACTGCCAGCGCACCTACTGTATTCAGCGCTGAATACTGCAAGCCGTCCCCACAGCCCTGGAGTTTACTTCCTGTTACCACAAGCTGTTACCGTCGGCTGACGGCAGTGAACGCGTGGCGGAGTGACTGTTCAACACGTCAGCTAAATGCTGTGGAGCCATGTCTCATGTCTCAAGTGGTCCAAACAGCCCAAACGTGGGCTAACGCAGGAGTTTGTGATGGACTGTGCGCATGCGCTGTGGGTGGTACATACAACTAAAAGACTAATAACTTTAATGTTGCTGAAATGGTTTTTATCTTATAGTTTTATTTATTTTATGTATAGGATGTTAAACGAAAATGTTGAATAGGTTGGTTATGTGTATGGATACTGTCGCTGTCTTGCCACATGCACACATAGACAGTCTCCATACCCACACCATGGATAAGTTTACGCTGAGCACTGTGTTTTAAAGGCAGTTTAGGTGAGGAGGTGTGGTGAAAGGGAGTTCCATGATAGCTTCTTGAAATGATTTTGGGTTTTTTATGCTGGTAATTTTTGGTGGGATCATATTCCATATGCGAATGGCTCGGGGATAAAATGAAAAGACGATTGCATTTATACGACACCTGGGGGCTACGTAATGTCAACGGGTTCGAGAGCGGGTTAGTAGGCCTGGGGGGGGGTGATCTCAATAATGTTATTTAGAATTTTGTAGAAGGTTGTGGCTTGTTTAATAATACGTCTTCGTTTAAGGGTTGGCCATCCAAGGGCAGTAATTAGATCTGCTGGATTTGTGTTCCGTCTGTAATAATTTTTAACAAATCTGGCAGCAGAGTGTTAATTGTACTCTTTCAAGGCTTTTAACTTGTGAAATGGTATGAGGATTCCATATGGGTGACGAGTACTCGAGTTTTGGCCGGACTAGCATGTTGTAGGCTGTTTGTTTAACTTCGGGTTTGCATGGGCCAAGAGTTCGTTTAATCATGCCTAAAAGTTTCGAAGATTTTGAAGTTATGTCAGTGACGTGATTTGTCCAGGTTAATTTGGAATCCAATTTTACTCCGAGATATGAGTGGCTGGATACGGTGGATAATGGCTGGCCAAAAAGCGAGTACTTGTGTGGGCTGGGTTTAGTTTTGTTTGTTATTGGAAGGTGGACACATTTAGATACATTAAATTCCATTTGCCATTTGTCTGACCATGTTTGGAGTTGGTTTAGGTCATTTTGGAGAATTTCGTGGTCGGTTTTGGAAGAAAATAAACATACACAAGCAGGAGAATCTTAAAATATATCCTGCGGTGAATGGGTAACCAGGGTATATCCCTGAGAACTCGGGGAAATTATGTTACGTTAATCAGTTGCCCGTTGCATAACGTGACAAACAACATGTCCGTCCTCGGTGGGAGGGTTAGGGGGTCCGAATTAATCCGCCCTTTTCTGAGAGTACTGTTCAATATGTAGGCTGTGGGTGGTAAGCTTATGCCTAAATTAAGAATAGACCACTGTAAGGCAAATTTGAAGATAATATTGCGTTTATTACAGTTTAACTACTAAAATTATACAAAACCAAGTTTCTCAGTCCTTGCACAATTTGCACTACTGATCTAACTTCGGTACCTCGTCAAAGTATAAAATGTCAACCAAAAGTTCAAAATACAACCAAAAGCAAGAGCGTTAAGAACAACAATAAAAGGTGAAAGAACAGATGACATTGAACACAATAACAAAGACGACCCAAAAGACGACTTAAAAGATGTCTTAAAAGACGACTTAAAAGACGTCTTAAAAGACGTCTTAAAAGACGACTGGCTACAATCAGGAGTGGACCAAGACTTGCGTTCGCCTGTACACATATAAACCAAACAAGTAAGCTATTTGCATATCATAGTGTCCAGTGTAAGATGACACATCAACATCTGTTAAGTACCATAGTTCCAACACATTGGTGTTGTTCACAATATTGTCTATAAAATACCTGTTATCTTATTCAGTACTAATATATAATCATACTTGTAGGTATTAATGTAATACTAGTACTCTACATGTAAAACACCCTTCATATTATAAATTCAACAGTCAATAATGTTGTCAATTTCACATGTGCATGCCCTGACTAGCCTAGCCATCATTCCACTGTTGTTTACAAGCAAGTCTTGGACACTGCTCAACTTACAGGTCTCTAGGGAATACGCAAGATCAGTCCTCTGCCAGCCACCTCCTAGAGCAATTAATCAATGTAACTCCAAAGGGAGAGAGGGTACTAAACTGATCCTGGCTTAACTGTAGAGACAGTTACATAATACCTATATACATGCACAATTTATGCTTGCACCATGTCTATCACATCTTATAATATATTAACTATAACAGTAGCACCACTAAACATGATCAAAACTTAACTTTCTAAAGGGATATGTACATTTACAAGCTACTGACTGCAAGTGGTCAAAATCTCATTAAGCCCTGTTGGGCATTCTTCCCTAAGGTCCAACGACCACTTATTCCTGATCTTCCACACATTAGTAATCAAAGTCACCACTAAGTAATATAACTGATAAAGTAAATGCCTTGACATAAACAGATGGAAAATTCTCTATCACACAGTATGATACAATTATAATTTGAAAACATTGCTTAATAAGGTAGAAAACATCATTTAGGGACTTACCAAAACAGAGTTGTCATTAACTGTAGAATCACGCCTGGCCCACTGGGGCAGGGCCCCTTCCACTCACCACACGTGACCCCTGTCTCTAGGGTAACATTTATGTTTAAACAACTGAATTATTAGTAATAACACCAACTACCTACACAGTAAATACAACTAATTACAGGACAAATAGTCATAGCAATAATAGTTCACTAACTATATTCTCTAAATTACATTACATTACCCTGGGTGCTGCCATCATGTGGTGGGTAACTAAACTACTCGAACCGACAAGTGACTATGTCACAAATAACTGCAACATTTTCTAGAAATACACAAATCCCGGCTGACTGTGTACGTTCGAACCCCCTTTTCAGAACCCCAAGCCAAGGACGGGCCTGCCCTTGTATACAGCTAGCCCCGATCTATGAAGCCCATAACATGACATCGTCGGCAAGATTCGCCGTTTTATTTTTTCCTCGTTTCTACAAACTCGCCGCTTTCACGATTTTTCAGCGTTTCTACAAACGCCCAAACGATAATGTAATCGGGTGAAACTGAATGGCTCAGCGGTAGAATGTTCGCATGCTACACCAGTGTATCGTTTGGGTGTATATTCATGTCAGGTGGCGCAACCCAGTCTCAAGAAAACGGCGAGTTTGTAGAAACGTGAAAAATCGAGAAAACGGCGAGTTTGTGGAAAACGCGGAAAAATCGAGAAAACGGCGAGTTTGTAGAAAAGAGATAAAAAACGGCGAGTCTTGCCGACGATGTAATGTTATGGGCTTCATGGTGATCTCGCCGTACAACGCTAAATGGCACCTTAAATTTGCAGTGTAAATTAGTCCATGGGCCAGACCAGATGTCGGTACCACCTGGGAGAGCGGGCAAATTATTTGTTCCACCACTATCAGTACAACAAATGTGATAACCTTTCCAAATGAATAGCTTTATCCTTTTGGTTACGCATAACGTGTTTTTACGCAAAACGCCAGTACGTGCTAGGTAAAAACACTTTTTTTATTCATTATTAACTTTAGAGAGATGCGGTTTGCGGCATCATGTCGGTCATGAAAAATAAACAGGATTTGTTATCTTAACTTTTTTATCAGACCAACTTTGGGGGAGGGCAAATCCCTCCTTTTCGGGGGGGGGTCTACGGAAAAGCCTATTCCTTTCTAATTTACCATCGGATTTCCAATTTGAATGGTGCTTTGGGTGGGTAATGGATGTACGGAAAACGAATGGTAATAACTTTTTTGAATTTGAAAACCCCCCAAAAAATAGTAAACAATTTTTCTTTTTGTTCGAATATATTTTTTTTTAGATTTTTTTAAACATTATTTATAGTTTGAATATCATAAATTATATGCATCATTTTTGCGCATTGACATGCTGAGTCCATTTGTGTTGTGACAGGTGCGGAACACTGCTTGAAAGAAATGGATACTGGTGAGGGGAGCGGCCGTTTGCCACCAAAGCGGCCACGCACGGACCACCTCATCCACTGCTCTGATGAAGAGACAGACTCGTGGAAAACTTTGTTGAGGGCAGCTCAGATTAGACGAGATGCTCCAAATTTGGACATTGCCAAAGACTTGCCAGAGGGGAAATTCCAGCAGTGCTCTACCTCCGAAAGTGTTGCAGTATCTTCACGATGAAGAAACGTCTTGACGCGATCATCACACAACAAACACCAGTAAAGAGCCTGACAACGATGGCAGTTCTAGGAAGTCGGCCTCTAGACAAGGATCGACCTCGTCTGCAGTTTATGAGAACAAGTGCATTTTCTGTCAGAAACCAAACACATTTCTGAAGGGACAGAAGACAAGAGAGACTCTCATCCAATGCCGAGAGTTACGAACAGACGCCAATATGAGGAGTGCAGCCACAAAGAAAATGGATAGCCGATGCTTGCTATTGTCAGACCATGCTACTGATCATACACAAGACAGGAACAGACTGCCATGTTACAAAGGAACAATATGAGAACGAGGCTCAGTATGAGTCTGCTCTAAATCACTCATACAACGAACTGTTCCTCTTTATCAGGGATGAGCTCTTTGCCAAACCCCAAGTGATAGCGATGGCTGATGTTTCATCTAGGTTGGTTGCGTCTATGAACTCTTTTGGCATTGTCCAGATGAAAGATTCAACCAAGAAGCACATCCGTAGAAAGCTGGAAAATGAGTTTGTTGGAGCCCTGCACATCTTTCCCAATGTCAAAGGGAGACTTCTTCTCTATCCTGACAACCTATCGATGTGCGAACTCGCCAAGGACAACTAGTCCCTGAAAGCAGACTACACACGCTGAACTCTTCCAGTGCTGGAGACGTTGTAGCCAAGGCAAACCTGCAGATGAGAGCAGACATCAAGAACCGTGACGTCACACAAGCCTGGCCACCTCAGATACAAGACGTAGAGCAGAGTGACTCCATCCTACCAGAGTGACTCCATCCTACCAGAGTGACTCCATCCTACCAGAGTGACTCCATCCTACCAGAGTGACTCCATCCTACCAGAGTGACTCCATCCTACCAGAGTGACTCCATCCTACCAGAGTGACTCCATCCTACCAGAGTGACTCCATCCTACCAGAGTGACTCCATCCTACCAGAGTGACTCCATCCTACCAAAGTGACTCCATCCTACCAGAGTGACTACATCCTACCAGAGTGACTCCATCCTACCAGAGCCGGTCATCCTCTTTCTGTATCTCCTGACAGGTACCAAGGATGATGCTCATGCATCCAAAAGAGCCCAACGGCTTGTGAGCTCGTTTGGCCAAGACATGGTCTATGCTATTACCTATGGTAAGACGAAGCCCCCAAAGCACATCATTCTGCCATTTGCAAACAGGGAATGTTGAGCTGATAAATACACTCAACCGACTTGGTTACAGTGTATCCTACTCACAGCTCGACTTGGTCACAGTGTATCCTACTCACAGCTCGACTTGGCCACAGTGTATCCTACTCACAGCTCGACTTGGTCACAGTGTATCCTACTCACAGCTCGACTTGGTCACAGTGTATCCTACTCACAGCTCGACTTGGTCACAGTGTATCCTACTCACAGCTCGACTTGGTCACAGTGTATCCTACTCACAGCTCGACTTGGTCACAGTGTATCCTACTCACAGCTCGACTTGGTCACAGTGTATCCTACTCACAGCTCGACTTGGTCACAGTGTATCCTACTCACAAGAGATTGACACAGCCCTCTGTCTGCAAAAACTGTCACTGTCAGAAAGCGATGTTCCCCTTCCAGCAAACATCCATCCTGGAATATTCACGACCTTGGCCTGGGACAACATTGATCGACTTGAAGAGTCCATCAGTGTTGAGGGGACACCCCACAGAGTCAATGGAACTGTCGTCCAAACCAAGTTGGTCGACCCACAGCCACCCAAAGTCTTGCCCTTAGTTGACAATACAAAGAAGAGAAGTATTAACACTCCACCACTAATGCTGTCCATGTACAACGTTTGACAACGAGAGGGGCCGCCACAAGCCACGAGTGTAGAGGTATTAACACTCCACCACTAATGCTGTCCATGTACAACGTTTGACAACAAGAGGGGCCGCCACAAGCCACAAGTGTAGAGGTTGACACCCCAGCTGTGGTTCAGCCTGTCAGAGAGAAGAACCTCGTCTGGATCATGGCACTGATGTGAGAACAGTCAATTAGCAGCTGGACAGGCTTTAACACCCTGACTCGAGATTATGTCGGTGTCGTTCAAGACAATGTGGGGTACCTACCCACCACCAATGCTCCCGCGACGCAAATGGCTACTGTCAACGAGGTGCTCAACCAATCACTGAACATTATGCGGTCTTTAGAGTTGACCAAGATCGTGTGTGCCTTTGACCAGGCACTAAACACAAAGGCTGCTGAGGTCACATGGAAACATCCTGACAAGTTTAAGACGACCATCATCATCAGGCTTGGAGTATTCCACTCCATATGCAAATTTGGGAAGCGATTCCAGGATGCTGGGTTGCGGGATCTGTGCATTGAGTCAGGTGTGATTTCCACGGCTCTATTTCTGAAGTGATGGATGGTTGAAAGTACTAACGGGCAGTCAGACTCCACAAGCTAGTATATGAGGCTCTCATCAGGTACAACCTGGCAGTCAGACTCCACAAGCTGGTATATGAGGCTCTCATCAGGTACAACCTGGCAGTCAGACTCCACAAGCTGGTATATGAGGCTCTCATTGAGTACAACCTGGCAGTCAGACTCCACAAGCTGGTATATGAGGCTCTCATCAGGTACAACCTGGCAGTCAGACTCCACAAGCTGGTATATGAGGCTCTCATCAGGCTGGCATGGAAAGGTTTCCTCTCGTGGTTGCCAGCCAATCACACTGACGACGTTGCCTGCCAGTCACACTGACGACGTTGCCAGCCAGTCACACTGACGACGTTGCCAGCCAGTCACACTGACGACGTTGCCAGTCAGTCACACTGACGACGTTGCCAGTCAGTCACACTGAAGACGTTGCCAGCCAGTCACACTGACGACGTTGCCAGTCAGTCACACTGACGACGTTGCCAGCCAGTCACACTGACGACGTGGTCCACATGGATGAAACAGTGAAGACCACCAGTAACCTCTGCAAAGATGTTTCACAAGCGTCATTGAAGTAGGTCCTGCCCTCACAGGCCGTCGGAAGCTGCGCGCCCTGAAACTGATGACAAAGGACAGCACATAGCAGGAGACTTTCAGCCCACTTGGTCAGTCCTGGGAAGTCTCAAGACAACTGTTTAACTAAATACAGCTGTTTACCTGCCACCTGTAGGCGACAACTGTTTACCTGCCACCTGTAGGCGACAACTGTTTACCTGCCACCTGTAGGCGACAACTGCCAGCACTGACGAAGTGAATGAACTACGCTACCAACTCTTCTGTGCCAAACGAGGAGAGGTCGAGGCCAGCCAGCTTCCACCATGCAGAGGTTGCCTCCATATGCATGTTCTTCGTGTCAACTACCAAGTATCAATCTGGAAGTGCTGCCTTCAGACTCAGCCATTTGTGGCAGACCCGAAAGAGTGTGGATGGACGACAGATGATGACGGCCATCAGGTCATCGAGTGGATGTCCACTCCTCCAGCCCCAGATGCAGTTTTGGAACTGTTGTCATGCAAGTGCCTGCTTTCCTGCAAACTGCCAAGCTGCACGTGTCTTGTCAATGGACTGTCATGCACCAACACGTGCCTTGTCAATGGACTGTCATGCACCAACACGTGCCTTGTCAATGGACTGTCATGCACCAACACGTGCCTTGTCAATGGACTGTCATGCACCAACACGTGCCTTGTCAATGGACTGTCATGCACCAACACGTGCCTTGTCAATGGACTGTCATGCACCAACATGTGCCTTGTCAATGGACTGTCATGCACCGACACGTGCCTTGTCAATGGACTGTCATGCACCAACACGTGCCTTGTCAATGGACTGTCATGCACCAACACGTGCCTTGTCAATGGACTGTCATGCACCAACACGTGCCTTGTCAATGGACTGTCATGCACCAACACGTGCCTTGTCAATGGACTGTCATGCACCGACATGTGCAAGCTACAGACGTGCAGTTATCAAAAGAAAGAACAGTTCGTAGTTGAACGAGGTGACTCTGATGGTGGAGATGGTGATGATAATTGAACTGATGAACAATAAGCCTATAATTCTGAACTATATTTAAGTTGTTATTCTGAGCTATGTTATGGAGAAATTAGATTTTTTAGTAGGGTCTGTAGTATTCCATATCCATTGTAAGATTGTATGATGTGGAACTTAAACAATAAACTGTTATTTTGTGACCTTATGATATCCTTGGTCGAAGTACTTTATGAATCATACAATCAGGCCGCGCTGCCAAAATGTTTTTTTAGATGTGTTAACCAAAGAGCTAAAAACCACCACTAAGCTACCACACAGCAATGGTTATCATATCAAAATATGTTCCATATCCATGGACTATTTAAACAATCATAACTAGATCTTGCCCCCCCCCCCCAGATGGTACCAATAAGTGAAATTTCTGGTCTTGGCCCATGGATGGGCCCTGTGAATGGCACGAGACGACGTCGGCCTAGTAGAACGACTGGGACAAGGCCGTGGGCCGCGTGAATGGCACGAGACGACGCCGGTGTAGTAGAACAACTGGTACAAGGCCGTGGGCCTCGTGAATGGCACGAGACGACGCCGGTGTAGTAGAACGACTGGGACAAGGCCGTGGGCCCCGTGAATGGCACGAGACGACGCCGGTGTAGTAGAACGACTGGGACAAGGCCGTGGGCCTCGTGAATGGCACGAGACGACGCCGGCGTACTAGAACGACTGGGACAAGGCCGTGGGCCTCGTGAATGGCACGAGACGACGCCGGTGTAGTAGAACGACTGGGACAAGGCCGTGGGCCTCGTGAATGGCACGAGACGACGTCGGTGTAGTAGAACGACTGGGACAAGGCCGTGGGCCTCTTGAATGGCACGAGACGACGCCGGTGTAGTAGAGCGACTGGGACAAGGCCGTGGGCCCCGTGAATGGCACGAGACGACGCCGGTGTAGTAGAACGACTGGGACAAGGCCGTGGGCCCCGTGAATGGCACGAGACGACGCCGGTGTAGTAGAACGACTGGGACAAGGCCGTGGGCCCCGTGAATGGCACGAGACGACGCCGGTGTAGTAGAACGACTGGGACAAGGCCGTGGGCCGCGTGAATGGCACGAGACGACGCCGGTGTAGTAGAACGACTGGGACAAGGCCGTGGGCCCCGTGAATGGCACGAGACGACGCCGGTGTAGTAGAACGACTGGGACAAGGCCGTGGGCCCCGTGAATGGCACGAGGCGACGCCGGTGTAGTAGAACGACTGGGACAAGGCCGTGGGCCTCGTGAATGGCACGAGACGACGCCGGTGTAGTAGAAAGACTGGGACAAGGCCGTGGGCCGCGTGTTCTATGTCGTTGTAGTCGGTTGTCATTCGGTTTAAAACAATCACATTTTCGTTTGTTGTTTTATATCCGATGACGTAAACAATACTTTCGTTGAATTACGATTTTCTTCAACCACAACTATTTGGATTACTTACTCAACGTTTCGACTGCCATCTGCAGCCTTCATTCATTCTGGGACGGCACATTTTTCCTCTGCGCTTCTGTTGTCTTGGCAAGCATGTCGTCCCATACGTGACTCAATCTATACCCCCCTCGTCTCGATTCATGACTGGAGTTGTCTTTGGGATCCATATGGCCTCTTTGATCCATCTTGCATTTCTGTTACACTCTTACCTTTGCTTCCTCCCAGTCTATGATGCAATTGTTTGTTTTTCTGCATGGTCTGTTGTTGCAGATTTATGCTCTATCACCTTTGACACTCTCTTCTGTTCCGTGGTAGATCGTCTGGTTGTGATGTTTTCAAAATCATCTTTCTTGTGTTCTTCTACTCTTGTTCCAAATGTTCTCCCTGTTTCGCCGATATATGTGTAGTTACAGCTCTTACAAGGGATATGGTATACATAGTGTGTCTTTTTACTATCTTCCACTTTGTCCTTTGGATGCACTAGTATTCTCCTGATGTTTTGATGAGGTCTAACCAATGTAGCGATCTCATGATGTTTTAAAATCTGCTGTATAGGGTCAGTTACTCCTTTGACATACGGGAGAGTGACCATACCTTTGGATTTTTCGCTGTTCTTTTCTTTAATTTCTTTGGTTTTTCCTTCTGAGATTGCTGTTCTTTCATCTTCTTTATGGTCCAACTTGGGTACCCACATCTTCCTAGTGCTTTGGTGATGTTTTCCACCTCTTTCTCTCTGTCTTCTGGCTCTGATACGATGTTGTTGCATCTATCGAGTAACGTTTTGATGACCCCCCTAGTTTCTGGTGTAATGGATAGTGAGACGCGAAGTCCAGATATTGGTCTGTGTGTGTCGTTGTGATATAACGAGCGCATTAGAGAATTATATTGGAGAACCGTAAGATAAGGTCGGGCATCACTAGACTGGTGCGGTGGAAAGCGGAGAAAATTGACCGACAATACGTTTCAAACATAGTTTGTTTTTGCGGCATAGAAAGCATTGACACACGTGAATCCAGTTTAGGCAGCTAAGATCATCAATCCCTAGGCAGCTAAGATCATCAATCCCTAGGCAGCTAAGATCATCAATCCATAGGCAGCTAAGATAACCAATCCCTAGGCAGCTAAGATAACCAATCCCTAGGCAGCTAAGATAACCAATCCCTAGGCAGCTAAGATCATCAATCCCTAGGCAGCTAAGATAACCAATCCAGAGGCAGCTAAGATAACCAATCCCTAGGCAGCTAAGATCACCAATCCTGCTTAATGATTCTGTTTTGTTGCGCCTCTGAGCTCAGGTTCCTGAGGATATAGACGCCATAGAAGTTAATTATTATTATTAATTATGGTGCCGACTTCGTCATCGCACGCGCCATTTCGTACGCAACGACCGCGTCATGACGTCAGTAGTTAGTTCGGTTCGTATCACAAGCGTTCAATACCGCTTTGAACATTGCAGCCCTGTATCGCACGGCATGTATTGAACGCATGTGTTATAAAATAGCGACAACACGCCGTAGATTTGAGTGCAACGCTGAAACATTGACTCACTCACGCAGGTAGCAAAAAATAGAACCACATATTTGCTTTCACACCAGTCTATGGCCAGCATATTTTGTTTAGTTGCGTACTAAATTAAAAATCACGTTTATTGCACACTCACTGTAGGTGTTTTCACTGTCATGCACAATTCAATATCTTTCTAAGTTTACTTACTTTTACTTAAAAAATTCACATGACAATTTAAAAATAAATAACACCATTTTTTTATATGTATTTTACTTATGTCACTGGTAAAACGAACTGTTTTAAATCACGTTCAAGAACATTCAGCTTTTTAAGAAAACAATTAATTACGTTTTACACATGTACTTTGAAATTCCAACAGTCGCGGGAAGAAAAGACAGGATAAATGTATTATATGGACATGACCGACATTGTTTAACAGGTAGTTAGAGCGTATAATTACCGGTGAGATCATAAGTTGATGGGTTATGGTGTCATCATATTAAGAAGACAGCCGGCGATGTCCTCTTGTACCAGGGGTATACTGATGGATGTTTGGAGTTCTGCAGGCACGTACGCCTGTACGTGCCCTCAGAATATTAGCCTATATAACGAAATGTCATATAAAATCAAGCAAAAATGTTCTTAACGTATGACCACCGAGCATAACGTAATATGGGGGTAGGGATAGATAAGGGATAAGGGATAGATAAGGGATAAGGGATAGATAAGGGATAAGGGATAGATAAGGGATAAGGGATAGATAAGGGATAAGGGATAGATAAGGGATAAGGGATAGCTAAGGGATAAGGGATAGATAAGGGATAAGGGATAGATATTTCCGCACAATACGACACAAACCATACCAAACTATGTGGAACTGAGGGTCTATGTCTGTTTCTATGTCTATGGAAATGTATTTCAATCCTCAGAACATGCGTCTTCAAAGACAATTGGCTTAGTGACAAGTGACTCACCATGGCTGGACAGTGGTCACCCATATCACCTGTGGAATTGGCTTAGTGACAAGTGACTCACCATGGCTGGACAGTGGTCACCCATATCACCTGTGGAATTGGCTTAGTGACAAGAGACTCACCATGGTTGGACAGTAGTCACCCATATCACCTGTGGAATTGGCTTAGTGACAAGAGACTCACCATGGTTGGACAGTGGTCACCCATATCACCTGTGGAATTGGCTTAGTGACAAGAGACTCACCATGGCTGGACAGTGGTCACCCATATCACCTGTGGAATTGGCTTAGTGACAAGAGACTCACCATGGCTGGACAGTGGTCACCCATATCACCTGTGGAATTGGCTTAGTGACAAGAGACTCACCATGGCTGGACAGTGGTCACCCATATCACCTGTGGAATTGGCTTAGTGACAAGAGACTCACCATGGCTGGACAGTGGTCACCCATATCACCTGTGGAATTGGCTTAGTGACAAGAGACTCACCATGGCTGGACAGTGGTCACCCATATCACCTGTGGAATTGCTGCCTGATGAAGCAATGGTGTAACTTGTTGACATCTATGCATGATGGTTTTAACAAGACAACTTCTCCTGCCTGGCTACATGCAGGAACACTGCCTCCCTCGCTGATCACATACAGGAACACTGACATACAGGAACACTGCCTCTCTCGCTGATCACATACAGGAACACTGCCTCTCTCACTGATCACATACAGGAACACTGCCTCTCTCGCTGATCACATGCAGGAACACTGACATACAGGAACACTGCCTCTCTCGCTGATCACATGCAGGAACACTGACATACAGGAACACTGCCTCTCTCGCTGATCACATACAGGAACACTGCCTCTCTCGCTGATCACATGCAGGAACACTGCCTCTCTCGCTGATCACATGCAGGAACACTGACATACAGGAACACTGCCTCTCTCGCTGATCACATACAGGAACACTGCCTCTCTCGCTGATCACATGCAGGAACACTGCCTCTCTCGCTGATCACATACAGGAACACTGCCTCTCTCGCTGATCACATGCAGGAACACTGACATACAGGAACACTGCCTCTCTCGCTGATCACATACAGGAACACTGCCTCTCTCACTGATCACATGCAGGAACACTGCCTCTCTCACTGATCACATACAGGAACACTGCCTCTCTCACTGATCACATGCAGGAACACTGACATACAGGAACACTGCCTCTCTCGCTGATCACATGCAGGAACACTGCCTCTCTCACTGATCACATGCAGGAACACTGCCTCTCTCACTGATCACATGCAGGAACACTGCCTCTCTCGCTGATCACATGCAGGAACACTGCCTCTCTCGCTGATCACATACAGGAACACTGCCTCTCTCGCTGATCACATGCAGGAACACTGCCTCTCTCACTGATCACATACAGGAACACTGCCTCTCTCGCTGATCACATGCAGGAACACTGCCTCTCTCACTGATCACATACAGGAACACTGCCTCTCTCGCTGATCACATGCAGGAACACTGCCTCTCTCACTGATCACATACAGGAACACTGCCTCTCTCGCTGATCACATACAGGAACACTGCCTCTCTCGCTGATCACATGCAGGAACACTGCCTCTCTCGCTGATCACATGCAGGAACACTGACATACAGGAACACTGCCTCTCTCGCTGATCACATGCAGGAACACTGCCTCTCTCACTGATCACATGCAGGAACATTGCCTCTCCCACTGATCACACGCAGGAACACTGCCTCTCTCGCTGATCACATACAAGAACACTGCCTCTCTCGCTGATCACATGCAGGAACACTGCCTCTCTCACTGATCACATGCAGGAACACTGCCTCTCTCACTGATCACACGCAGGAACACTGCCTCTCTCGCTGATCACATACAGGAACACTGCCTCTCTCGCTGATCACATGCAGGAACACTGCCTCTCTCGCTGATCACATGCAGGAACACTGACATACAGGAACACTGCCTCTCTCGCTGATCACATGCAGGAACACTGCCTCTCTCACTGATCACATGCAGGAACACTGCCTCTCTCACTGATCACATACAGGAACACTGCCTCTCTCGCTGATCACACGCAGGAACACTGCCTCTCTCGCTGATCACATGCAGGAACACTGACATACAGGAACACTGCCTCTCTCGCTGATCACATGCAGGAACACTGCCTCTTTCACTGATCACATGCAGGAACACTGCCTCTCTCACTGATCACACGCAGGAACACTGCCTCTCTCGCTGATCACACGCAGGAACACTGCCTCTCTCGCTGATCACATACAAGAACACTGCCTCTCTCACTGATCACACGCAGAAACACTGCCTCTCTCGCTGATCACATGCAGGAACACTGCCTCTGATCAACTTACCATTTTAGTTTTTTCTGGTTGTAGTTGGTTACCATAATGGTGTAACAACATGAGTACATTGATTGGTGTTGGACGATCGGACGATGAGGTCAGCGGTTCACGGTTGAGGTCAGTTGTTCACGATGCAGCCAAATTGAAAGCATGCAACGTCATCCATGCATAATGGAATGTTACTGTAATACCATTGGGAAGAGTATTCAAATATCTGTCCAGTTCGCAGATATATGTTGCTAACATCAGCTACTACCTCCTGACCTCCGTTCTAACGTTCAAGCTATGCTAACGACACTAGTTGTGCTAAACCACCAAAACTACACGAAAGCTGCAATTCCCAGTTGACAAACAAATTAATGTCACACTAGTGTGACACATGTTTCTTAAAAACAGTGTAGCGTAAATTCCCTAGGTGGGATTCCGTCGTAGGGGTTCCAGTATCTGACACGTGAACTAAAATGTGGAGTCATTTCTATAATATAGTTCAGGTATGATGCATAATTATATAATGAGTGGCACACCACTGGAAAGAGTATTCAAATACCTTTCCACTGACGCCTCACTCGCTATGGTGAAATAGTATTCAAATACCTTTCTTCTGACACCTCACTCGCAACAATGAAAGAGTATTCAAATACCTTTCCACTGACACCTCACTCGCAATGGTAAAAAAGTATTCAAATACCTTTCCTCTGACACCTCACTCGCAATGGTGAATGGAAACCGGAGCATCCACAAGATGCGCCTTTTGAATGGAAACCGGAGCATCAACAAACACACAGTGACTTGAAAGACAAGATAATCAGCGTGGGCACAGTCCAGTCCAGTCCAGTCCAGTCCAGTCCAGTCCAATACTGTGATCCAACTAACATATCAGAAGTAATAGTCCATGCAAGCTCTGGTGTTGCCGCCATGCTGTCTCTGTAGGTGTTGCCGCCATGCTGTCTCTGTAGGTGTTGCCGCCATGTTATGTCTCTGTAGGTGTTGCCGCCATGTTATGTCTCTGTAGGTGTTGCCGCCATGCTGTCTCTGTACGTGTTGCCGCCATGTTATGTCTCTGTAGGTGTTGCCGCCATGCTGTCTCTGTAGGTGTTGCCGCCATGTTATGTCTCTGTAGGTGTTGCCGCCATGTTATGTCCCTGTGGGTGTTGCAGCCATGCTGTCTCTGTAGGTGTTGCCGCCATGTTATGTCTCTGTAGGTGTTGCCGCCATGTTATGTCTCTGTAGGTGTTGCCGCCATGTTATGTCTCTGTAGGTGTTGCCGCCATGCTGTCTCTGTAGGTGTTGCCGCCATGCTATCTCTGTAGGTGTTGCCGCCATGCTGTCTCTGTAGGTGTTGCCGCCATGTTATGTCTCTGTAGGTGTTGCCGCCATGCTGTCTCTGTAGGTGTTGCCGCCATGCTGTCTCTGTAGGTGTTGCCGCCATGTTATGTCTCTGTAGGTGTTGCCGCCATGTTATGTCTCTGTAGGTGTTGCCGCCATGCTGTCTCTGTAGGTGTTGCCGCCATGCTGTCTATGTAGGTGTTGCCGCCATGCTGTCTCTGTAGGTGTTGCCGCCATGTTATGTCTCTGTAGGTGTTGCCGCCATGCTGTCTCTGTAGGTGTTGCCGCCATGTTATGTCTCTGTAGGTGTTGCCGCCATGCTGTCTCTGTAAATTTTGCCGCCATGTTATGTCTCTGTGGGTGTTGCCGCCATGTTATGTCTCTGTAGGTGTTGCCGCCATGCTGTCTCTGTAGGTGTTGCCGCCATGTTATGTCTCTGTGGGTGTTGCCGCCATGTTATGTCTCTGTAGGTGTTGCCGCCATATTATGTCTATGTAGGTGTTGCCGCCATGTTATGTCTCTGTAGGTGTTGCCGCCATATTATGTCTCTGTAGGTGTTGCCGCCATGTTATGTCTCTGTAGGTGTTGCCGCCATGTTATGTCTCTGTAGGTGTTGCCGCCATGCTGTCTCTGTAGGTGTTGCCGCCATGTTATGTCTTTGTAGGTGTTGCCGCCATGTTATGTCTCTGTAGGTGTTGCCGCCATGCTGTCTCTGTAAATGTTGCCGCCATGTTATGTCTCTGTGGGTGTTGCCGCCATGTTATGTCTCTGTAGGTGTTGCCGCCATGCTGTCTCTGTAAATGTTGCCGCCATGTTGTGTCTCTGTGGGTGTTGCCGCCATGTTATGTCTCTGTAGGTGTTGCCGCCATGCTGTCTCTGTAGGTGTTGCCGCCATGTTATGTCTCTGTAGGTGTTGCCGCCATGTTATGTCTCTGTAGGTGTTGCCGCCATGCTGTCTCTGTAAATGTTGCCGCCATGTTATGTCTCTGTGGGTGTTGCCGCCATGTTATGTCTCTGTAGGTGTTGCCGCCATGCTGTCTCTGTAGGTGTTGCCGCCATGTTATGTCTCTGTAGGTGTTGCCGCCATGTTATGTCTCTGTAGGTGTTGCCGCCATATTATGTCTCTGTAGGTGTTGCCGCCATGTTATGTCTCTGTAGGTGTTGCCGCCATATTATGTCTCTGTAGGTGTTGCCGCCATGTTATGTCTCTGTAGGTGTTGCCGCCATGTTATGTCTCTGTAGGTGTTGCCGCCATGCTGTCTCTGTAGGTGTTGCCGCCATGGTATGTCTCTGTAGGTGTTGCCGCCATGTTATGTCTCTGTAGGTGTTGCCGCCATGCTGTCTCTGTAGGTGTTGCCGCCGTGCTGTCTCTGTAGGTGTTGCCGCCATGCTGTCTCTGTAGGTGTTGCCGCCATGTTATGTCTCTGTGTGTGTTGCCGCCATGTTATGTCTCTGTGGGTGTTGCCGCCATGTTATGTCTCTGTAGGTGTTGCCGCCATGTTATGTCTCTGTAGGTGTTGCCGCCATGCTGTCTCTGTAGGTGTTGCCGCCATGTTATGTCTCTGTAGGTGTTGCCGCCATGTTATGTCTCTGTAGGTGTTGCCGCCATGTTATGTCTCTGTAGGTGTTGCCGCCATGCTGTCTCTGTAAATGTTGCCGCCATGTTATGTCTCTGTGGGTGTTGCCGCCATGTTATGTCTCTGTAGGTGTTGCCGCCATGCTGTCTCTGTAGGTGTTGCCGCCATGTTATGTCTCTGTAGGTGTTGCCGCCATGTTATGTCTCTGTAGGTGTTGCCGCCATGTTATGTCTCTGTAGGTGTTGCCGCCATATTATGTCTCTGTAGGTGTTGCTGCCATGTTATGTCTCTGTAGGTGTTGCCGCCATGTTATGTCTCTGTAGGTGTTGCCGCCATGCTGTCTCTGTAGGTGTTGCCGCCATGTTATGTCTCTGTAGGTGTTGCCGCCATGTTATGTCTCTGTAGGTGTTGCCGCCATGCTGTCTCTGTAGGTGTTGCCGCCATGCTGTCTCTGTAGGTGTTGCCGCCATGCTGTCTCTGTAGGTGTTGCCGCCATGTTATGTCTCTGTGGGTGTTGCCGCCATGTTATGTCTCTGTGGGTGTTGCCGCCATGTTATGTCTCTGTAGGTGTTGCCGCCATGTTATGTCTCTGTAGGTGTTGCCGCCATGCTGTCTCTGTAGGTGTTGCCGCCATGTTATGTCTCTGTAGGTGTTGCCGCCATGTTATGTCTCTGTAGGTGTTGCCGCCATGTTATGTCTCTGTAGGTGTTGCCGCCATGCTGTCTCTGTAGGTGTTGCCGCCATGCTGTCTCTGTAGGTGTTGCCGCCATGTTATGTCTCTGTAGGTGTTGCCGCCATGCTGTCTCTGTAGGTGTTGCCGCCATGTTATGTCTCTGTAGGTGTTGCCGCCATGCTGTCTCTGTAAATTTTGCCGCCATGTTATGTCTCTGTGGGTGTTGCCGCCATGTTATGTCTCTGTAGGTGTTGCCGCCATGCTGTCTCTGTAGGTGTTGCTGCCATGTTATGTCTCTGTGGGTGTTGCCGCCATGTTATGTCTCTGTAGGTGTTGCCGCCATATTATGTCTATGTAGGTGTTGCCGCCATGTTATGTCTCTGTAGGTGTTGCCGCCATATTATGTCTCTGTAGGTGTTGCCGCCATGTTATGTCTCTGTAGGTGTTGCCGCCATGTTATGTCTCTGTAGGTGTTGCCGCCATGCTGTCCCTGTAGGTGTTGCCGCCATGTTATGTCTTTGTAGGTGTTGCCGCCATGTTATGTCTCTGTAGGTGTTGCCGCCATGCTGTCTCTGTAAATGTTGCCGCCATGTTATGTCTCTGTGGGTGTTGCCGCCATGTTATGTCTCTGTAGGTGTTGCCGCCATGCTGTCTCTGTAAATGTTGCCGCCATGTTGTGTCTCTGTGGGTGTTGCCGCCATGTTATGTCTCTGTAGGTGTTGCCGCCATGCTGTCTCTGTAGGTGTTGCCGCCATGTTATGTCTCTGTAGGTGTTGCCGCCATGTTATGTCTCTGTAGGTGTTGCCGCCATGCTGTCTCTGTAAATGTTGCCGCCATGTTATGTCTCTGTGGGTGTTGCCGCCATGTTATGTCTCTGTAGGTGTTGCCGCCATGCTGTCTCTGTAGGTGTTGCCGCCATGTTATGTCTCTGTAGGTGTTGCCGCCATGTTATGTCTCTGTAGGTGTTGCCGCCATATTATGTCTCTGTAGGTGTTGCCGCCATGTTATGTCTCTGTAGGTGTTGCCGCCATATTATGTCTCTGTAGGTGTTGCCGCCATGTTATGTCTCTGTAGGTGTTGCCGCCATGCTGTCTCTGTAGGTGTTGCCGCCATGGTATGTCTCTGTAGGTGTTGCCGCCATGTTATGTCTCTGTAGGTGTTGCCGCCATGCTGTCTCTGTAGGTGTTGCCGCCGTGCTGTCTCTGTAGGTGTTGCCGCCATGCTGTCTCTGTAGGTGTTGCCGCCATGTTATGTCTCTGTGGATGTTGCCGCCATGTTATGTCTCTGTGGGTGTTGCCGCCATGTTATGTCTCTGTAGGTGTTGCCGCCATGTTATGTCTCTGTAGGTGTTGCCGCCATGCTGTCTCTGTAGGTGTTGCCGCCATGTTATGTCTCTGTAGGTGTTGCCGCCATGTTATGTCTCTGTAGGTGTTGCCGCCATGTTATGTCTCTGTAGGTGTTGCCGCCATGCTGTCTCTGTAAATGTTGCCGCCATGTTATGTCTCTGTGGGTGTTGCCGCCATGTTATGTCTCTGTAGGTGTTGCCGCCATGCTGTCTCTGTAGGTGTTGCCGCCATGTTATGTCTCTGTAGGTGTTGCCGCCATGTTATGTCTCTGTAGGTGTTGCCGCCATGTTATGTCTCTGTAGGTGTTGCCGCCATATTATGTCTCTGTAGGTGTTGCTGCCATGTTATGTCTCTGTAGGTGTTGCCGCCATGTTATGTCTCTGTAGGTGTTGCCGCCATGCTGTCTCTGTAGGTGTTGCCGCCATGTTATGTCTCTGTAGGTGTTGCCGCCATGTTATGTCTCTGTAGGTGTTGCCGCCATGCTGTCTCTGTAGGTGTTGCCGCCATGCTGTCTCTGTAGGTGTTGCCGCCATGCTGTCTCTGTAGGTGTTGCCGCCATGTTATGTCTCTGTGGGTGTTGCCGCCATGTTATGTCTCTGTGGGTGTTGCCGCCATGTTATGTCTCTGTAGGTGTTGCCGCCATGTTATGTCTCTGTAGGTGTTGCCGCCATGCTGTCTCTGTAGGTGTTGCCGCCATGTTATGTCTCTGTAGGTGTTGCCGCCATGTTATGTCTCTGTAGGTGTTGCCGCCATGCTGTCTCTGTAGGTGTTGCCGCCATGCTGTCTCTGTAGGTGTTGCCGCCATGCTGTCTCTGTAGGTGTTGCCGCCATGTTATGTCTCTGTGGGTGTTGCCGCCATGTTATGTCTCTGTAGGTGTTGCCGCCATGTTATGTCTCTGTAGGTGTTGCCGCCATGCTGTCTCTGTAGGTGTTGCCGCCATGTTATGTCTCTGTGGGTGTTGCCGCCATGTTATGTCTATGTGGGTGTTGCCGCTAAGTTATGTCTCTGTAGGTGTTGCCGCCATGCTGTCTCTGTAGGTGTTGCCGCCATGTTATGTCTTTGTAGGTGTTGCCGCCATGCTGTCTCTGTAGGTGTTGCCGCCATGTTATGTCTCTGTAGGTGTTGCCGCCATATTATGTCTCTGTAGGTGTTGCCGCCATGTTATGTCTCTGTAGGTGTTGCCGCCATGTTATGTCTCTGTAGGTGTTGCCGCCATGCTGTCTCTGTAGGTGTTGCCGCCATGTTATGTCTCTGTGAGTTTGCCGCTAAGCTATGTCTCTGTAGGTGTTGCCGCCATGCTGTCTCTGTAGGTGTTGCCGCCATGTTATGTCTCTGTGAGTTTGCCGCTATGCTATGTCTCTGTAGGTATTGCCGCCATGCTGTCTCTGTAGGTGTTGCCGCCATGTTATGTCTCTGTGAGTTTGCCGCTATGCTATGTCAAGATGGCAAAGTTGTGAGCTATGCTAGACAAGCATTGTCTTCCGTAGAACAGCGATACTCACAAACTGAAAGAGAGATGTTAGCAGTCGTTTTGGGAGCTGAACACTTTCATCTACATCTGTACGGAGCGCAGTTCGACATCATCACCGATCACAAGACGCTACTGGGGATATTAGCAAGTCCGAAACAAGCCTCGGTCAGAATCGAGCGTTGGAGGTTACGACTTTTGACATATCGGTACAATCTGCGATACCGTCCAGGAAGATATGAGGAAAGTCCTGCAGATTATCTGAGTCGTCCGAGCAACGAGCTTCGACTGATTGTGTTGAACAATCTGTGATACCTCCAGGAAGATACGAGGAAAGTCCTGCAGATTATCTGAGTCGTCCGAGCAACGAGCTTCGACTGATTGTGTTGAACAATCTGTGATACCGTCCAGGAAGATACGAGGAAAGTCCTGCAGATTATCTAAGTCGTCCGAGCAACGAGCTTCGACTGATTGTGTTGAACAATCTGTGATACCATCCAGGAAGATACGAGGAAAGTCCTGCAGATTATCTGAGTCGTCCGAGCAACGAGCTTCGACTGATTGTGTTGAACAATCTGTGATACCGTCCAGGAAGATACGAGGAAAGTCCTGCAGATTATCTGAGTCGTCCGAGCAACGAGCTTCGACTGATTGTGTTGAACAATCTGTGATACCATCCAGGAAGATACGAGGAAAGTCCTGCAGATTATCTGAGTCGTCCGAGCAACGAGCTTCGACTGATTGTGTTGAACAATCTGTGATACCGTCCAGGAAGATACGAGGAAAGTCCTGCAGATTATCTGAGTCGTCCGAGCAACGAGCTTCGACTGATTGTGTTGAACATTTCGGAAGCTACATAAGCACAAGTAGTGTCCCTAAAGCCATGGCCTTGGAAGAGGTTAAGCCGCAAACCCTATTATGCAGAAACTGGCAAGAGCAATTGAATCTTTAACATGTTTAAAATGGACCGACGAGGTAGCATCACCTCAAAGTAAAGATGTGTTCGACGGGATAACACGAATCATCCTATCAATCTCGTTTCGAAAGCAAGCAGTCCAACTGGCACATCTGGGACATAAAGGTGTTGTCAAAACAATTAGTCTGCAAAAAAAGAAAGTATATTGCCCGGGAATCGATGCGATGGTTGAAGAGAAACCAAAGGCTCGCCTTCCATGCCGAGCTACGACAACTCAAGGTTCCTGGGAATCGATACGATGGTTGAAGAGAAACCAAAGGCTCGCCTTCCATGCCGAGCTACGACAACTCAAGGTTTCCGGGAATCGATGCGATGGTTGAAGAGAAACCAAAGGCTCGCCTTCCATGCCGAGCTGCGACAACTCAAGGTTCCCGGGAATCGATGCGATGGTTGAAGAGAAACCAAAGGCTCGCCTTCCATGCCGAGCTACGACAACTCAAGGTTCCCGGGAATCGATGCGATGGTTGAAGAGAAACCAAAGGCTCACCTTCCATGCCGAGCTACGACAACTCAAGGTACCCGGGAATCGATGCGATGGTTGAAGAGAAACCAAAGGCTCGCCTTCCATGCCGAGCTACGACAACTCAAGGTTCCAGGGAATCGATGCGATGGTTGAAGAGAAACCAAAGGCTCGCCTTCCATGCCGAGCTACGACAACTCAAGGTTCCCGGGAATCGATGCGATGGTTGAAGAGAAACAAAAGGCTCGCCTTCCATGCCGAGCTACAACAACTCAAGGTTCCCGGGAATCGATGCGATGGTTGAAGAGAAACCAAAGGCTCGCCTTCCATGCCGAGCTACGACAACTCAAGGTTCCCGGGAATCGATTCGATGGTTGAAGAGAAACCAAAGGCTCGCCTTCCATGCCGAGCTACAACAACTCAAGGTTCCCGGGAATCGATGCGATGGTTGAAGAGAAACCAAAGGCTCGCCTTCCATGCCGAGCTACGACAACTCAAGGTTCCCGGGAATCGATTCGATGGTTGAAGAGAAACCAAAGGCTCGCCTTCCATGCCGAGCTACAACAACTCAAGGTTCCCGGGAATCGATGCGATGGTTGAAGAGAAACCAAAGGCTCGTCTTCCATGCCGAGCTACGACAACTCAAGGTACCCGGGAATCGATTCGACGGTTGAAGAGAAACCAAAGACTCGCCTTCCATGCCGAGCTACGACAACTCAAGGTTCCGAACATCCTATTCCGCTGAAAATGTCACAGCTGCCAGAACTGTCAATAGACTTCATAGGACCGTTTCCATCGGGCAAACACTCTTTGTCATCATGGATGACTATAGCCGTTTTTCTGAAGTCAAAATCATACACTTTACAAGTAGTAAAACCATCACACCGAAACTCGGTGCAATCTTCACACGTTAGGGTACTTCGGAGGGACAACGGACCACCCTTCAACGGTAGTGATTTTTCAAGCTTCGCTACGTATCTCGGCTTTGCGCACAGACGTGTCACTCCGTTGTGAAGTAGAACGGTTTATGAAAACGCTGAATAACGCGATCAGGTCTACCTTCATAGAAAGTCGCAAATGGAAGCAGGAGTTATATACCTTTCTACGACACTACCGAACGACACCTCACTATTCCACAGGAGTGTCACCAAGTGAATGACACCTCACTCATCCATAGGAGTGTCACCAAGTGAATGATACCTCACTCATCCATAGGAGTGTCACCAAGCGAACGACAACTCACTCATCCATAGGAGTGTCACCAAGCGAACGACACCTCACTCATCCACAGGAGTGTCACCAAACGAACGATAACTTACTCATCCATAGGAGTGTCACCAAGCGAACGACACCTCACTCATCCACAGGAGTGTCACCAAGCGAACAACAACTTACTCATCCATAGCAAGGTCACCAAGCGAACGACACCTCACTCATCCACAGGAGTGTCACCAAGCGAACGACACCTCACTCATCCACAGGAGTGCCCCCAAGCGAACAACAACTTACTCATCCATAGGAGTGTCACCAAGCGAACGACACCTCACTCATCCACAGGAGTGTCACCAAGCGAACGACACCTCACTCATCCATAGGAGTGTCACCAAGCGAACGACAACTCACTCATCCACAGGAGTGTCACCAAGCGAATTTCTTAACGGTTTGAAAATGAAAATTCTGCTACCAGAAGTGCTCCACAAAGGTAAACAAACGACAAAGATACTCGTCCGAGACGCTCGCAGGAAGGCCACGTCGTGCGAAAGACAGTAATCTCCGGGTTGGCGACCTTGTACTTGTTGGTGACCTTGTACTTGTTGGCGACCTTGTACTTGTTGGTGAACTTGTACTTGTTCGACAGCCTCATAAGAGTAAGCTGTCTGCTCCCTTTGATTCTCTTCCACTGAAAATCGTTGTCAGGAAGGGAAACATGATCACTGCCAGACGTGTAAATTATTCCATAACACGCAACGTTTCTCACTTCAAGGTTATGCCATGCGTGATATTTGACAATATCACGTTGGACAATGAACAATATCAACCCGCGAGTGACTATACTACTCCAGTCGGTGAACCAAATGAACAAGATCAACCCGCAAGTGACTATGCTCCAGTCGGTGAACCAAATGAACAAGATCAACCCGCGAGTGACTATGCTCCAGTCGGTGAACCAAATGAACAAGATCAACCCGCGAGTGACTATGCTCCAGTCGGTGAACCAAATGAACAAGATCAACCCGCGAGTGACTATGCTCCAGTCGGTGAACCAAATGAACAAGATCAACCCGCGAGTGACTATGCTTCAGTCGGTGAACCAAATGAACAAGATCAACCCGCGAGTGACTATACTCCAGTCGGTGAACCAAATGAACAAGATCAACCCGCGAGTGACTATGCTCTGTTTTCGCTATTTTTAATACAGCTACACTTAACATTCGAGGTAGGGAGTTGTAGAGTAGTTGCCAATACCCAGTTCGTGCTTTACGTTGACGTTGCAATTGCCAATACCTAGTTCGTGTTTTAAAATATGCATACTTAATTACTCTCTCGTTCTGACAGCCATGATGCAGTATTTGTTTTGAAAGAACCACACATAAACACCACCGATTTGGCATATGCGATTGGTTGGCATGGTAACCCCATTGTTGCTTACGACTTGTTACGTCATTGCAACTGTGCAGTGGACGGTTTACGTAACTTAGAACACTCGTAGAAAACACACATAGCGTTGTAAACAATCTACTATTCAGGGTAATTCTACGATTCATGGTAATAGTGGGGTGATTTCGAAAAAAAATAAATGTCACAATTGCATCGTGGGGTCGTAGATGAACCCCTGTGAAATTTTACGTCCGAGATGCAAAGCATCTATGAGGAGTAACATACATACTTGAGGGGTGAAGCAGGAAGTGGGCGGTGGAAGGTTGGTCCTAAAAATGTGTGGGAGATTAGCCTTAAAAATAGGTGGGAGATGGGAAGTTGAGACCCTTGGCACACACCCCCATACCGGTACATACATACATACATACATACATACATACATACATACATACATACATGCATAGCGCATGCACGCACGCACGCACGCACGCACGCACGCACGCACGCACGCACGCACGCACGCACGCACGCACACGTTAGCTGTATTAAAGTAAATTTGGCAAATACAGATGTTGCTGTATTCAGTATGTCGTACACGATGCTACTGTATGACGATTATATGTTACCAGCTGAACTATGTCATTTAAAGTCGTATGCTAATTAACATCAATCGATTTTCTTTGCTATTTTTTACGATTGCAGACTCTGTTACGGTGACTGCACAGCTGGAAACAATAGTGTCGCTGTGAATCACACTGCGACATTCGGTATCGATCTGTTGTTAACGCTGTCGCGAGAAACAGGACCGGCTTTTAGATTCCTCTCGGCTAGCTTCCCGTGCGTGAACACGGCAATCTTTCAACCTAATCGACACGTCCGGTGAAACTCGCTAGCAACGCGCTGAATGTTGACGACTGGTTGCCGGGCTGGTCGAGTCGGCCACGAACCCACCGGGCAGAAGTCGCCGAGAGTCGACACGCGCGGTACAAATATTGAATTGTCGTTGTCAACAGAACAGTCGGAGTCCGCTCAACTGTGGCACTAATGAGACTCGGTTAACTACGTCGTCCGTGCAGGGAAGCCTTCAGTAAGGTGGCGGATTCGTAGATTCCTAGAAGGGAGACGCCGAAAGCTTGCGTACGTGGGATTTGAGTGGATAATTAACGTACAAACAAGCACCATACTCTACTTGTTGAGGCCATGCAGTCGTAACGAAGACCATACTCTACTTGCTGATGTCATCCCGTCGGAACGAACACCGTGCTGTAGTTATTGAAGTCATGACGTCGTAAAGAACACTGCACTGTACTTGTTGAAGTCATGACGTCGTAAAGAACACTGCACTCTACTTGTTGGGGTCACTACGTCGTAAAGAACACCGCACTCTACTTGTTGGGGTCATTACGTCGTAAAGAACACCACACTCTACTTGTTGAAGTCATTACGTCGTAAAGAACACCACACTCTACTTGTTGAAGTCATGACGTCGTACAGAACACCGCACTCTACCTGTTGAAGTCATTACGTCGTAAAGAACTCCGCACTCTACTTGTTGAAGTCATTACGTCGTAAAGAACACCGCACTCTACTTGTTGAAGTCATTACGTCGTACAAAACACCGCACTCTACTTGTTGAAGTCATTACGTCGTACAAAACACCACACTCTACTTGTTGACGTCATGATGTCAGGACGAAGCCGCTGCGAATAAACATTGAGGTATGTTTTATTGGAGAATCAACGAACTGTCGTGTGCGATTTAACAACAATATATTATAAAAAAAAACTGCCACCCAAAGCAAAGGCCCAGGTGACCAGTGGACAAGGAAGCCAGTGGCTTATCGAGAGTCCAATAAATTGTCATCTATGTGTAACCTGCCCTTCTAATATTATACAATCTGTATATAATATGTTCCATTCATTTACTGTCCTCTGTGAGAACGAGTACTTTCTGATATCCAATCTACACTGATCATTCACTAATGTTACGCCGTGTCCTCTGGTTCTATCGTTCCAAAGTGAGAAAACTATCAACATTTTCATATCCATTCAATATATGTGATGCTCATTTACGTCTTAGTTGTTACTGTGTTTGGTTTTGCGTCATATACCGTATGTTATACGTGATAACCATTCACTCTACGATGTTATACGTGACAACCATTCACTCCAAGGTGTTGTACGTGATAACCATTCACTCTACGATGTTATACGTGATAACCATTCACTCTACGATGTTGTACGTGATAACCATTCACTCTACGATGTTGTACGTGATAACCATTCACTCTACGATATTATACGTGATAACCATTCACTCTACGATGTTGTACGTGATAACCATTCACTCTACGATGTTATACGTGACAACCATTCACTCCACGGTGTTGTACATAATAACCATTCACTCTACGATGTTATACGTGACAACCATTCACTCTACGATGTTGTACGTGATAACCATTCACTCTACGATGTTGTACGTGATAACCATTCACTCTACGATGTTGTACGTGATAACCATTCACTCTACGATATTATACGTGATAACCGTTCACTCTACGATGTTGTACGTGATAACCACGTGATAACGTGATAACTCTACGATGCACTTCTCAAATGTAAGCGCGCACCTGACTCAAACGCACCACGAGCTGTACAGGTATTGTATACAATATTGTATACAAGTATAGTATATATGATTGTATACAAGTATTGTATACAAGTATTGTATTCAGCTTAATATTTTACCGATGCTTTTCTGTTGCTCAAATTGCGTAGAAACATGCTTACACTTAACACAAGGTAAATATACGGCGTCTGATCGTGTTTTCTCTTAAGTATTAACTATGACATTGTCTAACATCTCAACTGTCAAACGTCCCCCCGCCCCCGCCCCCGCCCCCCCCGCCGACGTTTATTTCAAGACACACAACAATAATCTGTGTGCCTTCCAATGGGGCTGGAACCTAATGTAAGCTACAATAAAGTTGCATAGCATATAAACACAAAGACTACTTAAACCTTCTGAGCAGGTGTCACCGTGCGGAAGTAAACATTCTGAACAGGTGTCACCGTGCGGAAGTAAACATTCTGAGCAGGTGTTACCGTGCGGAAGTAAACGTTATGAGCAGGTGTCACCGTGCGGAAGTAAACATTCTGAGCAGGTGTCACCGTGCGGAAGTAAACATTCTGATCATGTGTCACCGTGCGGAAGTAAACATTCTGAGCATGTGTCACCGTGCGGAAGTAAACATTCTGAGCAGGTGTCACCGTGCGGAAGTAAACATTCTGAGCAGGTGTCATCGTGCGGAAGTAAACATTCTGAGCAGGTGTCACCGTGCGGAAGTAAACATTCTGAGCAGGTGTCACCGTGCGGAAGTAACCAGCAATGAGCGGCGCATAAGTTATTTGATTAAACACATGTCAACATCTGCGCCATTATGACGTATCCATTGTGACGTATCCACTGTGACGTATCCATTGTGACGTATCTATTCATCGATCGCCCCCGTAGTACTTAATCGGCTTCGCCAGTAATTACCTTGGCATTGTTATTGAATGGATTCGTGAATGCTAGAAGAAAGAAACCACGCGCATTTAGGGGCTTTGCAAACATAAACGCATCCAATAATCCCAAAGGTGTAGGTGGGTGGGTGGGTGGGTGGGTGGGTGGGTGGGTGGCTGGGTGGCTGGGTGGCTGGGTGGCTGGGTGGGTGGGTGGCTGGGTGGGTGGGTGGCTGGGTGGGTGGGTGGCTGGGTGGGTGGGTGGCTGGGTGGGTGGGTGGCTGGGTGGGTGGGTGGTAATTGCAGTAGCCGGCTCTATATTAACTGCTTTGACAATGCGTATAACAGTTTCTTGGATATGGGTGTAGGTAGATGAATTATTTGGTTTTTTTTTATTTACAAAGCCCCTTACTGTAAAAATTCCAACGCCACTGTGATATAAATGTTACATAATGGACGATTAGGACACGTCTTAGCATCGAACTGTTTCTTAACCGATCGCATTTTTAACGTTTGATATTCTTTGCTTACACAGAAGCAACCGGGTTTCCTCCAATACCAAGCCGCCATGGATAGCCTTTTTGGCGAACCCGGAAACACGTCAGGAACCCAGTCGCCAGGCCTGACGCGGGCACTTGCTTATGGCGAAACAACAACAGCGCTCTCTGGTGGCGAAACACGCAACGATGCATCAGACTCCGACGAATTCTCGAAAAGCCTCCAGATCATAATCGGTGTCCTCGTTGGGATACCTTGCTTCTTTGTGTTCTGCTGCCTGTTCTGTTCGGTGAAGTCCGCCCTTTGTCGACGTTTGAAGCCGGAGCGAAGCAACGAGGCTACGCGCAAATACAAGAACTCGGCACCTCCGGGGCGCTCGACCGGCCCATGCACTGGGGCACCCAAGACATGAACTATGCCGAGTGGGGAGCGGTCTCAAGTGCCTCAGTTATATGAACTACAGCGTGGACATGTTTGTGTGAACGTACGAAGTGGCATCGTAACACGAACGAATAAGTCGGTCTAACGCACGCACGCACGCACGCACGCACGCACGCACGCACGCACGCACGCACGCACGCACGCACGCACGCACGCACGCACGCACGCACGCACATGCTTACAAAGTTACACATTTCAAGTCATACATGTTAAGTCATACGTACGCACGCCAACTTGATTATAATAAGGTTAATATTATTAGTAATAGCAAAATGCCCATCATCCGGACGGGACAACTTAATTTTTATAATAGTTCGTGTTTACCAAATTTCAGGCCACACAACATTATTATCAAAGAAATATCCATCTATGCCTTGGTACTTGGTACTTGATACTTGATACTTGGTACTTGATACTTGGTACTTGATACTTGGTACTTGATACTTGGAACTTGGTACTTGGTACTTGGTACTTGGTACTTGGTACTTGGTACTGCCAGTCTTTAATCTTCTTCTTGGTAGTTTCTGGGAATCCAACTCTCGAAATTGCGACGTAACTAACAGTTGTAGTAGCGTCTAGCGACGCCTTGGCCTTGTCCTGGTCATTGTCCTTGTCCTTGTCGAAGAAACAACGTTGTCAACAACTGTACGTATCTGTTCTCGTAGCATTGCGGACCGTTGTACGTAATAACTAGAAAGGATAATTAGATAGTTCGCAGGAAGGTAACAGTGGGGTGAATAAAACATGCAACTGTAGACCGTAGACGAATCGCTGAAAGTTTGGCGCCCGAGATACAAAGTGACTGGGAGGAGACATACATTCAAACATACACACTCACGCTCAGTTATAACAAGATACAAAGTGACTAGGAGAATACATACATTCAAACATACACACTCGCGCTCAGTTATAACAAGATACAAAGTGACTGGGAGGAGACATACATTCAAACATACACACTCACGCTCAGTTATAACAAGATACAAAGTGACTGGGAGGAGACATACATTCAAACATACACACTCGCGCTCAGTTATAACAAGATACAAAGTGACTAGGAGGAGACATACATTCAAACATACACACTCACGCTCAGTTATAACAAGATACAAAGTGACTGGGAGGAGACATACATTCAAACATACACACTCACGCTCAGTTATAACAAGATACAAAGTGACTAGGAGGAGACATACATTCAAACATACACACTCACGCTCAGTTATAACAAGATACAAAGTGACTGGGAGGAGACATACATTCAAACATACACACTCACGCTCAGTTATAACAAGATACAAAGTGACTGGGAGGAGACATACATTCAAACATACACACTCACGCTCAGTTATAACAAGATACAAAGTGACTGGGAGGAGACATACATTCAAACACACACACTCACGCTCAGTTATAACAAGATACAAAATGACTGGGAGGAGACATGCATTCAAACATACACACTCACGCTCAGTTATAACAAGATACAAAGTGACTAGGAGAAGACCTACATTCAAACATACACACTCACGCTCAGTTATAACAAGATACAAAGTGACTGGGAGGAGACATACATTCAAACATACACACTCACGCTCAGTTATAGCAAGATACAAAGTGACTGGGAGAAGACATACATTCAAACATACACACTCACGCTCAGTTATAACAAGATACAAAGTGACTGGGAGAAGACATACATTCAAACATACACACTCACGCTCAGTTATAACAAGATACAAAGTGACTGGGAGAAGACATACATTCAAACATACACACTCACACTCAGTTATAACAAGATACAAAGTGACTGGGAGAAGACATACATTCAAACATACACACTCACGCTCAGTTATAACAAGATACAAAGTGACTGGGAGGAGACATACATTCAAACATACACACTCACGCTCAGTTATAACAAGATACAAAGTGACTGGGAGGAGACATACATTCAAACATACACACTCACGCTCAGTTATAACAAGATACAAAGTGACTAGGAGAAGACATACATTCAAACATACACACTCACGCTCAGTTATAACAAGATACAAAAGTGACTGGGAGAAGACATACATTCAAACATACACACTCACGCTCAGTTATAGCAAGATACAAAGTGACTGGGAGGAGACATACATTCAAACATACACACTCGCGCTCAATTATAACAAGATACAAAGTGACTGGGAGGAGACATACATTCAAACATACACACTCACGCTCAGTTATAACAAGATACAAAGTGACTGGGAGGAGACATACATTCAAACATACACACTCACGCTCAGTTATAACAAGATACAAAGTGACTGGGAGAAGACATACATTCAAACATACACACTCACGCTCAGTTATAACAAGATACAAAGTGACTGGGAGGAGACATACATTCAAACATACACACTCACGCTCAGTTATAACAAGATACAAAGTGACTGGGAGGAGACATACATTCAAACATACACACTCGCGCTCAGTTATAACAAGATACAAAGTGACTGGGAGGAGACATACATTCAAACATACACACTCACGCTCAGTTATAACAAGATACAAAGTGACTAGGAGAAGACATACATTCAAACATACACACTCGCGCTCAGTTATAACAAGATACAAAGTGACTAGGAGAAGACATACATTCAAACATACACATTCACGCTCAGTTATAACAAGATACAAAGTGACTGGGAGAAGACATACATTCAAACATACACATTCACGCTCAGTTATAACAAGATACAAAGTGACTGGGAGGAGACATACATTCAAACATACACATTCACGCTCAGTTATAACAAGATACAAAGTGACTAGGAGAAGACATACATTCAAACATACACACTCACACTCAGTTATAACAAGATACAAAGTGACTGGGAGAAGACATACATTCAAACATACACATTCACGCTCAGTTATAACAAGATACAAAGTGACTGGGAGGAGACATACATTCAAACATACACATTCACGCTCAGTTATAACAAGATACAAAGTGACTAGGAGAAGACATACATTCAAACATACACACTCACACTCAGTTATAACAAGATACAAAGTGACTGGGAGAAGACATACATTCAAACATACACATTCACGCTCAGTTATAACAAGATACAAAGTGACTGGGAGAAGACATACATTCAAACATACACATTCACGCTCAGTTATAACAAGATACAAAGTGACTGGGAGGAGACATACATTCAAACATACACACTCACGCTCAGTTATAACAAGATACAAAGTGACTAGGAGGAGACATACATTCAAACATACACACTCACACTCAGTTATAACAAGATACAAAGTGACTGGGAGAAGACATACATTCAAACATACACACTCACGCTCAGTTATAACAAGATACAAAGTGACTGGGAGGAGACATACATTCAAACATACACACTCACGCTCAGTTATAACAAGGTTATATTATAAAATAACATAATACTGACATTTCGTCTGTTCGATTTTTATATCATAAATTGTATCCCACTTGAATCGTTCTAGACGGCGAATTGTTCTAGACGGTGAATCCTTCTATACGACGATCACGGGGAGATGCAGATCGCAAAAGTACCATTTTACATTTATTTTACGTCTATTGATTTTAGCAAATACAAAATGTGAGACTGTTCTTTATTGTTGCAGTCGGTTGTAATTCGGTTTTAAAATGATTCAAATGTTCGACAGCCATTTTGTACGCGATCACATAAACAATAGTTCCTTAATTCGTCACAGCGCGCGCCATTCTGTACGTGATGACCACGTCATGACGTTAACAAACAATTCCGTTGTAATCGGACACGTCCAATTTAGAAATAATGACTGCACCCCTGTTTTGGATAGTGCATATTGAATGTAATAATATAACGGCCTTTATTATTATTATTATTATTATTATTATTATTATTATCCGATTATTTGCGCTGCTCCCCACCGTTTCGGTCGATTACAGGGAATGCAGTTTGTAAACGTACTTTACCAACGATTGGAGTCAGACCACTGTAGAGAATTGCATTGGTGGCCATGTTAACGTTTTGTCTGATTATAAGAAAACGTGACCATAACAAATTGAGAACATTTTTCACAACAACTGCCGTCATCTCATGGACATGCTGAAAAAATGTTGTCAAAGTCACATACCTCCAGCTCTTTTAAAACGCCCCGACGTCCGATGCCCATCAATTTTGAAAAAAATTGCCATGTATTCATGCGCCCACGTGGCCCATAGCAGAAACATTCCGTTTCGGTCGATTACAGGGAATGCGATTTGTAAACGTACCTTACAACGATTGGCAAGATGGCGCCGGTGCGTGACGACACGTAGTGGCGGTGTGTGTGATTACAGGGAATGCGATTTGTAAACGTATCTTACAACGATTGGCAAGATGGCGCCGGTGCGTGACGACACGTAGTGGCGGTGTGTGTGATTACAGGGAATGCGATTTGTAAACGTATCTTACAACGATTGGCAAGATGGCGCCGGTGCGTGACGACACGTAGTGGCGGTGTGTGTGATTACAGGGAATGCGATTTGTAAACGTATCTTACAACGATTGGCAAGATGGCGCCGGTGCGTGACGACACGCTGTGACGGAGTGTGTGAGATTGTTTACTTGTTTTCGCTGGTTGTGCTGGCGTTAAGGACTGTTTGTGTGCACAAATATGAACGTGAGGATTTGCTGAGTATCTTCGACTCCATGAGCAGTGAGTATCGACCAAATGTTTTCTTGGAGGACACTGTTCCTGTTTTCAACACGGTTCGACCTACGTCTCACAAGCAACACAACACACCACGCCGCACACGCAACACAACACACCACGCCACACACGCAACACAACACACCACGCCACACACGCAACACAACACACCACGCCACACACGCAACACACCACGCCGCACACGCAACACAACACACCACGCCACACACGCAACACAACACACCACGCCGCACACGCAACACAACACACCACGCCACACACGCAACACAACACACCATGCCGCACACGCAACACAACACACCACGCCACACACGCAACACAACACACCACGCCACACACGCAACACAACACACCACGCCACACACGCAACACAACACACCACGCCACACACGCAACACAACACACCACGTCACACACGCAACATAACACACCACGCCACACACGCAACACAACACACCACGCCACACACGTAACACAATACACCACGCCACACACGCAACACACCACACCACGCCACACACGCAACACAACACACCACGCCGCACACACAACACAACACACCACGCCACACACGCAAGCGGGGTAGACGCGAGGACGCACTGTGTAGGTTTCGCCGCCGCAGCCTTCGACCGCCACTCCCTGCTATTGTTCTGGCAAATGTGCGTTCACCGAGGAACAAAACGGACGAATTGTTTCACTTGTTGGATTTTAGACGAGAATTCAGAGATTCTTTTATTTTGTGCTTTACCGAAACGTTGTTAGACTCCATGACCCGTGACGCTACAATGACCCCCCCCGGCCATGCTCTGTTTAGAGGTATAGAGCGGACCAATCAGATAAATACAGATAAACAAAGTTTACAGGATGATCTAGAAAAATTAGTTAAATGGTCAGAAAAATGGCAAATGTTATTCAATTTTGGGAAGTGTAAATGTATACACATAGGACATGGAAATATGGACGAGGAATATAAAATGAGGGATGCTGTACTAGGTAGAACCACACAAGAAAAGGATTTAGGAGTAACATTTAATGCTGACATGAAACTTTCAGAGCAATGTGGGATTGCTGCTTCGAAAGGAAATCAAATTCTAGGGCTAATTAGGAGAACTATCACGTATAAGGAGAAACATCTTATTGTACCCCTGTACAAAGCAATAGTTAGACCACATTTGGAATATTGTATTCAAGCATGGAGGCCATATCGTAAAAAAGACATAGATAAGCTAGAAAGAATACAACGAAGAGCAACTAAGATGATTCCAGAATTGAGAGACCTTAGTTACGAAAGTCGCTTATTACAATGTGGTTTGACAACACTAGAGACCAGGAGACTAAGAGGAGACCAAATAGAAGTGTTTAAAATAGAGAACGGTTATGAGGATGTTGATGGGAATATGTTCTTCAAACTTAAAGAAGGCAGTAGAACCAGAGGACACAAAGCAGCATTAGTTAAGGAGCAGTGTAGGTTGGACATGAGAAAGTACTCTTTCTCACAGAGGGTGATAAATGAATGGAACAAACTGCCAAATGATTGTGTTAATGCTAGTAGTGTGAATATGTTTAAAAATAGAATTGACAGATATCTGATAAGGGCGGGCTACACATAGATGAGAACATTGTTGGACTCTCGATAAGCCAATGGCTTCCTTGTCCACTTGCCATCTGGAACTTGTTGTTCGAGATGGCAATCTTGTTAAATCTTGTTAAATCGAGTGAACTGATGGACAAGGAACGCGGGTGGTGGGGTGTGTTTTCTGGTGAATCAGCGATGGTGTAATGTCACTTAGCTGGTCTCTACTTCATGTTCTCGTGAACTGGAAACTCTCACTATCAATTGCAAGCCGTTCTATTCCCCGAGAGCGTTCTCTTCGGTCGTGCTGTTGGGTGTTTAGTTTACCCCCGATGCCAGTGCTACCAAGGCAGTCAACCTGGTGGCGGCACTGGTGGTGGCAGCAGAATCGGCTCATCCTGACAGCGTTGTCATCATTCTGGTTGACTTTAATCATACACACTTGAAGAAGGGGACGTCAACTTCCATTCACAGTTTCTCAGTTTATAACCGCGATTTATGATTCTCTTTTACACTGGGATGTGCTAAAGTAGTCAAGTATTCAGTTTTAATGATTCCGAGAGACAAGACAGCAACGGCCAATGCGTCCGAATGTCAGTCAGGTCGTCAAAGACAGGCAGCACTCGGAGAACAGCCAGATCGTGTACGTGTTGAACAGTTGACAATAGCTGATTGTCATTGAGACCACCCAGCGCTGCTCACTTGATAAAGCATGCAAATGGTGTAATGATCTTCTCCTGAAGCGGGCGAGCACGCACGCACGCACGCACGCACGCACGCACGCAAGTAGTATATGGGGACATCTGAAGGCTTAAAAATGGGCAGATTTTGGGGCTCATTCTGATTGGTTGAAATTTGAAATGGAGCGTTCTGATTGGTCGTGCGCTTATTGCCGCTAGGGGCGCTACCGTATAATCCCCTATTATCGCTCAAATTGGCAGATTTTGGGGCACTTTCTGATTGGTCGAGAGCAGTTTCACCACTAGGGGGCGCCACAAGGGGTTCATTCTGATTGGTCGAGAGCAGTCACGTGACCTATGACGTCACAGCTATTTGCATAAATTAGCATAAATTACCAAAAATCGCACTCCTTTGCGGTCATACTGTCACCCGGGGCGCCACAGGGACTCATTCTGATTGGTCGAGAGCCGTCACATGACCTATGACGCCTATATTTGCATAAATTAGCATATATTGCACCCTTTTCTGGTGAAACTGTCACCAGGAGGCGCTACAGGTCAAGTGTGTCGACGGTTTGTGACCTAGTTTCGACTGTTCTGATTGGTCGAGAGCCTTTTGTGGTGAAACCGTCACCAGGGGGCGCTACCGGTCAATTGTATCGACGGTTGGTGACCTTGTTTCGACTGTTCTGATTGGTCGAGAGCCGTCACGTGACATATGACGTCACAGCTCATTTGCATAAATTTACATAAATTTGCATAAATTACACCGGTTTTTAGTGAAACCGCCCCCAGGGGGCGCCACGAGGTAATCCCCTATTATCGCCCTTGAGGCACTGTTTTGCGGTAATGTTGTCGCCAGGGGGCGCTACGGATCAAGTGTGTCGACGGTTCTGATTCGTCGAGAGCCGTCACAAGTGTGAATACAATTGTCAGTTGGGGTTAGGTTTAGTAACCCTAATTCTGTCGTCTGTAGTGAACCCTAATACGGACCCTGTAGGGTTAGTAACCCTAATGAAAGGTCAAAGGTCACCGACCTTTTGCACTGATACAATTGCCAGTTAGGGTTAGGGTTAGTAACCCAAATTCTATCGTCTGTAGTGAACCCTAATATGAACCCTATAGGGTTAGTAACCCTAATGAAAGGTCAAAGGTCAAAGATCACCGACCTTTTGTACTTATTCAATTGCCAGTTAGGGTTTGGGTTAGTAACCCTAATTCTGTCGTCTTCGGTTTAATACTGACGATTATGACACGCTTTTCGAGACGTGTCTGGGTACCGAACCGGTTTGAACCGGTTTCATGTAGTATTTTTCTTCTTTTCTGAAACGTTCGAACGACGTCATGGAATTGTCCATGCTAACGAAAAGAAAAACCATCCCTCATTTTCACCCTGCTAGCAGATTGAAACCTAGCGGACGAAAGTTCGTGAATGCAGCGGGAAAAACGTAGCCGTGCATGTAAGCTATACTACGCATATCGCATCGTTGCATTATACCTTTCGACTTATTTCGCTTCGCGTCGACATCTACATACCGCCTATTTCACCACGAGTCTGCAAGAACACCGCGAGGTCAAAAGGTCAAGGTCAAGGTCAACAAAACAAACACCGTCGCTTTCTGGAACGTTCGAACGAAGTCACGCCTTTTCACCCTGCTAGCAGACTGAAACCTAGCGGACGAAAGTTCGTGCATGCAGCGGGAAAAACACGGGAAAAACCCAGAAAAAGTGCATCGTCAGCAAACTTTCAGGGTAAACTGTAGGAGGTATGGGTAAATTGTAGGAATTATGGGTAAACTGTAGGAGTTATGGGTAACCTGTAGGAATTATGGGTAAACTGTAGGAGTTATGGGTAACCTGTAGGAATTATGGGTAAACTGTAGGAGTTATGGGTAACCTGTAGGAATTATGGGTAAACTGTAGGAGTTATGGGTAAACTGTAGGAGGTATGGCTAAACTGTAGGAAGGCTTGTGCGCTTCCACTCGTCTTGTCGTTTTTGACATTGGTCAGGCGCTGTTGGTGGACTTTGACTTGTGCGCTCCCACTCGTCTTGTCTCTTTTCACACTGGTCAGTCGCAGTTGGTGGACTTTGTGCTACGCGCGTGCTGTGCGTCAGAACCGGTTAAAACCGGTTAAAACCGGTTAAAACCGGTTAAAACCGGGGGAAACCCAGGAAACAAGTGCACCGTCAGCAGTGGCGACTGACTTGTGCGTTCCCGTTCCCACGCGGCAGACATTTACCACTGTGTGATATGCGTGGAGACATTGACCACAATGTGACATACATGAAGACATTGACTGCTATGTGACATGTATGGAGACATTTATCGCTGTGTGATATGTATGGAGACGTTCACCACCATGTGATATGTGTGGAGACATTTACCCCTGCGTGATATGTATGGAGACATTTGACACCATGTGGTATGCATGAAGACATTGACTGTCAAGTGACATGCATGGAGACATTGACCGTCATGTGATATGCATGGAGACATTTACCACTGTGTGATATGTATGGAGACATTTGACACCATGTGACATGCATGGAGACATTTACCACTGTGTGATATGCGTGGAGACATTGACCACAACGTGACATGCATGAAGACATTGACTGCTATGTGACATGTATGGATACATTTACCGCTGTGTGATATGTATGGAGACGTTCACCACCATGTGATATGTGTGGAGACATTTACCCCTGTGTGATATGTATGGAGACATTTGACACCATGTGGTATGCATGGAGACATTGACAGCCATGTGACATGCATGGAGACATTGACTGTCATGTGACATACATGGATACATTGACCACCATGTGACATGCATGGAGACATTTACCGCTGTGTGATATGTATGGAGACATTCACCACCATGTGATATGTGTGGAGACATTTGACACCATGTGACATGCATGGAGACATTGACAGCCATGTGATATGTATGGAGACATTTGACACCATGTGGTATGCATGAAGACATTGACTGCCATGTGACATGCTTGGAGACATTGATTGTCATGTGTTGGAAGTCTGCAAGTTGGAAGTTTGTGCTTTGGAATTTGCCAATTGGAAGTTCTCCACTCCACTCCACTCCACTCCACTTTGAAAGTTTATGTTATGAAAGTTTGCAAGTTGAAAGTTTGCTTCACCGAACACACATGTTTTGAAAGTTTGTGTCATGAAAATTTGTTTGGAGACATTGACTGCCATGTGACATGCATGGAGACATTGACCGCCATGTGACATGCATGGAGACATTTACCGCTGTGTGATATGCGTGGAGACATTGACCACAACGTGACATGCATGGAGACATTGACTGGTATGTGACATGTATGGAGACATTTACCGCTGTGTGATAGGTATGGAGACGTTCACCACCATGTAATATGTGTGGAGACATTTACCCCTATGTGATATGTATGGAGACATTTGACACCATGTGATATGCGTGTAGACATTTACCGTCTTTTGACATGCATGGAGACATTTACCACTGTGTGATATGTATGGAGACATTTGACATCATGTGATATGCGTGGAGACATTGACCACCATGTGACATGCATGGAGACATTGACCACCATGTGACATGCATGGAGACATTGACCGCCATTTTTTAAAGTTTATGTTATGAAAGTTTGTAAGTTGGAAGTTTTGGAAGTTTGCTTCACCGCACACACATGTTTTGAAAGTTTGTGTTGTAAAAAATGTGTAAGTTGGAAGTTTGCTTCACGTCACACACACACGTTTTGAAAGTTTATGTTATGAAAGTTTGTAAGTTGGAAGTTTGCTTCACCGCACACACATTTTGTGTGAAGTTTGCGAGTTGGAAATCTGCAAGTTGGAAGTTTTAGCTTTGGAAGTTTGCATATTGGAAGTTCTCCACTCCACTCCACGCCTGCGAAGTTGTGTAAAGTTGTGTGAAGTTGTGCAAAGTTGTACGAAGTTGTGTGAAGTTTGCGAGTTGGAAGTCTGCCAGTTGGAAGTTTGTGCTTTGGAAGTTTGCAAATTGGAAGTTTGCTTCACCGCGCACACATGTTTTGAAAGTTTATGTTATGAAAGTTTGTAAGTTGGAAGTTTGCTTCACCGCACACACATGTTTTGAAAGTTTGTGTCATGAAAATTTGTAAGTTGGAGGTTTGTGATGTGAAAAGTTCACGTTTTGAAAGTTTATGTTATGAAAGTTTGTAAGTTGGAAGCTTGCTTCACCGCACACACATGTTTTGAAAGTTTGTGTTATGATCATTTTTAAGTTGGAAGTTTGTGATGTGACAAGTTTATGTTATGAAAGTTTGCAAGTTGGAAGTTTGCTTCACCGCACACACACATGTTTTGAAAGTTTGTGTTGTGAAAAAAGTGTAAGTTGTAAGATTGGTCTATTTGACATTGGTCAGCCACTGTTGACATACTTTAACTTGTACGCTCCCACTCGTCTTGTCTTTTTAATATTGGTCAGTCACTGTTGGCAGACTTTAACTTGTGCGCTCCCACTCGTCTTGTCTTTTTGACATTGGTCAGTCACTGTTGGTAGACTTTGACTTGTGCGCTCCCACTCGTTTTGTCTTTTTGACATTGGTCAGGTACTGTTGGTGGACTTTAGCTTGTGCGCTCCCACTTGTCTTGTCTTTTTGACATGGTATGCATGGAGACATTTGACACCATGTGACATGCATGGATACATTGACCGCTGTGTGATATGTATGGAGACATTGACCACCATGTGGTATGCATGGAGATATTTACCACTGTGTGATGTGGAGACATTGACCGCCATGTGACATGTATGGAGACATTTGACACCATGTGGAATGCATGGAGACATTGACTGCCATATGACATGCGTGGAGACATTGACTGCCATGTGACGTGCATGGAGACATTGACCGTCATGTGACGTGCATGGAGACATTGACCGCCATGTGACATGCATAGGGACATTTACCACTGTGTGATATGTATGGAGACATTTACCAATGTGTGATATGCGTGGAGACATTGACCACAATTTGACATGCATGGAGACATTGACTGCTATGTGACGTGTATGTAGACATTTACCACTATGTGGTATGTATGGAGACGTTTACCACCATGTGATATGTGTGGAGACATTTACCACTGTGTGATATGTATGGAGACATTTTACACCATGTGATATGCATGGAGACATTGACCGCCATGTGACATGCATGGTGACATTGACCACCATATGATATGCATGGAGACTTTTAATACCATTTGATATGCATGGAGACATTGACTACCATGTGACATGTATAGAGAAATTGACCGCCATGTGACATGCATGGATACATTTACCGCTGTGTGATATGTATGGAGACATTTGACACCATGTGATATGGGTGTAGACATTGACCGTCATTTGACATGCATGGAGACATTTACCACTGTGTGATATGTATGGAGACATTTGACACCATGTGATATGCGTGGAGACATTGACCACCATGTGACATGCATGGAGACATTGACCACCATGTGATATGCATGGAGACATTTGACACCATGTGATATGCATGGAGACATTGACTACCATGTGACATGCATGGATACATTGACAACCATGTGACATGCATGGAGAAATTGACCGCCATTTTTGAAAGTTTATGTTATGAAAGTTTGTAAGTTGGAAGTTTTGGAAGTTTGCTTCACCGCACACACATGTTTTGAAAGTTTGTGTTGTGAAAAATGTGTAAGTTGGAAGTTTGCTTCACGTCACACACACACACGTTTTGAAAGTTTATGTTATGAAAGTTTGTAAGTTGGAAGTTTGCTTCACCGCACACACATTTTGTGTGAAGTTTGCGAGTTGGAAGTCTGCAAGTTGGAAGTTTTAGCTTTGGAAGTTTGCATATTGGAAGTTCTCCACTCCACTCCACGCCTGTGAAGTTGTGTAAAGTTGTGTGAAGTTGTGCAAAGTTGTACGAAGTTGTGTGAAGTTTGCGAGTTGGAAGTCTGCCAGTTGGAAGTTTGTGCTTTGGAAGTTTGCAAATTGGAAGTTTGCTTCACCGCGCACACATGTTTTGAAAGTTTATGTTATGAAAGTTTGTAAGTTGGAAGTTTGCTTCACCGCACACACATGTTTTGAAAGTTTATGTTATGAAAGTTTATGTTATGAAAGTTTATGTTATGAAAGTTTGTAAGTTGGAAGTTTGCTTCACCGCACACCCATGTTTTGAAAGTTTATGTTATGAAAGTTTGCAAATTGGAAGTTTGCTTCACCGCGCACACATGTTTTGAAAGTTTATGTTATGAAAGTTTGTAAGTTGGAAGTTTGCTTCACCGCACACACATGTTTTGAAAGTTTGTGTCATTAAAATTTGTAAGTTGGAAGTTTGTGATGTGAAAAGTTCACGTTTTGAAAGTTTATGTTATGAAAGTTTGTAAGTTGGAAGCTTGCTTCACCGCACACACATGTTTTGAAAGTTTGTGTTATGAACATTTTTAAGTTGGAAGTTTGTGATGTGACAAGTTTATGTTATGAAAGTTTGCAAGTTGGAAGTTTGCTTCACCGCACACACACATATGTTTTGAAAGTTTGTGTTGTGAAAAAAGTGTAAGTTGTAAGATTGGTCTATTTGACATTGGTCAGCCACTGTTGACATACTTTAACTTGTACGCTCCCACTCGTCTTGTCTTTTTAATATTGGTCAGTCACTGTTGGCAGACTTTAACTTGTGCGCTCCCACTCGTCTTGTCTTTTTGACATTGGTCAGTCACTGTTGGTAGACTTTGACTTGTGCGCTCCCACTCGTTTTGTCTTTTTGACATTGGTCAGGTACTGTTGGTGGACTTTAGCTTGTGCGCTCCCACTTGTCTTGTCTTTTTGACATGGTATGCATGGAGACATTTGACACCATGTGACATGCATGGATACATTGACCGCTGTGTGATATGTATGGAGACATTGACCACCATGTGGTATGCATGGAGATATTTACCACTGTGTGATGTGGAGACATTGACCGCCATGTGACATGTATGGAGACATTTGACACCATGTGGAATGCATGGAGACATTGACTGCCATATGACATGCGTGGAGACATTGACTGCCATGTGACGTGCATGGAGACATTGACCGTCATGTGACGTGCATGGAGACATTGACCGCCATGTGACATGCATAGGGTCATTTACCACTGTGTGATATGTATGGAGACATTTACCAAATGTGTGATATGCGTGGAGACATTGACCACAATTTGACATGCATGGAGACATTGACTGCTATGTGACGTGTATGTAGACATTTACCACTATGTGGTATGTATGGAGACGTTTACCACCATGTGATATGTGTGGAGACATTTACCACTGTGTGATATGTATGGAGACATTTTACACCATGTGATATGCATGGAGACATTGACCGCCATGTGACATGCATGGTGACATTGACCACCATATGATATGCATGGAGACTTTTAATACCATTTGATATGCATGGAGACATTGACTACCATGTGACATGTATAGAGAAATTGACCGCCATGTGACATGCATGGATACATTTACCGCTGTGTGATATGTATGGAGACATTTGACACCATGTGATATGGGTGTAGACATTGACCGTCATTTGACATGCATGGAGACATTTACCACTGTGTGATATGTATGGAGACATTTGACACCATGTGATATGCGTGGAGACATTGACCACCATGTGACATGCATGGAGACATTGACCACCATGTGATATGCATGGAGACATTTGACACCATGTGATATGCATGGAGACATTGACTACCATGTGACATGCATGGATACATTGACAACCATGTGACATGCATGGAGAAATTGACCGCCATTTTTGAAAGTTTATGTTATGAAAGTTTGTAAGTTGGAAGTTTTGGAAGTTTGCTTCACCGCACACACATGTTTTGAAAGTTTGTGTTGTGAGAAATGTGTAAGTTGGAAGTTTGCTTCACGTCACACACACACACGTTTTGAAAGTTTATGTTATGAAAGTTTGTAAGTTGGAAGTTTGCTTCACCGCACACACATTTTGTGTGAAGTTTGCGAGTTGGAAGTCTGCAAGTTGGAAGTTTTAGCTTTGGAAGTTTGCATATTGGAAGTTCTCCACTCCACTCCACGCCTGTGAAGTTGTGTAAAGTTGTGTGAAGTTGTGCAAAGTTGTACGAAGTTGTGTGAAGTTTGCGAGTTGGAAGTCTGCCAGTTGGAAGTTTGTGCTTTGGAAGTTTACAAATTGGAAGTTTGCTTCACCGCGCACACATGTTTTGAAAGTTTATGTTATGAAAGTTTGTAAGTTGGAAGTTTGCTTCACCGCACACACATGTTTTGAAAGTTTGTGTCATGAAAATTTGTAAGTTGGAAGTTTGTGATGTGAAAAGTTCACGTTTTGAAAGTTTATGTTATGAAAGTTTGTAAGTTGGAAGCTTGCTTCACCGCACACACATGTTTTGAAAGTTTGTGTTATGAACATTTTTAAGTTGGAAGTTTGTGATGTGACAAGTTTATGTTATGAAAGTTTGCAAGTTGGAAGTTTGCTTCACCGCACACACACACATGTTTTGAAAGTTTGTGTTGTGAAAAAAGTGTAAGTTGTAAGATTGGTCTATTTGACATTGGTCAGCCACTGTTGACATACTTTAACTTGTACGCTCCCACTCGTCAACCTTTTGTCGGTTGTATAACCCTAGATACACTGCATCCAGACAGTGCTGTTTGCACAACCCTACCAGCTCCGTGGCGGCAGCGGTACGGAAAAAAATGTAACCCCAACCTATTGTCGGTTGTATAACACTAGATAGCCTGCAAAAAGGGGTAAACCCAACCTGTTGTCGGTTGTATAACCCTACACGACCGGTTTGAACCGGTTCTGACGCACAACACGTGCACAGTGCTCCGTGGCGGCGGCGGTAGGGAAAAAGGTGTAACCCCAACCTGTTGTCGGTTGTATAACCCCAACCTGTTGTAGGCTGTATAACCCTAGGTGTAACCCCAACCTGTTATCGGTTGTATAACCCTAGATAGCCTGCATCGAGACAGTGCTGTTTGCCAACCCTATCATCTCATAGTTGTTGGCTCGTAGATAGCCTGCATTGAAACTTTGTGTATGACAATGTCTTGTTTTCTTCAAGTTGTGTGTGACAATGTCTTGTTTTCTTCAAGTTGTGTGTGACAGTGTCTTGTTTTCTTCAAGTTGCGTATGACAGTGTCTTGTTTTCTTCAAGTTGTGTTCAATGTCTCCACGAATATCACACAGTGGTAAATGTCTCCACACGTATCACATGGTGGTGAATGTCTCCATGCATGTCACATGGCAGTCGATGTCTCCATGCATGTCACTTGGCGGTCAATGTCTCCATGCATACCATATGGCGGTCAATGTCTGCATACATATCACACAGTGGTAAATGTCTCCATGCATGTCACATGACGGTCAATGTATCCACGCATATCACATGATGTCAAATGTCTCCATACATATCACACAGGCGTAAATGTCTCCACACATATCACATGATTGTGAATGTCTGCATACATGTCACACAGCGGTAAATGTATCCATGCATGTCACATGGCGGTCAATTTCTCTATACATGTCACATGGTGGTCAATGTCTCCATGCATGTCACATGTTAGTCAATGTCTCCATGCATATCAAATGGTTTCAAATGTCTCCATGCATATCATATGGTGGTCAATTTCACCATGCATGTCACATGGCGGTCAATGTCTCCATGCATATCACATGGTGTAAAATGTCTCCATACATATCATACAGTGGTAAATTTCTCCATGCATGTCACATGGTGGTAAACGTCTCCATACATACCACATAGTGGTAAATGTCTACATACACGTCACATAGCAGTCAATGTCTCCATGCATGTCACATTGTGGTCAATGTCTCCACGCATATCACACATTGGTAAATGTCTCCATGCATGTCACATGGTGTCAAATGTCTCCATACATATCACACAGTGGTAAATGTCCCTATGCATGTCATATGGAAGTCAATGTCTCCATGCATGTCACATAACGGTCAATGTCTCCATGCACGTCACATGGTAGTCAATGTCTCCACGCATGTCATATGACAGTCAATGTCTCCATGCATTCCACATGGTGTCAAATGTCTCCATACATGTCACATGGCGGTCAATGTCTCTATATCACACAGTGGTAAATATCTCCATGCATACCACATGGTGGTCAATATCTCCATGCATATCACACAGCGGTCAATGTATCCATGCATGTCACATGGTGGTCAATGTCTCCATGCATGTCACATGGTGGTCAATGTCTCCACGCATATCACATGGTGTCAAATGTCTCCATACATATCATACAGTGGTAAATGTCTCCATGCATGTCAAATGACGGTCAATGTCTACACGCATATCACATGGTGTCAAATGTCTCCATACATATCACATAGGGGTAAATGTCTCGGCACATATTACATGGTGATGAACGTCTCCATACATATCACACAGCGGTAAATGTATCCATACATATCACATAGCAGTCAATGTCTTCATGCATGTCACGTTGTGGTCAATGTCTCCACGCATATCACTCAGTTGTAAATGTCTCCATGCATGTCACATGGTGTCAATTGTCTCCATACATATCACACAGTGGTAAATGTCTCCATGCATATCACATGACGGTCAATGTCTCCATGCATGTCACTTGACAGTCAATGTCTTCATGCATACCACATGGTGTCAAATGTCTCCATACATATCACACAGGGGTAAATGTCTCCACACATATCACATGGTGGTGAACGTCTCCATACATATCACACAGCGATAAATGTATCCATACATGTCACATAGCAGTCAATGTCTTCATGTATGTCACATTGTGGTCAATGTCTCCACGCATATCACACAGTGGTAAATGTCTGCCGCGTGGGAACGGGAACGCACAAGTCAGTCGCCACTGCTGACGGTGCACTTGTTTCCTGGGTTTTTCCCGGTTTGAACCGGTTTGAACCAGTTTGAACCGGTTTGAACCGGTTTGAACCGGTTCTGACGCACAGCACGCGCATAGCACAAAGTCCACCAACAGCGACTGACCAGTGTGAAAAGAGACAAGACGAGTGGGAGCGCACAAGTCAAAGTCCACCAACAGCGCCTGACCAATGTCAAAAACGACAAGACGAGTGGAAGCGCACAAGCCTTCCTACAGTTTACCCGTACCTCCTACAGTTTACCCATAACTCCTACAGTTTACCCATAATTCCTACAGGTTACCCATAACTCCTACAGTTTACCCATAATTCCTACAGGTTACCCATAACTCCTACAGTTTACCCATAATTCCTACAGGTTACCCATAACTCCTACAGTTTACCCATAATTCCTACAATTTACCCATACCTCCTACAGTTTACCCTGAAAGTTTGCTGACGATGCACTTTTTCTGGGTTTTTCCCGTGTTTTTCCCGCTGAACTTTCGTCCGCTAGGTTTCAGTCTGCTAGCAGGGTGAAAAGGCGTGACTTCGTTCGAACGTTCCAGAAAGCGACGGTGTTTGTTTTGTTGACCTTGACCTTGACCTTTTGACCTCGCGGTGTTCTTGCAGACTCGTGGTGAAATAGGCGGTATGTAGATGTCGACGCGAAGCGAAATACGTCGAAAGGTATAATGCAACGATGCGATATGCGTAGCATAGCTTACATGCACGGCTACGTTTTTCCCGCTGCATGCACGAACTTTCGTCCGCTAGGTTTCAATCTGCTAGCAGGGTGAAAATGCGGGATGGTGTTTCTTTTCGTGAGCATGGACAATTCCATGACGTCGTTCGAACGTTCCAGAAAAGAAGAAAAACACTACATGAAACCGGTTCAAACCGGTTCGGTACCCAGACACGTCTCGAAAAGCGCGTCATAATTGTCAGTATTAAAATGAAGACGACAGAATTAGGGTTACTAACCCTAACCCTAACTGGCAATTGAATAAATACAAAAGGTCGGTGATCTTTGACCTTTGACCTTTCATTAGGGTTACTAACCCTATAGGGTTCATATTAGGGTTCACTACAGACGATAGAATTTGGGTTACTAACCCTAACCCTAACTGGCAATTGTATCAGTGCAAAAGGTCGGTGACCTTTGACCTTTCATTAGGGTTACTAACCCTACAGGGTCCGTATTAGGGTTCACTACAGACGACAGAATTAGGGTTACTAACCCTAACCCCAACTGACAATTGTATTCACACTTGTGACGGCTCTCGACAAATCAGAACCGTCGACACACTTGATCCGTAGCGCCCCCTGGCGACAACATTACAGCAAAACAGTGCCTCAAGGGCGATAATAGGGGATTACCTCGTGGCGCCCCTGGCGGCGGTTTCACTACAAAACGGTGTAATTTATGCAAATTTATGTAAATTTATGCAAATGAGCTGTGACGTCATATGTCACGTGACGGCTCTCGACCAATCAGAACAGTCGAAACAATGTCACAAACCGTCGATACAATTGACCGGTAGCGCCCCCTGGTGACGGTTTCACCACAAAAGGCTCTCGACCAATCAGAACAGTCGAAACTAGGTCACAAACCGTCGACACACTTGACCCGTAGCGCCTCCTGGTGACAGTTTCACCAGAAAAGGGTGCAATATATGCTAATTTATGCAAATATAGGCGTCATAGGTCATGTGACGGCTCTCGACCAATCAGAATGAGTCCCTGTGTTGCCCCTGGTGACAGTATGACCGCAAAGGAGTGCGATTTTTGGTAATTTATGCTAATTTATGCAAATAGCTGTGACGTCATATGTCACGTGACTGCTCTCGACCAATCAGAATGAACCCCTTGTGGCGCCCCTAGTGGTGAAACTGCTCTCGACCAATCAGAAAGTGCCCCAAAATCTGCCCTTGAGCGATAATACGGGATTATACGGTGGCGCCCCTAGCGGCAATAAGCGCACGACCAATCAGAACGCTCCATTTCAAATTTCAACCAATCAGAATGAGTCCTAAAATCTGCCCATTTTTAAGCCTTCATATGCCCCCATATACTACTCACGCACCCACGCACGCACACTAAAGATGTGAACATCAACGAGCCTTATTCAATGAATTGAGGCGTTGGAAGTATCAAACGTGTTCCCTTTGTCCACGCACGCCTTCTTTCGGCTGTTTTCTCTAAGTAAAGCGTTAGAACATATTATTATTTGTTCTTCTTCTGCGTTAAACTAATATAGATGTACCGTTAGTAAAATATGCATAGATGCTTTAGTGTAAAACCATATTAATTAATCAAAGTGTTTGATATTTTGCAGTTGCTCAATCTGATTTTTTCTTATTTTGGCAATTGCAATGACTTCGCTCTAAAAGTTGGATGAACGAAGCATTTATCAGTACCGTAGAATTCAATTACAAAAAGAAACATAAAGACAAGAGTGTTTCACACAATGTTAACGCTTTAATTTCAATGAGGTACTGCGCGGAATAACTTTAGGAGAGACCGGGGCTAGTTGTATATAAGGGCAGGTTGTTATAGAGTCGTTTTACGAAAATGTAGCACACATATGGAATCACAATCGACAGTCATTGGTTGAAAGTCCACCAGCGGACACACTGTCGACAGTAGTTGGTTGAAAGTCCACCAGCGGAGACACTGTCGACAGTAGTTGGTTGAAAGTCCACCAGCGGAGACACTGTCGACAGTAGTTGGTTGAAAGTCCACCAGTGGACACACTGTCGACAGTCGTTGGTTGAAAGTCCACCAGCGGAGACACTGTCGACTGTAGTTGGTTGGAAGTCCACCAGCGGAGACACTGTCGACAGTAGTTAGTTGGAAGTCCACCAGCGGACACACTGTCCAAAAATCGGGAGTTATGAAGACGAAATTACCGAGGTGTGGACAAAAATGACTTTTCAACACATAAAACTTTTCTTGCTATACGCAGCCACTTGTTATGCTTCGTGACTGAAATTTGAAACATATATACTATATAGCATAAGTTATGCCAAGTAGAAGTTAAACTGAATTTCAGGATTTGTTATCGTCCACGTGCGTTTAAAAAATGTATCTGGGGCAAGTTGTTACAATTGTATTGGGGCAAGTTGTTACAATTGTATAGGGGATGTTACAATTGTAACAACGCTCGGGCCGCTAACACCAATGGCTCAGCCAGCGAGTTGTGGGCCGACAATGAAAAAAGTAAACATTTAATGACGCCGTGTGAACGCATTGTTTCACGTGTGAAGCCTGGCGTACTGGTTTATAAACCAGTACTGTAAATATAAGCCTACCGTACTGGTTTATAAACCAGTACTGTAAATATAAGCCTACCGTACTGGTTTATAAACCAGTACTGTAAATATAAGTAGCGTGAATATGTTTTAAAACAAAATTGACAAATATCTCAAAAGGACGGTTCACACATCAACGAAAAATGGTTGATAAGTGAATGGCTTCCTTGACCTCTTGCCATCTAGGTGTCTTGTGTTTGTGATTGACTTCCTTGACCTCTTGCCATCTAGGTGTCTTGTGTTTGTGATTGGCTTCCTTGACCTCTTGCCATCTAGGTGTCTTGTGTTTGTGATTGGCTTCCTTGACCTCTTGCCATCTAGGTGTCTTATGTTTGTGATTGGCTTCCTTGACCTCTTGCCATCTAGGTGTCTTGTGTTTGTGATTGGCTTCCTTGACCTCTTGCCATCTAGGTGTCTTGTGTTTGTGATTGGCTTCCTTGACCTGTTGCCATCTAGGTGTCTTGTGTTTGTGATTGGCTTCCTTGACCTCTTGCCACTTTGACTTGTGCGCTCCCACTCGTTTTGTCTTTTTGACATTGGTCAGGTACTGTTGGTGGACTTTAGCTTGTGCGCTCCCACTTGTCTTGTCTTTTTGACATGGTATGCATGGAGACATTTGACACCATGTGACATGCATGGATACATTGACCGCTGTGTGATATGTATGGAGACATTGACCACCATGTGGTATGCATGGAGATATTTACCACTGTGTGATGTGGAGACATTGACCGCCATGTGACATGTATGGAGACATTTGACACCATGTGGAATGCATGGAGACATTGACTGCCATATGACATGCGTGGAGACATTGACTGCCATGTGACGTGCATGGAGACATTGACCGTCATGTGACGTGCATGGAGACATTGACCGCCATGTGACATGCATAGGGACATTTACCACTGTGTGATATGTATGGAGACATTTACCAATGTGTGATATGCGTGGAGACATTGACCACAATTTGACATGCATGGAGACATTGACTGCTATGTGACGTGTATGTAGACATTTACCACTATGTGGTATGTATGGAGACGTTTACCACCATGTGATATGTGTGGAGACATTTACCACTGTGTGATATGTATGGAGACATTTTACACCATGTGATATGCATGGAGACATTGACCGCCATGTGACATGCATGGTGACATTGACCACCATATGATATGCATGGAGACTTTTAATACCATTTGATATGCATGGAGACATTGACTACCATGTGACATGTATAGAGAAATTGACCGCCATGTGACATGCATGGATACATTTACCGCTGTGTGATATGTATGGAGACATTTGACACCATGTGATATGGGTGTAGACATTGACCGTCATTTGACATGCATGGAGACATTTACCACTGTGTGATATGTATGGAGACATTTGACACCATGTGATATGCGTGGAGACATTGACCACCATGTGACATGCATGGAGACATTGACCACCATGTGATATGCATGGAGACATTTGACACCATGTGATATGCATGGAGACATTGACTACCATGTGACATGCATGGATACATTGACAACCATGTGACATGCATGGAGAAATTGACCGCCATTTTTGAAAGTTTATGTTATGAAAGTTTGTAAGTTGGAAGTTTTGGAAGTTTGCTTCACCGCACACACATGTTTTGAAAGTTTGTGTTGTGAAAAATGTGTAAGTTGGAAGTTTGCTTCACGTCACACACACACACGTTTTGAAAGTTTATGTTATGAAAGTTTGTAAGTTGGAAGTTTGCTTCACCGCACACACATTTTGTGTGAAGTTTGCGAGTTGGAAGTCTGCAAGTTGGAAGTTTTAGCTTTGGAAGTTTGCATATTGGAAGTTCTCCACTCCACTCCACGCCTGTGAAGTTGTGTAAAGTTGTGTGAAGTTGTGCAAAGTTGTACGAAGTTGTGTGAAGTTTGCGAGTTGGAAGTCTGCCAGTTGGAAGTTTGTGCTTTGGAAGTTTGCAAATTGGAAGTTTGCTTCACCGCGCACACATGTTTTGAAAGTTTATGTTATGAAAGTTTGTAAGTTGGAAGTTTGCTTCACCGCACACACATGTTTTGAAAGTTTATGTTATGAAAGTTTATGTTATGAAAGTTTATGTTATGAAAGTTTGTAAGTTGGAAGTTTGCTTCACCGCACACCCATGTTTTGAAAGTTTATGTTATGAAAGTTTGCAAATTGGAAGTTTGCTTCACCGCGCACACATGTTTTGAAAGTTTATGTTATGAAAGTTTGTAAGTTGGAAGTTTGCTTCACCGCACACACATGTTTTGAAAGTTTGTGTCATTAAAATTTGTAAGTTGGAAGTTTGTGATGTGAAAAGTTCACGTTTTGAAAGTTTATGTTATGAAAGTTTGTAAGTTGGAAGCTTGCTTCACCGCACACACATGTTTTGAAAGTTTGTGTTATGAACATTTTTAAGTTGGAAGTTTGTGATGTGACAAGTTTATGTTATGAAAGTTTGCAAGTTGGAAGTTTGCTTCACCGCACACACACATATGTTTTGAAAGTTTGTGTTGTGAAAAAAGTGTAAGTTGTAAGATTGGTCTATTTGACATTGGTCAGCCACTGTTGACATACTTTAACTTGTACGCTCCCACTCGTCTTGTCTTTTTAATATTGGTCAGTCACTGTTGGCAGACTTTAACTTGTGCGCTCCCACTCGTCTTGTCTTTTTGACATTGGTCAGTCACTGTTGGTAGACTTTGACTTGTGCGCTCCCACTCGTTTTGTCTTTTTGACATTGGTCAGGTACTGTTGGTGGACTTTAGCTTGTGCGCTCCCACTTGTCTTGTCTTTTTGACATGGTATGCATGGAGACATTTGACACCATGTGACATGCATGGATACATTGACCGCTGTGTGATATGTATGGAGACATTGACCACCATGTGGTATGCATGGAGATATTTACCACTGTGTGATGTGGAGACATTGACCGCCATGTGACATGTATGGAGACATTTGACACCATGTGGAATGCATGGAGACATTGACTGCCATATGACATGCGTGGAGACATTGACTGCCATGTGACGTGCATGGAGACATTGACCGTCATGTGACGTGCATGGAGACATTGACCGCCATGTGACATGCATAGGGTCATTTACCACTGTGTGATATGTATGGAGACATTTACCAAATGTGTGATATGCGTGGAGACATTGACCACAATTTGACATGCATGGAGACATTGACTGCTATGTGACGTGTATGTAGACATTTACCACTATGTGGTATGTATGGAGACGTTTACCACCATGTGATATGTGTGGAGACATTTACCACTGTGTGATATGTATGGAGACATTTTACACCATGTGATATGCATGGAGACATTGACCGCCATGTGACATGCATGGTGACATTGACCACCATATGATATGCATGGAGACTTTTAATACCATTTGATATGCATGGAGACATTGACTACCATGTGACATGTATAGAGAAATTGACCGCCATGTGACATGCATGGATACATTTACCGCTGTGTGATATGTATGGAGACATTTGACACCATGTGATATGGGTGTAGACATTGACCGTCATTTGACATGCATGGAGACATTTACCACTGTGTGATATGTATGGAGACATTTGACACCATGTGATATGCGTGGAGACATTGACCACCATGTGACATGCATGGAGACATTGACCACCATGTGATATGCATGGAGACATTTGACACCATGTGATATGCATGGAGACATTGACTACCATGTGACATGCATGGATACATTGACAACCATGTGACATGCATGGAGAAATTGACCGCCATTTTTGAAAGTTTATGTTATGAAAGTTTGTAAGTTGGAAGTTTTGGAAGTTTGCTTCACCGCACACACATGTTTTGAAAGTTTGTGTTGTGAGAAATGTGTAAGTTGGAAGTTTGCTTCACGTCACACACACACACGTTTTGAAAGTTTATGTTATGAAAGTTTGTAAGTTGGAAGTTTGCTTCACCGCACACACATTTTGTGTGAAGTTTGCGAGTTGGAAGTCTGCAAGTTGGAAGTTTTAGCTTTGGAAGTTTGCATATTGGAAGTTCTCCACTCCACTCCACGCCTGTGAAGTTGTGTAAAGTTGTGTGAAGTTGTGCAAAGTTGTACGAAGTTGTGTGAAGTTTGCGAGTTGGAAGTCTGCCAGTTGGAAGTTTGTGCTTTGGAAGTTTACAAATTGGAAGTTTGCTTCACCGCGCACACATGTTTTGAAAGTTTATGTTATGAAAGTTTGTAAGTTGGAAGTTTGCTTCACCGCACACACATGTTTTGAAAGTTTGTGTCATGAAAATTTGTAAGTTGGAAGTTTGTGATGTGAAAAGTTCACGTTTTGAAAGTTTATGTTATGAAAGTTTGTAAGTTGGAAGCTTGCTTCACCGCACACACATGTTTTGAAAGTTTGTGTTATGAACATTTTTAAGTTGGAAGTTTGTGATGTGACAAGTTTATGTTATGAAAGTTTGCAAGTTGGAAGTTTGCTTCACCGCACACACACACATGTTTTGAAAGTTTGTGTTGTGAAAAAAGTGTAAGTTGTAAGATTGGTCTATTTGACATTGGTCAGCCACTGTTGACATACTTTAACTTGTACGCTCCCACTCGTCAACCTTTTGTCGGTTGTATAACCCTAGATACACTGCATCCAGACAGTGCTGTTTGCACAACCCTACCAGCTCCGTGGCGGCAGCGGTACGGAAAAAAATGTAACCCCAACCTATTGTCGGTTGTATAACACTAGATAGCCTGCAAAAAGGGGTAAACCCAACCTGTTGTCGGTTGTATAACCCTACACGACCGGTTTGAACCGGTTCTGACGCACAACACGTGCACAGTGCTCCGTGGCGGCGGCGGTAGGGAAAAAGGTGTAACCCCAACCTGTTGTCGGTTGTATAACCCCAACCTGTTGTAGGCTGTATAACCCTAGGTGTAACCCCAACCTGTTATCGGTTGTATAACCCTAGATAGCCTGCATCGAGACAGTGCTGTTTGCCAACCCTATCATCTCATAGTTGTTGGCTCGTAGATAGCCTGCATTGAAACTTTGTGTATGACAATGTCTTGTTTTCTTCAAGTTGTGTGTGACAATGTCTTGTTTTCTTCAAGTTGTGTGTGACAGTGTCTTGTTTTCTTCAAGTTGCGTATGACAGTGTCTTGTTTTCTTCAAGTTGTGTTCAATGTCTCCACGAATATCACACAGTGGTAAATGTCTCCACACGTATCACATGGTGGTGAATGTCTCCATGCATGTCACATGGCAGTCGATGTCTCCATGCATGTCACTTGGCGGTCAATGTCTCCATGCATACCATATGGCGGTCAATGTCTGCATACATATCACACAGTGGTAAATGTCTCCATGCATGTCACATGACGGTCAATGTATCCACGCATATCACATGATGTCAAATGTCTCCATACATATCACACAGGCGTAAATGTCTCCACACATATCACATGATTGTGAATGTCTGCATACATGTCACACAGCGGTAAATGTATCCATGCATGTCACATGGCGGTCAATTTCTCTATACATGTCACATGGTGGTCAATGTCTCCATGCATGTCACATGTTAGTCAATGTCTCCATGCATATCAAATGGTTTCAAATGTCTCCATGCATATCATATGGTGGTCAATTTCACCATGCATGTCACATGGCGGTCAATGTCTCCATGCATATCACATGGTGTAAAATGTCTCCATACATATCATACAGTGGTAAATTTCTCCATGCATGTCACATGGTGGTAAACGTCTCCATACATACCACATAGTGGTAAATGTCTACATACACGTCACATAGCAGTCAATGTCTCCATGCATGTCACATTGTGGTCAATGTCTCCACGCATATCACACATTGGTAAATGTCTCCATGCATGTCACATGGTGTCAAATGTCTCCATACATATCACACAGTGGTAAATGTCCCTATGCATGTCATATGGAAGTCAATGTCTCCATGCATGTCACATAACGGTCAATGTCTCCATGCACGTCACATGGTAGTCAATGTCTCCACGCATGTCATATGACAGTCAATGTCTCCATGCATTCCACATGGTGTCAAATGTCTCCATACATGTCACATGGCGGTCAATGTCTCTATATCACACAGTGGTAAATATCTCCATGCATACCACATGGTGGTCAATATCTCCATGCATATCACACAGCGGTCAATGTATCCATGCATGTCACATGGTGGTCAATGTCTCCATGCATGTCACATGGTGGTCAATGTCTCCACGCATATCACATGGTGTCAAATGTCTCCATACATATCATACAGTGGTAAATGTCTCCATGCATGTCAAATGACGGTCAATGTCTACACGCATATCACATGGTGTCAAATGTCTCCATACATATCACATAGGGGTAAATGTCTCGGCACATATTACATGGTGATGAACGTCTCCATACATATCACACAGCGGTAAATGTATCCATACATATCACATAGCAGTCAATGTCTTCATGCATGTCACGTTGTGGTCAATGTCTCCACGCATATCACTCAGTTGTAAATGTCTCCATGCATGTCACATGGTGTCAATTGTCTCCATACATATCACACAGTGGTAAATGTCTCCATGCATATCACATGACGGTCAATGTCTCCATGCATGTCACTTGACAGTCAATGTCTTCATGCATACCACATGGTGTCAAATGTCTCCATACATATCACACAGGGGTAAATGTCTCCACACATATCACATGGTGGTGAACGTCTCCATACATATCACACAGCGATAAATGTATCCATACATGTCACATAGCAGTCAATGTCTTCATGTATGTCACATTGTGGTCAATGTCTCCACGCATATCACACAGTGGTAAATGTCTGCCGCGTGGGAACGGGAACGCACAAGTCAGTCGCCACTGCTGACGGTGCACTTGTTTCCTGGGTTTTTCCCGGTTTGAACCGGTTTGAACCAGTTTGAACCGGTTTGAACCGGTTTGAACCGGTTCTGACGCACAGCACGCGCATAGCACAAAGTCCACCAACAGCGACTGACCAGTGTGAAAAGAGACAAGACGAGTGGGAGCGCACAAGTCAAAGTCCACCAACAGCGCCTGACCAATGTCAAAAACGACAAGACGAGTGGAAGCGCACAAGCCTTCCTACAGTTTACCCGTACCTCCTACAGTTTACCCATAACTCCTACAGTTTACCCATAATTCCTACAGGTTACCCATAACTCCTACAGTTTACCCATAATTCCTACAGGTTACCCATAACTCCTACAGTTTACCCATAATTCCTACAGGTTACCCATAACTCCTACAGTTTACCCATAATTCCTACAATTTACCCATACCTCCTACAGTTTACCCTGAAAGTTTGCTGACGATGCACTTTTTCTGGGTTTTTCCCGTGTTTTTCCCGCTGAACTTTCGTCCGCTAGGTTTCAGTCTGCTAGCAGGGTGAAAAGGCGTGACTTCGTTCGAACGTTCCAGAAAGCGACGGTGTTTGTTTTGTTGACCTTGACCTTGACCTTTTGACCTCGCGGTGTTCTTGCAGACTCGTGGTGAAATAGGCGGTATGTAGATGTCGACGCGAAGCGAAATACGTCGAAAGGTATAATGCAACGATGCGATATGCGTAGCATAGCTTACATGCACGGCTACGTTTTTCCCGCTGCATGCACGAACTTTCGTCCGCTAGGTTTCAATCTGCTAGCAGGGTGAAAATGCGGGATGGTGTTTCTTTTCGTGAGCATGGACAATTCCATGACGTCGTTCGAACGTTCCAGAAAAGAAGAAAAACACTACATGAAACCGGTTCAAACCGGTTCGGTACCCAGACACGTCTCGAAAAGCGCGTCATAATTGTCAGTATTAAAATGAAGACGACAGAATTAGGGTTACTAACCCTAACCCTAACTGGCAATTGAATAAATACAAAAGGTCGGTGATCTTTGACCTTTGACCTTTCATTAGGGTTACTAACCCTATAGGGTTCATATTAGGGTTCACTACAGACGATAGAATTTGGGTTACTAACCCTAACCCTAACTGGCAATTGTATCAGTGCAAAAGGTCGGTGACCTTTGACCTTTCATTAGGGTTACTAACCCTACAGGGTCCGTATTAGGGTTCACTACAGACGACAGAATTAGGGTTACTAACCCTAACCCCAACTGACAATTGTATTCACACTTGTGACGGCTCTCGACAAATCAGAACCGTCGACACACTTGATCCGTAGCGCCCCCTGGCGACAACATTACAGCAAAACAGTGCCTCAAGGGCGATAATAGGGGATTACCTCGTGGCGCCCCTGGCGGCGGTTTCACTACAAAACGGTGTAATTTATGCAAATTTATGTAAATTTATGCAAATGAGCTGTGACGTCATATGTCACGTGACGGCTCTCGACCAATCAGAACAGTCGAAACAATGTCACAAACCGTCGATACAATTGACCGGTAGCGCCCCCTGGTGACGGTTTCACCACAAAAGGCTCTCGACCAATCAGAACAGTCGAAACTAGGTCACAAACCGTCGACACACTTGACCCGTAGCGCCTCCTGGTGACAGTTTCACCAGAAAAGGGTGCAATATATGCTAATTTATGCAAATATAGGCGTCATAGGTCATGTGACGGCTCTCGACCAATCAGAATGAGTCCCTGTGTTGCCCCTGGTGACAGTATGACCGCAAAGGAGTGCGATTTTTGGTAATTTATGCTAATTTATGCAAATAGCTGTGACGTCATATGTCACGTGACTGCTCTCGACCAATCAGAATGAACCCCTTGTGGCGCCCCTAGTGGTGAAACTGCTCTCGACCAATCAGAAAGTGCCCCAAAATCTGCCCTTGAGCGATAATACGGGATTATACGGTGGCGCCCCTAGCGGCAATAAGCGCACGACCAATCAGAACGCTCCATTTCAAATTTCAACCAATCAGAATGAGTCCTAAAATCTGCCCATTTTTAAGCCTTCATATGCCCCCATATACTACTCACGCACCCACGCACGCACACTAAAGATGTGAACATCAACGAGCCTTATTCAATGAATTGAGGCGTTGGAAGTATCAAACGTGTTCCCTTTGTCCACGCACGCCTTCTTTCGGCTGTTTTCTCTAAGTAAAGCGTTAGAACATATTATTATTTGTTCTTCTTCTGCGTTAAACTAATATAGATGTACCGTTAGTAAAATATGCATAGATGCTTTAGTGTAAAACCATATTAATTAATCAAAGTGTTTGATATTTTGCAGTTGCTCAATCTGATTTTTTCTTATTTTGGCAATTGCAATGACTTCGCTCTAAAAGTTGGATGAACGAAGCATTTATCAGTACCGTAGAATTCAATTACAAAAAGAAACATAAAGACAAGAGTGTTTCACACAATGTTAACGCTTTAATTTCAATGAGGTACTGCGCGGAATAACTTTAGGAGAGACCGGGGCTAGTTGTATATAAGGGCAGGTTGTTATAGAGTCGTTTTACGAAAATGTAGCACACATATGGAATCACAATCGACAGTCATTGGTTGAAAGTCCACCAGCGGACACACTGTCGACAGTAGTTGGTTGAAAGTCCACCAGCGGAGACACTGTCGACAGTAGTTGGTTGAAAGTCCACCAGCGGAGACACTGTCGACAGTAGTTGGTTGAAAGTCCACCAGTGGACACACTGTCGACAGTCGTTGGTTGAAAGTCCACCAGCGGAGACACTGTCGACTGTAGTTGGTTGGAAGTCCACCAGCGGAGACACTGTCGACAGTAGTTAGTTGGAAGTCCACCAGCGGACACACTGTCCAAAAATCGGGAGTTATGAAGACGAAATTACCGAGGTGTGGACAAAAATGACTTTTCAACACATAAAACTTTTCTTGCTATACGCAGCCACTTGTTATGCTTCGTGACTGAAATTTGAAACATATATACTATATAGCATAAGTTATGCCAAGTAGAAGTTAAACTGAATTTCAGGATTTGTTATCGTCCACGTGCGTTTAAAAAATGTATCTGGGGCAAGTTGTTACAATTGTATTGGGGCAAGTTGTTACAATTGTATAGGGGATGTTACAATTGTAACAACGCTCGGGCCGCTAACACCAATGGCTCAGCCAGCGAGTTGTGGGCCGACAATGAAAAAAGTAAACATTTAATGACGCCGTGTGAACGCATTGTTTCACGTGTGAAGCCTGGCGTACTGGTTTATAAACCAGTACTGTAAATATAAGCCTACCGTACTGGTTTATAAACCAGTACTGTAAATATAAGCCTACCGTACTGGTTTATAAACCAGTACTGTAAATATAAGTAGCGTGAATATGTTTTAAAACAAAATTGACAAATATCTCAAAAGGACGGTTCACACATCAACGAAAAATGGTTGATAAGTGAATGGCTTCCTTGACCTCTTGCCATCTAGGTGTCTTGTGTTTGTGATTGACTTCCTTGACCTCTTGCCATCTAGGTGTCTTGTGTTTGTGATTGGCTTCCTTGACCTCTTGCCATCTAGGTGTCTTGTGTTTGTGATTGGCTTCCTTGACCTCTTGCCATCTAGGTGTCTTATGTTTGTGATTGGCTTCCTTGACCTCTTGCCATCTAGGTGTCTTGTGTTTGTGATTGGCTTCCTTGACCTCTTGCCATCTAGGTGTCTTGTGTTTGTGATTGGCTTCCTTGACCTGTTGCCATCTAGGTGTCTTGTGTTTGTGATTGGCTTCCTTGACCTCTTGCCATCCAGGTGTCTTGTCTTTGTGATTGGCTTCCTTGACCTGTTGCCATCCAGGTGTCTTGTGTTTGTGATTGGGGCCAGCGCTAGAAAGTCTGGACGCCGTCAAAACAGTAATCCCGTCGTTATCGCATGCGCCATTTTGTACGTAACGGCTCGTCATAGCGTTAACAAATAGTTCCGTCATAATCACACGCGTGGACGATTATGACATCATGACTGCATTTGTTTACCTGCATCGGAGTAGAGTATATTGTCTGCTTGTGCAATAAATCCCAAAATTGGATAAGTATTATGCTAAATGTCACTTTTGCGATGTGAATCACCTTTGAATTGTACGAGTAATCGGACAAGACCTTTGGCCGCGTCCGATTATTTGTGTTACTCTGCCAGCCAACGAGTACGATTATTTGTGTTACTCCGCCAGCCAACGAGTACGATTCGCTGGGCGATTCAATCAGCAAAGGTGCCATTTAAAATTTATTTCAAACGCCTTAAATTGGATTAAAAGTTGGGGACTGTGGTCTGTCGTTGCAGTCAGTTGTCATTCGGTTTTAAGCAATTACATTTCAGTTGTTGTTTTATGCGCCATGGCGTAAGCAAAACTTGATGTAACGCACCTGACTTAACGTGCACTGCGGATAATGGCAATGGAGAACCGTGAAGTTAGGTTGAGGATCACTAAGATAATGGCAACGGAGAACCGTGAGGTTAGGTTGAGGATCACTAAGATAATGGCAATGGAGAACCGTGAAGTTAGGTTGAGGATCACTAAGATAATGGCAACGGAGAACCGTGAGGTTAGGTTGAGGATCACTAAGATAATGGCAACGGAGAACCGTGAGGTTAGGTTGAGGATCACTAAGATAATGGCAATGGAGAACCGTGAGGTTAGGTTGAGGATCACTAAGATAATGGCAATGGAGAACCGTGAAGTTAGGTTGAGGATCACTAAGATAATGGCAACGGAGAACCGTGAGGTTAGGTTGAGGATCACTAAGATAATGGCAACGGAGAACCGTGAGGTTAGGTTGAGGATCACTAAGATAATGGCAATGGAGAACCGTGAGGTTAGGTTGAGGATCACTAAGATAATGGCAATGGAGAACCGTGAAGTTAGGTTGAGGGTCACTAAGATAATGGCAACGGAGAACCGTGAGGTTAGGTTGAGGATCACTAAGATAATGGCAACGGAGAACCGTGAGGTTAGGCTGAGGATCACTAAGATAATGGCAATGGAGAACCGTGAGGTTAGGTTGAGGATCACTAAGATAATGGCAATGGAGAACCGTGAGGTTAGGTTGAGGATCACTAAGATAATGGCAATGGAGAACCGTGAGGTTAGGTTGAGGATCACTAAGATAATGGCAATGGAGAACCGTGAGGTTAGGTTGAGGATCACTAAGATGGAGCGGAAGAAAGCGGGGAGTTGACCGACAACACGTTTCAAATATCTATTATTTATGTGTAAAGCATAGAAAGCATCGGTAGTTGAATCCAGTATATGGTGGCATTTGCTGGATACACATGTACCTAGGTATGTGCGTGTGTGTTTGTGTGTGTGTGTGTGTGTGTGTGTGCGTGCGTGCGTGCGTGCGTGCGTGCGTGCGTGCGTGCGTGCGTGCGTGCGTGCGTGTGTCACACAATGATCACACACACGGTGTCTTTATTTTTTAATATCTAATTTTATTAACTGAGCTGAGTTCGTCAACGTGTCCTATACGTGTTCACTTGTCATGTATGACGTCATCAGCCACGTGAGTAAGCGCACACTGAGGCGACGTTGAAGACGGTGAGGGGAGCACACGGTCTCACCCAGCGACGTTGAAGGCTGTGCCGGGAGCACACGGTCTCACCCGGCGACGTTGAAGGCGGTGCCGGGAGCACACGGGCTCACCCGGCGACGTTGAAGGCTGTGCCGGGAGCACACGGTCTCACCCGGCGACGTTGAAGGCGGTGCCGGGAGCACACGGTCTCACCCGGCGACGTTGAAGGCTGTGCCGGGAGCACACGGTCTCACCCGGCGACGTTGAAGGCTGTGCCGGGAGCACACGGTCTCACCCGGCGACGTTGAAGGCGGTGCCGGGAGCACACGGTCTCACCCGGCGACGTTGAAGGCTGTGCCGGGAGCACACGGTCTCACCCGGCGACGTTGAAGGCTGTGCCGGGAGCACACGGTCTCACCCGGCGACGTTGAAGGCTGTGCCGGGAGCACACGGTCTCACCCGGCGACGTTGAAGGCGGTGCCGGGAGCACACGGTCTCACCCGGCGACGTTGAAGGCGGTGCCGGGAGCACACGGTCTCACCCGGCGACGTTGAAGGCCGTGCCGAGAGCACACGGTCTCACCCAGCGACGTTGAAGACGGTACCGGGAGCACACGGTCTCACCCAACGACGTTGAAGACGGTGTCGGGAGCACACGGTCTCACCCAGCGACGTTGAAGACGGTGCCGGGAGCACACGGTCTCACCCAGCGACGTGAAGACGGTGCCGGGAGCACACGGTCTCACCCAGCGACGTTGAAGGCGGTGTCGGGACCACACGGTCTCACCCAGCGACGTTAAAGACGGTGCCGGGAGCACACGGTCTCACCCAGCGACGTTGAAGACGGTGCCGGGACCACACGGTCTCACCCAGCGACGTTGAAGACGGTGCCGGGACCACACGGTCTCACCCAGCGACGTTGAAGGCGGTGCCGGGAGCACACGGTCTCACCCAGCGACGTTGAAGACGGTGCCGGGAGCACACGGTCTCACCCAGCGACGTTGAAGACGGTGTCGGGACCACACGGTCTCACCCAGCGACGTTAAAGTCGGTGCCGGGAGCACACGGTCTCACCCAGCGACGTTAAAGGCGGTGCCGGGAGCACACGGTCTCACCCGGCGACGTTAAAGACAGTGTCTGGAACACACGGTCTCACCCAGCGACGTTGAAGACGGTTCCGAGAGCACACGGTCTCACCCAGCGACGTTGAAGACGGTGCCGGGAGCGCACGGTCTCACCCGGCGACGTTGAAGACGGTGCCGGGAGCACACGGTCTCACCCAGCGACGTTGAAGACGGTGCCGGGAGCACACGGTCTCACCCAGCGACGTTGAAGACGGTGCCGGGAGCACACGGTCTCACCCGGCGACGTTGAAGGCGGTGCCGGGAGCACACGGTCTCACCCGGCGACGTTGAAGGCGGTGCCGGGAGCACACTGTCTCACCCGGCGACGTTGAAGGCGGTGCCGGGAGCACACGGTCTCACCCGGCGACGTTGAAGGCGGTGCCGGGAGCACACGGTCTCACCCGGCGACGTTGAAGGCGGTGCCGGGAGCACACTGTCTCACCCGGCGACGTTGAAGGCGGTGCCGGGAGCACACGGTCTCACCCGGCGACGTTGAAGGCGGTGCCGGGAGCACACGGTCTCACCCGGCGACGTTGAAGGCGGTGCCGGGAGCACACGGTCTCACCCGGCGACGTTGAAGGCGGTGCCGGGACCACACGGTCTCACCCGGCGACGTTGAAGACGGTGTCGGGACCACACGGTCTCACCCGGCGACGTTGAAGACGGTGTCGGGACCACACGGTCTCACCCAGCGACGTTGAAGACGGTGCCGGGAGCACACGGTCTCACCCAGCGACGTTGAAGACGGTGCCGGGAGCACACGGTCTCACCCAGCGACGTTGAAGACGGTGCCGGGACCACACGGTCTCACCCAGCGACGTTGAAGGCGGTGCCGGGAGCACACGGTCTCACCCAGCGACGTTGAAGGCGGTGCCGGGAGCACACGGTCTCACCCAGCGACGTTGAAGGCGGTGCCGGGACCACACGGTCTCACCCAGCGACGTTGAAGACGGTGCCGGGAGCACACGGTCTCACCCAGCGACGTTGAAGACGGTGCCGGGAGCACACGGTCTCACCCAGCGACGTTGAAGACGGTGTCGGGAGCACACGGTCTCACCCAGCGACGCTGAAGGCGGTGACGGGAGCACACTGTCTCACCCGGCGACGTTGAAGGCGGTGCCGGGAGCACACGGTCTCACCCACACGGTCTCACCCAGCGACGTTGAAGGCGGTGCCGGGAGCACACGGTCTCACCCACACGGTCTCACCCAGCGACGTTAAAGACGGTGTCGGGAGCACACGGTCTCACCCAGCGACGTTGAAGACGTCGCTGTGAATGAAACTCTACTTTCCCAGAGCCCTGTCGACGGCTGGGCCGGGCGAGTGATCGTCGCTGTCGTAGCCTCCTGAAACATGTATTATTTAAATAATCATGTTTGTTGTAAACACGTGCCTTACGATATGTTCTCAAAAATCATATATAATAAAACGACATCAATAAATTGGTCAATACAAACTATAATTAATATGAACACATTAAAATGACCACCACTACTAATACCTTTATCATTACCACCACAAACACTAAATACTTTATTAGTATTAATATAATATTAATAATACAATAAAAACTTTTCAAAAAAACCTCATACCCTATATACGAAAGGTTCAAAGTTCATACTTGTGTCACAATTTTGACCCATGAAACCAGGAACACAGGAATCTAAACTGGTGCCACATCCGTGAAGACTGTCTCAAACAGTCCACCTGCTCGTGCAGGTGGATGCATTTTGTATATTAAGGCATCGAAAATAGTGCTATGATTGCAAAAAAAACTTTCATATATGCGTGCTACATGTGTAAACATTCACACATACGTGCTACATGTGTAAACATTCACACATACGTGCTACGTATGTAAACATTCACACATACGTGCTACATGTGTAAACATTCATGCATGCGTGCTACATGTCTAAACATTCATGCATGCGTGCTACATGTGTAGACATCATACATGCGTGCTACATGTGTAGACATCATACATGCGTGCTACATGTGTAGACATCATACATGCGTGCTCCATGTGTAGACATCATACATGCATGCTACATGTGTAGACATCATACATGCGTGCTACATGTGTTGACATCACACATGCGTGCTACATGTGTTGACATCACACATGCGTGCTACATGTGTTGGCATCATACATGCGTGCTACATGTGTAGACATCATACATGCGTGCTGCATGTGTAGACACCATGCTTACTATGGCAGAAATATGTGACTTGATGCCAACGGTCCAATTTATTTCGCCGTAATTAAAGATTACGTAAGATGTGTTGCCGTCTGATACCATCACTACTTGGAATGTGTTTCTATGTAATAAAAGAACACATCTGTATTAATTAAACAACAACCCAGTCTTACAGTTATTTTCTTTCGTTATCCACATTAACATGGTTTGGTCACGCAACAAAGTCACGCGTGTGGTTTCTTTTAATCGAACACTGATTAATGTCACAGCAACAAAATCAGTTCAACTTATTTTCTAACCTGTGATAATGCATAGGCACATTCTCCTCAAGTTATATGCAATTATTTCATCGATTTTATAAACTATTTTATCACTATTTTCTTATCCATATCCTACTGGTTTAGTAAATATGTCTTTGAAAATATAATTAGTCATATATAAACACGTGGAACAGCAAGCAACACAATTATTCAAGTAAACTCTTAAGTTTACAATACTTATGAATGCCATTCCTGAGAAAACTAATGATGAAACAAACAAACAAACCTTGTACCCGTCTCGCCGTTAACTCGGAAATGCCAGCGGCCCGTTGTTCCGTTGTTCGTCGAGTGTTGTAAATCTGGCCCTCCTAGAGCCAGACACGGAGATGTAATATGTTCCACCCAAAGCGTTAACCCCCGCCTTCAGTGATATTACTGTAGCTATTATGATGAGTAAGATAAAGTTGTGGAAGTAGAGAGCAATTGACATATTTTGCATTTCATATTAGCTCCTGCAAGTGCAAATATCGTGACCTGGACAGCTAATTATTATAAGCATCGACTAAAGCTAAACAACAAATGACAGTGAAAACTATAAACGAAATACTACATAATTTTAGGTAGAATAGTTGCAAAAAAATGTATGTTAACGTTTTGATTGGTTAAATATTGTACCACATGCAGACAGTCCAAACAATCACGTTATAAGTCATCACGTTTATATTATTTTAAAAGGATAAATAGGACAGGCATGGGGTAACGAACCGGACAGGCATGGGGTAACGAACCGGACAGGCATGGGGTAACGAACCGGACAGGCATGGGGTAATAGTAATAGTAGCTCAATGAAACAAATTAGGTAGGCAACAACTGTTATCTTAGAGCAGGAGCTGCAATCTGTATTGAATTCAAAGTAAGCATTGATTTGAGCCGAACTTCTGAGTTCTTTTTTCGAATTGCCAATTGCCACGTGGTAACATTGCCACACAAACCCTTTGTTCAAATTTGGGCAAATGTTCAAATCTTCAAGTGGTGTGCAAATGTATGTTTAGCTACTACTACAATTACATGGTTCGCAGACCCATCAAAATAGGTAATTGACATTCAGCGATAGTAATAACGACCCAGTAATAGTAACAGTAATATATATCCTGGTAATATTAATAGTAATTGATCAGAATTAATGTAACAGTAATAGTAATAGAAACAGTAAGAAGTAATAATAATAGTAATAGTAATAGAAACAGTAAGAAGTAATAATAATAGTAATAGTAATAGAAACAGTAAGAAGTAATAATAATAGTAATAGTAATACAAACAGTAAGAAGTAATAATAATAGTAATAGAAATAGAAGTAATAATAATGGTAATAGAAACAGTAAGAAGTAATAATAATAGTAATAGTAATAGAAACAGTTAGAAGTAATAATAATGGTAATAGTAATAAAAACAGTAAGAAGTAATAATAATGGTAATAGAAACAGTAAGAAGTAATAATAATAGTAATAGTAATAGAAACAGTAAGAAGTAATAATAATGGTAATAGTAATAGAAACAGTAAGAAGTAATAATAATGGTAATAGTAATAGAAACAGTAAGAAGTAATAATAATAGTAATAGTAATATAAACAGTAATAGAACCAATGCCTGAAACCGGATGTATGTGGAATAAAGTACTATAAAAGTGTCATAGGCTGCTAGACTACTACACAGGGAGCAATACTACACGGGGAGCAATACTACACGGGGAGCAATACTACACGGGGAGCAATACTACACGGGGAGCAATACTACACGGGGAGCAATACTACACGGGGAGCAATACTACACGGGGAGCAATACTACACAGGGAACAATACTACACAGGGAGCAATACTACACAGGGAGCAATACTACACAGGGAGCAATACTACACGGGGAGCAATACTACACAGGGAGCAATACTACACAGGGAGCAATACTACACAGGGAGCAATACTACACGGGGAGCAATACTACACAGGGAGCAATACTACACAGGGAGCAATACTACACAGGGAGCAATACTACACGGGGAGCAATACTACTAGTGTCAGTCTTCTGAGTGATATACCTGAAGTATTTTATGAATTCGTGGAAGTATAACACAATTGAGTATATACTATGTTTTCTCAAGAAGGTTTACTTCAAGGGATTGCTAAATATAGTATAAAACACTTTGTTTTATGATGGCATCAAATAGAAAAATGCTACGATTTCAAATCACGTACTTGCATGCGTGCGTTATGATAACACACAATGCTTACCAGTACAAAGTGGGCGCGAAGGTACGGTGCTAGTGAGTGAGAACATATTTCTATCAATACTTTCATACCCATTCAATATCTCAAAAACTTCAATCTGATCTCCTCTTAACCTCCTTGTCTCTAGAGTTGTTAAACCACTTTCACTCAGGCGTTCGTCATAACTAAGGTCTCTCAGTTCTGGAATAATTTAGTTGCTCTCCTCTGTATACGTTCAAGCGTATATATATATCCTTCTTACGATATTATGGTCTCCATGCTTGTATACAATATTCTAAATTAAGTCTAACTATTACTTTATACAAAGGTATAGTTAGATTATTTTCCTTGTATGTTATGTTTCTCTTAATCAACCCAAGAATTTGATTACCATTTGAACCTGCAATACCACACTGCTCTGAAACTTTCATATCAGCACTTATTGCTATTCCTAAGTCCTTTCCTTTTACAGTAGTACCTATAACAGTATCTTCCATATTGTAGTTTATGTCCAAGTTCCCGTGTCCTGTATGTAGACATTTACATTTCCCAAAATGTAATAACATCTGCCATTTTTCAGACCATTTAGCTAATTTGTCTAGATCGTTTTGAAATGTTGTTTATGACCTCCAGTATTAACCTTTCTAAACCCATTTGTGTCATCCGCAAATTTCAGCATGTTGCTTGTTATATTGTCGTCCAAGTCATTGATATATATTAGGAATAATATAGGCCCTATTATTTATCCTTGTGGTATCCCACTCAAAACTGATTTCCAGTTTGAAACCTCTCAATCTACTACAACACGTCTTCTGTCAGGCAACCATTGTTTGATGGGGCACTTTGTCAAAAGCTTTCTGAAAATATAAGTAGATAATATCATTATTTATTCTAATGGCGATTCCTCGTCTATCCACTTAGTGATTTCTTCAAAAAAACATAACATATTTGTTAAGCATGACCTCGCTTTAAGGAATCCATGTTGAGATGAATTTAATAATTTATGCCTAACAAGGAAGTCCACCATACGCTCTTTAATTAACCTTTCTAATAATGTACACATCATTGACGTTAAACTCACTGGTCTGTAATTCTCTGACTTATTTCTCGAACCCTTTTTAAATAATGGCATGATGTTTGCTTCTTTCCATTCAAAAGGAATAACTCCCTCTTTCTATGACAAGTTGAACACTCTCGCAAGTGGTATACTGATTTGTAGTTTTAGAGGAATTCCATCCACTCCCGGTGATTTATTATTCTTCATTGCCTTTATTTTCTTAGCTACCATTTCTGGAGTTGTAATTAACTGCCCTAAATAGTCCGATTTATCCTCCTGAAATTAACATCTGGAATTGGTAATGAAGTAATATCCTCTCTGGTAATCACTGAACTGAGGTAGCATACAAACTTACATACATACATATATACATAAATACATACATACATACATACATACATACATACATACATACATACATACATACATACATACATACATACATATTCTTCAGCTCTTCTAGGCTAGTAACGTTTTAGTTGGTCTTGACAATTGTTTGTGCGCATGGGTGGAAAGTTGTGACTTTGTTCAAAACTGTAGGCACACGAGAATTTGTCCAGTATTGATTTGAAAATATTTAGTGAGGGTGCTGAAACTACATACCCTGTGAGGGTGTTCCACCCGTTCATTTCCCTGTGCCTGAAGTAACTCTTTCGTTGTCTTGCAGTCTTTTTGTGATAACAAAATTATATATAATACATTCTCTCCCCTGGTTGGTTCTAGGCCGTATATGTGGTATTAAAAAAAGTCATATCATCTGACATAAATGCATTTGAGCAGACACATTGGCAAGTTTGCTGGTAGACGGCAGTGTAACTGTGGATTTTTCGATGATTTTAATAGGCGGAAGGATTTTTGGCAATTTATCCCCACAAGGCACGTGTGCGTAGTAATTCATGCAGAAATTGGTAAACATTGACGGGTATGGCACGTTCAGGCATTTTAAGAGTTAGAAATATGTGATTTGGACTAAATTCGACCATCTGTCAATGAGATGATGACAACGGCAGGTAAGAAGTGTCAGAAGTTTTGATGGTTTCGTTTTCTCATAATCATGTAGAACGTTAACATGGCCACCAATGGGAAACGTAACAGTAGGCTGATCCCTTATGTATAGTGGCGCCACATCCCGGAGCTTTGATCATTAGCGCCACCTCACGGAACCTGGATAAACGAGGCTACTGGAAAAGTAATCAAACTAGGGAGAAAGCAGTTGTTCTCACGTGGGGAACGAAGAGTAATGAAAAGCGATGGAAGAATTCCCATGAAAAATAGCTTTTGCCAAAAACAATGAAATGCTAATTACAAATTATAATTAATATTATTTTAGGCTTTACCAATTACGTAACAACATACCAAGCTGGTTTCTAGCTCTATATATGCCAAATAAAGAAACGCGTGATTTGATTGGATGTTTTCCCAACAGTTCCTCAAAACAGTTGTAATCCATTTATATTTATCAATATTTATTTATCCCATAAAATGTACATCTGCGACATGTATCCAGATTAACCGTAAATACACTGCAATAAATTGCTTGGTAATAGCCTTGTAGCAGCATATGTTCCACATTTTGCTTGACGACCATGCGCCAGCTACCCGTACTAGGTCGCACAAGACAACCAATCACGACGCCGCTTTTATCTAGCAGTCGGACAATTATCATGAAGACGTCGGCATTTTGAAAATTTTAGAAAGTAGATGCATTATTGCGTATTATTAGTATTTTATGAATTTCACTGGAACAATGGCATCGGATAACATGAATAAGACACGGACGCATCTTTTCAAAAATAAAGGAAAAGACGCCGACGTAAGTATTTACTAAACAGCACGTGGGACTTAAATTACTCACGCCCAACAAAACAAGCCAAACAATGCGATCGTTGGCTGTAGAAGAAATAGAACTTTCCCTATGTTTTTACATAGTAGCTGTTTTAATGTTATATTGTATGGTATTAACATCGCGATGTTGTAAAATGACTATTAACCCAGTCGAGTTATGACAACTACTGTGAAACTAGCAAAACACATCCACTGAAGTTACATGATAAGTCACTGTCATGAATTACATTTCAGAGGATACCAAGCCATTTCTCTAGCCTGCGACTAGGCTACTATTGGCTGTTGTATTGTTGTTGTCGATGCTGTTGCTTGAACACTACCATAGACTGTAGACATATGGTGTTGAGGGAATAATATTATCAAAAGCCTAATATTGTACAGCACTTGCATGGGGAAGGGTGTCAGGCAGAGACTACAGTAACCTGACAAATTTCAACGAAACCAGTGATTGCACACAGATGTGATGCACAAACTCTGCCAATTACCAAAGTAGAAGACCATTTTTTAATCAGTAATGTAATCAGACAGCAGATTTACTGCTTTTGAGGATCCCAAGTTTTCGTAGTGAAATGTTAATCCGTCATATTTCTGTGACTGTATGAATCTTTAGTTCTCAATGCGGTATATAATCGGTTAAGTGGTCTGCGTTGCTTTGCCGAGTGATATTACAAGATCCAAATGATTGCCAGTGTTGTTTATATCGGCAGTTAATGAAAAACTCCAAGCATCACCATGATTCCGTTTCATGATAAATTTCCACGGTGTACACAGATTTTAGTTATTCATCAGGGAGCTTTTAAAAAATCATAACATCGCTAATAATTATTGCACAAATGTGATTGAGGTATCATTTTGTTGCTAAAAGGTTGCTAAAAGACTCTTTATTATAATGCAATGAATCATTGCATTATAATAAAGAGTCTTTTAGCATGCCAATGATACAAACTTCAGCACATAATCTTATCATGGGGATATTACTTTTTGAATTTCATCAAAAAAAGAAAACACAAATTCTTATTTTCACCCTTCTACCAGATAATTACTGAGTGGCTGTATGTCCCTATGTCCAATTGGAAAAAAATAGCCATACATATTAGCTACGAAATAAAACAGGCCCATCGGTCCTGTATTGTTTACTGTGGCAGTGCGGGCTGTCAAAGCCAGTGGAAATCGCAATGGCAACTTGCTGATATTTACCTCAAAAAACCCTGCAGCATCATTCTAACTGTCTGAACTAGTATAATAACATGATTCACTAATGCTGTCATTCAATTTGCTGAACTATTGATGCGGAAACTTGAAATAATCCGGCCTAAAGTAAACTGACACAGAATGAAGTGAGAAAACAAAATGGCGGATTAGTAAATAAAAAGCTCAGATGGCCCAGACAACACATGTTTTAACGACGATTGCTCATTCGCTGTATATAGCCCGCTCGCTCATTTGCATGTAATCGAATAGGCGAGTCATAAAGCTTTCCAAAGGTATAACGTGTTACACTTTTAAATAATTTGAATGGAAATGTGAATTTATTCTGCTGAGCGTAATAAAAGCAGCCAAATATGGGCACCTACTATATGAATCAGTTTCGTAGGCTAGATTGTCATTAGCTATCATCAACTATGCTCATGAATAAATAGGAATCAGAATGAAGAGTGATTCAGCTTTCCAATGATACCATTTGTTCCTGTGTGAGGTACTGGCGATGAAAAAATTTTTCCTACAGAGTGATACCAAAATCAGCTCAAAATTGGCCGGAATGCTTTTCACACTGATCGTGCGGGCTGAATTCGGTCTAGTGGTCACTCGCAGGGTTAAATGGCGCTTTTGATACACATATAAACATCTTCATCAGATTTAAAAGATATTTGTTGTGTGAAACAGCACTATAGTAAACATTTACTAGCAGAAACTCTTAGTATTAACATGTTCCATGCATTATGATAACTAGCATCAATTATATAATTAATAAATATAAATTATTTAAAAAGGAGCAAAACCACTAGATATTGGGAACTTTTTGGGGCTGCCGGGTCAATTTGGGCCACAAGTTTTCATATTTTACTGGCCCGGTTGGCGTCGGTACGAGCGATGACATGCAGACTTTTGTGAAGCTCAAGCATTGTGGATGCATATATTTTACTAGGATTGTGCCGTGTTACCAGTATTTTGATATATCGCAGCATTTTCTTCGGCGTAATACGTATCGGCTATCACGGTATGCCTTACCAATTTCATATAAAACGACTGGTTCACGGACTATCCGCCAAGTGTCATGACAGTGCCTAAAATACATTCCAGGACACGCTAGGGCGCAGATAACTAAGTTTACCGTAACTTTGTACTTCAGTCAAAAAGTGTATATTTGAAAGAAATAAAACCCAATTTTAACAGTTGTGTTTATATACAGTGTCAGGTAAAGTTCGCCAATTGTATTTTTTTAGTATAACTAGCTGTAACTCGATACGGATTGTAAAAAAATGCAGACAGTACGCACTCGGCGGCATCACCCGGCGTTCTCAAGACGCGACCTGCTGCTGCTTTGACAGGGGTATCTGATTATCAAACGTTTCTAGCAGCAACATTGTTTGCCATGCGGAATACTGACAGAAAGCATAAAAATAAATCGCCAATGGTAAAAGTAATCACGGCCAAACTCGCATCCTCGACTTGTAATGTGATGTATGTTTTAAATAAATAAATACAAATTTGTGCCAGTCACTTTTTTTTGGGGGGGGGCCAGTAATTTAAAATCTACTGGCCCGACGGGCCACTGGGTACAACAGCTTAATGTCGATGCCTGAACTTGTTGCAATATGACTCTCGTTCCAACTAACCTGCTCATACCTTGTTGAATGGTTGTGTTTATGACTGTAGGAAATGCGAAGGAGACGCACCGAAGTGACAGTGGAACTACGCAAGGTAGGTCAACTGGTCAACAGACGGCGTGTAATAGCAAACTCTTCGCACACTACACATTTCAACATGAATGAACAGATTTGCGATGGCCTATATCAGCTGAGGATGCAGCTTTCAATTGACCAAAATTATTGATCTGGTTTTGTCAGTTAGTACCAATTCGTGAAAGCTTGTTAGCAATAGGCAATGGTAGCTAACACTTCAGTTTTGTGTTTTGACTTTAGCCCCCACTTTTTTTTAGATGTTTACATGGAATTATGTAATTAAATATATATTTACAGTGACATTATTTCTAGATTAAATTACCAATTACATTATTCCCTTTCTATTAATCAAATTAGCTTTACTAATGTTTGTCTGCCTTTTGAATGGAAAGAAACAAACATCATACCATTAGTTAAAAAGGGTGAGTTTAACATCAGTGATTTGTCAATTATTAGAAAGGTTAATTAAATACCATATGGTGGACTTCCTTGTTAGGCATAAATTATTAAATCCATCTCAATATGGATTCCTAAAATGCTTAATAAATATGTTGTTTTTTTGGTAGAAATCAATAAGTGGATAGACAAAGGATCACCAGTAGATATTATATACTTAGATTTTAAGAAAAATGTTGACAAAGTGCCACATCAAAGATTACTATTGAATTAAAACCCATGGTATCGGGGATGGCTTAATTGACTGGATAGAACAATGGCTGACTGACAGAAGACAGCGTGTTGTAGTAGATGAAGAGGTTTCAAACTGGAAATCAGTTTTGAGTGGGGTACGCCTCCTTTTTCATTTACTATTAAAAAATATTAATTTTAAAAGTTGTTCCAGTTCTGTGAAGAAATCTTTGTCCAAAACTTGCTGTACGAGGTACTGTTATACTCTTTCAGTTCACTCGTTATTCATCATACAAGGTGTAGGGATGTATGTGCATTCTACAGAGTCTAAAATAAGATTTCATGATGCCTTGCATTAAATAGTCTACGCAGACTCACATAATTCCAGTCTCAGTCAGTATAAATGCCATTCAGTTGTATGCCTGTGATACAAACTAATGAAACCATGGCCAAACCTACACGACATTCATAAATACATTCAACATTGCGTTTGCTTCTTGTTTGTTTCTAGTCAATTTAAGTAGTTTTCCAATGTAACAGGACTTTCATTAAACAGGTATGTGCCATGTTACAGTTACGTAAAAAAATTGATTCATCTGCCATTCCTGCTAAAAAGGCATGTATTTGATAATGGAATGGCAGGCTATAATATTATAGTAATATACATCACTGGCATGTTCCACATTGTATCGAAAAAAATTACAGCTTGTCTTTTAATCAACCACAGTGAGCATCTAAGACATGGCGGCAATCTTCGAAACTAATAGCAAAAAAATCATAAATAGTAAATAATAAGGGCCTCCCTCTTCCTTTATAAAAAGTCGACTAGAAACTAGTATCTTTTTTACGACATCAACATAATATACGTATATTAAACATATAGAGTCACAAGAAAACATAACACCAATATAAATTAATAGAACAACGTTTAATTATGAATATAAAAAAAAAATCGACCACACTGCAAATCTCCAACACAGAGAACGTCACCATGTCGCCCCAAGTGACCACCACCACCACTCTCGTCTCTGCGACAGTGTCCACCCGTTTCACTAAACCAGTGAATCCAGGACGCTGCTCCTTCACTGTCCAGATCTTGAAAGCTTCCTCGTATGAAAGCATTCTTAACTGTCGGGAGACAGCGCTTCGCTTGCATCAACATGGTCTGCATATGGGCGATAATCGCCAACTTCGCGTGATTATTCGCTGTCACGAAGTCCACTTGGCGCTTCGACAGCAACGTTGATCTCCAGTGGTCAGCAGATATATCGTGTTTTGCCAAGTCGACCTTCTTGGGCTTGGCGCAGTCCTTCCCGGTGACAAACACGTTATTTGCTTTCACATGCACGCAAACTTTCCAGCAAAAGACGTGGCTTTTGCTAACTTGAATAAGCCACACAAAACACACGAACCAGTCCGCCTTCATCAAACATGGCTGCATCATTTAATTTCTGTTGTTTCTTTCCGCGATCATCTGAAGTACATTTACGAATCATTTTAACCGATAACAAACTTGAAAATTGCACAGAAGTGAGCTCCCACATTTTACAGGTTATAATATTATTTTTGTAGCTGCCCAGCAGGACGCAAACTTTCGCACAGAGCAATTAAATCATTGGCTTATCGCCGGGCAATTATAGATTGGGAGCACAAAAACAATTCCACGGGTGGCGGGCAGCTATGATTCAGGGGTTCACTGCCGTTCACTGTGCCATTAACGTGGCCGTAAAAGCGTTTCGCCAAAGTGGCGAAGAGGTTTTTTTTTCTTTCGCCAAATGGGAAACCGTTTCGCCTATGCCGCATTTGGCGATCAGCAGCGCTAGCCTAGATTATGAATGCCTTTAGTCTATGAATAACCTAATGAAAAAAACAACCTGAAAAAATGCCCTCCTGGCAAAAACCAAAAATTTCTAAGTTTTCTATTTAAATTATTATGTACAATCAATTTGAAGTATTCAGAGTGAGCACATTCACACAAAGCCTGTCAGTAACTTCTGTAATGAATACATATCACACCCCAGTTAATGCACAAAGTGAGCAGATGGACTTCCAGGATTGCAGTTATCTAAATGGGAGTGAAAGGATGAGTTGAACAATTCCAGCAAGAACAAGAAGGGTGGCACATTGTATTGGGGTGGCACATTGTATTGGGGTGGCACATTGTATATGATGTGGGTGCTGGAGTAAACATAGTGTGTTTTGTCACTGACAGAACAAGAAGGGTGGCACATTGTATATGATGTGGGTGCTGTAGTAAACATAGAGTGTGTTTTGTCACTGACAGAACAAGAAGGGTGGCACATTGTATATGATGTGGATGCTGGAGTAAACATAGTGTGTTTTGTCACTGACAGAACAAGAGGGGTGGCACATTGTATATGATGTGGGTGCTGTGGTAAACATACTGTGTTTTGTCACTGACAGAACAAGAGGGATGAGCATATTCTGAAGCGACGTAACGTCCCGCAGCAGGACAGCACAGACTCGGAGGAGAGTGAGAAGCCGTCAACTCAGTCACTCGAGACGATTGTGGCGAACGCGTCGAGCGACGAGCCCACAGTACAGCTGAGTGCTGTCCAGGCTGCGAGGTAAGACTGCTTGATCCAGTGATGGCAGTGACACTACGTCACTTGACACACTGGTGTGTGTGTGATCAGTGACATGTCAAGATGCACCTCAGTGTGTGTTATTCCCCCTAGTGTATGGGCATAGACAGTTTAGTAGCTAGAATGTGTAGCTAATTCAGACTGAAAAATTCAGGTTTGTGTTTCGTTAAAGGACAAAGCATGGTATTGTTTTCACCAATGAATAGTTATTTTCTATGTGTACATTGCAATACAAAATCTGGACAAAACTACAAGTAAAACTGTTATCAGTAAAAACTCACAGGAATAGCCATTTTGTGACAAACAATGATCTAGGGGGCTTTAAGGAAATTTGTGTTTCTCACATGCTGCGATTTCACGTACACTCACCAGGTGGCGATACACTACTTGTTGCCCATGTGTGTGGACGGAGATACATCACATATTTTCTCAAAGTGCGATTCGTTAAAATAGTTTGAAGAGTGCAATGGAACAATATCATTCCACCCCACACTGCGGAGGCATTGCAACATTTTTAGGGGGCAACTACCTCTGGAAAGCCCCTACTTTTACTGCTACAGTGAGGCTGGTGTGGTTGGAGGTTGGTCCTAAAAAATAGGTGGGAAGTATGTGGTCTGCCCATGCAATGGATGATATTATAAGTAACCGACACTTAGGAACGATCTAGTTAAACATGGTTTTATTCTGGGTATTATTGTTACTGGGCACATACAATAAAAGCCATATTTTACAGTTTTATAATGTAGGTTGTATTCTACAAAAAGATATTCTAAAAGTAGGTGGCTGTTTTGTCTATTGTTCTGTCACATTAAGAGTTAATTTACTTCACTTGTCATTCAGATACGTTTTCTTGATTACGCCCTATTACCAGTTTACCCAGAAGCCCTCTGCCCTGTGCTTGACCAATCGGCTGTCGGTTTTCTCCTCTCGAAAGTTCATTGGTGTTTCCCATTTTTTCGGTGCGTGAAATGTGTGGCTCGAGCCAGGCGGCTTCATAGACGGCGTGCTGGTTCTCGCCGTCACCTTGCGCCGTCAGGTGGGTGGTGCTTTCACCCTATCACCCTCTGGCTCTAGCTGATGCAGACCCATTTAGGCCCGTTGTGCATAATTGGTGCGGTGCAGTGGTTAGAACATCAGACTCTTCTTCGAGAGAACTCAATCCTCCAGCTACTGTTGTGAAGCCTGGGTAATTTCTTCATTCACTCATTGCTTCAGTGCAGCCAGCTGTATAAATGAGTACCTGGTTATAGACAGGTCTGTCGGAGGGTGGAGTGTAAGGTCTGTTGGGGGGTGGCATGTAAGGTCTGCCGGGGGGGTGGCATGTAAGGTCTGCCAGGGGGTGGTGTGTAAGGTCTGTTGGGGGTGGAGTGTAAGGTCTGCCAGGGGTAGAGTGTAAGGTATGTCGGGGGTGGAGTGTAAGGTCTGCCAGGGGGTGGAGTGTAAGGTCTGCCAGGGGTGGAGTGTATGGTCTGCCAGGGGGTGGAGTGCAAGGTCTGTCGGGGGGTGTAGTGCAAGGTCTGTTAGGGGTTGGAGTGTTAAGTGTTTTCAGCCATCCGCAGGACCAGATACGGCACTACGTAAGGATCTTTTAATCGTAATTTTCTTGGCGCTGTTAGGAGGTTACCCCCAGATATAAGGGGCAGGTACTATTCGACAGTTGATTGGTTGATGGGATGAAGACCACCACCAGTGCACAGTGTCCAGTTTATTGACAAGGTGGTACTGCTGTCATATGTTACTTGATGTAGCCGTAGCAGTGATGCTGTCATATGTCACTTGATGTAGCTGTAGCAGGGCGGATGTCCCATGTCACTTGATGTAGCAGTGATGCTTTTACATGTTGTTTGATGTAGCTGTAGCAGTGATGCTGTCACATGTCACTTAATGTAGCTGTAGCAGGGCGGATGTCCCATGTCACTTCATGTAGCAGTGATGCTGTTACATGTTGTTTGATGTAGCTGTAGCAGTGATGCTGTCACTTGATGTAGTTGTAGCTGCGATGCTGTCACATGTCACTTGATGTAGCTGTAGCTGTGATACTGTCACATGTCACGTGATGTAGCTGTAATTGCAATGCAGTCTCATCATGTGATTTTGTTCTCTTACAGGAAGCTGCTGTCCAGTGACAGGAATCCACCGATAGATGACTTAATATCATCTGGCATTCTTCCTATTCTAGTGCACTGCCTCGCCTGTGATGACAAGTAAGTTACACTCTCAGACTATAGGTGAATGCCTGTTGGACATGTATGTAAAAATCAACATTTTAATCATTTGTGCTCGATGGAAGACATTATTCAGCATTTAATCAGATTCTAACAATTCTAAAACCAATTCTAAAATAAATAGCTATTTGCTAGTTATCAGACACGTATTTGTTTGCAAATGATCACATGTTGATGATTATAGCTGTCATTCCTGTCACCAGAGCACTGTTTGTTTGCGTGACGCGAGTGTTTACAAATGATCACATGTTGATGATTATAGCTGTCATTCCTGTCACCAGAGCACTGTTTGTTTGCGTGACGCAAGTGTTTACAAATGATCACATGTTGATGATTATAGCTGTCATTCCTGTCACCAGAGCACTGTTTGTTTGCGTGACGCGAGTGTTTACAAATGATCACATGTTGATGATTATAGCTGTCATTCCTATCACCAGAGCACTGTTTGTTTGCGTGACGCGAGTGTTTACAAATGATCACATGTTGATGATTATAGCTGTCATTCCTATCACCAGAGCACTGTTTGTTTGCGTGACGCGAGTGTTTACAAATGATCACATGTTGATGATTATAGCTGTCATTCCTATCACCAGAGCACTGTTTGTTTGCGTGACGCGAGTGTTTACAAATGATCACATGTTGATGATTATAGCTGTCATTCCTGTCACCAGAGCACTGTTTGTTTGCGTGACGCAAGTGTTTACAAATGATCACATGTTGATGATTATAGCTGTCATTCCTATCACCAGAGCACTGTTTGTTTGCGTGACGCGAGTGTTTACAAATGATCACGTTGATGATTATAGCTGTCATTCCTATCACCAGAGCACTGTTTGTTTGCGTGACGCGAGTGTTTACAAATGATCACATGTTGATGATTATAGCTGTCATTCCTATCACCAGAGCACTGTTTGTTTGCGTGACGCGAGTGTTTACAAGTGTTCTCTGGCAGACATTACCTCACATTCTACATGTTAAACTCTGTCTTATTTCAGTCCTTCATTGCAATTTGAAGCGGCGTGGGCTCTCACAAACATTGCCTCAGGCACGTCTGCACAGACGCAGGCTGTAGTCAACGCCAGTAAGTATGAAATGACATTGCCTCCGTCACAGACCCAGACTGTGGTCAATGCCAGTAAATACGCTCACAAACATTGCCTCAGTCACAGACTCAGGCTGTGGTGATGTGACCAGGTTGACATGGCGACGTTGATGCGACGTGGTTGTTGTCACAAGATTGATGCGATTGGGTTGATAATGATATTGATACTACCAGGTTGACATAATGACATTGATGTGATCTTGTTGACGTGGCAAAGTTGATGCAACAAGATTGATGTAACCGGATTGACGTGATGACATTGATGCAACATGGTTGTCACAAGATTGATGCGAGCAAATTGATGTGACAGCATTAATGTGACCAGGTTGATGTCACGACACTGATGTGACCACTTTTATGTTTATGTGACTATTCTCTTCCAGACGCTGTGCCACTTTTCCTGAGACTGCTTGAGTCGCCGCATCAAAACGTCTGTGAGCAGGCAGTCTGGGCCTTAGGCAATATCATCGGTGCGTATCTCTCAATTACCCCAGTATTTGTCATGAAAGTCAAGAAACATAAAATGTCTCTTGCCAAGGTTCAGTAAGTCGAGGCATGGAATCTCTGTTTGATCAACGTAACACACAGTTCTTGAAGAAGTCACTAGATGGAGCCAGTGCCTGGTGGGAGACGAAAACTCGTGGTAACCACAAACAGCATTGTGATTGTGGTATCTTGTTTAAGACAATTTTATACAAACAATAATTTGTAGAACTGTTTGAATATTGAGAGGGCCAATTAATTCAGTGTAAGTTGTACCAATGTTTTATAATATATACATATTGATAATATATTTCATGCTGTCTTATATAACCATACTGGTACGTATTAATTATATTAATTCATTGATTTACATGCAATTTAATGCTGTATTGTATTGTATTTAATCGTTTATACATTTTTATTTTACCATATATACAGCTGTCCTGCATGATATGTTTGACAGGTGACGGCCCCCAGTGTCGCGACTATGTCATCAGTCTGGGTGTCGTCAAGCCCCTACTCATGTTCATCAATCCAACAATACCGATCTCCTTCCTGCGTAACGTCACCTGGGTGATCGTAAACCTGTGTCGCAACAAGGACCCCCCGCCCCCCATTGAAACCATCCAGGAGATTCTGCCTGCCCTGTGCAGTCTAATCCACCACACCGACACCAATGTAGGTCACGTCAGTGCCATGGTGACACAGGGATGTCACCTAGAGTCCTTTGTATGATCCTTCTAATTCCAAATCTTCTGAAAAAAAGCTAAAGTACGTACTGTAAGGCTGATGTACGTACTGTAAGGCTGATGTACGTACTTTAAGGCTGATGTACGTACTTTAAGGCTGATGTACGTACTACAGTCGCACCTCATAATTACGTGCCCCGTTATTACGCGGATTCGGATATAACGTGGTCGGTTGTGGACACCGATTTTCTGCCGCCAGGGGAAAATGCCAAATGGGCCTGCTTAAACCTACTTAGAATTGCTTTGAAAAGAAACATTAGGCGAACAATGTCAAAAGAACAATCGCTGTCATTGGCTTCGCTTCGACTGTTTGTAAATTACAATCCAGATTCACAAATACGCCTCGCGTAAGAATCAGATCAACAGTTTTAAATGCATTTAGTATGCAATACCAACATAACACTTGGGTGAAATGACATGCTTCCATTACATCGTTAATTTAATTGTTTTCTCGACGTGAAACCAACATGCCAAATTCCTAACCCAAGGCTCTACCGGTGCGCGAAAATTCGAATTCGTCATCCGCATATGAAATGACGAATCGATGTTAAGTGGTGCGTAATAAATGTATGCTTCGGTCGAGATCGGTTGAAAGACGAATTGAAACAATTATTAATTCTACCTATTGTCGTTTTCTGTTTTTTATCAGCTTACATGCTACGTTTGTCAAATCATATACGTTTTCGGCTGCTCAGATCCAGGTTATTATTTTTGATTCGTAGGCCTATTGGTCCAGTACATCATCGTCGTAGTAGATCTATTCCATAACGGTATACATACATGTGTTTTATTCAGTTCAAGAATCAACAGGGTGTGACATTTAAAAATAATACACGTTGATGCTAGTATAAGTTTAATAAGTTCCATAAACTGCATGTTGGCGTATAAGACAGTGCTGCAAGCACACAAGGCTTCGACAGCGTTCATGGACTTGGTGCAGCGGGTGGCGATTGCTGTTGTTTAGTAGCTCCCTGGTGGCAGATATGGGAACACCTAACGCGCCTCGCGTACAGCGCGGGCCGAAGTCGTGTACCCCGACTACCGCATTATAACGAGACTAGACTGTATAAGGCTGATGTACGTCCTTTAAGGCTGATGTACGTACTGTAAGGCTGGTGTACGTACTGTAAGGCTGGTGTACGTACTGTAAGGCTGGTGTACGTACTGTAAGGCTGATGTACGTACTGTAAGGCTGGTGTACGTATTTTAAGGCTGATGTACGTACTGTAAGGCTGATGTACGTACTAAGGCATCTAGTACAAGAATGTGAACATTATTCTAGTTGACATAAAACAATTGTTTTCATAATTCTTGTATGTGTTTGCTGATGCCCATGGCAGGTGTCAAATGCCTGTCTGTCGTTATCAATCCCTTTATCAGTTAATACATTTTATAATGGTAATAACCATAATGTGTGTAATAAATACCACTGCTGACATGTGCTGCTATTGACCGCTCCTTACAGATCCTAGTGGACACTGTGTGGGCGTTGTCCTATCTGACAGACGGAGGCAATGAACAGATCCAACTGGTCATCGACACTGGCATCGTTCCATACCTTGTCCCACTTCTCAGTCATTCAGAGGTCAAAGTTCAGGTACGCAATCATTATTATAACGAAAATGTGTAAAGCGCCACATACCCGGGACCAACCCACTCATAGGTGCGTGCAGACGTGATACCATGCTTGCTAAATCTTTTATCTTGATGTTACACGACCCTAGATTGAGATTTAGTTGTGCACTTCCACAATACTGGGCAACAGAATGAAAACGAGTGCTTTAATAACTAGATGTACAGAAATTGAATAAAATTGGTTTCCTAGCAAAGTTAAGATTTCAACCAAACTTAGGACTTCAACCAAAGTTAAGATAAAAAAGATAACTTTTTACCAATAACTTTTTACCATGTCTTGTGTACAATGTGATGTTGAGTGTGCAACAAATTGCTGAATTGTGTAAGTTACACGGTGACCACTAAGTTACACTGTGACCACTAAGTTACACGGTGACCACTAAGTTACACGGTGACCACTAAGTTACACGGTGTCCACTAAGTTACACGGTGACCACTAAGTTACACGGTGACCACTAAGTTACACGGTGTCCACTAAGTTACACGGTGTCCACTAAGTTACACGGTGACCACTGAGTTACACGGTGTCCACTGAGTTACACGGTGTCCACTAAGTTACACGGTGTCCACTGAGTTACACGGTGTCCACTGAGTTACACGGTGTCCACTGAGTTACACGGTGTCCACTGATTTACACGGTGACCACTGAGTTACACGGTGTCCACTGAGTTACACGGTGTCCACTGAGTTACACGGTGTCCACTGAGTTACACGGTGTCCACTGAGTTACACGGTGACCACTGAGTTACACGGTGACCACTGAGTTACACGGTGTCCACTGAGTTACACGGTGACCACTGAGTTACACGGTGACCACTGAGTTACACGGTGTCCACTGAGTTACACGGTGTCCACTGAGTTACACGGTGTCCACTGAGTTACACGGTGTCCACTGAGTTACACGGTGACCACTGAGTTACACGGTGACCACTGAGTTACACGGTGACCACTGAGTTACACGGTGTCCACTGAGTTACACGGTGTCCACTGAGTTACACGGTGTCCACTGAGTTACACGGTGTCCACTGAGTTACACGGTGTCCACTGAGTTACACGGTGTCCACTGAGTTACACGGTGACCACTGAGTTACACGGTGACCACTGAGTTACACGGTGTCCACTGAGTTACACGGTGTCCACTGAGTTACACGGTGACCACTAAATCTCTTTTACATCACAAAAGCATTTCTTATTGACATGAATTTTTCTATGGAGTGTACTTGTTGGACATTGAATCTTGGAACGTCACAGAACTCTATTGAAATGAGATCTAGTTAGTAGTTAGCATTGCTTCCAGACGGCGGCGCTGCGAGCGGTCGGCAACATCGTAACGGGCACCGACGATCAGACGCAGGTAGTCCTCAACTGTGGCGCCCTTGAGCACTTCCCGGCATTACTATCACACCCAAAGGAGAAGATCAACAAAGTAAGTTGTGTTCCTTTCTCGGTCGAAAGGTCTAGTAGCCAGAGTAAGGAAACAACTCGTCTTTCTCCGTCCAGCAGACTAGTAGCTAGCGTAAGGAAACAACTCATCTTTCTCCGTCCAGCCATCTAGTAGCCAGCGTAATGAAACAACTCGTCTTTCTCCATCCAGCCATCTAGTAGCCAGCATAAGGAAACAACTCATCTTTCTCCGTCCAGCTGTCTAGTAGCCAGCATAAGGAAACAACTCATCTTTCTCCATCCAGCAGACTAGTAGCCAGCGCAAGGAAACAACTCGTCTTTCTCTGTCCACCTGTCTAGTAGCCAGCATAAGGAAACAACTTGTCTTTCTCCGTCCAAGGGAACAACTCCTCTTTCTTAGTCTAGCAGTGTAGTAGCCAGCGTAAGGAAACAACTCGTCTTTCTCCGTCCAAGGGAACAACTCCTCTTTCTTAGTCCAGCAGTGTAGTAGCCAGCATAAGGAAACAACTCGTCTTTCTCCATCCAAGGGAACAACTCCTCTTTCTTAGTCCAACAGTGTAGTAGCCAGCATAAGGAAACAACTCGTCTTTCTCCATCCAAGGGAACAACTCCTCTTTCTCCGTCCTGTAGTCTAGTAGCCAGTGTAAGGAAACAACTCGTCTTTCTCCATCCAAGGGAACAACTCCTCTTTCTTAGTCCAGCAGTGTAGTAGCCAGCATAAGGAAACAACTCGTCTTTCTCCATCCAAGGGAACAACTCCTCTTTCTCCGTCCTGTAGTCTAGTAGCCAGTGTAAGGAAACAACTCGTCTTTCTCCATCCAAGGGAACAACTCCTCTTTCTTAGTCCAGCAGTGTAGTAGCCAGCATAAGGAAACAACTCGTCTTTCTCCATCCAAGGGAACAACTCCTCTTTCTTAGTCCAACAGTGTAGTAGCCAGCATAAGGAAACAACTCGTCTTTCTCCATCCAAGGGAACAACTCCTCTTTCTCCGTCCTGTAGTCTAGTAGCCAGTGTAAGGAAACAACTCGTCTTTCTCCATCCAAGGGAACAACTCCTCTTTCTTAGTCCAGCAGTGTAGTAGCCAGCATAAGGAAACAACTCGTCTTTCTCCATCCAAGGGAACAACTCCTCTTTCTTAGTCCAACAGTGTAGTAGCCAGCATAAGGAAACAACTCGTCTTTCTCCATCCAAGGGAACAACTCCTCTTTCTTAGTCCAACAGTGTAGTAACCAGTGTAAGGAAGCAACTCATCTTTCTCCGTCCAAGGAACAACCCCTCTTTCTTAGTCCAGCAGTGTAGTAGCCAGCGTAAGGAAACAACTCGTCTTTCTCCATCCAAGGGAACAACTCCTCTTTCTTAGTCCAGCAGTGTAGTAGCCAGTGTAAGGAAACAACTCGTCTTTCTCCGTCCAAGGGAACAACTCCTCTTTCTTAGTCCAACAGTGTAGTAGCCAGGTTAAGGAAACAACTCGTCTTTCTCCGTCCAAGGGAACAACTCCTCTTTCTTAGTCCAGCAGTGTAGTAGCCAGGTTAAGGAAACAACTCGTCTTTCTCCGTCCAAGGGAACAACTCCTCTTTCTTAGTCCAACAGTGTAGTAGCCAGTGTAAGGAAACAACTCGTCTTTCTCCATCCAAGGGAACAACTCCTCTTTCTTAGTCCAGCAGTGTAGTAGCCAGTGTAAGGAAACAACTCGTCTTTCTCCGTCCAAGGGAACAACTCCTCTTTCTTAGTCCAGCAGTGTAGTAGCCAGTGTAAGGAAACAACTCGTCTTTCTCCGTCCAAGGGAACAACTCCTCTTTCTTAGTCCAGCAGTGTAGTAGCCAGTGTAAGGAAACAACTCGTCTTTCTCCATCCAAGGGAACAACTCCTCTTTCTTAGTCCAGCAGTGTAGTAGCCAGTGTAAGGAAACAACTCGTCTTTCTCCGTCCAAGGGAACAACTCCTCTTTCTTAGTCCAGCAGTGTAGTAGCCAGCGTAAGGAAACAACTCGTCTTTCTCCGTCCAAGGGAACAACTCCTCTTTCTCCGTCCTGTAGTCTAGTAGCCAGTGTAAGGAAACAGCTCGTCTTTCTCCGTCCAAGGGAACAACTCCTCTTTCTTAGTCCAACAGTGTAGTAGCCAGCGTAAGGAAACAACTCGTCTTTCTCCGTCCAAGGGAACAACTCCTCTTTCTTAGTCCAACAGTGTAGTAGCCAGTGTAAGGAAACAACTTATCTGTTCATCTGTACTTTTGCCATATAATTGGAATTAAATTATTATTATTTTTTTTTTAAAAGATCTATATTTGAGGGAGAATTTTGTCACAGAATTGAATGTATAAATACAGGATGTACATGTAAATGTACAGGAATATTGGATTTATATGTCATTGAAGAGTGCTGGATAAGGACGTCTTGTAGTTTACTGTCATGTAAGTCTTATCATTGAAGAGTGCTGGATAAGGACGTCTTGTAGTTTACTGTCATGTAAGTCTTATCATTGAGGAGTGCTGGATAAGGACGTCCTGTAGTTTACTGTCATGTAAGTCTTATCATTGAAGAGTGCTGGATAAGGACGTCTTGTAGTTTACTGTCATGTAAGTCTTATCATTGAGGAGTGCTGGATAAGGACGTCTTGTAGTTTACTGTCATGTAAGTCTTATCATTGATGAGTGCTGGATAAGGACGTCTTGTAGTTTACTGTCATGTAAGTCTTATCATTGAAGAGTGCTGCATAACGACATCTTGTAGTTTACTGTCATGTAAGTCTATCATTGAAGAGTGCTGGATAAGGACGTCTTGTAGTTTACTGTCATGTAAGTCTTATCATTGAAGAGTGCTGGATAAGGACGTCTTGTAGTTTACTGTCACGTAAGTCTATCATTGAAGAGTGCTGGATAAGGACGTCCTGTAGTTTACTGTCACGTAAGTCTTATCATTGAAGAGTGCTGGATAAGGACGTCTTGTAGTTTACTGTCATGTAAGTCTTATCATTGAAGAGTGCTGGATAAGGACGTCCTGTAGTTTACTGTCATGTAAGTCTTATCATTGAAGAGTGCTGGATAAGGACGGCCTGTAGTTTAGTGTCACATAAGTCTATCATTAAGGAGTGCTGGATAAGGACGTCCTGTAGTTTACTGTCATGTAAGTCTTATCATTGAAGAGTGCTGGATAAGGACGGCCTGTAGTTTACTGTCATGTAAGTCTTATCACTGAAGAGTGCTGGATAAGGACGTCCTGTAGTTTACTGTCATGTAAGTCTTATCATTGAAGAGTGCTGGATAAGGACATCCTGTAGTTTACTGTCATGTAAGTCTTATCATTGAAGAGTGCCGCATAAGGACGTCTTGTAGTTTACTGTCATGTAAGTCTTATCATTGAAGAGTGCTGGATAAGGACGGCCTGTAGTTTAGTGTCACATAAGTCTATCATTAAGGAGTGCTGGATAAGGACGTCCTGTAGTTTACTGTCATGTAAGTCTTATCATTGAAGAGTGCTGGATAAGGACGGCCTGTAGTTTACTGTCATGTAAATCTTATCACTGAAGAGTGCTGGATAAGGACGTCCTGTAGTTTACTGTCATGTAAGTCTTATCATTGAAGAGTGCTGGATAAGGACATCCTGTAGTTTACTGTCATGTAAGTCTTATCATTGAAGAGTGCTGCATAAGGACGTCTTGTAGTTTACTGTCATGTAAGTCTTATCATTGAGGAGTGCTGGATAAGGACGGCCTGTAGTTTACTGTCATGTAAGTCTATCATTGAGGAGTGCTGGATAAGGACGTCCTGTAGTTTACTGTCATGTAAGTCTTATCATTGAAGAGTGCTGGATAAGGACGTCCTGTAGTTTACTGTCATGTAAGTCCATCATTGAGGAGTGCTGGATAAGGACGTCTTGTAGTTTACTGTCATGTAAGTCTATCATTGAAGAGTGCTGCATAACGACGTCTTGTAGTTTACTGTCATGTAAGTCTTATCATTGAAGAGTGCTGGATAAGGACGTCCTGTAGTTTACTGTCATGTAAGTCTTATCATTGAAGAGTGCTGGATAAGGACGGCCTGTAGTTTAGTGTCACATAAGTCTATCATTAAGGAGTGCTGGATAAGGACGTCCTGTAGTTTACTGTCATGTAAGTCTTATCATTGAAGAGTGCTGGATAAGGACGGCCTGTAGTTTACTGTCATGTAAGTCTTATCACTGAAGAGTGCTGGATAAGGACATCCTGTAGTTTACTGTCATGTAAGTCTTATCATTGAAGAGTGCTGCATAAGGACGTCTTGTAGTTTACTGTCATGTAAGTCTTATCATTGAAGAGTGCTGGATAAGGACGGCCTGTAGTTTACTGTCATGTAAGTCTATCATTGAGGAGTGCTGGATAAGGACGTCCTGTAGTTTACTGTCATGTAAGTCTTATCATTGAAGAGTGCTGGATAAGGACGTCCTGTAGTTTACTGTCATGTAAGTCCATCATTGAGGAGTGCTGGATAAGGACGTCTTGTAGTTTACTGTCATGTAAGTCTATCATTGAAGAGTGCTGCATAACGACGTCTTGTAGTTTACTGTCATGTAAGTCTTATCATTGAAGAGTGCTGGATAAGGACGTCCTGTAGTTTACTGTCATGTAAGTCTTATCATTGAAGAGTGCTGGATAAGGACGGCCTGTAGTTTAGTGTCACATAAGTCTATCATTAAGGAGTGCTGGATAAGGACGTCCTTTAGTTTACTGTCATGTAAGTCTTATCATTGAAGAGTGCTGGATAAGGACGGCCTGTAGTTTACTGTCATGTAAGTCTTATCATTGAAGAGTGCTGGATAAGGACGTCCTGTAGTTTACTGTCATGTAAGTCATCATTGAAGAGTGCTGGATAAGGACATCCTGTAGTTTAACAAGATTTAACAAGATTTGCCATCCAAGCCAAAGGCCCAGATGGCAAGTGGACAAGGAAGCCATTGGCTTATCGAGAGTCCAACAATGTTCATCTACTTATAACCCGCCCTCCTGATATATGTGTCAACCTTGTTTTTAAACATATTCACGCTGCTAGCAGTTACACAATCTGTAGATAATTTGTTCCATTCATTTATTGTCCTCTGTGAGAACGAGTGCTTCCTGATGTCCAATCTACATTGATCCTTTACTAATTTTACCTCATGTCCTCTAGTTCTGCTATCCTTCTTGAGTGAGAAAAACATATTTCTATCAATAATTTCATACCCATTCAATATCTTAAAAACTTCAATCTGATCTCCTCTTAACCTCCTTGTCTCTAGAGTTGTTAAACCACATTCTTTCAGGCGTTCTTCATAACTAAGGTCTCTAAGTTCTGGAATCATTTTAGTTGCTCTCCTTTGTATGCGTTCAAGCGTATCTATATCCTTCTTACGATATGGTCTCCATGCTTGTATACAGTATTCTAAATGAGGTCTAACTATTGCTTTATAAAGAGGTATAATTAACTTTTTTCCCTTGTATGTTATGTTTCTTCTAATCAATCCAAGAATTTGATTACCCTTTGAAGCTGCAATACCACACTGCTCTGAAACTTTCATATCAGCGCTTATTGTAACTCCTAAGTCCTTTTCTTTTACAGTAGTACCCAGAACAGTATCTCCCATTTTATAGTTTACATTCAAGTTCCCATGTCCTGTATGTAGGCATTTACATTTCCCAAAATTGAACAGCATCTGCCATTTCTCAGACCATTTCACTAATCTGTCTAGATCGTTTTGTAAATGTTGTTTATCACCATCAGTATTAACCTTTCTAAACAGTTTTGTGTCATCCGCAAATTTCAGTACGTTACTTGTTATACTGTCGTCCAAGTCATTGATATAAATTAAGAATAATATAGGTCCTAGTACTGACCCTTGAGGTACCCCACTCAAAACCGATTTCCAATTTGAAACTTCTCCATCTACTACAACTCGTTGTCTTCTGTCAGTCAGCCATTGTTCTATCCAGTCAGTTATGCTATCCCCGATACCATGGGCTTTTAATTTAAGTAGCAATCTTTGATGTGGCACTTTGTCAAAAGCTTTCTGAAAATCTAAGTAGATAATATCTACTGGCGATCCCACGTCTGTTTACTGTCATGTAAGTCTTATCATTGAAGAGTGCTGCATAAGGACGTCTTGTAGTTTACTGTCATGTAAGTCTTATCATTGAAGAGTGCTGGATAAGGACGGCCTGTAGTTTACTGTCATGTAAGTCTATCATTGAGGAGTGCTGGATAAGGACGTCCTGTAGTGTCATGTAAGTCTTATCATTGAAGAGTGCTGGATAAGGACGTCCTGTAGTTTACTGTCATGTAAGTCCATCATTGAGGAGTGCTGGATAAGGACGTCTTGTAGTTTACTGTCATGTAAGTCTATCATTAAAGAGTGCTGGATAAGGACGTCTTGTAGTTTACTGTCATGTAAGTCTATCATTGAAGAGTGCTGCATAACGACGTCTTGTAGTTTACTGTCATGTAAGTCTTATCATTGAAGAGTGCTGGATAAGGACGTCCTGTAGTTTACTGTCATGTAAGTCTTATCATTGAAGAGTGCTGGATAAGGACGTCCTGTAGTTTACTGTCATGTAAGTCTTATCATTGAAGAGTGCTGGATAAGGACGTCTTGTAGTTTACTGTCTTGTAAGTCTTATCATTGAAGAGTGCTGGATAAGGACGGCCTGTAGTTTAGTGTCACGTAAGTCTATCATTGAAGAGTGCTGGATAAGGACGTCTTGTAGTTTACTGTCATGTAAGTCTTATCATTGAAGAGTGCTGGCGGCCTGTAGTTTAGTGTCATGTAAGTCTATCATTGAAGAGTGCTGGATAAGGACGTCTTGTAGTTTACTGTCATGTAAGTCTATCATTGAAGAGTGCTGGATAAGGACGGCCTGTAGTTTAGTGTCACGTAAGTCTATCATTAAGGAGTGCAAGTGTATCTTCTGAAGGTTGCGACGTTACCAATTACATTACTGTTGTTGAGTGAACGCTTTTTTTGAGAGTGATTCCCATGTTTGCCACCAGGAGGCCGTGTGGTTCCTGTCGAACATCACCGCTGGCAACCAGCAGCAGGTGCAGGCCGTCATCGACGCTGGTCTCATCCCAATGGTCATTCACCATCTCAGTCGGGTACGTCTGTCTCCGTGTCAAATGTCTCATTAATGCTCTTCTTACCCACAATGTATGTGACAAAACTTCAGTCGCATCGTTGCCCATTTCTAACACTAATAGCTCTCAACTTGATCTGTTCATTTTGAATGAGAATAGTGTGCATTTTCTCTAATTAATTGTCCTTGTGTAATATGCACCCTGACTTTTTGCTCAAATCTTAGAATTTCTATGTAACTAATATTCACCCCTTTTTAGTATAATTCCCTGATTCTCTCTTCTCATATTCTGGTTGAAGCAGATGTGTTGGTTGAAGTGGATCTCTTGGTTGAAGCGGATGTGTTGGTTGAAGTGGATCTCTTGGTTGAAGCAGATGTGTTGGTTGAAACAGATGCACAGGCAAAACGTTGAACTACCACATGAACAAATAAATATTGTTACAACTGTTACATTGTTACACGCAGGGCGAGTTCCAGACTCAGAAGGAGGCTGCCTGGGCGATCAGCAACTTGACGATCAGTGGACGCAAGGAACAGGTAACATTTGTTTGTTAGTTGCCACGGAAACCCCTATAATCATTGTTTTCCACCAAGTTCCATAAGTACGCATTCCCTGCTCAAAGCATGTGTTATCAAATACAGTAGACTCAGTATTTGTAGGCACTTGGCCAAGTTGTTACATATATTCAATGTTCCATATATCCATGGGTGTGATGGGGGGATACCTACAGTGCACTGTAGAACAAGGATTTCAAAGTTTTTCCTTATAAGAAATTCCACACACCGGGAGTGTTTATAACAAAGGGCCCCTTTAGATGTCGGCAAGGGACCCTCATGACAATTTGACGCACGTTGCACCTGCTTATGTATTCCGTTACCACTAGGTGGCGCATGTCGTCCAGCTCGGCGTGATCCCACCATTCTGCAATCTGCTCAACGTCAAGGACACGCAGGTCATCCAGGTTGTCCTCGATGGTATCAACAACATCCTGAAGATGGCGTCGGACACAGTCGAAGCTGTGTGTACACTCATCGAGGAGTGCGGAGGTAAACACGAGTCTTATTGGTTATTTTCGAGGACTGACAGGAATCTTGTATTATTTTTGTTACTATTAAAATTTATGAAGCACCACATATCTGGGAGGAGCCTGACAGCACAGACATGCAGTAATTATAGTAAATGAATAATTATAGTAAACATACAGTAAATAAATACATTTTAGTAAATAAATAAATAAAATACATGTTCACAAAAATTGTCCTCATTCACAGTTATTTCTTCGTTGAAGTATTTTATGTTTGTTCACCCCCGTGTGTAATCGTTTACTTCCCCTGGCACAGACCAGGTAGACGGCTTTTAATTTAAGCCGAAAGACAGGTGCTGGGTGAGTCAGAAAGTTGCACCAATTTTTTTTTAATGACTGGTTGTCCGCTGACCTGGTATTGGAACCTATGACCTCTGGGTCACAAGGCAAGCGCCAATTGAATTGAGCCACTCACCAGTCTCAGTTTATTGACCCGTAACCAGAGGTGCCAACTGCTCTGATTTTATTGGAAGACTTCCAATTTTTAAAACATTCTTCCGACACTACGATCACATCAACACATCTTCCGATTTTTAGACCCGATGATAAAATATATATAGCCCTACTAATATAGTTATATTAATTCGTTTAACGTGACAGCCAGACACTGATTGACAGCAGTTGTCGATGTAGTGATATAACTCATTCCAATTTCTAAACAAAACAACATACGCTGGTCGTCTTTTAGATGCATACGTAATCAAAATGTTGCCTGCATGACCTCAAAGCATTTAGATACGGAAGCAGAGTCATTCAACGATACGCCATTTTGATTTTGAACTGGCAGTGTATACAGTGTAATTACGTCGCACCAGAATAACAGAGGGCACTGCGCGAGTGACTATGCTTCCTTATTCAAAATTCAAATGCTTTATATATACATATATATACATATATATATACATATATATATATATATATATATATATGTATATACGTATATGTATATATATCATATATGTGTTTGTGCATGCACATTGCTGCCGCTGCATTCCTTCAGCACTACGTTACGTCTTCCTATTTTCTCTCAGACAATGTTGGCACCTCTGTGTAACTCATTTAGACCTAGCAGTGTGGCTCACTATCTCACTGCCCAGTTTGCTGACCCGTAACTCATTTAGACCTAGCAGTGTGGCTCACTATCTCACTGCCCAGTTTACTGACCCATAACTCATTTAGACCTAGCAGTGTGGCTCACTATCTCACTGCCCAGTTTACTGACCCATAACTCATTTAGACCTAGCAGTGTGGCTCACTATCTCACTGCCCAGTTTACTGACCTGTAACTCATTTAGACCTAGCAGTGTGGCTCACTATCTCACTGCCCAGTTTACTGACCCATAACTCATTTAGACCTAGCAGTGTGGCTCACTATCTCACTGCCCAGCGTGATCATAGTTCAAAGAAATCTCCGCTTTGCTGCACTAACCCAGAAGTTATCTAGTGCTGTCCTGATACTTGGCTATGAAAGATGTGTTTTTGCCTTTGCATGTAGGGCAGCGCATATTCTAACTGGGGTCTAGCTAAAGTGAAATATGCACTGGTTTAAAATTTTTCCTGCTAAATTTTGAGGTTTGTTCGTAGGAAAGCCAAGGTTGCATTTGCTTTTTTGTGACACCATTTTGTCTTTCCAGGCTCATGGCAGACATTTATGTGACATTGTTCTTGGAGAGTTTCTGGTCTGCTCCAGATATGTTTGTAGTTTCTGATATGTCCTTGTACCAGAATAACTTCCCTATGATATGTTTGTAGTTTCTGATATGTCCTTGTACCAGAATAACTTCCCTATGATATGTTTGTAGTTTCTGATATATCCTTGTACCAGAATAACTTCCCTATGATATGTTTGTAGTTTCTGATATGTCCTTGTACCAGAATAACTTCCCTATGATATGTTTGTAGTTTCTAATATGTCCTTGTACCAGAATAACTTCCCTATGATATGTTTGTAGTTTCTAATATGTCCTTGTACAAGAATAACTTCCCTATGATATGTTTGTAGTTTCTGATATGTCCTTGTACCAGAATAACTTCCCTATGATATGTTTGTAGTTTCTGATATGTCATTGTACCAGAATAACTTCCCTATGATATGTTTGTAGTTTCTGATATGTCCTTGTACCAGAATAACTTCCCTATGATATGTTTGTAGTTTCTGATATGTCCTTGTACCAGAATAACTTCCCTATGATATGTTTGTAGTTTCTGATATGTCCTTGTACAAGAATAACTTCCCTATGATATGTTTGTAGTTTCTGATATGTCCTTGTACCAGAATAACTTCCCTATGATATGTTTGTAGTTTCTGATATGTCCTTGTACCAGAATAACTTCCCTATGATATGTTTGTAGTTTCTGATATGTCCTTGTACAAGAATAACTTCCCTATGATATGTTTGTAGTTTCTGATATGTCCTTGTACCAGAATAACTTCCCTATGATATGTTTGTAGTTTCTGATATGTCCTTGTACCAGAATAACTTCCCTATGATATGTTTGTAGTTTCTGATATGTCCTTGTACCAGAATAACTTCCCTATGATATATTTGTAGTTTCTGATATGTCCTTGTACCAGAATAACTTCCCTATGATATGTTTGTAGTTTCTAATATGTCCGTGTACCAGAATAACTTCCCTATGATATGTAACATTTATTTAATCAAATTTGTTCTTGTCAGCTGACATTGCCATGGTTTCGTCATTGTTGTCATCATAACATTGTTACCGTGGTTACAGGTCTGGACAAGATTGAAATGCTTCAGAACCACGAAAATGAGGACATCTATAAACTCGCCTACGAGATAGTTGATACTTACTTCAGTGGGGTGAGTGTGAGGTAGATTGTTGACATTTACTTCTGTGGGGTACATTGTTGACATTTACTTCAGTGGGGTACATTGTTAACACTTCAATGGGCTAATTGTGGGATATATTGTTGACACTTCAGTTGGGTGAATGTGTGTAGATTGTTGACACTTACTTCAGTGGGATGAGTGTGGGGTAGATTGTTGACACTTACTTCAATGGGGTGAGTATGGGGTAGTTTGTTGACACATCATTTAATGGGGTGAGTGGGGGGTACATTGCTAACACTTCAATGGGGTGAGTGTGGGGCAGATTGTTGACACATGCTTCAGTGGGGTGAGTGCGATGTAGTAAATGGGGTGAGTGGGTAAATTCAACTACATTGTTGACACTTACTTCAGTGGGGTGGGTGTGGGTAGATTGTTGACACATACTTCAGTGGGGTGGGTGTGGGTAGATTGTCGACACATACTTCAGTGGGGTGGGTGTGGGTAGATTGTCGACACATACTTCAGTGGGGTGGGGGTGGGTAGATTGTCGACACATACTTCAGTGGGGTGGGTGTGGGTAGATTGTTGACACATACTTCAGTCGGGTGGGTGTGGGTAAATTGTTGACATATACTTCAGTCGGGTGGGTGTGGGTAGATTGTTGACAGTTACTTCAGTGGGGTGGGTGTGGGTAGATTGTCGACACATACTTCAGTGGGGTGGGTGTGGGTAGATTGCTGACACATACTTCAGTCGGGTGGGTGTGGGTAGATTGTTGACACATACTTCAGTCGGGTGGGTGTGGGTAGATTGTTGACATATACTTCAGTCGGGTGGGTGTGGGTAGATTGTCGACACATACTTCAGTTGGGTGGGTGTGGGGATTGAAACATTCAAATTAAACAGAAAAAACAGTGAAACTATGGTCAGTATACTGCATAATACAACTTTACAATAAAAACTATCTGACTTTGTGCATGTAAGTAATTGTTTGAATTCACCAGTACTGAGTCCACCCTTGTGACATCACGCGTCTGTCTCACACATTGACACATGTACAGTACTGAGTCCACCCTTGTGACATCACGCGTCTGTCTCACACATTGACACATGTACAGTACTGAGTCCACCCTTGTGACATCACGCGTCTGTCTCACACATTGACACTTGTACAGTACCGAGTCCACCCTTGTGACATCACGCGTCTGTCTCACACATTGACACTTGTACAGTACTGAGTCCACCCTTGTGACATCACGCGTCTGTCTCACACATTAACACTTGTACAGTACTGAGTCCACCCTTGTGACATCACGCGCCTGTCTCACACATTGACACTTGTACAGTACTGAGTCCACCCTTGTGACATCACGCGTCTGTCTCACACATTGACACATGTACAGTACTGAGTCCACCCTTGTGACATCACGCGTCTGTCTCACACATTGACACATGTACAGTACTGAGTCCACCCTTGTGACATCACGCGTCTGTCTCACACATTAACACTTGTACAGTACTGAGTCCACCCTTGTGACATCACGCGCCTGTCTCACACATTGACACTTGTACAGTACTGAGTCCACCCTTGTGACATCACGCGTCTGTCTCACACATTGACACATGTACAGTACTGAGTCCACCCTTGTGACATCACGCGTCTGTCTCACACATTGACACTTGTACAGTACTGAGTCCACCCTTGTGACATCACGCGCCTGTCTCACACATTGACACTTGTACAGTACTGAGTCCACCCTTGTGACATCACGCGCCTGTCTCACACATTGACACATGTACAGTACTGAGTCCACCCTTGTGACATCACGCGTCTGTCTCACACATTGACACATGTACAGTACTGAGTCCACCCTTGTGACATCACGCGCCTGTCTCACACATTGACACTTGTACAGTACTGAGTCCACCCTTGTGACATCACGCGTCTGTCTCACACATTGACACTTGTACAGTCTCACTTCGTTGTTACTTCTAACAGTGGTGTCACCATGTGTGTGTTACTTTCTAACAGTGGTGTCACCATGTGTGTTACTTTCTAACAGTGGTGTCACCATGTGTGTGTTACTTTCTAACAGTGGTGTCACCATGTGTGTGTTACTTTCTAACAGTGGTGTCACCGTGTGTGTGTTACTTTCTAACAGTGGTGTTACCATGTGTGTGTTTGCAGTACGAGGAAGACCAGAACTTAGTTCCCGACTCTACCACTGAGGGATTCCGTTTCGACCCGGACGCACCGATACCTAGTGAAGGCTTCAAGTTCTAGGTGGCACCACCAACCAACATTTGGTGATGACAACAACGACATTGTGAGCGTGTCTGCGGCGGACGGCTGTGTGCGTGAACGTGATGACTGCAGCGTGGTGTCGCCATCGTGCGGACGGCGACAGACGGAACGAGAGAAGGAGCGACAGATGAATGGACGAATGAACCTTGCGAATGTTGGGGGTCAACCGCTACGTGTGTGCAGGAACACATCCGTCAGGATGAGATTTTGATGCAAGCAGCAGCACGCCCTGGTGGTCGGTCAGAGTGACGTTCGCTGCTGCTTCGGTTCAGCGTTAATGCTGCCGCTCAAGATGCGGGGAACGTTATCGCAGACGATCACTTCTCGTGTGAACATTGCGTGAATGAGAGAGTGCATGCGGGCATGCATGTGTGTGATATGTGGCGCCCCCTGGATGTCAACTGCAACGGTGCAGATGGGAATGGGCAAAACACGTGATGGCGGAATTTTTACCGCGGCCGGGCGACTGCCTCGTGTTGTGTACAGTAGTGTTGATACGCTGCGATCTAGCACGGGGCGTTTCACAAGAAATAATGGGTTGTTGCAAGCGCCCTGTGTGTGCGTGCCGGCGAGGTGACATATACCTGTTTATACCCTGCTTGCTGCCTCAGCTGGAGGTGCTGGCATGAACACTCTACCTGATACTTAGGGGAGGACTATGGAATGTGTTGCTGCATTGTGACATTCACCGTGTCACGCCCCGATGTTCGCTGGACGCTTTTCAGGGCGTTTTGCACATTGCGCGGTTCCTTCCACTCATACCTAGCAGGGTGCATTCGTATGTGCCAGACCGAAACGTTTTTCATAAAAACAACTGTTTGTATCAAGACGGTCCCTCTAGTTTTGGGCAGCCCCAACCCAAGACCGACTTCTGCAGTCGAAGTGTTCGTCTTGGGAGCCAATTTATGATTTTAGCAGTTCCCAGTAATGCGGGAACTGGCGTGACTCGGGGGGGCAATTGTTTTCACTGGTATTTTTATAGTTGTGCCGTCACCGGATCAGCGACATTCATTGTTGTTTGACATTTTTGATGGTTACTTTTGCAGTGGGAAGAGATTGACTTTTTTACTTGTCGGAACGTCGAAGGAGCGATGACACGTCTGTGTGTCACCACGTCAACGTGTCCATGTCACGGCGCCAAACTCAAACAAACAAGTGTCAACAACAGTTTCAAGAAGCATCAACACAAGCAGGCTATGCACCAGTGTGGGGTGATAGAAGGGGGAGGGAGGGGGGGGGTGATCATGTACATAGAACCACAGGGGTGCACTGCTACAGATACGGCCGAGCAACACAAAACAGTTTGCAAAGAAATGATTACTTACCGTGTTTCCCATAATTGACCGTTCTGACACTGACGCCGACTGACACTGATGCTCCAAACACAGCTCGTAAAAGTTGGTCAACACGAGACAGTACCAGTGGGCCATGCGCAGTGAACAGCTTCGGCTGGTGCTAACAGCTCCATCTGTTGGCACGGTTAACATGGCAAGGAGACCGTGACAATGCAAATGTAGCTCTGGCACTGGTACCGGGCAGTTTATGGCATTGGTACCAGGCAGTGTAGGACTGACATACTTAACTGAGAGAGAATGCAATAAAGGGAATTTACAACGATATTCATTGGTTAACTGATATGAAGAAATTTTTTGTAATAAAATTATTATTTTTAAGTATCAAAGAACATTTAAACTAACAATATTATACTTCATGTTTTTTCTTGATTACAGTATTAAATTTATTGTCAGAAATTGTATAAACCAGGAACTGGACAGACCAGTCAGTCACCTGAGGACAAACATTATATTTCACCTCTAAGGAACTGGACTGACCAGTCAGTCACTCGAGGACAAACATTATATTTCACCTCTAATGGTGAACTTTTTTGTCTGAATAATTCCTGTAGAGTGATATCTGCATATGTCATAAAACTTGCATATTTTATTCCATTAGCAAATTGTGTATTTTCTAAAATATTAAGATATGAAAGATCATGATATTAACACAATACTATTTTTAACTAACCAATATATTATAAATACTAATAAATTCACTGTTACAATGTCTCGTAAAACACTCATTTAGTTAACCAGTGAAAGTTGTACTTTGCCCTTAAACAAGCATTGTATGTGGACATTTACTGTTCTCGTTTGGTTCTCTTGTATAAATAAATCTGATTTTCTGCGAAGACAGTGGCTTGAGAATTCACACCAGCTTTGATTTCAAAGTGTTATTGGGGTCAACCCGGCGTTTAGCGCTGTGCTGCATCATAGTAAATGTTTCTGTAGCATTTTGTAATGTTATGTAACACGGCTGCACAAAACGCGCACGTGCGCTCACACATTTTGTGTGTTGTTGAACATAAGGAGTTATGTCTTTAAACACAACACAGGGTGTTCAATGTATGATTCAACCATAATATGAAGCACTTTGTGACTGTATATTCCCTCCTCTCTGTCAGGTCTGCATGTAAGGGGCTGACATTTTTAGGCATGCCCGGGGTCCATTGGGATCATTCATACATTAAAAATCCCCTGCAGTGGGGATGGTACGTATTGTGTTTTCTCTGACTGTTGCGAGTTGATACGTCAAATGTCCACATACGAGGACTTGGAAAGTTGTCATTGTCATTAACCATGGTGCCAGGAGTCATAAGTTGTCATTGACCGAGTGGTGCCAGGAGTCATAAGTTGTCATTGACCGAGTGGTGCCAGAAGTCATAAGTTGTCATTGACCGAGTGGTGCCAGGAGTTGTAAGTTGTCATTATCATTGACCGAGTGGTGCCAGAAGTCATAAGTTGTCATTGACCGAGTGGTGCTAGGAGTCGTAAGTTGTCATTGACCGAGTGGTGCCAGGAGTCAAGTTGTCATTGACCAAGTGGTGCCAGAAGTCGTAAGTTGTCATTGACCGAGTGGTGCCAGGAGTCATAAGTTGTCATTGACTGAGTGGTGCCAGGAGTCATAAGTTGTCATTGACCGAATGGTGCTAGGAGTCGTAAGTTGTCATTGGAGTCATAAGTTGTCATTGACCGAGTGGTGCCAGGAGTCATAAGTTGTCATTGACCGAATGGTGCTAGGAGTCGTAAGTTGTCATTGGAGTCATAAGTTGTCATTGACCGAGTGTTGCCAAGAGTCATAAGTTGTCATTGACTGAGTGTTGCCAGGAGTCATAAGTGGGTCAGTATAGCAAGCATATTGCCTGTAGTAATACTATATTGATAATTTTATATTAAATAACAAATGATGTTAATATAGTACATTTTGCTGGAGAAATTCATAAAATTTCTTCCACGCAAAAATGTTGTGCAGTGTTGATCACGTAAATTAATATTTCACATACAATCCAGTATTAAGAAAATTGCATTTAATGCAGACATTACAAAATGTTACAAACAGATGACAAACAAATGTCACAGTTCTTGGGAAGACATTATTTCTGTGGATCTGTTGACTAGTATACACACAATATGTGGATGTGTTGACTAGTATACACACACAATATGTGGATGTTTTGACTAGTATACACACACAATATGTGGATGTTTTGACTAGTATACACACAATATGTGGATGTGTTGACTGGTATACACACGCAATATGTGGATGTGTTGACTAGTAAACACACACAATCTGTGTGTGTTCACAAGTAAACACAATCTGTGTATGTGTTCACTAGTAAACACATACAATCTGTGGATGTGTTAACTACACATTCTTTATTCTGACAAGAGAGCAGTCAATATTTATCATGAATGGGTCAAGTATGTCCATGACATGCTTGGCTAACTTAGAAAAGACTGATCAGAACGTGCCCTAATGTTAACATGACTAGTAGAGTCAGTGACCCATATCACGGAGCCTCTGACGGTGACTTGGAGACACACAAAGCAGCTGTTCACAATTGTCAACATTTACCTAAGGAAGGAGGGTCAAGGCCTGAGTACCAAGGAAGGAGGGTCAAGGCCTGAGTACCAAGGAAAGAGGGTCAAGGCCTGAGTACCAAGGAAGGTGGGCCAAGGCCTGAGTACCAAGGAAGGTGGGTCAAGGCCTGAGTACCAAGGAAGGAGGGTCAAGGCCTGAGTACCAAGGAAGGAGGGTCAAGGCCTGAGTACCAAGGAAGGAGGGTCAAGGCCTGAGTACCAAGGAAAGAGGGTCAAGGCCTGAGTACCAAGGAAGGAGGGTCAAGGCCTGAGTACCAAGGAAGGTGGGCCAAGGAAGGAGGGTCAAGGCCTGAGTACCAAGGAAGGTGGGCCAAGGCCTGAGTACCAAGGAAGGAGGGTCAAGGCCTGAGTACCAAGGAAGGAGGGTCAAGGCCTGAGTACCAAGGAAGGAGGGTCAAGGCCTGAGTACCAAGGAAGGTGGGCCAAGGCCTGAGTACCAAGGAAGGAGGGTCAAGGCCTGAGTACCAAGGAAGGAGGGTCAAGGCCTGAGTACCAAGGAAGGAGTGTCAAGGCCTGAGTACCAAGGAAGGAGGGTCAAGGCCTGAGTACCAAGGAAGGAGGGTCAAGGCCTGAGTACCAAGGAAGGAGGATCAAGGCCTGCATACCAAGGAAGGAGGGTCAAGGCCTGAGTACCAAGGAAGGTGGGTCAAGGCCTGAGTACCAAGGAAGGAGGGTCAAGGCCTGAGTACCAAGGAAGGAGGGTCAAGGCCTGAGTACCAAGGAAGGTGGGCCAAGGCCTGAGTACCAAGGAAGGAGGGTCAACGCCTGAGTACCAAGGAAGGTGGGCCAAGGCCTGAGTACCAAGGAAGGAGGGCCTGCAATGCCCTGCATACTAAGGAAGGAGGGTCAAGGCCTGCGTACTAAGGAAGGAGGGTCAAGGCCTGCGTACTAAGGAAGGAGGGTCAAGGCCCGAGTTCTCAGGAAGGAGGGTCAAGGCCCGCATACTGAGGAAGAAGCATCAAGGCACGTGTACTAAGGAAGGTGGGTCAAGGCCTGTGTACTAAGGAGCGTCAAGGCCTGCATACTGTTATGGAAATACTAGTATTATTTAAAACTGTTTCCGTATGGAGCTATGTAACCGTGCAGTGCTGTGTAACCGTGCGGTGCTGTGTAACTGCATGGTGCTGTGTAACTATGTGGTGCTGTAATACAGTCCAACATCTTGGAAATTCACATCGTGGAAAACAAGTATGAGAAATAATGCACTTTGTATGAATAGTTAAATGGTGACAGTTGCGAGTGACCCCTTGTAAGCTCCCCTTTGTGTGCGATCTTGATCACCAGTCAGACAACTTGTTTGTAGTCAGCTTGACCACCGATCAGTCAACCTTTGTGTGTGGTCGTCGCTCAATGATGGACGTGAAGCCATTGTCGCCGCTACCATTGTCACGATGCGCAGGGTGGCTGACACTGCACCTCATCCACGACTGGCCCAACATGAGGACTGGTGCTGCCACCCACAGGCCATTGAAGAAGACGATGTAGAACCAGAAGTAGAGCGAGACGTCTGTCGCCAGGTTGGGACAGCCGGTCAGTAGCTCTGGACAGAATGTCATCCAAGCTGCCGGAGACAAGAAGAATGGTTGGTGACTGGGACAGTGTGTTAGTATCTACAAATAACCCTTGTATGTCCACTGTGTTTGGATGTCTATCTGGACGAAATCCGCATTTGATAAGTCTGAAAAATATCCTTCACAAATAGTCAAATACCCCACATACCGGTTACAAACAGCTAACTCTAGGGTACAACCATACAAATTCTAGAGTACCCCCTCAATACAAACAACAACATGCAGTCAACAACAGTGTACTTGCCAAGGTAATGAACAACAACTCAGATCTATATTATCTATTTTCTTTTAATAATTTGTGAATCACCACAAAACAGCATAAACCAGTAATTCTAATGAGTTGTGTAGCTTTGGGTGGAGCTTAAGAGATAAAAAGACTAAAAGTTTACAAGATGTAAACTTCAAGGCTGGGGCTCACCTCCGTACAGTTCACATACACACAGCGCCACCTGGAGCCAGTGTCTGTAGGAACGCTCTCGGACGATGGAATAGATGAGGCCCAGACATAGGGGCCCACAAACAAGGACCGTGGGAATCGCCATGGAAACGATGGTCGGGTCGGAGACGAGGAATCGTTTGTCTGCTTTCCCATACTCCCTCCCTGCGACCAACAGTGTCACAAACATAAGGGGCCATCCATAAAGTATGTCACGCTCTGGGGGTGGGGTGTTTGGGTAAGCGTTACGGAGCATTACATAGGTGTGTGTGCCACTAGGGGGTCTTGGCGATCATTATGGAGCATTACATGGGTGTGGGGGCCACTAGGGGGTGTTGGCGATTGTTATGGAGCATTACATGGGTGTGGGGGCCAATAGGGGGTCTTGGCAATTATTATGGAACATTACATGGGTGTGGGGGCCACTAGGGGGTGTTGGCGATCATTATGGAGCATTACATGGGTGTGGGGGCCAATAGGGGGTGTTGGTAATCGTTACAGAGTGTTACATGGGTTTGGGGGTCACTAGGGGGTGTTGGCGATCATTATGGAGCATTACATGGGTGTGGGGGCCACTAGGGGGTGTTGGCGATCATTATGGAGCATTACATGGGTGTGGGGGCCAATAGAGGGTGTTGGTGATCGTTACAGAGTGTTACATGGGTGCGGGGGCCACTAGGGGGTGTTGGCGATCATTATGGAGCATTACATGGGTGTGGGGGCCACTAGGGGGTGTTGGTGATCGTTATGGAGCATTACATGAGTGTGGGGGCCACTACGGGGTGTTGGTGATCGCTACAGAGTATTACATGGGCGTGGAGGGCACTAGGGGGTCTTGGTGATCGCTACGGAGTGTTGCAAGGGTGTGGGGGCCACTAGGGGGTCTTGGTGATTGTTACGGAGCGCTACATGGATGTGGGGGTCACTAGGAGGTCTTGGCGATCTTTACGGTGTGTTACATGGGTGTGTGGGCCACTGGGGGGGGTTGGCGATCATTACGGAGCGTTACATGGGTGTGGGGGCCACTAGGGGGTGTTGGTGATTGGTACAGAGTGTTACATGGGTGTGGGGGCCACTAGGAGGTGTTGGCGATCGTTACGGAATGTTACATGGGTGTGGGGGCCACTAGGAGGTCTTGGCGATTGTTACGGAGTGTTACATGGGTGTGTGGGCCACTAGGAGGTCTTGGCGATCGTTACTGAGCGTTACATGGGTGTGGGGGCCACTAGGGGGTGTTGGTGATTGGTACAGAGTGTTACACAGGTGTGGAGGCCACTAGGAGTTCTTGGCGATCGTTACGGAACGTTACATGGGTGTGGGGGCCACTAGGATGTCTTGGCGATCATTACGGAGCGTTACATTGGTGTGGGGGCCACTAGGAGGTCTTGGCGATCGTTATGGAGCGTTACATTGGTGTGGGGGCCACTAGGAGGTCTTGGCGATCGTTACGGAGCGTTACATAGGTGTGGGGGCCACTAGGGGGTGTTGGCAATCATTACATGGGCGTGGGGGCCACTAGGGGGTCTTGGTGATCGTTATGGAGCAATACATGGACGCCATTAGGGGGTCTTTGTGATCATTACGGAGTGCTACATGGGTGTGGGGGCCATTAGGAGGTCTTGGTGATTGTTACGGAGCATACATGGGTGTGGGGGCCACTAGGAGGTCTTGGCGATCATTATGGAGCATTACATGGGTGTGGGGGCCACTAGGGGGTGTTGGCGATTGTTATGGAGCATTACATGGGTGTGGGGGCCACTAGGGGGTGTTGGTGATTGTTATGGAGCATTACATGGGTGTGGGGGCCACTAGGGGGTGTTGGTGATTGTTATGGAGCATTACATGAGTGTGGGGGCCACTACGGGGTGTTGGTGATCGCTACAGAGTATTACATGGGCGTGGAGGGCACTAGGGGGTCTTGGTGATCGCTACGGAGTGTTGCAAGGGTGTGGGGGCCACTAGGGGGTCTTGGTGATTGTTACGGAGCGCTACATGGGTGTGGGGGTCACTAGGAGGTCTTGGCGATCTTTACGGTGTGTTACATGGGTGTGTGGGCCACTGGGGGGGGGGTTGGCGATCATTACGGAGCGTTACATGGGTGTGGGGGCCACTAGGGGGTGTTGGTGATTGGTACAGAGTGTTACATGGGTGTGGGGGCCACTAGGAGGTGTTGGCGATCGTTACGGAACATTACATGGGTGTGGGGGCCACTAGGAGGTCTTGGCGATTGTTACGGAGTGTTACATGGGTGTGTGGGCCACTAGGAGGTCTTGGCGATCGTTACTGAGCGTTACATGGGTGTGGGGGCCACTAGGGGGTGTTGGTGATTGGTACAGAGTGTTACACAGGTGTGGAGGCCACTAGGAGTTCTTGGCGATCGTTACGGAACGTTACATGGGTGTGGGGGCCACTAGGAGGACTTGGCGATTGTTTCGGAGCGTTACACGGGTGTGGGGGCCACTAGGATGTCTTGGCGATCATTACGGAGTGTTACATTGGTGTGGGGGCCACTAGGAGGTCTTGGCGATCGTTATGGAGCGTTACATTGGTGTGGGGGCCACTAGGAGGTCTTGGCGATCGTTACGGAGCATTACATAGGTGTGGGGGCCACTAGGGGGTCTTGGTGATCGTTATGGAGCAATACATGGACGCCATTAGGGGGTCTTTGTGATCATTACGGAGTGCTACATGGGTGTGGGGGCCATTAGGAGGTCTTGGTGATTGTTACGGAGCATACATGGGTGTGGGGGCCACTAGGAGGTCTTGGCGATCATTATGGAGCATTACATGGGTGTGGGGGCCACTAGGGGGTGTTGGCGATTGTTATGGAGCATTACATGGGTGTGGGGGCCACTAGGGGGTGTTGGTGATTGTTATGGAGCATTACATGGGTGTGGGGGCCACTAGGGGGTGTTGGTGATTGTTATGGAGCATTACATGGGTGTGGGGGCCACTAGGGGGTGTTGGTGATTGTTATGGAGCATTACATGGGTGTGGGGGCCACTAGGGGGTGTTGGTGATCGTTACATGGGCATGGGGCTATTAGGGGGTCTTGGTGATCGTTACAGAGTGTTACATGGGCATGGGGGCCATTAGGGGGTCTTGGCGATCGTTACGTTCATTATTTCAAGTGTTTCTTTCTAGCTGCCAATGACAGCATTGATGGCTATGCTAGTTTTGGGCTATATTTCAATTGAATTTAAACAGAAAAAGAATGCAGACTCTACCATGCATTTGAAAAAATGTAACATCAGACGAAGTCTACAAACTTGGTAAAAAATAGATGTACCGTATTCAACATATTAAGCGTACATGCCCTAATTAGTGTACACATGACAGGCTTATGATTTGTATTTTTAATGGAAATACATGACAGGTTTACAATTTGTATTTTGATGGCAATACATGACAGACTTATGATGGTGTGTATGAACTTACACGTAGACATTGCCCAGTGGGTTGAGTTTTGCACATTGCCCGAGAGAGAGCCAGCGAGAAATACAGCCTCCTGAAAACACAGCAGACATCAGACTCACAGACGACAGCAGACATCAGACTCACAGACGACAGCAGTCTGTACTAAACACAAATGGTTTTATGTATCAAACAAAATAGGGTAAATATTCCTCATAAAATGGGACTACAAAATTTAAGAAAAATGGTCATTCGTTAAATGTCCAGGGACATGCATTTGGTTTGATAGCAATGAAAACAATTAATGCTTTGCCTCGATGAACTTGGAAAGCGCCTCTCAGGTGTTTACGCAGGAAAGGGCGCTATATTGATATACGTGATTGATTAAAGGAACTGTACTTACATCTAAAGGAATAAATAATTATTTAACAAAGTGACAAGCACATTACATATACAATGAACTACAAACAATTCTACAACGACAAAACATGAATCGATGTCTACAATGGAATCAGTGTCTACAATGGAACCAGTGTCTATAATGGAATCAGTGTCTACAATGGAATCAGTGTCTACAATGGAATCAGTGTATACAATGGAACCAGTGTCTACAATGGAATCAGTGTCTATAATGGAATCAGTGTCTACAATGGAATCAGTGTATACAATGGAATCAGTGTCTACAATGGAACCAGTGTCTATAATGGAAAGAGTGTCTACAATGGAATCAGTGTATACAATGGAACCAGTGTCTACAATGGAATCAGTGTCTACAATGGAATCAGTGTCTACAATGGAATCAGTGTCTACAATAGAATCAGACAGAGGACTTTTTTCTTTCAGTGATTTCACTGTGTCACTGTCCCATATGTGGAAATGGAATTTTTCTTTAAATGATTTAATGTGCTATTATTCCATATAGATAATGCTATGAGGGGCCCTCACAGACTATGTGCTCCCTACTGCTATGAGGGGGCCCTTGTAGACTATGTTCTTCCTACTGCTGTGAGGGGGCCCTTGTAGACTATGTTCTTCCTACTGCTGTGAGGGGGCCCTCGTAGACTATGTGCTCCCTACTGCTGTGAGGGGGCCCTCGTAGACTATGTGTTCCCTACTGCTGTGAGGGGGGCCCTTGTAGACTATGTGCTCCCTACTGCTGTGAGGGGGCCCTCGTAGACTATGTGTTCCCTACTGCTGTGAGGGGGGCCCTTGTAGACTATGTTCTTCCTACTGCTGTGAGGGGGCCCTCGTAGACTATGTGCACCCTACTTCTGTGAGGGGGCCCTCGTAGACTATGTGCTCCCTACTGCTATGAGGGGGCCCTCATAGACTATGTGCTCCCTACTGCTATGAGGGGGCCCTCACAAACTATGTGCTCCCTACTGCTACAAGGGTGTCCTCATAGACTCTGTGCTCCCACACAGCCATGAGGGGGGCATGATGTGGTATGTTCTTTGAGCATGAATTCAGCCTCCCAATGACCTGCTGATTTTGCTCAAGTTGGTTTGACAACAGTCCAGACTGTGCCTTGTCCGTAGATGTCATCCAATCAGACTGTGCCTTGTTGTCCATAGATGTCATCCAATCAGAATGTGCCTTGTTATCCATAGATGTCATCCAATCAGACTGTGCCTTGCAGTCAATAGATGTCATCCAATCAGACTATGCCTTGTTATCCATAGATGTCATCCAATCAGACTGTGCCTTGCTGTCAATAGATGTCATCCAATCAGACTGTGCCTTGTTATCCATAGATGTCATCCAATCAGACTGTGCCTTGTTGTCCGTATATGTCATCCAATCAGACTGTGCCTTGTTGTCCGTAGATGTCATCCAATCAGAATGTGCCTTGTTGTCCATAGATGTCATCCAATCAGACTGTGCCTTTTTGTCCATAGATGTCATCCAATCAGAATGTGCCTTGTTGTCCGTAGATCCAATCAGAATGTGCCTTGTTGTCCATAGATGTCATCCAATCAGACTGTGCCTTGTTGTCCATATATGTCATCCAATCAGAACACTCTCAATGACTGACAACACGTCCTCACTGGAAAGTTGGAAGTGGAGGAAAATAAACATTGTTTGTTGATGGATTCCCATATATTGTGTAGATTGATGTCCTCCTCTGCAGAATGTGTGTCTGTAGTTTGCAGTAACAGTTTTGCAAATGTTGTATGACAATAGGCAGATGTGTGTGTGGGCAGTGTAGCTGAGAGTTTGAGTAGGAATGCGGTTTTCTTCTGGTTTAAGTCTTTGCATAATTACTGCTTATGTCAATTTGTAGGAGGAGGATGAAGGGCGCTTTGTGTGATGAATACAGGCTAAACTGGTTGTTGAGATGTTGCATTGATTTAATTCTTGTAGACTTAATATTGTCATTTGAATGAAGGGTGGCAATGTTGTCTTGTTTGAATGATCATAATGGTAACATTAATTTGGTTATCTAGATATCCTTGCTTTAGTTTTAAGTTTGTTGCTTTGCCTTCATCATAGCCTCCGTGTTCCATGATGTGGCTGTTTGTCACACACATCATTGCCTCTGTGCTCCATGATGTGGCTGTTTGTCACACACATCATTGCTTCCGTGCTCCATGATGTGGCCGTTTGTCACACACATCATTATCTGGACCAAAACCGTACTTTTTCATTGTGACAGAAATTATGTAAGCACCCAGATTCTAGGTGCAAACAAAATTACATTAATTAGGCCCTCATCTGGGACTTTGGTTAACTGATCAAATAAGTCAGAGTGAAAATTCATGCAAAAAATGTTTAGTGTAGAAACTCGATAATGACGCTGATTGACTTCACGGTAACGCCTACACAAAATGAGTGGGTAACAGTCAAACCAAGCCAGGCTCACTTCTTGGCGAGCGAGAGTCAGATAAGTGAGGCCAATGCTATGCCTACGGCTATGCCTATGCCCTTCATATGGTTTCACACTTGCTATATACTGTATAGCCTAGGCTATGGCTATGGGGTATGCTATGCCTATGTCTATGAATGGATGGCAATCTTGCTAACTAACATTCCAAATTCTGTCAATGTGGTTAAACGTCGCTGAACTTTCCAAACCCTGCATCGGCATTCCCCGGAAAAATTATAAGATTAAATAGGGTTAAAACATTAAATTGTCAAAACTAAACATTCACTGCTGTTCGGTTAAATTGGTCGATTATCGCTCACGCTTTTTGATCTTACCAGACTAAAGTGGACAGTGCAGTCCCACAATAGCCACGACATGGTCAGTTTATCACCCACGGAACACTGTTTCCCGAGCCATCTTGCCAACCCCACGCTGATTACAGCCGCCACTACAGTGAAACAGACGGACCCGAATAATGCTAAGGTAAACATTGGCTCCATAGTTGACAGAAACCTCCTTTATCCAGACTCCGTGAGGTGTCACTATCACATGTGGTTGGTTTCTTGCCCACCACGTGGCGCTACTGTTAGCGCACTTGCAAACAGCTATTCTCGGCAAAACTACACGAATGTGCATAAACATTACAGTTTTATTTACACTTATTCACGGGTAGTTAAATTCTAAATGTTTGACATGAAGTAAAAACCACGGAAGTTATGCGACTACTGAATCCAAATAATCTAACTAAGCTGCCAACAATAGGTAATAGTACTAATACAGATCTATATATGCTGTAAATACACACATATAATTTGACCAATATGGCAATAAAGCAACGAAATGCTCGAAAAGCCACCAAAACCGAAAATGTTGTCAATTGGCGATAATCAAAATGGCCTACTGGCAGTACTGTTGTTAGTACTGAAATAGTGACATCAGACGATTACTTACGCGTCCCGAACATTTTGGTGGCATATGATCATGGGTATATAGACATTTGAAGTTAAAAAAATAATATGATAGAACATTGCTTTAAATTGAAGGTGGCATGTAAAGGAACACAAAACTGTTTATTTATTAATATATCTTTATTACTATTAGATCCAAAGATATCGCAATTTTAATAAAGTAAAAATTCGGAAATTGATTGTATTTCGTATAGAGACGTACAAGACTCGATCTTTTGTCTTCTTTCAATAAATGTATGACTAATATAGCATAATTTTTTATTTGTTCATATATTTTAATAATGTTTTCAGGATTTGCAAACACATTAATTAAGGTCATAAATATACGTAATCCAGTCGAGTATCATTAATAACCATAGTCATATTTTATTCATTGCAAGAAATGAAAATACATTTAATCATATCACAGCAAATTAGAAAAATACAAACAAATGAATTACAACAAAATTGTAGAGAAATTGTAGTAACTCAGTTAATGCGATTAATAAATCAATATTGGCTAATTAGTGCATGAAAGTATACAATTTTGATACATTTTGATAAAAAGCCATAACTTCCATGATTATGAAGATATTTGTATAATTTGTTCATGGTTTACAAACACATTAAATATGCATCACTCAATCATTTCATAACTCATTTGATGCAATGACTAAGTCAATATGAGCTAATTAACTAATTAAAAAAAAATCAACATGGCCTTTTCATAAAAGGCCATAACTAAGTATGAAGATATTTGTATAATTTGTTCAGGGTTTCAAAACAAATTAAGTAGGGTCATAAATAGGCATCATTCATTTGTCATTAATAGCAACTCAAATAATAAATCAACACTGTCTAATTAGCCATGTCAATAGACCAACACATTTCAATATAAAAAGTCATAACTTCCATGATTATGAAGATATTTGTATACTTTTTTGCAGAACCTGGGCTTTGTTTCCCTGCCAACAATAATATAAAGAACACCAACATATTCTTGCACGGTGATTGTGGTGATATAATTGTTGGAGAAATGTATAGAAAAAATAATGTCATTGTATAAATATAACACAATTTATTATATATTATGAGATTTTGTAATTTCCTGCATGTATAGTACACTGCAGATTCAGCACAGCAATATTTATATTTCAATCACTGTTTCATAAAATAATATCCAATTCAACAAGAAGTAATGTTTATAAAAATTTTCACAATATTTCACTGCTGAACCCAACATTTCTCGAGTCGAATTGATGACCGCTGCAGGATTCCACATTATTTCCTCTGGGAGCCAAGTGCATGACAGTTGTTCACTGTATGCTAGGTGTAGCAACATTCACAGTTCAGTACACAGACTAACTAAGACCTCTAGAACATTTGTAGAACATGATAGTTGTTCACTGTACACTAGGTGTAGCAACATTCACAGTTCAGTACACAGACTAACTAAGACCTCTAGAACATTTGTAGAACATGATAGTTGTTCACTGTACACTAGGTGTAGCAACATTCACAGTTCAGTACACAGACTAACTAAGACCTCTAGAACATTCGTAGAACATGACAGTTGTTCACTGTACGCTAGGTGTAGCAACATTCACAGTTCAGTACACAGACTAACTAAGACCTCTAGAACATTTGTAGAATATGACAGTTGTTCACTGTACGCTAGGTGTAGCAACATTCACAGTTCAGTACACAGACTAACTAAGACCACTAAACGTGCCAGAAACAAGTTTTTTTAAAGTAACAACTTCAAAAGATATTTGAAAATAAATATATATATATATATATAGTTTTTATTTATTTTATTTGTGAACTACAATATAATAGCAATTCCGACAAATGATAATATTTTCAAGTTTGGTTTAACTATATAAATACGTTACCATTTCGAAGATAATTATTTGTACTAAATGGAAGTATGATGGATGTATCAATATCATTGTATTAATTACAAAATATGTGAAGTCAAAGATGGTGGTATAGAAAAAATAAACTTTCTGAAAAAAATTGTTTTTCATCATATTTTCTTTGTTGTTACATATTTGTTTAATGAACCAATGAGACAGACTGACTAACTGTCAAACTCCATTTCTCTGTTCTGCATCATTATAGGAATCCTTGTTCCAATTTGGGTCTCATAAGGCATGTACCTCCATAACACAAACTTATAAAGCAATAATGCCATTCAATCAGTGGAAGCTTTGGAAAGTGCATCTACACTTTGCCAATACTCCACGCACTAACAGGTTGCGACATCACATCCACATTCAATGGTAAAGGCAAAAGGTCTGGTTAGCTGTCCTGGATATCATAATGAAGAAATAACAGAGGCCTTCCTTTACGTAGCAAAACATTCCTTTGAGGTAATCTAGCTACAACAACACTGATGTCTTCCAATGTATTAAGAGGACGAGTCCTCTGAGCAACGTCAACAAAGCTAGGATGGACCCCTTCTGTCAGATGAACTGCATGCTGGATAGATTTCCTCCCACAAAGATCAAACAGGCATTATCACTTTAATAACAAATTATGTCACCGACAGTCACTTTTTCAGGATGCCTGCTTCAACAGGTCATATTGCAAGAGCAAATGTGACATAAACATTGATATGTTGATGTTCCTCCACTTGTTCCACCATGACAGTGACACTAATGGTATTGTGACATAAACAATAGTCACATTGATAGGGCGATATGTTCCTTGCTCCACCATGACAGCAGCACTGATGGTACTGTGACATAAACAACAGTCACATCGATATGTTGATGTTCCTTGCTCCACCATGACAGCGGCACTGATTGTACTGTGACATAAACAACAGTCACATCGATATGTTGATGTTCCTTGCTCCACCATGACAGCGGCACTGATGGTACTGTGACATAAACAACAGTCACATCGATATGTTGATGTTCCTTGCTCCACCATGACAGCGGCACTGATTGTACTGTGACATAAACAACAGTCACATCGATATGTTGATGTTCCTTGCTCCACCATGACAGCGGCACTGATGGTACTGTGGCATAAACAACAGTCACATCGATATGTTGATGTTCCTTGCTCCACCATGACAGCGGCACTGATGGTACTGTGACATAAACAACAGTCACATCGATATGTTGATGTTCCTTGCTCCACCATGACAGCGGCACTGATGGTACTGTGACATAAACAACAGTCACATCGATATGTTGATGTTCCTTGCTCCACCATGACAGCGGCACTGATGGTACTGTGACATAAACAACAGTCACATCGATATGTTGATGTTCCTTGCTCCACCATGACAGCGGCACTGATGGTACTGTGACATAAACAACAGTCACAACGATATGTTGATGTTCCTTGCTCCACCATGACAGCGGCACTGATGGTACTGTGACATAAACAACAGTCACATCGATATGTTGATGTTCCTTGCTCCACCGTGACAGCGGCACTGATGGTACTGTGACATAAACAACAGTCACATCAATATGTTGATGTTCCTTGCTCCACCATGACAGCGGCACTGATGGTACTGTGACATAAACAACAGTCACATCGATATGTTGATGTTCCTTGCTCCACCATGACAGCGGCACTGATTGTACTGTGACATAAACAACAGTCACATCGATATGTTGATGTTCCTTGCTCCACCGTGACAGCGGCACTGATGGTACTGTGACATAAACAACAGTCACATCAATATGTTGATGTTCCTTGCTCCACCATGACAGCGGCACTGATGGTACTGTGACATAAACAACAGTCACATCGATATGTTGATGTTCCTTGCTCCACCATGACAGCGGCACTGATTGTACTGTGACATAAACAACAGTCACATCGATATGTTGATGTTCTTTGCTCCACCATGACAGCGGCACTGATGGTACTGTGACATAAACAACAGTCACATCGATATGTTGATGTTCCTTGCTCCACCATGACAGCAGCACTGATGGTACTGTGACATAAACAACAGTCACATCGATATGTTGATGTTCCTTGCTCCACCATGACAGCGGCACTGATGGTACTGTGACATAAACAACAGTCACATCGATATGTTGATGTTCCTTGCTCCACCATGACAGCGGCACTGATTGTACTGTGACATAAACAACAGTCACATCGATATGTTGATGTTCCTTGCTCCACCATGACAGCGGCACTGATGGTACTGTGACATAAACAACGGTCACATCGATATGTTGATGTTCCTTGCTCCACCATGACAGCGGCACTGATGGTACTGTGACATAAACAACAGTCACATCGATATGTTGATGTTCCTTGCTCCACCATGACAGCGGCACTGATGGTACTGTGACATAAACAACAGTCACATCGATATGTTGATGTTCCTTGCTCCACCATGACAGCGGCACTGATGGTACTGTGACATAAACAGTAGTCACAACGATATGTTGATGTTCCTTGCTCCACCATGACAGCGGCACTGATGGTACTGTGACATAAACAACAGTCACATCGATATGTTGATGTTCCTTGCTCCACCGTGACAGCGGCACTGATGGTACTGTGACATAAACAACAGTCACATCAATATGTTGATGTTCCTTGCTCCACCATGACAGCGGCACTGATGGTACTGTGACATAAACAACAGTCACATCGATATGTTGATGTTCCTTGCTCCACCATGACAGCGGCACTGATTGTACTGTGACATAAACAACAGTCACATCGATATGTTGATGTTCCTTGCTCCACCATGACAGCGGCACTGATGGTACTGTGACATAAACAACAGTCACATCGATATGTTGATGTTCCTTGCTCCACCATGACAGCAGCACTGATGGTACTGTGACATAAACAACAGTCACATCGATATGTTGATGTTCCTTGCTCCACCATGACAGCAGCACTGATGGTACTGTGACATAAACAACAGTCACATCGATATGTTGATGTTCCTTGCTCCACCATGACAGCGGCACTGATGGTACTGTGACATAAACAACAGTCACATCGATATGTTGATGTTCCTTGCTCCACCATGACAGCGGCACTGATTGTACTGTGACATAAACAATAGTCACATCGATATGTTGATGTTCCTTGCTCCACCATGACAGCGGCACTGATGGTACTGTGACATAAACAACAGTCACATCGATATGTTGATGTTCCTTGCTCCACCATGACAGCAGCACTGATGGTACTGTGACATAAACAACAGTCACATCGATATGTTGATGTTCCTTGCTCCACCATGACAGCGGCACTGATGGTACTGTGACATAAACAACAGTCACATCGATATGTTGATGTTCCTTGCTCCACCATGACAGCGGCACTGATGGTACTGTGACATAAACAACAGTCACATCGATATGTTGATGTTCCTTGCTCCACCATGACAGCGGCACTGATTGTACTGTGACATAAACAATAGTCACATCGATATGTTGATGTTCCTTGCTCCACCATGACAGCGGCACTGATGGTACTGTGACATAAACAACAGTCACATCGATATGTTGATGTTCCTTGCTCCACCATGACAGCGGCACTGATGGTACTGTGACATAAACAATAGTCATATCGATATGTTGATGTTCCTTGCTCCACCATGACAGCGGCACTGATGGTACTGTGACATAAACAATAGTCACATCGATATGTTGATGTTCCTTGCTCCACCATGACAGCGGCACTGATTGTACTGTGACATAAACAATAGTCACATCGATATGTTGATGTTCCTTGCTCCACCATGACAGCGGCACTGATTGTACTGTGACATAAACAACAGTCACATCGATATGTTGATGTTCCTTGCTCCACCATGACAGCGGCACTGATTGTACTGTGACATAAACAACAGTCACATCGATATGTTGATGTTCCTTGCTCCACCATGACAGCGGCACTGATGGTACTGTGACATAAACAATAGTCACATCGATATGTTGATGTTCCTTGCTCCACCATGACAGCGGCACTGATGGTACTGTGACATAAACAATAGTCACATCGATATGTTGATGTTCCTTGCTCCACCATGACAGCGGCACTGATGGTACTGTGACATAAACAACAGTCACATCGATATGTTGATGTTCCTTGCTCCACCATGACAGCGGCACTGATGGTACTGTGACATAAACAACAGTCACATCGATATGTTGATGTTCCTTGCTCCACCATGACAGCGGCACTGATGGTACTGTGACATAAACAATAGTCACATCGATATGTTGATGTTCCTTGCTCCACCGTGACAGCGGCACTGATGGTACTGTGACATAAACAATAGTCACATTGATAGGGCGATGTTCCTTGCTCCACCATGACAGCGGCACTGATGGTACTGTGACATAAACAACAGCCACATCGATATGTTGATGTTCCTTGCTCCACCACGACAGCGGCACTGATGGTACTGTGACATAAACAATAGTCACATCGATATGTTGATGTTCCTTGCTCCACCATGACAGCGGCACTGATGGTACTGTGACATAAACAATAGTCACATCGATATGTTGATGTTCCTTGCTCCACCGTGACAGCGGCACTGATGGTACTGTGACATAAACAGTAGTCACAACGATATGTTGATGTTCCTTGCTCCACCATGACAGCGGCACTGATGGTACTGTGACATAAACAATAGTCACATCGATATGTTGATGTTCCTTGCTCCACCATGACAGCGGCACTGATGGTACTGTGACATAAACAATAGTCACATCGATATGTTGATGTTCCTTGCTCCACCATGACAGCGGCACTGATGGTACTGTGACATAAACAGTAGTCACAACGATATGTTGATGTTCCTTGCTCCACCATGACAGCGGCACTGATGGTACTGTGACATAAACAATAGTCACATCGATATGTTGATGTTCCTTGCTCCACCATGACAGCGGCACTGATGGTACTGTGACATAAACAATAGTCACATCGATATGTTGATGTTCCTTGCTCCACCATGACAGCGGCACTGATTGTACTGTGACATAAACAATAGTCACATCGATATGTTGATGTTCCTTGCTCCACCGTGACAGCGGCACTGATGGTACTGTGACATAAACAATAGTCACATCGATATGTTGATGTTCCTTGCTCCACCATGACAGCGGCACTGATGGTACTGTGACATAAACAATAGTCACATTGATAGGGCGATGTTCCTTGCTCCAGCGTGAAATGACACTGATGGTATTGTGACATAAACACTATTCACATCGATATGTTGATGTTCCTAGTTCCACCATGACAGTGGCACTTACTTTATTGTGGCACTAAACTGACGTTTTGATAATACATGCATGTTCACCATAATATTATATTTCACTTCATAAAATGTGGCGTATGGTATGATAGATATACTAGTATAACCAATGTTACGTATGGTGTGATAGATATACTAGCATAACCATTGAATAATGATTATTTCCCCACCGTTGACATTTTAAAGAGGTGAATCCAAAATATTGTTATCTGAAATATATTTAAGGACAAGTATACCTTTATTAGTTTTTGCTTGGCGTCCATTTGAAGACTTGTGTTCAAAATCAGGACTCCGAAATCAACCGAAATGTGTACGTAACACATGAAGTAATATAACTTGTGGGTAGCAGAGGCAAGATATGGACCGGACGGAAGTGGGGTGGATTAACCAGGGACGGTAACATTATACCTATTGTTAACGGGCTGGGTAAATGCAGCGTACTGACAGTAATACCGATGACGAGACAGGCGCGTAAGCGTGATGCGCCCAAATCAAATACAAAAATACAGGAGAAACTTCCACAAAGGTAAATACAAAGATATGAGAAAATAGCTAGATTGGAACAACATGCCGATGAATAAGACCGCAATTGAATGTTGGAAAGGGTGGTCTAATGGTTAGAGCACCCGCCTGTCGATTGAGAGGACGGTGATTCGATTCACCTCCGCCGTTTCGAAGCTTGGGCAATTTCGTTCACCCCACTTTGCCTGTGTCTTGCGGAAGAGACACTAAAAGCCGTTGGTCCAAACAACTGCGTTAGCTCAAGATTGGGCTGTTTGGAGTATAACTACTTGAGACTTGAGGAACATTCTAAAATATGAAATTGAGAGTATCATTGATAAATTTGTTCCGTAAAAAAACAAGGAAAACAGTCTGTCTAGAAAGAAACACTTATAAAAAGAAGATATTAGAAAAATAGCGTACAAGCAAACTATGTGGGGGTTTATAAGCGTACCAGAAAGGATGAAGACTACACAAATTACAAAGAGGCACTTAATGCAGCTACGACTGAAATTAGACAATCTAAAAGAAGCTATGAGCAAAAATTTGTATGTAACATTAAAATTATATCAAGAGCTTTTATGTATATAACAGGGGTAAACAAAACGTATGAGATAAGGTTGGCCGACTCGAAGACAGTGCTGGAAATATAATATCACAAGGTTTTTTAATGGTGGAAAACCTAAATGGATACTTCAGTTCAGTGTTTACCAGGGAGGATATTAGTTCATTACCAATTCCAGATACTACTAAATTGGACTATTTAGGGCAGTTAATTGTAATGGTAGCTAAGAAAATAAAGACAACGAAGGACAATAAATCACCTGGAGTGGATGGAATTCCTCCAAAACTACTAATGGAAACAGCAGAACAAATTAGTATACCACTTGCAAGAGTGTTCAACTTGTCATTAAAATAGAGAGTGGTTCCTGTTGAATGGAAAGAAGCAAATTAACATCATACCATTATTAAAAAAGGGTTCGAGAAATAAGTCATATAATTACAGACCATTGAGTTTAACATCAGTGATTTGTAAATTATTAGAAAGGTTAATTAAAGACCATATGGTGGACTTCCTCGTTAAGCATAAATTATTAAATTCATCTCAACATGGATTCCTAAAATCGAGGTCATGCTTAACAAATATGTGATGTTTTTTGGAAGAAATCACTATGTGGCTAGACGAGGGATCACCAGTAGATATTATATACTAAGATTTCCAGAAAGCTTTTGCAAAGTGCCACATCAAAGATTACTACTAAAATTAAACGCCCATGGTATCGGGGATGGCATAGTCGACTGGCGACACTGGCTGACTGACAGAAGACAGCGTGTTGTAGTAGATGGGGAGGTTTCAAACTGGAAATCTGTTTTGAGGTACCACAAGGATAAGTATTATGACCTTTATTATTCTTAATATAAATCAATGACTTGGACAAGTTAAATCCTTGAAGAAAGGGAAATCGGCTGGAGTTGACAACATACCAGCTGAATTAATACAAGCTGGGGGAGAAGCCGCGTGGCTAACATCCTCACAGCAATCTGCAATAAGATCTGTTACAGGAGATTGGCCTACTTCATGGACCCAATCAATGGTCATCACACTTCCAAAAAAGGCAACCTACAATTGTGTCAAAATTACCAGACAATCAGCCTCATCAGCCGCCGAAGTAAAGTCACGTTGAAGGTCATCCTTAACAGACTCAAGCCACAAGCAGAGAACATCATCGCTGAAGAACAGGCCGGCTTTCGAGCAGGACACAGTACTACAGAGCACATTTTCAACTTTAGAATCCTCTGTGTACTTGCAACACCAAAAAATCTATATTATATCTTTATTGACTTCAAGAAGGCATTTGACAGGGTATGGCATGCAGCCTTATGGGCAACCATGAGGAAATACAACATTGGTGTCAACCTTGTTCAAATCCTAGAACATCTTTATGACAAGGCCACCAGCACAGTCCTGATGAATGGAACCCAGGGGAATGGTTTCACTCCACCATTGGAGACCGCCAGGGCTGCCTTCTATCACCCACTCTATTTAACATATTTTTAGAGAGGATCATGTCTGACGCCCTTGAAGATCATGTACGAACAGTCAGAGGCAGGACAATAACAAATTTACGTTTTGCAGATGATATCTATGGTTTAGCAGGGAACGAATAGGAGCTAGCTGACCTAGCGAGCCGCCTCGACATTACATCTGCGTCCTACGGAATGGAAATTAGTGCTGAAAAAACCAAGCTAATGACCAACAACACCAATGGCATCAACAAGAAGGTCACAGTGAATGGACAAAGATTAGAAACAGTGTCCAAGTTCAAGTACCTGGGTTCAGTTATCACAGATGAGGGATCCAAACCTGAGATAATTTCAAGGAGACAACATCAGCGATGACAAGACTGAAACAAATATGGAAAAATAAAAACATCACCCTTCAATCCAAAACCAGACTGATGCGATCACTTATCATGTCAATATTTCTATACGCATGCGAGACATTGACTCTTACAGCCGAACTACAAAGAAGAGTAAAAACCATGGAAATGAGGTGCTATCAAAAGATCCTTTGCATCTCATACAAGGACAATGTAACCAACAAAGAGGTCCACAACAGAATCCAACAAGCCATCGGGCCCTATGAAGATCTCCTAACGACGGTAAAAAGACAGAAGCTGAAATGGTATGGGCACGTCTCACGAACATCCGGCCTGACAAAGACCACCCTGCAAGGCACCGTTAGGGGAGCAAGAAGACAAGCGAGACAGAGGAAGAGGTGGGAGGACAACATCAAAGAGTGGACAGGCCTGGACTTCTCAGAGACACAAAGGGCGGCAGATGAAGAAGTGGAGACAGCTGGTTGCAAGGTCATCGGTGGTGCCCCAACGACACTACGGGTTACGGGATTGATGATGATTGGTAAAAACGTTTGGAGAACAACGAGACAACTCGTGTGGTGCAGTAGTGCAGTGGTTAGAATGGCGGACCGTCAATCGAGAGAACAACTAGACAACTCGTGTGGTGCAGTAGTGCAGTGGTTAGAATGGCGGACCGTCAATCGAGAGAACAACGAGACAACTCGTGTGGTGCAGTAGCGCAGTGGTTAGAATGGCGGACCGTCAATCGAGAGAACAACGAGACAACTCGTGTGGTGCAGTAGCGCAGTGGTTAGAATGGCGGACCCTCAATCGAGAGAACAACGAGACAACTCGTGTGGTGCAGTAGTGCAGTGGTTAGAATGGCGGACCCTCAATCGAGAGAACAACGAGACAACTCGTGTGGTGCAGTAGCGCAGTGGTTAGAATGGCGGACCCTCAATCGAGAGAACAACGAGACAACTCGTGTGGCGCAGTAGCGTAGTGGTTAGAATGGCGGACCCTCAATCGAGAGAACAACGAGACAACTCGTGTGGTGCAGTAGCGCAGTGGTTAGAATGGCGGACCCTCAATCGAGAGAACAACGAGACAACTCGTGTGGTGCAGTAGCGCAGTGGTTAGAATGGCGGACCGTCAATCGAGAGAACAACGAGACAACTCGTGTGGTGCAGTAGCGCAGTGGTTAGAATGGCGGACCGTCAATCGAGAGAACAACGAGACAACTCGTGTGGTGCAGTAGCGCAGTGGTTAGAATGGCGGACCCTCAATCGAGAGAACAACGAGACAACTCGTGTGGTGCAGTAGTGTAGTGGTTAGAATGGCGGACCGTCAATCGAGAGAACAACGAGACAACTCGTGTGGTGCAGTAGCGTAGTGGTTAGAATGGCGGACCCTCAATCGAGAGAACAACGAGACAACTCGTGTGGCGCAGTAGCGCAGTGGTTAGAATGGCGGACCGTCAATCGAGAGAACAACGAGACAACTCGTGTGGTGCAGTAGCGCAGTGGTTAGAATGGCGGACCCTCAATCGAGAGAACAACGAGACAACTCGTGTGGTGCAGTAGTGTAGTGGTTAGAATGGCGGACCGTCAATCGAGAGAACAACGAGACAACTCGTGTGGTGCAGTAGCGTAGTGGTTAGAATGGCGGACCGTCAATCGAGAGAACAACGAGACAACTCGTGTGGCGCAGTAGCGCAGTGGTTAGAATGGCGGACCGTCAATCGAGAGAACAACGAGACAACTCGTGTGGTGCAGTAGCGTAGTGGTTAGAATGGCGGACCCTCAATCGAGAGAACCCGGGTTTGAATCCTCTTGCTGTCGTTTCGAAACTTTGGCAATTCCGTTCACCCCACATTGCTACAGTTCACCCAGATGTATAAATGAGTACCTGGCTACATACAGAAGTGGATATTTGATCGAATAGTCTTCGCGCAGTAATTGCGCAGCGTGGCTGAATGCTTCCCATTGAAGTCGAGATGGCGTTGGAATGAACAGGTCTGCCAGGGGGTGAAGTGTAAAGCTCTTTGAGCAGTCCCAAGGAATGGATACCGCAATAGTTATAAGAACATACCTTTATCTTTAACTTTCCATGGGGTCTTTCCCAAAACGTTCCTCCAAACGTTTTCATATCCAATCAAGAACGTTCTGGGAACCTTCTAAGAATGTTAAATTCAGTGTTCGAAATGAAGGGGGTTGGGGGGTTCCATGACCCCCCCCCCCATTGAGGCACGAAGGACCTCCCATAAGAATAAAAAATGATGTAATTACCATTCCCCGTTGCTGCGTATGAGGCTACTCTTGTTCGTCTGTGCTAGAACTCGGTTTTCGCAGAACTTGACGGTTTTCACAGAACTCGATCGATCTCGCAGCAAGAACTCGACGGTTTTCGCAGGACTCGACATCATTATGTTGGTAGTTTAGCTGATTCGTTCAGCTCACTCTATTGTCATTCAGTCAATCTCTGTTAAAACATCTTAAATCATTCCACTCATATCATTGATGAGTGTGTGTTTTGTTCGCTCAATCTGTTGGGTGTTTGCAGTAATGCCACCAATGAGTGTCTAGTTGAGGCACATTTTACCTTGGAATTTTACTTCTCAGAATTACAGAGCATTGTGTCTGCAAGCGCATTACTCCAGTAACAATGGTTTAGACCACAACTTACAATGTATTCATTTAGCAAACGCTCTTATCCAGAGCGACTTAGAACAAGTGCATTCAACCTAAGTTGGTCAAATAACTACAGGTCGCTATGATAGCAAGCAAGTTTTTTCACAAAGATTAAAGTGTCTAAAAAGACGATTTTTAGGAAGATTATATTAGGGGACCCCAAGAGTCAGTGGTCATTTTGAACCCTGGTTAAGTTGTTATTCCAATAGCAACAACTTACTCAAAGTAATAATGCATAACAAATTCATGTATTTAGCAGATTCTGGGGCCTTACACAATTAGCTAATTACGATGTCATCCGGGCATTTGGCTAATTCATAAAATAAGAGTTGACTTTTATTAGTTTATACGATGTAAGTTGAATTAACCTTCCACCTATTTTTGAGGCCTGATAAGTGACGGGAATCTCGCACTTTTAGAACACATTCTCAGTTAATCACTTGCACGTGATTAGTTTTAATTATTTCTTTTAGGTGCGTAGCCCCAAAGCCATGACTTTTGTTTCGCTCTAAACAAATTGTGCAAAATATAATTGCCAACTTGCCCAAGGACACACCTCACGTAAAGAAATGTGCTCTCTCATTTAAGCTGTCAATTGTTTTAGAAGGCAACCTTTCACATGGTTTGTCAAACAAATGCATAGAATGCAATGAATGTTGCAATTTGTACATAATGAATTACATGATAGTGGTTCATACAACGAAAAGGCAAACAACGACCAAAAAGTGGAGAGCCTCGTTAATTGCAGATGACTTAATAAAGAAAAAAAATCTTGAGCTGACATCTAGTAGAGTTTAAAAAAGAGTTACAAATATGCATACACGCACGCACACATTATTTATAAAACTGAATCCTACCCATATAACATTTTATGTTGCACCCAATCAATGTGACTACTGGGAAACACTTAATGTACGCTACCCCCAAGAAAGACAAACGTATCTGTAATATATTGATATTTCAGAACATTTTCGAAACTGTTACATTCATTCACATATGCACTAACACAGCACAAACATTTGCGACATAAATTTCCTGATGTTAGATCCTGTCTTCTGTCGATTCGTACAGATGTAAGCCACACAGGAAATAACCATATTCATTGTCCCACAACCTTCTCCAGCAAGCCTCCAAAATATGTTTGTCTTAGAGAGTTAAAACTAATGCACGATGCTCACTCCAGTACGAACTGTCCACACTTATAACACAACTGCTGGGACCACCCTCGCCCAAATTATTAATCAGTCTGGTGGCCATGCCCCATTAAGAACAAACGACAATGACAAATCTTCAAGTTAATTGGTTCCTGCCCTGGTGTCATCGTCACTGGCTACTAGCCCGATAAGTTTATACTTCTCTGGTAGCCACCTCATCTTCATTGCTTTTGTTTGCCTTATATTGTACATGTAGATGGTGAGGAGGAAATAAATTAACTTACCTACTCACTTACTTACTTACATATGTTAGACAACTATTTGTAACATGCTATGTTCACACTATAAACAGTACTACCCTATGTGTCGTGCAGTGGATGCAACTGTTTCTGTCGTGCAATGAAATGCCGGCCAGTGGTCCACGCCCGCTTCGCGGCAGTGAGCTGGCTTATCGTTCTTGTGTATAGGGGGATGATTAATGATGTAACTCTATGACTATGGTGCATACATAATTTTCCGTCACAATGAAAACTACACATTAATTATAGGCGGTGTGTTCGACAAACGGTGGCGCCACAGCGCGGAGCCTGGATAATCGAGACTAGGCTAGGTGAGGCTCGAGCACTCAGTTCACTCGAGCTCCGCCAACTGGGTACGACGCATGTGCGTAATGCATAATTTCACGCATGCGCGCAAGTAGCGTCCTCGAGGTGTTTGTGCGTCTCTGAAATATTTTGCGTCTGCGAATCGAAATAGTTTAACTTTAAGCTGCCAACATCGCAGCGAGTGCTGTCTGCTGGTAAGTATCTATCTATATATCAGCCGTATTGTCCCGTGGTTGGGCGAAGGCCTCAGCATGTTGTGTCCAAGTTTGCCTATCTTGTGCTGTTCTCTGCCAGGGCAGGTGGTTTCATTCCAATAGTAATACTCATGCAAATCGTCTCTCCATCTTTTTGCAAACACATTAATTAAGCCATTAAGGTCATAAATATACATAATGATAATACAGTCGTGTTTCATTAAATTAATAGTATTACTGAGGTACTGTTAGTAACTCAGTCTCAGTTAATGCGATTAATAAGTCAATATTGGCTAATTAGTGCATGAAGTCAACAGACCGATACATTTTGATAAAAAGCCATAACTTCCATGATTATTTATGAACATATAATGTTTGTATAATTTGTTCATGGTTTACAAACACATTAAATATGCATCACACAATCATTTCATAACTCATTTGATGCAATGACAAAGTCAATATGGGCTAATTAATGCGAAAACTCAACATGGCCTTTTGATAAAAGGCCATAACTTCCATCATTATGAAGATATTTGTATAATTAGTTCAGGGTTTCAAAACATTGATTTTCCTAGAAAATTTCTAAATTAATAAAATAATTAAAAAATATTCGCCGATGAATTAATTTTGTGACCCAGGACCCGATGATGAAGCCATTTTGGATTATGATTTGTCAACAATACTAGACAGTCGTGATGTTATGCCTTATATGGTCGAGCCACCAACCCGTGAAAATGCAAATCATCCCAAAATCCTACCAGATTCACCAACTGGACCAAGTCGTGCTGGTAATACTGATTGGTAAACAAACTTTTAACTGCACAAATCTTGTCCACAATCGCCTATATTCAAAATAATTTGGGAACTGATGCATTGTGTGGCCCATCACCCTACACCATTTCATTATTTTACAGCTATAACAAAAGACAACGCAAATCTGTTATGGAGATAATCTCTGGCGTTCTTCAAGTTCCTGTGTGTTCCATGTGTGATGTCACGGATAATATAAGTCATTACAATAACTAGAAAAAAATGGTCGCTGCATAGCCTTTAATAATAACTCAATTAGCATGCCATGTCAATATACCAACATATTTCAATATAAAAAGCCATAACTTCCATGATTATGAAGATATTCATATACTTTTTGCAGAACCTGTGCTGTGTTTCCCTGTCAACAATAATATAAAGAACACCAAAATATTCTTGCATGGTGATTGTGGGGAAATATTTGGTTGGGAAATGTATAGAAAAAACAATATCTGCATAAATATAACACAATTTATTATATATTCTGAGATTTTGCAGATTCAGCACAGCAATATTTATATTTCAATCACTGTTTCATAAAATAATATCCAATTCAACAAGAAGTAATGTTTATAAAATTTTTCACAATATTTCACTGCTGAACCCAACATTTCTAGTGTCGAATGGATGACTGCTGCAGGATTCCACATTATTTCCTCTGGGAGCCAAGTGCATGACAGTTGTTCACTGTATGCTAGGTGTAGCAAAATTCACAGTTCAGTACACAGACTAACTAAGACCTCTAGAACATTTGTAGAACATGACAGTTGTTCATTGTACGCTAGGTGTAGCAACATTCACAGTTCAGTACACAGACTAACTAAGACCTCTAGAACATTTGTAGAACATGACAGTTGTTCATTGTACGCTAGGTGTAGCAACATTCACAGTTCAGTACACAGACTGACTAAGACCTCTAGAACATTTGTAGAACATGACAGTTGTTCACTGTATGCTAGGTGTAGCAACATTCACAGTTCAGTGCACAGACTAACTAAGACCTCTAGAACATTTGTAGAACATAAACAATTTCACCAATATCTGGTAAACGTGCCACAAACAAGTTTTTTTAAAGTAACAGCTTCAAAAGATATTTGAAATAAAATATAATGTTTTTATTTGTGAAATACAATATATTTTGTGAAATACAACAGTCATTTTTTCAAGTTTGATTTAACTATATAACTAGGGTACCGTTTTGAAGATAATTATTTGAAAGAAAAACGAATTAAACATGGTAAAAGATGAATTAAACATTATGGTAAAAGATATTGACCCTCACATAATTGGTATAGCCAAAACATGGGCCAACATAGACATAACAGGTGCTGAATTAGGACTGACAGGATACGTAATGTTTAGGAGAGATCGAGTAGGAAGAAGGGGAGGGGGAATTATTCTATATGTTAAAGAATCTATTCAGACTTATGAAATAAAATTAAAAAGGGAAGCAGATTGCAATGAAGCTGTTTGGTGCAAAATAGTTGCAGGAAATTCAAAATTAACTATTGGATTAGTTTACAGGAAGTTAGTAAAGGGGAATGTATCGTAATGGGAGATTTTAACCTTGGACACAGACAATGTAAATCTCTAGAGAGTACAGGGAGTGAGGAACAACAATTTATATTTTTTATTCAGGAGAGCTTCCTTACTCAGCACGTGCTAGAACCAACCAGGGGAGATAATGTATTAGATATAGTTTTGACATCACAAAAAGAATTGGTGGACAGTGTAATAATACAGGAACCATTGGGTAACAGTGATCATATGTAGGCTGCGGGTGGTAAGCTTATGCCTAAATTAAGAATAGACCACTGTAAGGCAAGTTTGAAGATAAAATTGCGTTTATTACAGTTTAACTACTAAAATTATACAAAACCAAGTTTCTCAGTCCTTGCGCAATTTGCACTACTGATTTAACTTCAGTACCTCATCAAAGTATAAAATGTCAACCAAAAGTTCGAAACCAAACCAAAAGCAAGAGCGTTAAGAACAACAATAAAAGGTGAAAGAACAGATGATATTAAACACGATAATAAAGACGAACTACGACTGAAAAGATGTCTTAAAAGACGACTGAAAAGACGACTGGCCACAATCAGGAGTGGGCCAGGACTTGCATTCGCCTGTACAAATATAAACCGAACAAGTAAGCTATTTGCATATCATAGTGTCCAGTGTAAGATGACACATCAACATCTGTTAAGTACCATAGTTCCAATACATTGGTGTTGTTCACAATATTGTCTGTAAAATACCTGTTATCTTATTCAGTACTAATATATAATCATACTTGTAGGTATTAATGTAATACTAGTACTCTACATGTAAAACACCCTTAATATAATAAATTCAACAGTCAACAATGTTGTAAATTTCACATGTGCATGCCCTGACTAGCCTAGCTATCATTCCACTGTTGGGGCCAGACCACAGTAGAGAATTGCATTGGTGGCCATGTTAACGTTTTGTCTGATTATAAGAAAACGTGACCATCAAAAATTTTCCACAGCAACTGCCATCACCTCATTGATATACTGACCAAATTTTATCAAAATCACATACCTCCAGCTCTTAAATCGCCCCGACGTGCAATGCCTATAAATTTTGACAAAAATAGCCATGTATTCATGCGCCCACGTGGCCCATAGCACAAAAATTCCCATAAATCCCTCCGCCAGTTAAACTCTTTAAAAATGCACTGTTTCACAGCCAATAGCTTCTACAAACAAACCTGTGAATATTCCTACTCAAAGGCACTCATGTCACATAACATTAATTTATTAAGTTCCCATTTTACAATTTCATACGCCCTACATTCGTGTGAAACAATAAACAGGAAGGTCAACTGTGGTCTTACCCCTCAAGATCAGCCCTCTCCTGGCCACCTCCCTGAGCAATTAATCAATGTAACTTCAAAGGGATCCTGGCTTAACTGTAGGGACAGTTACATAATACCTATATACATGCACAATTTATCTTTGCACCATGTATATCACATCTTATAACATATTAACTATAACAGTAGCACCACTAAACATGATCAAAACTGAACTTTCTAAAGGGATCTGTACATTTACCAGCTACTGACTGCAAGCTGTCAAAATCTCATTAAGCCCTGTTGGGCATTCTTCCCTAAGGTCCAAAGACCACTTATTCCTGATCTTCCACACATTAGATTTAACAAGATTGCCATCCCAAACAACAAGTTCCAGATGGCAAGTGGACAAGGAAGCCATTGGCTTATGGAGAGTCCAACAATTTTCTCATCTATGTGTAGCCCGCCCTTATCAAATATCTGTCAATTCTATTTTTAAACATATTCACACTACTAGCATTAACACAATCATTTGGCAGTTTGTTCCATTCATTTCTCACCCTCTGTGAGAAAGAGTACTTTCCCATGTCCAACCTCCACTGCTCCTTAACTAATGCTGCTTTGTGTCCTCTGGTTCTACTGCCTTCTTTAAGCTTGAAGTACATATTCCTGTCAACATCCTCATAACCATTCACTATTTTAAACACTTCTATTTGGTCTCCTCTTAGTCTCCTGGTCTCTAGTGTTGTCAAACCACATTGTAATAAGCGACTTTCGTAACTAAGGTCTCTCAATTCTGTAATCATTTTAGTTGCTCTTCGTTGTATTCTTTCTAGCTTGTCTATGTCCTTTTTACGATATGGCCTCCATGCTTGAATACAATATTCCAAATGTGGTCTAACTATTTCTTTGTACAGGGGTACAATTAGCTGTTTCTCTTTATACATGATAGTAATTAGCCCTAGAATATGATTTCCTTTCGAAGCAGAGATCCCACATTGCTCTGAAACTTTCATGTCAGCACTAAATGTTACTCCTAAGTCCTTTTCTTGTGTGGTTCTACCTAGTACAGCATCCCCCATTTTATATTCTTCGTCCATGTTTCCATGTCCTATGTGTATACATTTACACTTCCCAAAATTTAATAACATTTGCCATTTTTCTGACCATTTAACTGATTTATCTAGATCATCATGTAAACTTTGTTTATCTGTATCATTAGTAACCTTTCTGAATACTTTTGTGTCATCTGCAAATTTGAGTACTTTGCTAGATATGTCAAGTTCCAAATCATTTATATATATTAAAAACAGTATAGGGCCTAATACTGATCCCTGTGGTACCCCACTCAAAACAGATTTCCAGTTTGAAATCTCACCGTCTACTATTACTCTCTGTCTTCTGTGTGTAAGCCACTTTTCTATCCAGTTGATTACATTGTTACCTATACCATGGGTTTTTAGTTTAAGTAACAATCTTTGATGTGGCACTTTATCGAAAGCTTTCTGAAAATCTAAGTAGACAACATCCACTGGTGACCCGTCTTCTACCCACTTTGTAAATTCTTAAAAAAAACAATAGATTAGTTAGACATGACCTTGCTTTTAGGAACCCATGTTGAGATGTATTTATTAATTTATGTTTTACAAGGAATTCCACCATGTGGTCTGTGATTAATGTTTCGAGTAATTTACATACAACTGATGTTAAACTCACTGGTCTGTAATTTTCTGGCTTGTTTCTCGATCCCTTCTTAAATAGCGGCGTAATGTTTGCCTCTTTCCATTCTGAAAGAACTATTCTTCTAGTGACAAGTTAAAAAAATTTGCAAGTGGTACTAATTTGCTCAACAATTTCCTTAAGCAGTTTTGGTGGTATCCCATCAGCTCCAGGTGATTTATTATCTTTCATCTTCTTAATTTTCTTTGTTATCATTTCAGGAGTTACAAATAACTGCCCTAAATGTTCTGATGTATTGCCCTCAAATTTAGTAAATGGAACTGGAAGTGAGCTGATATCTTCTATGGTAAAAACTGAGCTGAAATACGCATTCAGGACCTCTGCCATTTGAAACCCGTCTGAAATTATGTTTCCCCTGTTGTTTTCCAGTGGTCCGACTTTATCTCGAACTTTCTGTTTACTCCTTACATAAGCATAGAAACTCTTGCTGTAATTTTTTATATTACCTGCCAATTTCTTTTCAAAGGTTCTTTTAGATTTTCTAATTTCAGTTGTAGCTAGGTTAAGTGCCTCTTTGTAATTTGCATAGTCTTCATCCTTTCTGGTACGCCTATAAACCCTCCACATAGTTTGCTTAAACACTATTTTTGTAATAGCTTCATTTGACAAGTGTTTCTTTCTAAACCGTTTTCCTTGTTTTTTCAAGGGAACAAATTTATCGAAGATACTCTCAATTTCATATTTTAGAATATTCCAACATTCAATTGTGGTCTTATTCATCAGCATGTTATTCCAATCTAGCTTTGCTAAGTATTTTCTCATATCTTTATAGTTACCTTTGTGGAAGTTTCTCCTATACGTTTTTTTATTTTTACTTTCTGATTTTACATTGATGTCAAAATGTATTTGATTGTGGTCACCGTTACCCAATGGTTCATGTATATTTACATTGTCGACTAATTCTTTTTGTGATGATAAAACTATATCTAATACATTTTCTCCCCTGGTTGGTTCTAGCACGTGCTGAGTAAGAAAGCTATCCTGGATTAAAAATAGAAATTGTTGGTCCTCACCCCCTGTACTCTCTACAGATTTCCATTGTATGTTTCCATGGTTAAAATCTCCCGTTATGATACATTCCCCTTTACTAACTTCCTTTATAGCATTTTGTATTTTTGTGTTATCCTCTTCGTTTATGTTTTGACTTTGGTAAACTAATCCAATAGTTAATTTTGAATTTCCTGAAACTATTTTGCACCAAACAGCTTCATCGTAATCTGCTTCGCTTTCTAATTTGATTTCATAAGCCTGAATAGATTCTTTAACATATAAAATAACTCCCCCACCCCTTCTTCCTATTCAATCTCTCCTAAACATCACGTAATCAAAGTCACCACTAAGTAATTATAACTAATAAAGTAAATACCTTGACATAAACAGATGGACAGTTCTCTATCACACAGTATGATACAATTATAAATTGAAAACTGCTTAATAAGGTAGAAAACATCATTTAGGAACTTACCAAAACAGAGTTGTCATTAAGTGTAGAATCACCCCTGCCCCACTGGGGCAGGGCCCCTTCCACTGACCACACTTAACCACTGTCTCTAGGGTAAAATTTATGTTTGAACAACTGAATTATTAGTAATAAAACCAACTACCTACACAGTAAATACAATTAATTACAGGACAAATAGTCATAGCAATAATAGTTCACTAACTATATTCTCTAAATTACATTACATTGCCCTGGGTGCTGCCATCATGTGGTGGGTAACTAAACTAAACGAACCGACAAGTGACTATGTCACATCTCGACCATAATGTTGGAATATTCTAAAATATGAAATTGAGAGAATCATTGATATCACTTGTTTCGTTGAAAAAACAAGGAAAACGGTCTAGAAAGAAACGCTTGTCAAAAGAAGCTATTAGAAAAATAGTGTTTAAGCAAATTTTGTGGAGGGTTTATAGGCGTACCAGAAAGGATGAATACTATGCAAATTACAAAGAGGCACTTAATGCAGCTACAACTGAAATTAGACAATCTAAAAGAAGCTATGGGCAAAAACTACCATGTAGCATAAAAAAATGACAGCAAGAGTTTTCATGCATATATCAGGAGTAAACAAAACATACAAGACAAGGTCGGACCTCTAGAAGACAGTGCTGGAAATATAATATCACGGGATTTTAATGGCGGAAGACCTAAATGGTTACTTCAGTTCAGTGTTTACCAGCGAGGATATTAGTTCATTACCAGTTCGAGATGCTAAATTTCAGGAGGCTAAATCTGACTATTTAGGACTGTTAGTTGTAACTCCAGAATTGGTAGCTAAGAAAATCAAGGCAATAAGGCATAATAAATCACCAGGAGTGGATGGAATTCCTCCAAAACTACTAATGGAAACAGTAGACGAGGATTGCCAGTAGATATTAGACTTGCTTTGACACTGGGGTGACAATGTTCTAGTTATGAATGAGGTTGTTACCTTCTGTCTGTATTAACTGTCCATGGTTGTTTACAATCACTAACAATATAATTCTAAATTATTAAGCGCTCATTATTGTTATGCAATTATCCAAACATGACAGATATGTGATTATTTAAACAATATTAAATTGTTTTCTTTACTAAGAACGACAACAGTGCTGTCACACAGCAAATTGAATACTAATAATTGGACATCATTTGTATATTTAACAAGATTGGCCATCCAAGCCAAAGGCCCAGCTGGCAAGTGGACAAGGAAGCCATTGGCTTATCGAGAGTCCATCAGTGTTCGTCTACGTGTAACCCGCCCTCCTGAGATATGTGTCCAACTTGTTTTTAAACATATTCACGCTGCTAGCGGTTATACAATTCGTATATAATTTGTTCCATTCATTTACTGACCTCTGTGAGAATGAGTACTTCCTGATGTCCAATCTACACTGATACTTTACTAACTTTACCTCATGTCCTCTAGTTCTGCTATCTTTCTTGAGAGAGAAAAACACATTTCTATCAATATTTTCATACCCATTCAATATCTTAAAACTTCAATCTGATCTCTTAAGTTCCTTGTCTCTAGAGTTGTTAAACCACATTCCATCAGGCATTCTTCATAGCTAAGGCCCTGGTGAACATTTTGTACAGTTCAATGACTGAGTAAAGTCATTCATAGATCATAGCGATGTGGCCTTGGTGGATATTTTGCATAGTCCAATGACTAAATAAACTACGATTGCACACATCACATCCTGGCGTTTAAATAGAACAACTTTTTTGTCATGTAATTGAAACGTTTTGCCAAATCTTTCAGGCTTGTTGGCTCAGGCGTGCATTCGTGCGTGCGCGCATACATGAGTCATTGTGGGAAGGGTTATTACTAAGCAGAACGATTTGCACAGTGACTTGGTTGAGAGATCATGATAACTGTGACTCTTTTATTGAAGCCAGCCAACTGTGGCAGTAGATTGTTGCAGGCGACTAAAGATAAACAACTTTCAAACCAATTGTGTAAACTTCTTGTGTAAATGACTGAGCTCCAAAGAAAGGTGATTCTTACTTTGGAGCCAGCCAACTGTGGCTGTAGATTGTTGCAGGCGACTAAAGATAAACAACTTTCAAACCAGTTGTGTAAGCTTCTTAAATAAATGACCAGGTAAATATTCCTTATAAAACAATTTTTATAAATGTTAACATTATGTTTATTCAGAGTGTTCCTCTGATTGAATACTTTAGATAATTCATGTATGTTGATAATGTATCAGTATAATTGCTTTGATAGCTAAATTGTTAATCTGAGATTATATGGTAGATAACGGGAAGGGAGGTTGGGAAGGAGAGGGAAACTAATGTTGGGAAGGAGAGGGAGGCTAATATGGAGATAGGGAGGTTGGGAAGGAGAGGGAGACTAGTGTGGAGATAGGGAGGTTGGAAAGGAGAAGGAGACTAATATGGAGATATGGAGGTTGGGAAGGAGAGGGAGACTAGTGTGGAGATAGGGAGGTTGGAAAGGAGAGGGAGACTAATGTGGAGATATGGAGGTTGGGAAGGAGAGGGAGACTAATGTGGAGGTAGGGAAGGAGAGGGAGACTAATGTGGAGGTAGGGAAGGAGCGGGAGACTAATGTGGAGGTAGGGAAGGAGAGGGAGACTAATGTGGAGATATGGAGGTTGCGATGGAGAGGGAAACTACTACAATGAAGGTAGGGATGCTGGGATGGAGAGGGAAACTACTACAATGGATGTAGAAATGCTGGGATGGAGAGGGAAACTGCTACAATGGAGGTAGGGATGCTGCGATGGAGAGGGAAACTACTACAACGGAGGGAGGTACTTTTATTAGTGACATACACTGCCACCACATGTTCTGTCAGGTTCATTCATGGCTTCTGCATTTGCTAGAATTGTTAAGAAAAAGTAATTCCAGTGCCTGGTCACAAGGCAAAGCTCAAAACAAATTAGCTGCTTAGACAGTTAATATGTTGCCTTTATACTTTGTCGGATGCTACTAGTACTAGACTCAGTGAGGTGCTAATGTGTAAACTTTACCCTTCTCTGTTGTGATTATGATCAATCTTAAGTAAGTTAAGATGATATAATATATGAGCTTCACTCCACTGTCATGTCTTCTAAACTTAATACTTCTCTGTTGTGTATATGGTCACTCTTAAGATGATATAATATATGAGCTTCACTCCACTGTCATGTCTTCTAAACTTAATACTTAATACTTCTCTGTTGAGTATATGGTCACTCTTAAGATGATACAATATATGAGCTTCACCCCACTGTCATGTCTTCTAAACTTAATACTTCTCTGTTGAGTATATGGTCATTCTTAAGATGATATAATATATGAGCTTCACTCCACTGTCATGTCTTCTAAACTTAATACTTCTCTGTTGTGTATATGGTCATTCTTAAGATGATATAATATATGAGCTTCACTCCACTGTCATGTCTTCTAAACTTAATACGGTCCCTGACCAACATAACACTGGTTAGGTATTTTATTTGAATTAGAAATCACACAAAGCAGGGGCTGTCATTCCACGTATGTCCTTGAACCCTGCTCAAGGTGCCAGGTCATGGTTACTGTGCAGTGAACATGCCCCAGGTAAACACTGACTGATAAAGTTGGCTTGCTTGAGTGCATCAGATATATCTGTCTTACAAATCTTTCTAAAGTCATGACTAACTGTAGGCAACAGGTGGTATTTAGTAAACAAGGTCAGTGCAAGGTCGTGCATGTAAACCCTAGTTACACAAGTAATGATGGACATCGCAAACACTGGTTCTGTTATGCATAGCTCTTGGACTCTGTATTTTTTATTTTGTCGAACCAGTGTAGATAGGAAATACCGTATTCGACCTATTAAGCTTACATGCATTAATTAGCATACACTCCCTTTTTTAATTAGCAGGATCCATAATTATTGTAATTTGACTAATTTGGAATAATTGAAAAGTTTCGCCATCTGGTGTTAACAGTTGGCACCAATATTCAATTGTTCTACACTAGTCACCAAATTACATCATTAGTGTTAAACAGTTATCTTATTGTATAGAGAAACAAGTTTTGGTGTACGCTTATAAGAACAGATTCTTTGATATTTTCCATGGCCCAATTATTTTCAAGCGTACTGTACACTTATTAAGTCTGTACACTTATATACTGTACACTTATTAAGTCTGTACACTTATATACTGTACACTTATATACTGTACACTTATTAAGTCGAATATGGTACATAAAGGATAGCAAGACTCCAACGGAGATCTGGATGCGGGGAAGGAGAGGGAGACTATAGTGGAAATAGGAAGGCTGGGGAAGAGAGGGATGCTGGGAAGGAGAGGGAGACTATATGGGGATAGGGAGGCTGGGAAGGATAGCAAGACTACGACGGAGATAGGGAGGTTGGGAAGGATAGCAAGACTACGACAGAGATAGGGAGGTTGGGAAGGATAGCAAGACTACGACAGAGATAGGGAGGTTGGGAAGGATAGCAAGGCTACAACAGAGATAGGGAGGTTGGGAAGGATAGTAAGACTACGACAGAGATAGGGAGGTTGGGAAGGATAGCAAGACTACAATTGAGATAGGAAGGCTGGGAAAGAGTGAGAAACAATGGAGATAAGGAGTATGGGAAAGCAAGGGAGACTAGTGGAATTTGAGGCTTGAAAGGAGAGCAAGGCTACAAGGAGGCTGTGAAGGAGAATGAAAATACATGGAGATAGGAAGGCTGGGAAGGAGAGGGAATTTAAAATGGAGATGTGGAAGCTGGGTAGGAGAGGAATACTACAAAAGAGATAACAGGGCTGGGACAGAGAGGGAAACTATTACAATGGAGGTAGGAAGGCTGGGATGGAAAGGGAAACTACTAGAATGGAGGTAGGGAGGGTGGGATGGAGAGGGAAACAACTACAATGGAGGTAGGGATGCTGGGATGGAGAGGGAAACAACTACAGTGGAGGTAGGGATGCTGGGATGGAGAGGGAAACAACTACAGTGGAGGTAGGGATGTTGGGATGGAGAGGGAAACTACTACATTGGAGGTAGGGATGCTGGGATGGAGATGGAAACAACTACAGTGGAGGTAGGGATGCTGGGATGGAGAGGGAAACTACTACAGTGGAGGTAGGGATGCTGGGATGGAGAGGGAAACAACTACAATGGAGGTAGGGATGCTGGGATGGAGAGGGAAACAACTACAATGGAGGTAGGGATGCTGGGATGGAGAGGGAAACAACTACAGTGGAGGTAGGGATGCTGGGATGGAGAGGGAAACAACTACAATGGAGGTAGGGATGCTGTGATGGAGAGGGAAACAACTACAGTGGAGGTAGGAAGGCTGGGATGGAGAGGGAAACAACTACAATGGAGGTAGGGATGCTGGGATGGAGAGGGAAACAACTACAATGGAGGTAGGGATGCTGTGATGGAGAGGGAAACAACTACAGTGGAGGTAGGAAGGCTGGGATGGAGAGGGAAACAACTACAATGGAGGTAGGGATGCTGTGATGGAGAGGGAAACAACTACAGTGGAGGTAGGAAGGCTGGGATGGAGAGGGAAACAACTACAATGGAGGTAGGGATGCTGGGATGGAGAGGGAAACAACTACAATGGAGGTAGGGATGCTGGGATGGAGAGGGAAACAACTACAATGGAGGTAGGGAGGCTGGGATGGAGAGGGAAACAACTACAGTGGAGGTAGGGATGCTGGGATGGAGAGGGAAACAACTACAGTGGAGGTAGGGATGCTGGGATGGAGAGGGAAACAACTACAATGGAGGTAGGGATGCTGTGATGGAGAGGGAAACAACTACAGTGGAGGTAGGAAGGCTGGGATGGAGAGGGAAACAACTACAATGGAGGTAGGGATGCTGGGATGGAGAGGGAAACAACTACAATGGAGGTAGGGATGCTGTGATGGAGAGGGAATAACTACAGTGGAGGTAGGGATGCTGGGATGGAGAGGGAAACAACTACAATGGAGGTAGGGATCCTGGGATGGAGAGGGAAACAACTACAGTGGAGGTAGGGATGCTGGGATGGAGAGGGAAACAACTACAGTGGAGGTAGGGATGCTGGGATGGAGAGGGAAACAACTACAATGGAGGTAGGGAGGCTGGGATGGAGAGGGAAACAACTACAGTGGAGGTAGGGATGCTGGGATGGAGAGGGAAACAACTACAGTGGAGGTAGGGATGCTGGGATGGAGAGGGAAACAACTACAATGGAGGTAGGGAGGCTGGGATGGAGAGGGAAACAACTACAGTGGAGGTAGGGATGCTGGGATGGAGAGGGAAACAACTACAGTGGAGGTAGGGATGCTGGGATGGAGAGGGAAACAACTACAATGGAGGTAGGGATGCTGTGATGGAGAGTGAAACAACTACAGTGGAGGTAGGGAGGCTGGGATGGAGAGGGAAACAACTACAATGGAGGTAGGGATGCTGGGATGGAGAGGGAAACAACTACAGTGGAGGTAGGGATGCTGGGATGGAGAGGGAAACAACTACAATGGAGGTAGGGATGCTGTGATGGAGAGGGAAACAACTACAGTGGAGGTAGGAAGGCTGGGATGGAGAGGGAAACAACTACAATGGAGGTAGGGATGCTGGGATGGAGAGGGAAACAACTACAATGGAGGTAGGGATGCTGTGATGGAGAGGGAAACAACTACAATGGAGGTAGGAAGGCTGGGATGGAGAGGGAAACAACTACAATGGAGGTAGGGATGCTGGGATGGAGAGGGAAACAACTACAGTGGAGGTAGGGATGCTGGGATGGAGAGGGAAACAACTACAATGGAGGTAGGGAGGCTGTGATGGAGAGGGAAACAACTACAATGGAGGTAGGGATGCTGTGATGGAGAGGGAAACAACTACAATGGAGGTAGGGATGCTGGGATGGAGAGGGAAACTACTACAGTGGAGGTAGGGATGCTGTGATGGAGAGGGAAACAACTACAATGGAGGTAGGGATGCTGTGATGGAGAGGGAAACAACTACAATGGAGGTAGGGATGCTGGGATGGAGAGGGAAACAACTACAATGGAGGTAGGGATGCTGTGATGGAGAGTGAAACTACTACAGTGGAGGTAGGGATGCTGGGATGGAGAGGGAAACAACTACAATGGAGGTAGGGATGCTGTGATGGAGAGGGAAACAACTACAATGGAGGTAGGGATGCTGTGATGGAGAGGGAAACTACTACAGTGGAGGTAGGGAGGCTGGGATGGAGAGGGAAACAACTACAATGGAGGTAGGGATGCTGTGATGGAGAGGGAAACAACTACAATGGAGGTAGGGATGCTGTGATGGAGAGGGAAACAACTACAATGGAGGTAGGGATGCTGGGATGGAGAGGGAAACAACTACAATGGAGGTAGGGATGCTGTGATGGAGAGTGAAACTACTACAATGGAGGTAGGGATGCTGGGATGGAGAGGGAAACAACTACAATGGAGGTAGGGATGCTGTGATGGAGAGGGAAACAACTACAATGGAGGTAGGGATGCTGTGATGGAGAGGGAAACAACTACAATGGAGGTAGGGATGCTGGGATGGAGAGGGAAACAACTACAATGGAGGTAGGGATGCTGTGATGGAGAGTGAAACTACTACAGTGGAGGTAGGGATGCTGGGATGGAGAGGGAAACAACTACAGTGGAGGTAGGGATGCTGGGATGGAGAGGGAAACAACTACAGTGGAGGTAGGGATGCTGGGATGGAGAGTGAAACAACTACAGTGGAGGTAGGGATGCTGGGATGGAGAGGGAAACTACTACAGTGGAGGTAGGGATGCTGGGATGGAGAGGGAAACAACTACAGTGGAGGTAGGGATGCTGGGATGGAGAGGGAAACAACTACAGTGGAGGTAGGGATGCTGGGATGGAGAGTGAAACAACTACAGTGGAGGTAGGGATGCTGGGATGGAGAGGGAAACAACTACAGTGGAGGTAGGGATGCTGGGATGGAGAGGGAAACAACTACAATGGAGGTAGGGATGCTGTGATGGAGAGGGAAACAACTACAGTGGAGGTAGGGATGCTGTGATGGAGAGGGAAACAACTACAGTGGAGGTAGGGATGCTGGGATGGAGAGGGAAACTACTACAGTGGAGGTAGGGATGCTGGGATGGAGAGGGAAACAACTACAATGGAGGTAGGGATGCTGGGATGGAGAGGGAAACAACTACAATGGAGGTAGGGATGCTGTGATGGAGAGGGAAACAACTACAATGGAGGTAGGGAGGCTGGGATGGAGAGGGAAACTACTACAGTGGAGGTAGGGATGCTGGGATGGAGAGGGAAACAACTACAGTGGAGGTAGGGATGCTGGGATGGAGAGGGAAACAACTACAATGGAGGTAGGGATGCTGGGATGGAGAGGGAAACTACTACAGTGGAGGTAGGGATGCTGGGATGGAGAGGGAAACAACTACAGTGGAGGTAGGGAGGCTGGGATGGAGAGGGAAACAACTACAATGGAGGTAGGGATGCTGTGATGGAGAGGGAAACAACTACAATGGAGGTAGGGATGCTGTGATGGAGAGGGAAACAACTACAGTGGAGGTAGGGATGCTGGGATGGAGAGGGAAACAACTACAATGGAGGTAGGGAGGCTGGGATGGAGAGGGAAACTACTACAGTGGAGGTAGGGATGCTGGGATGGAGAGGGAAACAACTACAGTGGAGGTAGGGAGGCTGGGATGGAGAGGGAAACAACTACAATGGAGGTAGGGATGCTGGGATGGAGAGGGAAACTACTACAGTGGAGGTAGGGAGGCTGGGATGGAGAGGGAAACAACTACAGTGGAGGTAGGGATGCTGGGATGGAGAGGGAAACAACTACAATGGAGGTAGGGATGCTGTGATGGAGAGGGAAACAACTACAGTGGAGGTAGGGAGGCTGGGATGGAGAGGGAAACAACTACAATGGAGGTAGGGAGGCTGGGATGGAGAGGGAAACTACTACAATGGAGGTAGGGATGCTGTGATGGAGAGGGAAACAACTACAATGGAGGTAGGGAGGCTGGGATGGAGAGGGAAACTACTACAGTGGAGGTAGGGAGGCTGGGATGGAGAGGGAAACAACTACAATGGAGGTAGGGATGCTGTGATGGAGAGGGAAACAACTACAATGGAGGTAGGGAGGCTGGGATGGAGAGGGAAACTACTACAGTGGAGGTAGGGATGCTGGGATGGAGAGGGAAACAACTACAATGGAGGTAGGGATGCTGGGATGGAGAGGGAAACAACTACAGTGGAGGTAGGGATGCTGGGATGGAGAGGGAAACTACTACAGTGGAGGTAGGGATGCTGGGATGGAGATGGAAACAACTACAGTGGAGGTAGGGATGCTGGGATGGAGAGTGAAACTACTACAGTGGAGGTAGGGATGCTGGGATGGAGAGGGAAACAACTACAGTGGAGGTAGGGATGCTGGGATGGAGAGGGAAACAACTACAGTGGAGGTAGGGATGCTGGGATGGAGAGGGAAACAACTACAATGGAGGTAGGGATGCTGGGATGGAGAGGGAAACAACTACAGTGGAGGTAGGGATGCTGGGATGGAGAGTGAAACAACTACAATGGAGGTAGGGATGCTGGGATGGAGAGGGAAACAACTACAATGGAGGTAGGGAGGTTGGGATGGAGAGGGAAACTACTACAGTGGAGGTAGGGATGCTGGGATGGAGAGGGAAACTACTACAGTGGAGGTAGGGATGCTGGGATGGAGAGGGAAACAACTACAATGGAGGTAGGGATGCTGGGATGGAGAGGGAAACAACTACAATGGAGGTAGGGATGCTGTGATGGAGAGGGAAACAACTACAATGGAGGTAGGGAGGCTGGGATGGAGAGGGAAACTACTACAGTGGAGGTAGGGATGCTGGGATGGAGAGGGAAACAACTACAGTGGAGGTAGGGATGCTGGGATGGAGAGGGAAACAACTACAATGGAGGTAGGGAGGCTGGGATGGAGAGGGAAACTACTACAGTGGAGGTAGGGATGCTGGGATGGAGAGGGAAACAACTACAGTGGAGGTAGGGAGGCTGGGATGGAGAGGGAAACAACTACAATGGAGGTAGGGATGCTGTGATGGAGAGGGAAACAACTACAATGGAGGTAGGGATGCTGTGATGGAGAGGGAAACAACTACAGTGGAGGTAGGGATGCTGGGATGGAGAGGGAAACAACTACAATGGAGGTAGGGAGGCTGGGATGGAGAGGGAAACTACTACAGTGGAGGTAGGGATGCTGGGATGGAGAGGGAAACAACTACAGTGGAGGTAGGGATGCTGTGATGGAGAGGGAAACAACTACAGTGGAGGTAGGGATGCTGGGATGGAGAGGGAAACAACTACAATGGAGGTAGGGATGCTGGGATGGAGAGGGAAACAACTACAGTGGAGGTAGGGAGGCTGGGATGGAGAGGGAAACAACTACAATGGAGGTAGGGATGCTGGGATGGAGAGGGAAACTACTACAGTGGAGGTAGGGAGGCTGGGATGGAGAGGGAAACAACTACAGTGGAGGTAGGGATGCTGGGATGGAGAGGGAAACAACTACAATGGAGGTAGGGATGCTGTGATGGAGAGGGAAACAACTACAGTGGAGGTAGGGATGCTGGGATGGAGAGTGAAACAACTACAATGGAGGTAGGGATGCTGTGATGGAGAGGGAAACAACTACAATGGAGGTAGGGAAGCTGGGATGGAGAGGGAAACAACTACAATGGAGGTAGGGAGGCTGGGATGGAGAGGGAAACTACTACAGTGGAGGTAGGGATGCTGGGATGGAGAGTGAAACTACTACAGTGGAGGTAGGGATGCTGGGATGGAGAGGGAAACAACTACAGTGGAGGTAGGGATGCTGGGATGGAGAGGGAAACAACTACAGTGGAGGTAGGGATGCTGGGATGGAGAGGGAAACAACTACAATGGAGGTAGGGATGCTGGGATGGAGAGGGAAACAACTACAGTGGAGGTAGGGATGCTGGGATGGAGAGTGAAACAACTACAATGGAGGTAGGGATGCTGGGATGGAGAGGGAAACAACTACAATGGAGGTAGGGAGGCTGGGATGGAGAGGGAAACTACTACAGTGGAGGTAGGGATGCTGGGATGGAGAGGGAAACAACTACAATGGAGGTAGGGATGCTGGGATGGAGAGTGAAACAACTACAATGGAGGTAGGGATGCTGGGATGGAGAGGGAAACAACTACAATGGAGGTAGGGAGGCTGGGATGGAGAGGGAAACTACTACAGTGGAGGTAGGGATGCTGTGATGGAGAGGGAAACAACTACAATGGAGGTAGGGATGCTGTGATGGAGAGGGAAACAACTACAGTGGAGGTAGGGATGCTGGGATGGAGAGGGAAACTACTACAGTGGAGGTAGGGATGCTGGGATGGAGAGGGAAACAACTACAGTGGAGGTAGGGATGCTGGGATGGAGAGGGAAACTACTACAGTGGAGGTAGGGATGCTGTGATGGAGAGGGAAACAACTACAATGGAGGTAGGGATGCTGGGATGGAGAGGGAAACAACTACAATGGAGGTAGGGATGCTGGGATGGAGAGGGAAACTACTACAATGGAGGTAGGGATGCTGGGATGGAGAGGGAAACAACTACAGTGGAGGTAGGGATGCTGGGATGGATAGGGAAACAACTACAGTGGAGGTAGGAAGGCTGGGATGGAGAGAGAAACTACTACAATGGAGGTAGGGATGCTGGGATGGAGAGGGAAACTACTACAATGGAGGTAGGGATGCTGGGATGGAGAGGGAAACAACTACAATGGAGGTAGGGATGCTGGGATGGAGAGGGAAACAACTACAATGGAGGTAGGAAGGCTGGGATGGAGAGAGAAACTACTACAGTGGAGGTAGGGATGCTGGGATGGAGAGTGAAACTACTACAGTGGAGGTAGGGATGCTGGGATGGAGAGGGAAACAACTACAATGGAGGTAGGGATGCTGTGATGGAGAGGGAAACAACTACAATGGAGGTAGGGATGCTGTGATGGAGAGGGAAACTACTACAGTGGAGGTAGGGATGCTGTGATGGAGAGGGAAACAACTACAGTGGAGGTAGGGATGCTGGGATGGAGAGGGAAACTACTACAGTGGAGGTAGGGATGCTGTGATGGAGAGGGAAACAACTACAGTGGAGGTAGGGATGCTGGGATGGAGAGGGAAACAACTACAATGGAGGTAGGGATGCAGGGATGGAGAGGGAAACAACTACAGTGGAGGTAGGGATGCTGGGATGGAGAGGGAAACAACTACAGTGGAGGTAGGAAGGCTGGGATGGAGAGGGAAACTACTACAGTGGAGGTAGGGATGCTGGGATGGAGAGGGAAACAACTACAATGGAGGTAGGGATGCTGGGATGGAGAGGGAAACAACTACAATGGAGGTAGGGATGCTGGGATGGAGAGGGAAACAACTACAGTGGAGGTAGGGATGCTGGGATGGAGAGGGAAACAACTACAATGGAGGTAGGAAGGCTGGGATGGAGAGAGAAACTACTACAGTGGAGGTAGGGATGCTGTGATGGAGAGGGAAACAACTACAGTGGAGGTAGGGATGCTGGGATGGAGAGGGAAACAACTACAATGGAGGTAGGGATGCTGGGATGGAGAGGGAAACTACTACAGTGGAGGTAGGGATGCTGGGATGGAGAGGGAAACAACTACAATGGAGGTAGGGATGCTGGGATGGAGAGGGAAACAACTACAGTGGAGGTAGGAAGGCTGGGATGGAGAGGGAAACTACTACAGTGGAGGTAGGGATGCTGGGATGGAGAGGGAAACAACTACAATGGAGGTAGGGATGCTGGGATGGAGAGGGAAACAACTACAATGGAGGTAGGGATGCTGGGATGGAGAGGGAAACAACTACAGTGGAGGTAGGGATGCTGGGATGGAGAGGGAAACAACTACAGTGGAGGTAGGAAGGCTGGGATGGAGAGGGAAACTACTACAGTGGAGGTAGGGATGCTGGGATGGAGAGGGAAACAACTACAATGGAGGTAGGGATGCTGGGATGGAGAGGGAAACAACTACAATGGAGGTAGGGATGCTGGGATGGAGAGGGAAACAACTACAGTGGAGGTAGGGATGCTGGGATGGAGAGGGAAACAACTACAGTGGAGGTAGGGATGCTGGGATGGAGAGGGAAACAACTACAGTGGAGGTAGGAAGGCTGGGATGGAGAGGGAAACAACTACAGTGGAGGTAGGGATGCTGGGATGGAGAGGGAAACAACTACAATGGAGGTAGGGATGCTGGGATGGAGAGTGAAACAACTACAGTGGAGGTAGGGATGCTGTGATGGAGAGGGAAACAACTACAGTGGAGGTAGGGAGGCTGGGATGGCGAGGGAGGTACTTTTATTAGTGACACACACAGTGTTTGATGACATCTTTATTTGTTTGACACCAGACATAGACATGTGAGTGGTGAACTGTTGTAACAATCTTGTTTCCCTGCATGTGTGGTTACGTTGACATCAGGTGATGTATTGGTGGATCCATGCATTCAACTCGGCCAGTTGGGGTCTATTAATGGGTCAGTCTGTATACCACTGTGTGTTACCGTGGTGACTAGACCTATATGTTCACAAAGCATGACCACACCAGATGCCAAATGTTCAAGTAAACTGATCTGGCAGCGTGCTTGACCATGTGATATCCGGTGTTTATTTTTGTAAACTGGTTTGACAGCCTACTATGTGAGCGTGCTGACGTATGTAACGCTGTCATTTCACTCTGAAGTGGGCGTTGGCAGAGAGTGTTTTGTGTTACTTGACGGTGCACTCGCATTAATATCACAGTTTCCCAAAATGTGAGTAGATCGATTTATGTCATCAACTATTTAAACATTAGTAAGAGACATGACTTAATTGTAGTGTATCATATTTATGTCATCAACTATTTAAACAGGATAGTAAGAGACATGACTTAATTGTAGTGTATCATATTCAGTATAGGCATTTGTTGAGCAAATGTCAGAGTAATTCAGACTAAACCAGTGCAGTGCTACAGAGAAACCTTATGTTAGACACTTAGATGGGCTTAACTATAGGGCAAGTTTATTTAACCAATTGTTTGTGCGTGCGTGCGTGCGTGCGTGCGTGCGTGCGTGCGTGCGTGCGTGCGTGCGTGCGTGCGTGCGTGCGTGCGTGCGTGTGCTTTAATAGATGAATTGTTTGTTGGCAGGTTTCTAGACTGCTGGTTGACAGGTTGCTGTTTGACAGGCTGTTTGACAGGTTGCTGTTTGACAGGCTGCTGTTTGACAGGCTGCTGTTTGACAGGTTGCTATTTGACAGGCTGCTGTTTGACAGGTTGTTTGACAGGTTGCTGTTTGACAGGCTGTTCATTGAAAAGTAGTTGGTTCACAGGTTGACAGGTTAATTTTGATTTGACTCTGAAAATCACAATTTTCTAAAGAAGGGTGTTTTCATGTTTCGTTAGACTTGCTTTGACACTGGGGTGACAATGTTCTAGTTATGAATGAGGTTGTTACCCTATCTCATTGTATTAACTATCCATGGTTGTTTACCATCACTAACAATATAATTCTAGTTCATTTAACATACAATGTCATACATGTCAGATATTTTACACAATTATTTATTTACACAATATTAAATTGTTTCCTTTACTAAAAACTATGACAGCGCTGTCACACAGCAAATTGAATACACTGTACTAATAATTGGAGATCATTTGTATAGTCACATATAGTGAATGGTAATTTGGTTTGGCTACAAGCTCGTTCATAGATCATAGCGATGTGGCCCTGGTGGACATTTGGTACAGTTCAATGACTAAGTAAACTCATTCATAGATCATAGAGATGTGGCCCTGGTGGACATTTTGTACAGTTCAACGACTAAATAAACTCATTCATAGATCATAGCGATGTGGCCCTGGTGGACATTTGGTACAGTTCAATGACTAAGTAAACTCATTCATAGATCATAGCGATGTGGCCCTGGTGGACATTTTGTACAGTTCAACGACTAAGTAAACTCATTCATAGATCATAGCGATGTGGCCCTGGTGGACATTTGGTACAGTTCAATGACTAAGTAAACTCATTCATAGATCATAGCGATGTGGCCCTGGTGGATATTTTGTATATTTCAATGACTAAGTAAACTCATTCATAGATCATAGCGATGTGGCCCTGGTGGACATTTTGTACAGTTCAATGACTAAGTAAACTCATTCATAGATCATAGCGATGTGGCCCTGGTGGATATTTTGTATATTTCAATGACTAAGTAAACTCATTCATAGATCATAGCGATGTGGCCCTGGTGGACATTTTGTGCAGTTCAATGACTAAGTAAACTCATTCATAGATCATAGCGATGTGGTCCTGGTGGACATTTTGTATATTTCAATGACTAAGTAAACTCATTCATAGATCATAGCGATGTGGCCCTGGTGGACATTTTGTATAGGTCAATGACTAAGTAAACTCATTCATAGATCATAGCGATGTGGCCCTGATGGATATTTTGTATATTTCAATGACTAAGTAAACTCATTCATAGATCATAGTGATGTGGACATTTTGTACAGTTCAATGACTAAGTAAACTCATTCATAGATCATAGCGATGTGGCCCTGGTGGACATTTTGTACAGTTCAATGACTAAGTAAACTCATTCATAGATCATAGCGATGTGGCCCTGGTGGACATTTTGTACAGTTCAATGACTAAGTAAACTCATTCATAGATCATAGCGATGTGGCCCTGGTGGACATTTTGTATAGTTCAACGACTAAGTAAACTATTATTCCACACATCACATCCTGGTATATAATTTCTAAATAAAGTAGGGTAAGAAAATTAATTTAAATGAATTTTTTTTTAATGTAATTGAAAGATTTTGCCCAGTCTTTGAGACTTGGTGTGTGCATGTGTATGCGTGCGGTGCGTGCGTGCATGTGTGCATGCATGAGTCATTGTGGGAAGGGTTATTATTAAGCAGAATGATTTGTTATAAAGATGTTATCAAGGCACAGTGACTTGGTTTAGAAATCATGACAACTGTGACTCTTTCACTGGAGCCAGCCAACTGTGGCTGTAGATTGTTGCAGGCGACTAAAGATAAACAACTTTCAAACCAATTGTGTAAACTTCTTTCACTGGAGCCAGCCAACTGTGGCTGTAGATTGTTGCAGGCGACTAAAGATAAACAACTTTCAAACCAGTTATGTAAGCTCCTTATATAAATAACTAGGTAAATATTCCTTGCAAAACAATTTTAATAAATGTTAACATTATGTTTATTTGCAATGTTCCTCTAATCGATTACTTTAGATAATATTCTAATAATCTATCAGTGTAATTGCTGTAGATAGCTAAATTGTTAATTGTCCTTATATGTCAGCTGCTGGTGGCCCTTTGTAGATTTCAGACAGTAAATGTTATATCATATATATATATATTATACCATATATTATATTGCTACTGAGAACATAGACTGGCTATGAGTTGAGGTATTACAAGATAAGTAAGATTATTTCAAATCGGAACAGATAGCTTATGTTTGTTGCACATAATATTAATAATTGCAATTATTATATAATTTCATGTTTTGGTTGTTTCAAATTAAGATGAACTAGAAAACAAGTGTGTCCATCACCAGTGCCAGAGGGCGCCACTGATGGTCAAAAGACGACCCAAACAGACTCACAAGTGTCCACTTGGTAAGTATTGCTTGAAATTGGTATTACCCGGCATTGTCCATAACACAGATATTTGGGGGCAACAATGCAATAACCCAATCAGTGACATACAACAATGCAATAACCCTATCAGTGACATACAACAATGCAATAACCCTATCAGTGACATACAACAATGCAATAACCCTATCAGTGACATACAACAATGCAATAACCCTATCAGTGACATACAACAATGCAATAACCCTATCAGTGACATACAACAATGCAATAACCCTATCAGTGACATACAACAATGCAATAACCCTATCAGTGACATACAACAATGGAATAACCCTATCAGTTACATACAACAATGCAATAACCCTATCAGTGACATACAACAATGCAATAACCCTATCAGTGACATACAACAATGCAATAACCCTATCAGTGACATACAACAATGCAATAACCCTATCAGTGACATACAACAATGCAATAACCCTATCAGTGACATACAACAATGCAATAACCCTATCAGTGACATACAACAATGCAATAACCCTATCAGTGACATACAACAATGCAATAACCCTATCAGTGACATACAACAATGCAATAACCCTATCAGTGACATACAACAATGCAATAACCCTATCAGTGACATACAACAGTGCAATAACCCTATCAGTGACATACAACAGTGCAATAACCCTATCAGTGACATACAACAATGCAATAACCCTATCAGTTACATACAACAATGCAATAACCCTATCGTGACATACAACAATGCAATAACCCTATCAGTGACATACAACAATGCAATAACCCAATCAGTGACATACAACAATGCAATAACCCTATCGTGACATACAACAATGCAATAACCCTATAAGTGACATACAACAATGCAATAACCCTATCAGTGACATACAACAATGCAATAACCCTATCGTGACATACAACAATGCAATAACCCTATCGTGACATACAACAATGCAATAACCCTATCAGTGACATACAACAATGCAATAACCCTATCAGTGACATACAACAATGCAATAACCCTATCAGTGACATACAACAATGCAATAACCCTATCAGTGACATACAACAATGCAATAACCCTATCAGTGACATACAACAATGGAATAACCCTATCAGTGACATACAACAATGCAATAACCCTATCAGTGACATACAACAATGCAATAACCCTATCAGTGACATACAACACAGTTTGTTTTATCTTTGAAAATAATCGCTAGGTCTCTACTTTGTGCTGAACATACTGGGTTTTGCATTTGAAGCGCACATGTGTATTCTTATCCAGTATGTTCAGCATAAAATAGAGACACCTATCGACCGTTTTCAAAGAAAAAACAACCTTTATTGTATGTCACCGTGTTATTGCATTAATGCACATTTTTATGATATATGCTGAATAGGTAGATCTGTTTTATTACGGATACATCTTGCTGAATATATATAATATATGTGTTGTATTCCGTGTTGTGTCCATATGTGTTTTATTACGGATACATCTTGCTGAATATATATAATATATGTGTTGTATTCCGTGTTGTGTCCATATGTGTTTTATTATGGATACATCTTGCTGAATATATATAATATATGTGTTGTATTCCGTGTTGTGTCCATATGTGTTTTATTACAAATATGTCTTGCTGAATATATATAATATATGTGTTTGTTATGTTATGTGTTGTGTCTGTTTTTACAAATAATTAAAACGATGCTTCCTTGAGGTTTGTTTCTTATTGAACAGCTTTGTTAACGTTTATTGGCAGTCACATCACTCAAGCAAAATACTATGATATTGGTGAAAGGGCATTGACAGATGAGTTGAGCTTCGTTTCACTATTACTCAATAGAACACTGTCGCCTGTACTTGTGTAATTCTCTATTGGTGAAAGGGCATTGACAGATGAGTTGAGCTTCGTTTCACTACTACTCAATAGAACACTGTCGCCTGTACTTGTGTAATTCTCTATTGGTGAAAGGGCATTGACAGATGAGTTGAGCTTCGTTTCACTATTACTCAATAGAACACTGTCGCCTGTACTTGTGTAATTCTCTATTGGTGAAAGGGCATTGACAGATGAGTTGAGCTTCGTTTCACTATTACTCAATAGAACACTGTCGCCTGTACTTGTGTAATTCTCTATTGGTGAAAGGGCATTGACAGATGAGTTGAGCTTCGTTTCACTACTACTCAATAGAACACTGTCGCCTGTACTTGTGTAATTCTCTAAGTATGCACTTTGCCGTTGTGAAGACAAGATGATGTAGATATTGAAAGGAAGCAACTGTATCCTGCGTGTGAAGAAATGAAATTATCCTGTGTCCATCCTGAGTGTGAAGCCATGTAGTGGACATAACAAATGGTCAAGGGACAACTGAACATGTAACACAAGACTAGCCAGTGTCCAAGAATCAGGTAACATTTGTTCCAGGTTTGTATATGTTTCCTTAACAAACTTCCTAAATATAATAATACGTAACACTAAACACTTGATTGTCGTTTATAAACCTCTTTGGACAAGTGTTTCTTTCTGGATCACTTCAACATTTCTATCAAGTTTGTGTATTTATCTGGAAATACATGATATATAATAATAAAGTACATGATATATAATAATAAAGTACATGATATATAATAATAAAGTACATGATATATAATAATAAAGTACATGATATATAATAATAAAGTACATGATATATAATAATAAAGTACATGATATATAATAATAAAGTACATGATATATAATAAAGTATGATATATAATAATAAAAAGGTATCTATGTGTTGACAGGCTCAGTTTGTTTATGAAATATATAAAGTATGTGATGTAGACTGTGTGGTTTATAGATATTTAAGGTTACTAAACAAATTGTATCCTGATGGTTTAGTAGTTTAGAAAGGAGACACACGTTTCTCACCCATAATAATTGTCTCCAGATCTTTAAAGATAGTTATGTATTCACTCATTATACGGTTGTACAATGGCGAGATGTGCCTTTTTGAAGACAAAATGACATAGCAAGTGATTCCTTGCCAAGATACAGTGGGACGCCGCTGTCTGTCAAACAACTGCCAAAGACCACCTTCATGTGACTATTACAATGACGGGTAACATATTTTGTATTCTATCCTGAAATACTTAATCCTTTTGAATTCAGAGATATAGACCAAATAAGTTTATTTTAAAACAGTATAATCATAACATGAGTTATCATGTTATCTACGTTGCAAAACCTTGCCAATAGATTAACTATTATCTCAGCCACAACAGTTTACATGTTAATACTGTGATAATTCTAATACGCTGTGTTGAACAGTGTTGATTTTCCCCAGGTGGTTATGGTATAGCAAAATATTAATATTGTTGCATCATCTATTGAAATATAAAGTGTGACATTGCACACTCAGACTGTATATTTCTGTTTCTAGTTGAGTTAATAATACAGAAAATGAATGACTTGCAGTTGCTATTTCAGGTGAAATGGGATAGACACTAGTGGAACCAGAGAGCTATGGCACATAGCCGGCCAGAGCTGTTCAAGAGACAGCCAAATGTCAAAGTAATGACAGACAACAACGCGACACATAAAAGGGTAATGTGGCACAAATTACTTACTTAGGTTTTCGTGGGTTCAAGACAACAACATGACACATAGAAGGGTAATGTGGCACAAATTACCAAAATATACATTTATTATAAGTGATAACTGCACAGAATATTGTTGTTATACCAGCAACTACTATAAAAGCAAACATATTTTATTATCAGCAGACATGACAGTGATCAACTGTTTCTTGTTTACGTGATATGACTTGAATCATAGATGTATGACATAATATGTATATGCATTACACTAATTTAGAATTGTCTGGTTTACTGGAATAGGAAGACACATGCCACAATCACTTGAAACATTATTTTATTTTAATGTTATGTTCACACAAGTGACATGTATAGACAGTAATTTATTGACTGGTGCCAATCCTTAATTTCATTCTGATTAAAGGTACAGCGATTATCAATTTTATTTACATTCTGTAAAACTATCGTTTTTAATGAAACACATCTATATAGAAATATTGAATATTTATGTTATGTATACAGGAAAATGTGCCTCACTGAAGCAAACTAAGCTATTTTGCTACAGTGTATACTTTATGTTGTAGGACAACTTGTGACCTTGTCTAATGACTTGAGTAGTTATTTAGACAAGATATATATGTTGCAGGTGTTGATGACGCACCAGTAAGAGACATGGCTGTGGTAGCCAGATTCCACGACAACCACATTACAAGGTATGTTAATATTTCAATGAAGGGTTACCTTTTTTAGTCATTCAGAAATTGTATCGAAAGTGAAAGTGTCATGTTCAAATATTAATAATCTTGTCACTGGTATTACTCTATTCCTCCCCATTTATACATCTGTTTGATCTGTGCTACTAGTATTTTATAAATCAAGCACTACAACTGGGTATATACATAAAATACTTTCCACATGAATGATATTTGAAGACAAAATAACGCCTACGTTTTAAACTGATGCTGCACCAGAACGTGTCTTTAAACTAGTACTTAAATAGATGTGAGACCCGGTGGATTACCCGACCCAGTGACACGGAACTTACCTTGTCAACTTGTACTTTTCACTGACGTGTCAACAAGATCCCAATTAACATGATTCAGAATGACATCAGACACAATGTCACAATGCCGACACAATGTCACAATGCCGACACACAGTGTATTATATTTTCCATAGAGGTGACCGTCTGAATTCTAAGGACAATTTAGACATTATTGATGTGGGGCTCTCCCTCATTTATTCTGAAATATAGAACACAAATGTGTATTTTCTCAACAGAGGAACTGGTTGATCGGGTCACTGCGATGGAAGAGAATACAGAAGAGCTGGTTGACCAGGTCACTGCGATGGAAGAGAATACAGCAACTTCAGAGGAACTCGGCGAAGGTAATGTGTATTGTCGTGCTACATGTCTCATTCACTCGCTGTCTCGCTCACTCAACCTTGACCGGCCGAACGTGGAGGTGTGCATAAGAAAGCCTCGGCAGAACCCGTCCTCCATCTGGCATGATTGTGAGCAGCATCAAAGAGCACTCATGGCGCCAGACTTGTCCTTTCTTGGAAGATGTCGATCCATATTTCTGGTGGTCTGCCTCGTCTTTGTTGACCGTGCCTAGCATGATCTCCTTTACATGTGTGTTATGCCTCAATGTGTGGCTGAACAACTGTCATTTGTTATCATCTGAGTCACGAGTGACTCTTATCGTCCTGTAACTTCATTGATGGCCCACGTTACATATTCATTTGTTAGGTGATCTATGTGTGAAATGAGACTATTCTTCTTTCGGACTAGGTTTTCAGGGTCCAGCTTTCACACCCGGATGTCAGCACTGGTGCGACCGTATTTCTGATATTTGTTGTAGTTTTTTTAATGCTATTGTTATTGGAGATCTTCCTGAGTTTTTCTATGGGTGATGTCACCAAATTTATTTTTGTGGGTATTTCCTCGGTTGAGTCGGCCTCAGTGGAGATGATGCGTTCTCCATTCATCAGTATGTTCTATATTTGCGCCGTTCTGTGGCTAATTTGTGCCACATTACCCTTCTATATGTCATCTTGCTTTTCTCAGAGTTTATTTCCATCCCGTACTCTTGTGTTGTACTGCGCTCGTTGATGGTCCACATAGACATGAATCAAGTAGTGTCCCTAGTGCTTCTTGTAGAACTGCGCTCATTGACAGTCCACATAGACATGATTCAAGTAGTGTCTCTAGTGCTTCGTGTAGAACTGCGCTCATTGACAGTCCACATAGACATGAATCAAGTAGTGTCTCTAGTGCTTCGTGTAGAACTGCGCTCTTTGACAGTCCACATAGACATGATTCAAGTAGTGCCTCTAGTGCTTCGTATAGAACTGCGCTCATTGACAGTCCACATAGACATGATTCAAGTAGTGTCTCTAGTGCTTCATGTAGTACTGCGCTCGTTGACAGTCCACATAGACATGATTCAAGTAGTGTCTCTAGTGCTTCGTGTAGAACTGCGCTCGTTGACAGTCCACATAGACATGAATCAAGTAGTGTCTCTAGTGCTTCGTGTAGTACTGCGTTCATTGACAGTCCACATAGCGATTCAAGTAGTGTCTCTAGTGCTTTGTGTAGTACTGCGCTCGTTGACAGTCCACATAGACATGATTCAAGTAGTGTCTCTAGTGCTTCATGTAGTACTGCGCTCATTGACAGTCCACATAGACATGATTCAAGTAGTGTCTCTAGTGCTTCGTGTAGTACTGCGCTCGTTGACAGTCCGCATAGACATGATTCAAGTAGTGTCTCTAGTGATTCGTGTAGTCCTGCGCTCATTGACAATCCACATAGACATGATTCAAGTAGTGTCTATAGTGTTTCGTGTAGTACTGCGCTCGTTGACAGTCCACATAGACATGATTCAAGCAGTGTATCTAGTGCTTCGTGTACAACTGTGCTCGTTGACAGTCCACGTAGACATGATTCAAGTAGTGTCTCTAGTGCTTCGTGTAGTACTGCGCTCGTTGACAGTCCACATAGACATGATTCAAGTAGTGTCCCTAGTGCTTCGTGTAGAACTGTGCTCATTGACATTCCACATATACATGATTCAAGTAGTGTCTCTAGTGCTTCGTGTAGTACTGCGCTCGTTGACAGTTCACATAGACATGATTCAAGTAGTGTCTCTAGTGCTTCGTGTAGTACTGCGCTCATTGACGGTCCACCCAACCCTTTCATTTCAAAATAACCCGACCTTTTCATTTCAAAATAACCCAATCGTTTTATTTCAATGCGTCTCTGAGCTTGAGTTTCTGAGGATTTAGATGTGATAGAGGTTTGTATTTTATCATTATTTACTGTAGCACTTCAGATTGTGTTGCAGTTTGTTCACCATGTGGGAAATAAAGCCAATGAAATGCTTGAGGAGTTTTATGTGAAAATGCAATCACAATATGGAAATGTTTTGTTGGTCTTTCAACAGATCATCAACAAATGCAGCAACTGGCTGAACAAGTCACCCAAGTTGAGAATGCTTCAAATCAACAACAAAACCTCAACGGTACTGTGTGCAACTATGAATCATCTGTAGCATACCTAATTAATATGAATGTGCCTGAGGGTTTTGGCGCCCCTGTACAAAAACGCATTTGCATGGGAGTATTTAGGGCACGGAATAATGCATTTCCCTAAAGAGAAATGCTTACACATTTTCACCGTCTGTGTGTGAGTGGACATTGTTGGAAAGTTAAATAATAGGTAAAGGGTTTATTTTGTACAAGCTTAAAATTGTACCCATGATTAGTTGTTTCTCTGTCACAACACCTTGATATGATGACTCTACACGACAACCCAAGTAAATGTTCCATGCTAAACTAAATCGGATGTATGTTACCAGCAACCTTTGGACAAAAAATCCGAATTTGTACACAGTAAACAAATTATACGATGGAAGACCATAAATACAAAACCTTTAATGGTTCTTTATAGTATAATTGTTTATCAGCAAAATATTAATTCAGTGTGATTATCATAGTGTATATAATAATATAATAATAACGTTTTATTTCAGACAAGAGCTCATATATATATATATATATATTTATATATATATACATACAATACAAGTAAAAAAAACAAATATACACACATGTTGAACATTAGAGGTACATGTAGTGAGAATAAAATATATATATAAATATACATACATGACGTGCAGTAAAAATATATGTAAAATAAGTTAGAATAAAAAAATATATAAAGGTACACACATCATGAATTAAAAGCATACAATTGATCAATCCAATGTTTAATCATTGGATTTTCTATAATAAATAAAAGTGTAAAAATAATTCACTAAAACTATATTATCGAACTTTTCTAACTGACGTAAAAGGCTAAAAATTTATGAGCGAATGCGTTCGTTAAAGGATTTAACATAATTAGTAGCGTATGTAGTAAGGAACATACAGGCTACATTTTATGAAGATATATCAAGTATTTGTTAGGGAAGATAATAATAATGACTTCCTACCAATTTACCGACAATTGTATTGTTATGTGATGTAACGACATTGATACTTCTACTATATTTGCCTGTTGTTGACAATTGTATAGTTAGGTGATGTTGCAATGACATAGCTACTTCTACTATATTTGTCTGTTGTTGACAATTATATAGTTAGGTGATGTTGTAATGACATTGCTACTTCTACTATATTTGTCTGTTGTCGACAATTGTATAATTATGTGATGTTGTAATGACATTGATACTTCTACTACATTTATCTGTTGTTGACAATTGTATAGTTAGGTGATGTTGTAATGACATTGCTACTTCTACTATATTTGTCTGTTGTTGACAATTGTATAGTTAGGTGATGTTGTAATGACATTGCTACTTCTACTATATTTGTCTGTTGGTGACAATTGTATAGTTAGGTGATGTTGTAATGACATTGCTACTTCTACTATATTTGTCTGTTGTTGACAATTGTATAGTTATGTGATGTTGTAATGACATTGCTACTTCTACTACATTTGTCTGTTGTTGACAATTGTATAGTTAGGTGATGTTGTAATGACATTGCTACTTCTACTATATTTGTCTGTTGTTGACAATTGTATAGTTACGTGATGTTGTAATGACATTGCTACTTCTACTACATTTGTCTGTTGTTGACAATTGTATAGTTATGTGATGTTGTAATGTCATTGCTACTTCTACTATATTTGTTTGTTGTTGACAATTGTATAGTTATGTGATGTTGTAATGACATTGCTACTTCTACTACATTTGTCTGTTGTTGACAATTGTATAGTTAGGTGATGTTGTAATGACATTGCTACTTCTACTATATTTGTCTGTTGTCGACAATTGTATAGTTATGTGATGTTGTAATGACATTGATACTTCTACTACATTTGTCTGTTGTTGACAATTGTATAGTTAGGTGATGTTGTAATGACATTGCTACTTCTACTATATTTGTCTGTTGTTGACAATTGTATAGTTAGGTGATGTTGTAATGACATTGCTACTTCTACTATATTTGTCTGTTGTTGACAATTGTATAGTTATGTGATGTTGTAATGACATTGCTACTTCTACTATATTTGTCTGTTGTTGACAATTGTATAGTTATGTGATGTTGTAATGACATTGCTACTTCTACTATATTTGTCTGTTGTTGACAATTGTATAGTTAGGTGATCTTGTAATGACATTGATACTTCTACTATATTTGTCTGTTGTTGACAATTGTATAGTTATGTGATGTTGTAATGACATTGCTACTTCTACTATATTTGTATGTTGTTGACAATTGTATAGTTATGTGATGTTGTAATGACATTGATACTTCTACTACATTTGTCTATTGTTGACACGTGTATAGTTATGTGATGTTGTAATGACATTGCTACTTCTACTATATTTGTCTGTTGTTGACAATTGTATAGTTATGTGATGTTGTAATGACATTGCTACTTCTACTATATTTGTCTGTTGTCGACAATTGTATAGCTATGTGATGTTGTAATGACATTGATATTTCTACTACATTTGTCTGTTGTTGACAATTGTATAGTTAGGTGATGTTGTAATGACATTGCTACTTCTACTATATTTGTCTGTTGTTGACAATTGTATAGTTATGTGATGTTGTAATGACATTGCTACTTCTACTATATTTGTATGTTGTTGACAATTGTATAGTTATGTGATGTTGTAATGACATTGATACTTCTACTACATTTGTCTATTGTTGACACGTGTATAGTTAGGTGATGTTGTAATGACATTGCTACTTCTACTATATTTGTCTGTTGTTGACAATTGTATAGTTAGGTGATGTTGTAATGACATTGCTACTTCTACTATATTTGTCTGTTGTTGACAATTGTATAGTTAGGTGATGTTGTAATGACATTGCTACTTCTACTATATTTGTCTGTTGTTGACAATTGTATAGTTGTGTGATGTTGTAATGACATTGCTACTTCTACTATATTTGTCTGTTGTTGACAATTGTATAGTTATGTGATGTTGTAATGACATTGCTACTTCTGCTACATTTGTCTGTTGTTGACAATTGTATAGTTAGGTGATGTTGTAATGACATTGCTACTTCTACTATATTTGTCTGTTGTTGACAATTGTATAGTTACGTGATGTTGTAATGACATTGCTACTTCTACTACATTTGTCTGTTGTTGACAATTGTATAGTTATGTGATGTTGTAATGTCATTGCTTCTTCTACTATATTTGTCTGTTGTTGACAATTGTATAGTTATGTGATGTTGTAATGACATTGCTACTTCTACTACATTTGTCTGTTGTTGACAATTGTATAGTTAGGTGATGTTGTAATGACATTGCTACTTCTACTATATTTGTCTGTTGTCGACAATTGTATAGTTAGGTGATGTTGTAATGACATTGATACTTCTACTACATTTGTCTGTTGTTGGCAATTGTATAGTTAGGTGATGTTGTAATGACATTGCTACTTCTACTATATTTGTCTGTTCTTGACAATTGTATAGTTAGGTGATGTTGTAATGACATTGATACTTCTACTATATTTGTCTGTTGTTGACAATTGTATAGTTATGTGATGTTGTAATGACATTGCTACTTCTACTATATTTGTCTGTTGTTGACAATTGTATAGTTATGTGATGTTGTAATGACATTGATACTTCTACTACATTTGTCTATTGTTGACAATTGTATAGTCATGTGATGTTGTAATGACATTGCTACTTCTACTATATTTGTCTGTTGTTGACAATTGTATAGTTAGGTGATGTTGTAATGACATTGCTACTTCTACTATATTTGTCTGTTGTTGACAATTGTATAGTTATGTGATGTTGTAATGACATTGCTACTTCTACTATATTTGTCTGTTGTCGACAATTGTATAGCTATGTGATGTTGTAATGACATTGATATTTCTACTACATTTGTCTGTTGTTGACAATTGTATAGTTAGGTGATGTTGTAATGACATTGCTACTTCTGCTATATTTGTCTGTTGTTGACAATTGTATAGTTAGGTGATGTTGTAATGACATTGCTACTTCTACTATATTTGTCTGTTGTTGACAATTGTATAGTTAGGTGATGTTGTAATGACATTTCTACTTCTACTATATTTGTCTGTTGTTGACAATTGTATAGTTAGGTGATGTTGTAATGACATTGCTACTTCTACTATATTTGTCTGTTGTTGACAATTGTATAGTTGTGTGATGTTGTAATGACATTGCTACTTCTACTATATTTGTCTGTTGTTGACAATTGTATAGTTGTGTGATGTTGTAATGACATTGCTACTTCTGCTACATTTGTCTGTTGTTGACAATTGTATAGTTAGGTGATGTTGTAATGACATTGCTACTTCTGCTATATTTGTCTGTTGTTGACAATTGTATAGTTACGTGATGTTGTAATGACATTGCTACTTCTACTACATTTGTCTGTTGTTGACAATTGTATAGTTATGTGATGTTGTAATGTCATTGCTTCTTCTACTATATTTGTCTGTTGTTGACAATTGTATAGTTATGTGATGTTGTAATGACGTTGCTACTTCTACTACATTTGTCTGTTGTTGACAATTGTATAGTTAGGTGATGTTGTAATGACATTGCTACTTCTACTATATTTGTCTGTTGTCGACAATTGTATAGTTAGGTGATGTTGTAATGACATTGATACTTCTACTACATTTGTCTGTTGTTGGCAATTGTATAGTTAGGTGATGTTGTAATGACATTGCTACTTCTACTATATTTGTCTGTTCTTGACAATTGTATAGTTAGGTGATGTTGTAATGACATTGCTACTTCTACTATATTTGTCTGTTGTTGACAATTGTATAGTTATGTGATGTTGTAATGACATTGCTACTTCTATTATATTTGTCTGTTGTTGACAATTGTATAGTTATGTGATGTTGTAATGACATTGCTACTTCTACTATATTTGTCTGTTGTTGACAATTGTATAGTTAGGTGATGTTGTAATGACATTGATACTTCTACTATATTTGTCTGTTGTTGACAATTGTATAGTTATGTGATGTTGTAATGACATTGCTACTTCTACTATATTTGTCTGTTGTTGACAATTGTATAGTTATGTGATGTTGTAATGACATTGATACTTCTACTACATTTGTCTATTGTTGACAATTGTATAGTCATGTGATGTTGTAATGACATTGCTACTTCTACTATATTTGTCTGTTGTTGACAATTGTATAGTTATGTGATGTTGTAATGACATTGCTACTTCTACTATATTTGTCTGTTGTCGACAATTGTATAGTTATGTGATGTTGTAATGACATTGATACTTCTACTACATTTGTCTGTTGTTGACAATTGTATAGTTAGGTGATGTTGTAATGACATTGCTACTTCTACTACATTTGTCTGTTGTTGACAATTGTATAGTTAGGTGATGTTGTAATGACATTGCTACTTCTACTATATTTGTCTGTTGTTGACAATTGTATAGTTAGGTGATGTTGTAATGACATTGCTACTTCTACTATATTTGTCTGTTGTTGACAATTGTATAGTTATGTGATGTTGTAATGACATTGCTACTTCTACTACATTTGTCTGTTGTTGACAATTGTATAGTTAGGTGATGTTGTAATGACATTGCTACTTCTACTATATTTGTCTGTTGTTGACAATTGTATAGTTATGTGATGTTGTAATGACATTGCTACTTCTACTATATTTGTCTGTTGTTGACAATTGTATAGTTAGGTGATGTTGTAATGACATTGCTACTTCTACTACATTTGTCTGTTGTTGACAATTGTATAGTTATGTGATGTTGTAATGACATTGCTACTTCTACTACATTTGTCTGTTGTTGACAATTGTATAGTTAGGTGATGTTGTAATGACATTGCTACTTCTACTATATTTGTCTGTTGTTGACAATTGTATAGTTATGTGATGTTGTTATGACATTGCTACTTCTACTACATTTGTCTGTTGTTGACAATTGTATAGTTATGTGATGTTGCAATGACATTGCTACTTCTACTATATTTGTCTGTTGTTGACAATTGTATAGTTAGGTGATGTTGTAATGACATTGATACTTCTACTATATTTGTCTGTTGTTGACAGTTGTATAGTTATGTGATGTTGTAATGACATTGCTACTTCTACTATATTTGTCTGTTGTTGACAATTGTATAGTTATGTGATGTTGTAATGACATTGCTACTTCTACTACATTTGTCTGTTGTTGACAATTGTATAGTTAGGTGATGTTGTAATGACATTGCTACTTCTACTATATTTGTCTGTTGTCGACAATTGTATAGTTATGTGATGTTGTAATGACATTCATACTTCTAATACATTTGTCTGTTGTTGACAATTGTATAGTTAGGTGATGTTGTAATGACATTGCTACTTCTACTATATTTGTCTATTCACATAAATATTCATTCATTCATTCAAAAGTATATAATATTAAATATTAGGTTAGCAGTATGTGGCCATCATGAATAGCTAAGTATATAGATTAACAATATGTGGCCATCATGAATAGTTAAGTATATAGATTAAGAATATGTGGCCATCATGAATAGTTAAGTATATAGATGAACAATATGTGGCCATCATGAATAGTTAAGTATATAGATTAACACTATGTGGCCATCATGAATAGTTAAGTATATAGATTAACAATATGTGGCCATCATTAAAATAGTTAAGTATATAGATTAACAATATGTGGCCATCATAAATTGATGCATAGCCTTTTCCATTAAAAAAGACCTTCAGAAACTTCAACATTGCAATGCCAATGGGTGTTGATAACGAGTGTTTAGTGCACGTTTATATATGATGTGTGGGAATCTTGACAGGCAAATGTTGGACTCTCAGTAAGGCAGTCACTTCTTATCCACTTGTAATATTGAGCTTATCACTTTTGGGGGGCATTCTTGTTGAGTATTGTTAAATATCCACTACCTCAGTCAGCATTCTTTCATACATATTTGATTTTGTTATATGTAACATAATAATTAAACATGGTTCTTACTGCTCCTGCAAATTTATCTTTCTTAAATGAAATGTCCTTCCAGAACATCAAACTTATAATGTCATGCATAATTAGGTTCAATCTCCTTGTACATAACTAGGTCAAATTGTATTGCACATATCTAATTAAATAATGTTGGACGTCCATGAATTAGGTCTACATAGAGTTTATTTCAAAAACAATTGAATAATGTGTCCTCTGGAAATATTTAGGGCCACAATTCCCAAAAATGGACAGGAATCACAGAATCAGTGGTTTGAAAAGCAAATTCCATGATCATGGTAAATGGACCAAATCCACATAATCGGTGTTTTGAAACAGAAAACTTAACTTCTCCAAAAAAATTTCAATTGGTATTTAAGCAACATGAAAAATTCACAGGTTTATTTGGGACTACATAAAGAATGAATTATAACATCAAACCAGCACAATACCAAACTAGCACATTAACAAAATTATGACATCTCATATTCTTAAAGTCCCTTGTAAATTTGATTGATGTACAATAATTGTTTTTGTAATATAACTGAAGCAGTGATAAAGTGTTCTTTATACTGATATAAAACTGGCAAAGGTATGTGTTTATTTACTGGATTAATCGCACGTGATTGACACAATGCAGAAGCTAAAAATAATCACTGCTCCAACAAGTTTCCAGTTTCTTCACTTGTCAATACTGGACAATGTGGAAAATTAAACCTGTGCTCCGGATAACATCAATGAATTGCGATTTATTTCTGACCATTTAGAAACATGCCATGTGACATTGAAATTGTATTTAAGAGTGTGGAAAGTACATTTCGTGTCATCATATCGTGTCATTCATCGGCGTGCAGCAGTAAACCAGAAGTGAAGGTGATAAAAACAGCAACAAGACTAATCTCACTTAGTCGAAGGTCGTACGTCATCGTAAACTCTGAGAGAACAGAATCTAACACGAACCTGTATATTGACTATGCCTGTCAGGTGACATCACTGAACTGATTGATTCATGTTTGTGCTGTTAATTGAGTCGGTTGACCGACAGTCAGTTGACTGACAGTAAGTTAGTTGACCGACAGTCAATTGACTGACAGTCAGTTAGTTGACCGACAGTCAGTTGACGGACAGTCAGTTAGTTGACCGACAGCCAGTACCAGGAATCAGGAAACGTGTATTTGTCCCAATAAGAAACAAAATAGATTCGTACAGAATGTCACATCATAATGGTAGTGTGTGTCAAATAAATGTTGTCACTGGAATGTGAAATAACAACCACCGCGTAGTAATACAGGGGGACAGCAATGTTAACACATAGTAGTACATGGGGACAGCAATGTTAACACAGTAATACAGGGGGACAGCAATGTTAACACATAGTAATACAGGGGGGCAGCAATGTTAACATAGTAATACAGGGGGACAGCAATGTTAACACATAGTAATACAGGGGGACAGCCATGTTAACATAGTAATACAGGGGACAGCAATGTTAACATAGTAATACAGGGGGACAGCAATGTTAACACAGTAATACAGGGGGACAGAAATGTTAACACATAGTAATACAGGGGGACAGCAATGTTAACACATAGTAATACAGGGGGACAGCAGTGTTAACACATAGTAATACAGGGGACAGCAATGTTAACACATAGTAATACAGGGGGACAGCAATGTTAACACATAGTATTACAGGGGACAGCAATGTTAACACATAGTAATACAGGGGGACAGCAATGTTAACACACAGTAACACAGGGGGACAGCAATGTTAACACATAGTAATACAGGGGGACAGCAATGTCAACACATAGTAATACAGGGGACAGCAATGTTAACACATAGTAATACAGGGGACAGCAATGTTAACATAGTAATACAGGAGGACAGAAATGTTAACATAGTAATACAGGAGGACAGAAATGTTAACACATAGTAGTACATGGGGACAGCAATGTTAACACAGTAATACAGGGGACAGCAATGTTAACACATAGTAATACAGGTGGACAGCAATGTTAACACATAGTAATACAGGGGGACAGCAATGTTAACACATAGTAGTACATGGGGACAACAATGTTAACATAGTAATACAGGGGACAGCAGTGTTAACACATAGTAATACAGGGGGACAGCAATGTTAAAACATAGTAATACAGGGGGACAGCAATGTTAACACATAGTAGTTGATGGGGACAGCAATGTTAACACATAGTAATACAGGGGACAGCAATGTTAACACATAGTAATACAGGGGGACAGCAATGTTAACATAATAATACAGGGGGACAGCAATGTTAACACATAGTAATACATGGATACAGCAATGTTAACACATATTAATACAGGGGGACAGCAATGTTAACACATAGTAATACAGGGGGACAGCAATTTTAACATAGAGTAATACAGGGGGACAGCAGTGTTAACACATAGTAATACAGGGGGACAGCAATGTTAACACATAGTAATACAGGGGACAGCAATGTTAACACATAGTAATACAGGGGGACAGCAGTGTTAACACATAGTAATACAGGGGGACAGCAGTGTTAACACATAGTAATACATGGGGACAGCAATGTTAACACGTAGTAATACAGGGGACAGCAATGTTAACACATAGATGTACATGGGGACAGCAATGTTACCACATAGTAATACAGGGGACAGCAATGTTAACACAGTAATACAGGGAGACAGCAATGTTAACACATAGTAATACAGGGGGACAGCAATGTTAACACAGTAATACAGGGAGACAGCAATGTTAACACATAATAATACAGGGGGATAGCAATGTTAACACATAGTAATACAGGGGGATAGCAATGTTAACATAATAATACAGGGGGACAGCAATGTTAACACATATTAATACAGGGGGACAGCAATGTTAACACATAGTAATACAGGGGGACAGCAATGTTAACACATAGTAATACAGGGGGACAGCAATGTTAACACATAGTAATACAGGGGGACAGCAATGTTAACACATAGTAGTACAGGGGGACAGCAATGTTAACACATAGTAATACAGGGAGACAGCAATGTTAACACATAGTAATACGGGGGACAGCAATGTTAACACATAGTAATACAGGGAGACAGCAATGTTAACACATAGTGATACAGGGGGACAGCAATGTTAACACATAGTAATACAGGGAGACAGCAATGTTAACACATAATAATACAGGGGAAAGCAATGTTAACACATAGTAATTCAGGGGGACAGCAATGTTAACATAATAATACAGGGGGACAGCAATGTTAACACATAGTAATACAGGGGGACAGCAATGTTAACACAGTAGTACAGGGGGACAGCAATGTGAACACAGTAATACAAGGGGACAGCAATGTTAACATAATAATACAGGGGGACAGCAATGTTAACACATAGTAATACAGGGGGACAGCAATGTTAACACATAGTAATACAAGGGGACAGCAATGTGAACACAGTAATACAGGGGACAGCAATGTTAACACATAGTAATACAGGGGGACAGCAATGTTAACACATAGTAATACAGGGGGACAGCAATGTTAACACATAGTAATACAGGGGGACAGCAATGTTAACACATAGTAATACAAGGGGACAGCAATGTGAACACAGTAATACAAGGGGACAGCAATGTTAACACATAGTAATACAGGGGGACAGCAATGTTAACACATAGTAATACAGGGGGACAGCAATGTTAACACATAGTAATACAGGGGGACAGCAGTGTTAACACATAGTAATACAGGGGACAGCAATGTTAACACATAGTAATACAGGGGGACAGCAATGTTAACACATAGTAATACAGGGGGACAGCAATGTTAACACATAGTAATACAGGGGGACAGCAGTGTTAACACATAGTAATACAGGGGACAGCAATGTTAACACATAGTAATACAGGGGGACAGCAATGTTAACACATAGTATTACAGGGGACAGCAATGTTAACACATAGTAATACAGGGGGACAGCAATGTTAACACACAGTAACACAGGGGGACAGCAATGTTAACACATAGTAGTACAGGGGACAGCAATGTTAACACACAGTAATACAAGGTGACAGCAATGTTATATCTACTTCTCACTGTTATGTCTTTTCAGAGAAGCTGCAACGGTTGAAACAACAGTTCAGACGTGTTCACAAACGCACAATTGAAACATATCTGAGAGATAAGAGCGATAATGAACACATCAATATTCAAACACTCAGTGATGTCTACATTGAATTACGTGTTCACAACAGTGAACAGTATAAACGCCTAGATGAACGATCAGACCTGAACTCTCTGGAACTTCAAACGGATATTGAACATTGTGAACCAATTGAAGTTCAGGAGTTATTTTCTGCAGATGCTCGGAGTGGGGAGACCCCATTAAAGGTGCTGGTCACTGGGAAAGCAGGCATAGGCAAGACAATGTTAGCAATGTGCCTGCTTAACAAGTGGCTAGAGGATCAGTTACCATCCATTGAACACGTCTTCTTCTTTTCCATGCGGGAACTTTCACCTGTCAGAGAATGTTCGTTGGCTGATCTTCTGTTTACACACCAAGGTATCCAGAAACCAAGTGATGACATCATAGAAGAATGTTTGAAGCTGATATCTCAAAATTCTCTTGTGATATTTGAAGGTCTGGATGAGCATGGAAACTATACATCTGAAGAGGAGTCAGAAGCCTTTGACTATAACACGAAAGTCAACATTTCCAAGTTGATAGGGTCTATCATCTGTGGAAAAACCTTGACGCTAGCCAGACTGTTGGTGACCTCTCGGTTGGGTGGTGTCATCGAATACAGTGTATTCGACCAGATAACTGAGATATATGGTTTCGTTGAATCAAGGATCTTTGAATATGTCTCTATGTTCTGCAGTGGGAATGATGATGAGAACGGCCAGTTAGAATCACACATACGTGACTACATCAACAACAACATCAACATACGTAGCTTCTGTTATGTTCCAATGCTATGCAATCTTGTATGCCGCATTGCAAAGTTGAATCTGGAGCAAAATAGTGAAGTGCCCTTGCCAACAACAATTACACAGTTGTTAACCATGAGTGTGCTTAATTTTGCAATGGAACATCACCCTGACTTCAAAGGAACGGAACTATGCGAAGATGATGATGTAATTGCTCACATCAAAGATCCACTTCTCTGCCATGCCAAACTGGCAAAGGATGGAATGAGTCGACAACCAGTAAAGCTCCTGTTCTCAAAAGGAAATATTGAAAGGTTTCAGTTGTCACATGTCACCGCAACACAGTGCGGTCTCTTGACCATGTCCAGAGAGGAGGCACAAGGCTCATTGTCCAGAATTGTGAGAAATTATTACTTTCTGCATTTAATTATACAAGAGTTCCTTGCCGGTATTACACTAACTTCATGCCTAGAAGACACCAAGACGCTGATGGAGCAGACACCAAATGAAGGGCAGCTAGACATGGTCTTGACCTTTATATCAGGGTTGGTGGGTGACCCAGCAAACAAGGAATTTCTGCAATCTCTGGGATACCAGACAACAATGCCAGTGGAAGATTTTCTCATACTTGTTGTTACGCAGGAGCGTAGACAAAGAAGGCGAGATCACAAGACCAGCATCCTCCTCCTGCTGATGCTTGTGTATGAATCACGTCAGCCAGGTCTATGGACCGAAATCAAAGACTATGTGCTGAAAGATGGTAAGGAACTGAATCTCGCAAACACACATATCAACCCAGTCGAGCTGCAAACATTGATCTTTGTGATGCCAAAGTGGAATGACATTAACGTCCTGGAGTAAGTACTAAACTTTGATTGTATTTATGTGTTGGGTCAATAATGTTTCCGTAATTTCCATGTCACTTTTAACAGAATGTTCCACGTGCTGCAAGCTTTACGTGCTTGTCACCAAATTGATCAAAAAGTAGTTTTTTTAATACTGATGATAGAAGCGTTATGTTTGTTTTTATTCATGTATTGGATCAGATATTGTCATCTTGTTAAAAACGATAATGTTTCCATAATATCCATGTCACTTTTAACAGAATGTTCCACGTGCTGCAAGCTTTTACATGCTTGTCACCAAATTGATCGAAAAGCGCAGTTTTTATTTACGTGATTTACTGTTTTGTTATACTGATGAAAGAAGATTATGTTGGAAAAAATGCATTTATTCGTGGTATTAACTGACGTGGTATTAACTTTGTTCTAAAACGTTATTGTAACATATAAACAACTAAGTTTGTTTATCATGTGTGTATACCCAGGCCCATTATCAAACACTCAGTTCTTAGAAGATACCAAGTGGTGAAGCTGAACAAACCTTTTGCGCAAATGATTATTATTTTTGCGCAAATGATTATTATTTTAGCAAAAAGTGAAATATGTCGCAAGGTTACATCAACTGTCGCCAAAATTTTCACTGCAGTGCTTTCAAAATAGTCTTGGGATTCTAGACTACTGTTTCTAGAATGAACATTTTCCATATGGCTGGAATTTGGATGGCATAATTCATATAAATTCTGCTGACTTCTAGAAAACAACATAACCAACATTAGCTAAATTATCAATCTGATAATTGTTCAAGTTTTGCTACTGTTAGGGTTTAGCTATTAATTATTTGCAGAAAAGACAGCGATAGCTACACATCACATTAAGATGTAACTTTATGTTAAAGTTCAGTGTCATAGTTCATTCTACTTAAATCACTGTATTCATTATTTGCAGAAAAGACAGCGATAGCTACATGTCACATTAAGATGTAACTTTATGTTAAAGTTCAGTGTCATAGTTCATTCTACTTAAATCACTGTATTCATTATTTGCAGAAAAGACAGCAATAGCTACATGTCACATTAAGATGTAACTTTATGTTCAAGTTCAGTGTCATAGTTCATTCTACTTAAATTACTGTATTCATTATTTGCAGAAAAGACAGCAATAGCTACATGTCACATTAAGATGTAACTTTATGTTCAAGTTCAGTGTCATAGTTCATTCTACTTAAATCACTGTATTTTGTAGCAAAAAGTGTTATTTTGACATGTTGCAGATCAGTTATCTAAACATGATAGTAACTAATGTATTTCAAAAGGTTAGCAATTAGTATTATTACGTTAAATGATTGGTTGTTTCATTTACTGTTTTATTAATTTTATTATGAATATGGTAAGCCAAAATATTTACCACTAAGAAAACTATGTCACTAATAATCTAATATTACATTACATTATATTAGATAATGTTCATGTGTTAGAAGTTAGTGTAATAGACACACATCCAGTCAAACACAAGGTGCACATCAAACTTCCATTGTTTTGTAGAGGAAGCCAAACAATAAAAGTCAGTGTTCATGTGTTAGAAGTTAGTGTAATAGACACACATCCAGTCAAACACAAGGTGCATATCAAACTTCCATTGTTTTGTAGAGGAAGCCAAACAATAAAAGTCAGTGTTCATGTGTTAGAAGTTAGTGTAATAGACACACATCCAGTCAAACACAAGGTGCACATCAAACTTCCATTGTTTTGACTCTTCCATAGTGATATGTTGGCCCATCTAATTCACAATAAAATTAATTAAACAATAATTGACACAACCAAGAATCACTTTGATGTTATATTTGAAAGAACACAAATCATCATAATCGTCATTTATAGCAGGGCTGATCCACTGTTGCATTAGTAGTACTGCTAACTTGGGTAATTGAAGCATCGATTATGGTTATAAACAATTAATTTGACATAATTTACTGCATTTCAGCTTGAGCAACTGCAGTATCCGTGGAACAGACCTGGTTGGTGGATTGAGATATTTGAACCAGCTCACGCACCTAAGGTATTAGTTGAAACAACTTACTGGCATGTATTCATAAGTATGTCGCATATATTGGCATAAATCTTTACGTATAATGTATCAAATGTTTCAATAAACAAATATATACACTTTCAGTTCTGCCTGCAGTGGTTTTGAAAAGGGGGTTTGGGCGTACACAATCAGCTGGGGATTTCTGGGAGGATTTCTTAAACAAATATTACAGTTAAAACAATTATTTCAAAGAGGGGCTTGGATGGACCCCCAAACCCCACAGAGGGTGGGCATCGCCAGAATCATGGTAATAAATATTATATTATTTTGGATAACTGGTTTTATTAATCTAACATATTTAATTTATTTTCACCTATGATCATTTACAAATTACATTCAGTAGCAGCACAAAATACATGTAATTTTTATACCATCACTTGGATGTATTAACTTAAATTCATACTTACCATATTGCTTTGCATTGATTATCGTATTGGTGACATTTGCATATTGATTGTTATAGCTGATCAACAATTAGTACCAACTTATTAACATTAATATTAAGTGAGAAATATTTTGTTGATGTTTTATAAACCATATATTACAATCTTTGGGATTCTATCCCAACAAGGGGTATTTCCTTAGAATAATAACATATGTTATGGCGATGTCCCAACAAGAAATACATGTTTAACTTGTATTGCAGTAACTTACAGATGTCACGTTTGTTTAGGCTCGAGGACAACAAAGACCTCCACGGCCCGGCGGTGATGACGGCCCTCAGTGACAGCATCATCCAGTTGACAAGGCTGGAGGAACTGGAGTATGTTGATTACATTGAAGTATGGTGTCGCATTAACTGTAACAAAATGTGTCATGTTGTTTTATGTTGTTATATTGTAATATGTTATTATTTATTTGTAGACTTATATCGGCACATTATCAAACAAGTGATAATGATTTAAGTCTAAGATTATCACAGTGAAAGTTGGTGTTGACATATTGTATATGACTCACAGACATTGACAATATGTGAGTGTCATCCTTTGTTTACTTGACATATTGTATGTGACTCACAGACATTGACAATATGTGAGTGTCATCCTTTGTTTACTTGCGAGTGTTGGACATTATATAGACAACTGAGTTATCTTTGTCTCAACAGCCTCGACCAATGTCAGCTGAACGATACTGACGTCTTTCAACTGGCTCCAGCACTGCTCGCGTTGACACGACTGAGGGATCTAAGGTTAGTAAACATACCATCCTAACACTAACACGCACATACACATGCACTAACATGCACGTATACACACACTAACATACACATGCACTAACATGCACATACACACGCACTAACATGTACATACACACACACTAACATGCACATACACACACACTAACATGCACTTACACACACACTAACATGCACTTACACACGCACTAACACTGACATGTACGGAATAGTCACCATAAAAAACATCAACAATTGCCTGACTATGTTAATGATATTATTTTTAATTGATGTGCTTGTGATCCTGTCACTTGTCACCTGGCTGCAAGGGCCAACACTATATAAATGTCACATAATGTTCTGTTCTGGTGACAGGTTACAAGCCAGTGACATCAGTGTCTTCAGAGTGACAGAGTCCTCACACACACACGCACTAACACTGACATGTATGAAATAGTCATCATTACAAAACAACCGTTATGTTGTCAGGTTACAGAGTAACTCCATCAGTGACATTGGGGCGCTCAGAGTCACAGAGGTCGCGTGTACATCGCTCCGCCTTGGGTTCATCAGGTAGGATGTTTAGTTGTATTATAAAATACAGCATTTCACCTAAAACCCTATAATGTGTATTATTTCACTACATCTACCCCCAGTGACCACTTAGTGACATCCCCACCCAAGTTTTTGTCATAAAATGTCATCTGATACAAAGTTGTCACATTGTATATGTTCACATTTTATTTCTGGCCTTGAGAAACTACTTTCCAGAAAACTTGTCAAAACATACACATGCAATGTCAGCAAATTACGTTTTTCAAGTGTTTATTGTCTCCAACATTTTTGTATAAATTGATACATGTAAATTAATTTTTTAAGAAAGTATTTAATTTGGTTAAATTATGTCAATTTAAAATAATTAAACTATGTTATTGACGTGACAGAGTTTTCACAATGAACTTTCCAGCCGTTGACGGAGATGACCAAATGACCTGATGTAAGAACAAACAACTTCACATCACATTTTGTTGTAGACTCTACAACAACTGGTTGACAGACAGAGGTATAGACCTGGTGAGGAGGGCTGTCCACTGTTCCACACCCTGGCCCTGGGGCAAGGTGCAGTTAGGGGGGTGAGTAGCAGCACTGTGTGTTGACACTGTCACATTGTGTAACACAAGTAGGTTGACATTAGTAGAGAGACAGTTTGTGTAGAAGTCGTGGTGTCTTGTTGTAGGTTGAACTACCAGCGACCCCCGGGGGAGGAGGTGGACCACCCTGACCAGGTCGTGAACTTTCAGCGCAGAGTGGCCAACTACCAGTTGTGTCTGTCCCGGCTCAACGGGCGGCGACTGGAGGACAGGGAGTCCTACTGGGGCCAGGAGGTAGTCGCGATGGAACACTGGCTCTACGTGGTACAAGACACACTACGTCTGGTCCAGAGAGAGAGAGCCAGAGAGAGTGTGACGGAGGCTGACCTTCAGCTCGACCGGGCCGAGTTAGACCGCTTGTTGCGTCTGGCTGAGATGAGCTGACAGCAGTCAGTGACTCACTCCACGTCCACAGGTAAACATCTACTTCACACTCACATGTCAACCTCTTGTCACACTTCATACGTGTTGACAAATTTTATCTGGTGACATATTCACACCCTCCCTCGCAGGGGTGGGATCAGATTCACCCTCAAGGCAAGGGGCAAACACATCCTGTCACTTCAGATGTGTCACATACGTACCTGTCTCTTGGGAGAATATTGTTTTCTTCATATAAATTGGTTGTGTATTTTTTATTTGTTGTAATTAATCTACATTTGTGTAATTAATAAAAGTGTTAATTACATCAGGTTAGCATATTAAATGTAATTGTCGTCTTGACCTAGATTAGTTTATTCCAACACTGGCCATTATTGCTACATTGTTCTAAGTTGTTGATAAAGAGATACATTGAGGGATAATCTCAAAATCAACTAGCAACCTACTGTTACAAGTAGGCCAAGGGCTGGCTCGAAGGTCATCAATACATTAGCATGCATTGTTCTTATGATTACATAATTATATGTACAGGTAACAATTATGACAACATCATCAATAAATAAACAATGCATTGCATCGATATTGGGAATTATATGTGAAGAAAAAAATATTAATAAATTATTTACTTTTTATTTAATGGTGAATTTGTGTTTAAACTACTGTTTGATACACCTATGATAAATAAGGCATGTGTATCGTGATGTGGCTGTTGCTTGGCTCAATTTTACTAAAGCCTCTTTAAAATTATATAATAAATCAGCACAACAAGTTTAAATAAATATAGCTTTAACATAAATACTAAGTTTTTCTTTCGAGACTATCATATATATATTAGTAACAATGTTGACATTTATTTTTTTAAATGCATTATTAAAACAAAACAAACGTCATGGTGTTGGGGCTATACACCTAAAAGAGATAACACAAGCTAACCATGTGCAACTAAAATCAAGAATATCACGCCAGTGGTTTACTCAGAATGTGTTCTACAAGTTGGAAATTCCAGTCATTTCTCCGAATGACCGACGGCTGACGTGTTAACCAGCGTGACCGATAAGCGCATGCGCAGTTCTATGAAATTGGGGTAACTGATGTATTAAGGGAGGCCGGCAAACACAGAACCAATGCAGAGTCTCAAACAAACATATTATTTTGTCTGAAAGAACACTAGTTTAGTAAACAAAGACCAAAATATGTTACATAAATTGTGTTTGGATGCAAATAGCATGGCCATGTTCTATTGGCAAGAATAGGAATAGGCGTGTATGAATACATTTTCATTTGGCGAGCGAATATTGCCAAAATATTCATGACAGTGTTATCTAACAGTAAGGCGCAGCCCATGAAATTAAGATGTTCAACAAGGTTTTCCTAATAAACCACTGCTTCGATATTGTACTTGTGCTTATGTTTTAGTAACTCTTATAAGTGCATAGGTCGAAAACCATGTCTTTTGTTTTGCTTTAAATTGCTAGTTTTCTGTACACTATGGAAGCTATTTCACTGACATTCAGTTTCTAAAATATATAATAAATCTTCACATTAAACTAAAATTAGGAAAATATGTATTGTTTTCAAGAATAGACCAGAAATGTTGTTAGTAATCCAAAGTCTAACAACAGCATTGAAATGGAAGGGCTGTGTGCTGACTTAATACAGTGGAACAATGCTAGGACAGATAAATAATTGTGAATGCGTTGTTTCTCTTTTCACCAGAACATCAACATGACGTCACACTCCTCTAGGACGTCTGAACTCTATCAACAAGACGTCACGCTCCTCCAGGATGTATGTACCGGTACTTTGTCAACATGACGTCACGCTCCTCCAGGATGTATGTACCAGTACTTTGTCAACATGACGTCACGCTCCTACAGGACGTCTGAACTCTGTCGACATGACGTCACGCTCTTCTGGGATGTCTGAACTCTGTCGACATGATGTCACGGTCCTCCAGAACATATGTACTCTGTCGACATGACGTCACGCTCCTCCAGGACTATGTACTGTGTCGACATGATTTCATGCTCCTCCAGGACGTCTGAACTCTGTCAACAATATGTCACGCTCCTCCAGGACGTCTGAACTCTGTCGACATGACATAACGCTCCTACAAGACTTCTGAACTCTGTCAACAAGATGTCACTCTCCTCCAGGACGTCTGAACTCTGTCAACAAGATGTCATGCTCTTCTAGGACGTCTGAACTCTGTCAACATGACGTCATGCTCCTCCAGGATGTCTGAACTCTGTCGACATGTATCACGCTCCTCCGGGATGTCTGAACTCTGTCAACATGCCGTCACAGCCGTCCTGGACATCTGCACGTTGTCATTATGACGTCACGACCTTCCAGGACATTACGTCTACACCTTGTCAGCAACACATCACATCCCTTCAGGACGTTCTGTCAGCTGTAAATATGCCTCATCTTGGACATACTGAGATATGTTACTGTATCAGAGTAACATATCTCAGAACAACACATGTACAATGGTTAGATAGTAGAACTTTTACATTTTAAAGTTGGGATGTCTACGTGCTGTCATCTAGACATCGTGCTCTTTCAGCACAGTACATTGACATGTTGCATTGTAAGAGCACCAGCACTGACACTGGATATTATGTTATTGCTTGTCTGATCTTGGACATTGTAAGAACACCAGCACTGACACTGGATATTATGTTATTGCTTGTCTGATCTTGGACATTGTAAGAGCACCAGCACTGACACTGGATATTATGTTATTGCTTGTCTGATCTTGGACATTGTAAGAGCACCAGCACTGACACTGGATATTATGTTATTGCTTGTCTGATCTTGGACATTGTAAGAACACCAGCACTGACACTGGATATTATGTGATTGCTTGTCTGATCTTGGACATTGTAAGAGCACCAGCACTGACACTGGATATTATGTGATTGCATGTCTGATCTTGGACATTGTAAGAGCACCAGCACTGACACTGGATATTATGTGATTGCATGTCTGATCTTGGACATTGTAACAACACCAGCACTGACACTGGATATTATTAGCTGCTAAAGTCAAGTCTGTTTGGACGTTTTGATACATGTTCACAACTAACACTACAAAATGCTTGGACGTCATACAATACAATACAATACAATTTTTAGGCCAATCTATACAAACATGTTATACAATGTACAGATAACATATATATATATATATATATATATATAATGAAGACTCTGTATCGCATTTGAAAATTATTGTATTCATGGGTAGTTAATTTTAATTCGTAGTCCCAGGGTCGTAAATTGTGTTATCATTATTACAGGCCAGGGAGACTCCTATTAAGGTAAAATTTGTCCCGTATCATAAGAGCCCCCCCTTATTTATTAATTGAAACCATTACATTATTTGGAGATCAAGATTGTAGATATTTATGTTATTCATTCAGTGCTCCAGTGTTTAAGTTAGACAGCAATGCATCAGAGACAGCAGGGTGGGTTATTTCTCAGGTAGAAATATGACTAGCAGGAAAGTGTACAATTACTCGATGTTTTGGCAAATATAGCAGTTTGAAATCCTTCATTGATCTTGGTAATTGAATAGATGATGATTCTTGACGTAGCATGTTGATCCTGTAGGTTGAGTTAATATGTTGGCTCTGAACACTATTTACTAGGATTGGGATGTTAATTTGTATACAGTTTTTAGCAAATTTGTGTGTTCTATTGAGGTGGATGTCATTTTTACCACACGTGTGGTGTTCATGAATGCCAATGTTTGGTTGAAATGGGAACTGTTGAAGATATGTCAGTAGCTGATGATGCTTAAATTTATAATAAAATTTAAATTCTTGCACTTGTAAGATGTCTTATTTTTAATACTTTGAACTTCTTGAATAATGGTTCTGAATGTGCGTTGTATTTACTAAGATTTATTAACCAAAGTGCCCTCTTTTGAGTCTTCATTATTCTTTCATATTTATAACCCCTGCCAAAATACAATAAGTAGTGTGAGGTAGTAGCAGTGTATTGTACAATAGTCATTTAATTTTGGTTGGTGAAAAGGGTTAATTTATTTAATATTCCTAAAGTTTTGAACCATTTATTGGAGATCCTGTCAACATCATGAAATCTAATGATTTGACAAAAATGGTCCGGCTTAGACAGTTAGACATTTCAATCTTATAACATGATGGTTAATGTGAATTTATGTAACTTGTTACTTGAAGTCTAATATATATATATTTGTGGGGGGGCTTGTTGGGTGGTTTCTGGGCCTCACACAAAACAGTCTTAGCTACTTAATCATGGGCAAACTATGTACGAATCGTCCATAATATATAAGGCCTTTGATATCTAGTTCAAGTCGACAATGGCCATTGTTATGCCTACAACTGTTTTGTTATATGCCATTAAAGGCCATTGCCTTTTAACAACCATAATATGTGTTTCTACTGCTACATCAACTAAGCAAGGCACGACAGGCTCCAATACACACCTTGTCCAACAACTGCATCAGATGAAGCAATGGTACTGTGAGGAAATATATATGTATGTATGCACGTATATATATATATATATATATATATACGTACATACAAACATATTTATTATATATATATATATACTGGTGTATATGTATATATATACACATATAGATATAGGGGAAGTATGTATATATATATATATGTGTGTGTATGTAATAGGGGAAGGTGGGGCATATCTGCACACCTTAGCTATAATGTGCCATAACTAGTGAACTGTTCATGCACAATTTTGCCTTGTTTTCACCATGTGTGTGTGTGTGTGCGTGCGTGCGTGCGTGCGCGCGCGCGCGCGCGTGCGTGTGTGTATGTAGATACATGCAAATATATGGGAAGGTTAAACAAAACCATCAGTTTACAACTTCTTGAAATGTTCACCATAAATATTTACAAATCCTTAACAAAAATTATCATAAATGTTTAATAAGTAGATAAATACATCAATAAATTAAAACCATTAGGTAAAAACCACCAATTTACACTTCCTAAAGTATCAACGTTCATTGCAGGCCTATAAAGTTTAAAATGTTCCCAGTTTTATCAATCTTTCAAGCTATCAGAAAAATAGTGTTTAAGCAAACTTTCAAGCTATTAGAAAAATAGTGTTTAAGCAAACTATGTGGAGGGTTTATAGGCGTACCAGAAAGGATGAAGACTACACAAACTACAAAGAGGCACTTAACCTAGCTACAACTGAAATTAGAAAAACTAAAAGAACCTTTGAACAAAAATTGGCAGGTAATATAAAAAATGACAACAAGAGTTGCTATGCTTATGTAAGGAGTAAACAGACAGTTCGAGATAAGGTCGGACCACTGGAAAACAAAGGTGAAAACACAATTTCAGACGGGTTCCAAATGGCAGAGGTCCTGAATGAGTATTTCAGCTCAGTTTTTACCACAGAAGATATCAGCTTACTTCCAGTTCCATTAACTAAATTTGAGGGCAATAAATCAGAACATTTAGAGCAGTTATTTGTAACTCCTGAAATGATAGCAAAGAAAATTAAGAAGATGAATGATAATAAATCACCTGGAGTTGATGGGATACCACCAAAACTGCTTAAGGAAATTGTTGAGCAAATTAGTACACCACTTGCAAAATTGTTTAACTTGTCACTAGAAGAAGGAATAGTTCCTTCAGAATGGAAAGAAGCAAACATTATGACACTGTTTAAGAAGGGATCGAGGAAGAAGCCAGAAAATTACAGACCAGTGAGTTTAACATCAGTTGTATGCAAATTACTCGAAACATTAATTAGAGACCACATGGTGGAATTCCTTGTAAAACATAAATTAATAAATACATCTCAACATGGATTCCTAAAAGCATGGTCATGTCTAACCAATCTCTTATGTTTTTTGGAAGAAATTACAAAGTGGGTAGATGACGGGTCACCAGTGGATGTTGTCTACTTAGATTTTCAGAAAGCTTTCGATAAAGTGCCACACCAAAGATTGATACTTAAACTAAAAGCCCATGGTATAGGTAATGATGTAATCAAATGGATAGAAAAGTGGCTTACACACAGAAGACAGAGAGTAATAGTAGACGGCGAGATTTCAAACTGGAAATCAGTTTTGAGTGGGGTACTACAGGGATCAGTGTTAGGCCCTATATTGTTTTTAATATATATAAATGATCTAGAAGATGACATATCTAGCAAAGTACTCAAATTTGCAGATGACACAAAAGTATTCAGAAAGGTTACAAATGATACAGATAAACAAAGTTTACAGGATGATCTAGATAAATTAGTTAAATGGTCAGAAAATGTTATTCAATTTTGGGAAGTGCAAATGTATACACATAGGACATGGAAACATGGACGAAGAATATAAAATGGGGGATGCTGTACTAGGTAGAACCACACAAGAAAAGGACTTAGGAGTAACATTTAGTGCTGACATGAAAGTTTCAGAGCAATGTGGGATTGCTGCTTCAAAAGGAAATCAAATTCTAGGGCTAATTAGGAGAAATATCATGTATAAGGAGGAACAGCTAATTGTACCCCTGTACAAACAATAGTTAGACCACATTTGGAATATTGTATTCAAGCATGGAGGCCGTATCGTAAAAAGGACATAGACAAGCTAGAAAGAATACAACGAAGAGCAACCAAAATGATTCCAGAATTGAGAGACCTTAGTTACGAAAGTCGCTTATTACAATGTGGTTTGACAACACTAGAGACCAGGAGACTAAGAGGACACCAAATAGAAGTATTTAAAATAGTGAACGGTTATGAGGATGTTGATAGGAATATGTTCTTCAAACTTAAAGAAGGCAGTAGAACCAGAGGACACAAAGCAGCATTAGTTAAGGAGCAGTGTAGGTTGGACATGAGAAAGTACTCTTTCTCACAGGGGGTGATAAATGAATGGAACAAACTGCCAAATGATTGTGTTAATGCTAGTAGTGTGAATATGTTTAAAAATAGAATTGACAGATATTTGATAAGGGTGGGCTACACATAGATGAGAAAATTGTTGGACTCTCGATAAGCCAATGGCTTCCTTGTCCACTTTGCCATCTGGAACTTGTTGTTTGGGATGGCAATCTTGTTAAATCTTGTTAAATCTTTCCTGACATGTTTTAAAAACAGTGATTTAAAACATTCCACAGAGTTCGCATTTCTACTGTGTTCTAGGATTGTATGATTTCTTTCCTCTCTATGCAAATGTTCACCGACCAATATACAGGTTGCACTTTCGAACATGAATACTTGTGCAACTGTGGGTGTGACGGTCGGGCACACTATTGTTTAGACAGAGGTGGATATTTGTACAAATAGTCTTTGAGCAGTAATTGCACTGTGGCTGAATGTTTCCAAAGGGAAGTCGAATTGGTGTACATATGAACAAGTCTGCCATCAGGAGGCGAAGTGCAAAATGCTTTGAATCCCAATCCCAAGGACTGGATACCGCGCTATAGAAGAACGTCCGTGGGTTTTTATACATTACTATCGCAGTGAACATCGATTGATAGCCATCGCCTGTCAGGTGAAGAGTGAAGTAATCTGTAGGGACAAGCGGTAGGACACTTGTACCACCTAACAAGTGTCTAACGTGGTAGGACACTTGTACCACCTATCAAGTGTCTACGAGTGAGGTAATCTGTAGATACACGTGGTAGGACACTTGTACCACCTAACAAGTGTCTAAGAGTGAAGTAATCTGTAGAGACACATGGTAGGACACTTGTACCACCTAACAAGTGTCTAAGAGTGAAGTAATCTGTAGAGACACGTGGTAGGACACTTGTACAAGTAACAAGTGTCTAAGAGTGAAGTAATCTGTAGAGACACGTGGTAGGACACTTGTACCACCTAACAAGTGTCTAAGAGTGAAGCAATCTGTAGAGACACGTGGTAGGACACTTGTACCACCTAACAAGTGTCTAAGAGTGAAGTGATATGTAGAGACACGTGATAAGACACTTGTACCACCTAACAAGTGCCTAAGAGTGAAGTGATCTGTAGGGACACGTGGTAGGACACTTGTACCACCTAACAAGTGTCTAAGAGTGAAGTGATCTGTAGAGACACGTGGTAGGACACTTGTACCACCTAACAAGTGCCTAAGAGTGAATAATTTGTAGAGACACGTGGTAGGACACTTGTACCACCCAACAAGTGTCTAAATGTGCATCCACACACCATGGTTATCATTATGGTATCACCGTAACCAAGACTACGGTAATATCGTGGTAACTGTAGTAAGTAGCGGAAGGCAGTGTTAGTTGAGCCACTGGGTTAGTTGAGCCACCCATGTTCCCCAGAAAACTACAGCAGCAACAGTTACATGGCGCCAGCCAGTGATTGAACTTGTTGTTAGAACACGATTGACGTATAATAGGTGAAATCTGTCACAACGGTCAGAACATGTGAGCTAAAAGTATGTTTTTTGATGTTTTTTCAAAACTTTTGGTGATTGTGATTAATGTCTGCTGGTGTATAAACTATCAAATTAGTTGAGCAGCGGTTAAAGAACGAATATGAGTGTTCTTTACCACAAAATACACCAAGGAATACTTTTCCGAGCAAATTGGGACATCGGACAAGGCAAGATATTAGCAATTAGTTACACTGGTTGCGATTGGCCTATAAGTTCATATTAGTTAAGCGTGTAGGTTTGTCAGAGACGTGTTGTTCCCACCGTCGGTAGCCTTCATCAGCATTGTGTATAAATGTTAAGCACGCACCCTCACACGCTGTATTGCTACACGTCTAGCGTCGTGTCTGTTATGTGTACGCACCCTCACACGCGCACAGTTGTATAGTTACACGTCTAGCATTGTGTCTGGTATGTGCACGCACCCTCACACGCACACAGTTGTAGGTCTATAGCTACACGTCTAGCATTTTGTATGTTATGTGCATGCACCCTCACACGTGCACAGTTGTATAGCTACACGTCTAGCATTGTGTCTGTTATGTGCATGCACCCCCACACGCGCACAGTTGCATAGTTACATGTCTAACATTGAGTATATTATGTTCACGCACCTTCACACGCGCACAGTTGCATAGCTGCACGTGTAGCATTGAGCATATTGTGTGACCGCACACTCACAAATTGAAAAAGGGCAAGAATAAGTGTAATAATGCTTATGTTGTTTGCCCTATCACTTATAAATGACTAAGTAATACAATTATACAAGTGTAAGAGTGTATTGTACAATTCAGTTCTGTGTATATGTGTGACTTTTTAAAGTACCTCGGTATTTTTTACAGTCGTGAACATCTCCCTTTCTTTTCCATACTGGGAATATCAACCCCATCCGCCACTCCTCTGGGATCTTCCTCTCTCCCTTGTATACCTAACCCCAACACGTTCAGCCATTACCAGCATCTCCACTTGCACTTCATCAATACCTGTCACTCGGCCTCTCTTCTTCTTCTTCGTTGCTCTCTCTACCTCTACATCCCCAATCTCCTCCAGCTTCACTTGTTCTTCTACTGCACTTGGTAGTTCTAATTCGCTGTTTTCCCTTTGGTTCAGCAGCTCCTTGAAATACTCCTCCCAGATCTTTAATACATCTTTCCTGTCAGTGACTAGCTTCCCATTCTTATCTTTGATGATTACTGATCCAGTTTTTACATCCCTCGCTGTCCTCATCCCTCTCTTGTGCCGTCTTACATAGCAACTTCTTTCTGCAGTCCTCGTCTAACTGTCTGTATTGTTCCTCCTCCATTTTCCTCTTCGCTTTGTGGCCCCCTAGCCGCCTTCTTTGTGGCCCCTAGCCGCCTTCTTTGTGGCCCCCTAGCCGCCTTCTTTGTGGCCCCCTAGCCGCCGTCTTTGTGGCCCCCTAGCCGCCTTCTTTGTGGCCCCATAGCCGCCTTCTTTTTTGGCCCCTAGCCGCCTTCTTTGTGGCCCCCTAGCCGCCTTCTTTGTGGCCCCCTAGCCGCTGTCTTTGTGGCCCCCTAGCCGCCTTCTTTGTGGCCCCTAGCCGCATTCTTTGTGGCCCCTAGCCGCCTTCTTTGTGGTCCCCTAGCCGCCTTCTTTGTGGCCCCCTAGCCGCCTTCTTTGTGGCCCCCTAGCCGCCGTCTTTGTGGCCCCCTAGCCGCCTTCTTCTTCTGTCCGTACAGTTGTTGTAATGTTATATTCGGTTGTTCTCCTTGATTGATTCCTTTTATCATCTTCCTCTCTCTTCTCCGATTGTTTTTGCTACTTCTTCCGTCCACCAAGTTTCTTGATGATGATCCCCTTTTCCGGACGTTCTGCCACACAGCTCCTCTGCTACGCCAACAAAAGCATCTTTGAAAGTCTTCCATTCTTCTTCCACTGTTCCTACTGTTGTTCCAAGTTTCTCGTAGTCTAATGTCAACCTCTCTTTGTATGCAACGACTGTGTCCCCACTGCATTTCCACCATTTGATGGTCTTCCGCCCCACTACTTTCTCCTCTCTCCTCTTCTGCAGGCGCACAATAAACACCACGGGCTTGTGCTGTGTGGTCACGTGCTCATCACGGGCTTGTGCTTTGTAGCCACAGGCTCACCAGCAGTGATCTTGTAGTCCTTCACTCTCCACACCTGCTGCCTCCTCACTACCAACAGGTCAATTCTGTTTTATGCTGGCCAATTTTATACGATATATTGTGGTTTTCCCGCTTCTTGAAAACTGTTCCTGTCACGGCCAGCCCATTTCTCATAACCAATTCTACCAGATCTCTTGATTCCTTGGTCCCCGTCCGAATCCCCCGACCGACTCTTCTTCTCCCGTCTCTGCTGTACCCATATGTCCATTAAAATCGCCAGCTATGCACATCATCACATGCACTTCCATCAGTCACAACATTCTCTCCAGCTCTTCCCTGAAGGCCCTTTTCTCTGTCTCCACCCTTCCTGTTTGAGGCCCATACACAGACATAATGCACACAAGTCGCCTTTTCACCATCATCCATGCAACAACGATCCTCCCTTGCCATCCACTCTCACCGCATCCTCCCTTGCCATCCACTCTCACCGCGTCCTCCCTTGCCATCCACTCTCACCACATCCTCCCTTGCCATCCTCTCTCACCATATCCTCCCTTGCCATCCACTCTCACCACATCCTTACTTGCCATCCTCTCTCACCACATCCTCACTTGCCATCCACTCTCACCGCATCCTCCCTTGCCATCCACTCTCACCGCGTCCTCCCTTGCCATCCACTCTCACCACATCCTCCCTTGCCATCCTCTCTCACCACATCCTCCCTTGCCATCCACTCTCACCACATCCTCACTTGCCATCCACTCTCACCGCATCCTCCCTTGCCATCCACTCTCACCACATCCTTACTTGCCATCCTCTCTCACCACATCCTCACTTGCCATCCACTCTCACCACATCCTTACTTGCCATCCTCTCTCACCACATCCTCCCTTGCCATCCACTCTCACCACATCCTTACTTGCCATCCTCTCTCACCACATCCTTACTTGCCATCCTCTCTCACCACATCCTCCCTTGCCATCCTCTCTCACCACATCCTTACTTGCCATCCTCTCTCACCACATCCTCCCTTGCCATCCACTCTCACCACATCCTTACTTGCCATCCTCTCTCACCACATCCTCCCTTGCCATCCTCTCTCACCACATCCTTACTTGCCATCCTCTCTCACCACATCCTCCCTTGCCATCCACTCTCACCACATCCTTACTTGCCATCCTCTCTCACCACATCCTCCCTTGCCATCCTCTCTCACCACATCCTCTCTCACCACATCCTCCCTTGCCATCCACTCTCACCACATCCTTACTGATTTTCTCTGATACAATGATACCGACATCATTGCTCTTACCATCTCCTCCTGCGTGCAGCATCTTATACCCACCCGCCAGTGCCCTCGCTCTGTCTCCCTTCCACTTGGTCTCTTGGACGCACAGCACCTGGACTTCGCTGATTTCTCGTCGCGTCGGCTATGTGCATGCACACATGTGTATAGTTACTAGTGCCCTGCGCGGGCCGGGCTTTGGGTCCAAGCCCGGCCCGGCCCGCAGCCCGCGGGCCGGGCCTCTACATAATTTCGCGGGCCGGGCCGGGCCGGGCCGGGCCGGGCCGGGCCGGGCCTGGGCCTACATACTGCGGGCCCGGGCCGGGCCTGGGCTGAAAACAATTTAAACACAACGGGCTTGGGCCGGGCCTGGGCCTAGTGTGAGCGGGCCGGGCCGGGCCTGGGCTGGGCCTGGACATAATAAAAATATTCATACAAAACACCGATTATTATTTTTATTTTTTTATAAAAACTGATTATAAATTGTAATTCCGGTTAATGAATGCTTAAAATTATTTCTTTAGTATTATATTGTTGCAAATTGAGACCTTGCATGGAATCTAATGGCCCCCATAAGTTCATTTGGCTGGAAGTAGCCAGCCCCAAATGTTTACTTTAGAAATATTTGCAGAGGCAATCAAGCCATGATTAACCATCAACTTATCACCCTTTGACCCTACCAGTGGACATTCTATTGTCTAGGTCTTCCCTCCAAACATTGCCCACCTGAATGACCTGCCCACTGCCAAGTGCCCACTAAGCCACTAGCCCACTACCCAGTACCCAACCCAGTTGGTAATTGGTATTTCTCCCCAGTCTTAATTCATTCACACTTGTACTAATTCACACATGTCTGAACCTGTCTGTCTCAGGCTAGTGACTGCAGGCCTGCTGGAAATGCCACTGGGTGTCGGTGCCAGTGGGTGACATTTAATTGAAATATCATATTAAATTATGATAACTTAGTTGAGCTAATTCAATTAACAATATAAATTGGGGTTATGGCTTGCATATGGGTTAAGTCAGGGTTAGATAAACAAATCTCCTACCCTAACCATAAGCCAATACGTTAAAGCCAAATATAACAAATGTTATCATATTTAATAGTAATGACACTAAGAAGTTTTTCTTTATTTGTCTTCAGGATATTCGTAAGTTTGAAGAAGTTGGTGGTGCTGGATTTTTAGAACTCATCCAGCACACTATGGAACATCAGCATAAGAGTAGTACTCCACTAAGAGCTAAGGATATTATGCCCCATCCGATATATGCATATATGTTTTTTTATTTAATAAAACAATGAGTCTGTTTTACAGTTTATTTGTTTTTCGTCTTTGTTATAAGATTATAGGTTTCTCTAAACTTAGCGGGCCGCGGGCTTACCCATCTTTGGCCCGCGGGTATGGGCCGGGCCTGGGCCTGAAACTTGCGGGCTGGGCCGGGCCTGGGCCAAACATTCACGGTCTGGGTCGGGCCTGGGCCGGGCCTGGGCCTAAATTCTAGTTTGCGGGCCTGGGCCGGGCCGGGCTTGAAAAATTATTGCGGGCCTGGGCCGGGCCTGGACTCTAACTGCTAATTGCGGGCCGGGCTTGGGATCAAATTCTAGGCCCGCGCAGAGCACTAATAGTTACACGTCTAGCATTGTGTCTGTTATGTGCATGCACTCTCACACGCGTACAGTTGTATAGTTATACAGGCCCGTAGCCAGGAGGGTTCAGGGGGTTAATATGGACCCCCTTTATCAAAACATGAGCCCCCTTTTAATGTGATCCCCTTATCATGAAACCCCGCCCTCTGAAAAGTGTGAACCTCCAATAATATTATTATTTTCAGAGTATTGGTGGGTTCGTGCGCTTTGAGATGGGGGTTCACACCTTAAAGAGGTTTCATGCTTTTGAGAAGGGGGTTCACATTTTATTTTTAAAGAGGGGGTTCACATTTATGAAAATAATATTATCTTGATATTATTGGGGTGTTCACACTTGAGAAGGGGTTCACGCTTTTGAGAAGGGGGTTCACATTTTGGAAAAAGGGGTTCACTTTTATGAAAATAATATTATCTTTATGTTATTGGGGGGGGGTTCACGCTTTTCAAAAGGTGGTTAACTTTTTTGGAAAGGGAGGTTCACGTTTATGAAAAATACTAAATAATACTGGGGGAGGGGTTCACGCTTTTGAGAAGTGGTTTCACATTTAAAAAAAGTGGGTTCACATTTATTAAAACATTATAATATTATCTTCATATTATTGGGGGTTCACACTTTTCAGAGGGGTTTTCAAATCTAATAATATATTATATATTATGCAACTCTCTGATTTGTTTGAAACAGAATTTTATTGTAACTATAAATGTGTTACCAAGTCACCTGACGTGTGGTCAGTTGGCAACAGTCAGGGCGGAGTAGACACTGTACACACAGTCGCTAAGTCGTTATTCAAACAACATGAAGACTTGTAAGCAGAACATTTTATGGTTTCAGAAAATATCTGCTCACTGAAACAATGCAGAGTTAGCCAGCCAATTACTCTCTTCGTGGTGGTGGCGTGCTCTATGGCCTCCACACATTCATAACACACACAAAGCATCAGGCATGGGTGGTTAATTTCAATTGTTAATTATATTAACTCGAGTTAAGTTAATTTAATTAATTAACTTTTCCAGAAAGGCAAATTGAATTTAATTTAATTAATTAACTTTCCCAAAAGGGGATAATTTAATTTAATTGACAAATTCCCAATTAAGTGCTCATTTAACAGTTGATTTTACTGGATAGTCCACAGCCATGTTATCCAGGTGTTTTCAGAAGACCTGCAATCACTATTCCTGTCACTAATGAGACATTAGGTTAAGACATGTGTGAATGGGAGGGAGATCATCAAAGAACACATATACACTGTACAACTGGGGTGGGCTGGTACTTCAGACACCTGTGAAATGGAGGGAAGGCCTAAAATGCCCTCTGGTGGTGATAAGTTGATGGCTGACAGTGGATTCAGCAAATTTAAAGTAAACATTTGGAGCTGGCAACTTGCGGCCAAGTGGGCCTATATGGGGGCAAATAGACCTATGCATCTATATTTTCTTCGTGTGTACATTACAACCGTTAATGGGGAGATGTAGATAAATGTAATATAGCTTCAATTTGGGATATTTTTACAGTGACAACTTCAATCAAAAGCTTGCCAATTCTAATGATGCCTAACAAATAATGTATACATATTTAAATACTAGTGTGTAATGGGAAAACCTAATGATTAATATAAAACACTGCATAAATAATAACTTGGTGCATAGAAATGATGTATGTAGTTGCCCAGTTTTATTAATTTGGTGGTTCAAGTATAGGAGGAAACCCCACACCTGCAAATCTTCACACGCGCACAATTGTATAGTCACACGTCTTACATTATGTATATTATGTGCACCCGCCCTCACACGCGCACAGTTGTATAGCTACACGTCTAGCAATGAGTCAGTTATGTGCACGCACCCTCACACGCGCACAGTTGTATAGCTACACGTCTAGCAATGAGTCAGTTATGTGCACGCAACCTCACACGCGCACAGTTGTATAGCTACACGTCTAGCAATGAGTCAGTTATGTGCACGCACCCTCACACGCACACAGTTGTATAGCTACACGTCTAGCAATGAGTCAGTTATGTGCACGCACCCTCACACGCACACAGTTGTATAGCTACACGTGTAGCAATGAGTCAGTTGTGTGCACGCACCCTCACACGTGCACAGTTGTATAGCTACACGTCTAGCAATGAGTCAGTTGTGTGCACGCACCCTCACACGTGCACAGTTGTATAGTTACACGTCTAGCAATGAGTCAGTTATGTGCACGCACCCTCACACGCACACAGTTGTATAGCTATACGTCTAGCAATGAGTCAGTTATGTGCACGCACCCTCACACGTGCACAGTTGTATAGTTACACGTCTAGCAATGAGTCAGTTATGTGCACGCACCCTCACACGCACACAGTTGCATAGTTACACGTCTAGCAATGAGTCAGTTATGTGCACGCACCCTCACACGCACACAGTTGTATAGTAACCAATTATATTTGGCATTTTGGAATTGGCTTGACATCGGCAGACTCTTTCCTTGACGGTGGTGACCTTTAAATATTAATATATCTCCATAGAATTACGTCTGGGTCAAACCTTTTGCTAGTCTGAACTTCTGAAAGAATTGCCTTTACAATGATACTATATTTGCTGGGTAATGAAACCAATAAAAAACATGCCTACGATTGATGCAATTTTCATATACTATAATTGTCGTAAGACAAACTTCAACGTAAACATATAAAGATTATCGTTTGATAGGCGCATAGTGACAGCAGTTGTAATATTTCATAGCGATTTGATATTAAGATCTCAAATAAAATGTGCGACTAGTTGTAAATAATTGTGAAATGTCATGTGATGTCAATTCGTGCGACTTCGAGTGATGTCCATGACAACCCTGATCTCATCCATCTTTCTAAATAGCAGTTGCCCGTGTTCGTGTTCGTAATGTACACAATAATTGTGCGGAAAATCCTAAAGGTGTGCGTCATGGCGAGATCACACGACCAACCAATAAGTGCACGGCTCCCTGTCACGGTTTAGAAAAGGTAAATTAGAGCAATGTGGGCACACGTGTTGTTGAAGGCTGCTGTGACGTCAACACCGTATCTGTCTCGTCGAGATGGCTAGACAGCTGGTCGAGATAGCTAGACAGCTGGTCGAGATGGCTAGACAGCTGGTCGAGATGGCTAGACAGCTGGTCGAGATGGCTAGACAGCTGGTCGAGATGGCTAGACAGCTGGTCGAGATGGCTAGACAGCTGGTCGAGATGGCTAGACAGCTGCTCGAGATGGCTAGACAGCTGCTCGAGATGGCTAGACAGCTGCTCGAGATGGCTAGACAGCTGGTCGAGATAGCTAGACAGCTGGTCGAGATAGCTATACAGCCGGTCGAGATGGCTAGAGAGCTGGTCGAGATAGCTAGACAGCTGGTCGAGATAGCTAGGCAGCTGGTCGACACAGCTAGACATCTGATCGGAAGAGACGCCTTTTATGGCCTTAAGCTTCAGTTTAACTTTCGACCAGTAGCCTTCGATGGCTTGCGTGTGTACTCCTGTGCAATAATATATTCAAACCTTTCGCGAAGACACTACGTTTACAGGAAAATATTGAGTGCGTCGTCCGTCGTCACCGGAATGACTAGGGGAGACCGGGGCTAGTTGTTACAATATTGAGTGCGTCGTCCGTCGTCACCGGAATGACTAGGGGAGACCGGGGCTAGTTGTTACAATATTGAGTGCGTCGTCCGTCGTCACCGGAATGACTAGAGGAGACCGGGGCTAGTTGTTACAATGTTGAGTGCGTCGTCCGTCGTCACCGGAATGACTAGGGGAGACCGGGGCTAGTTGTTACAATGTTGAGTGCGTCGTCCGTCGTCACCGGAATGACTAGGGGAGACCGGGGCTAGTTGTTACAATGTTGAGTGCGTCGTCCGTCGTCACCGGAATGACTAGGGGAGACCGGGGCTAGTTGTTACAATATTGAGTGCGTCGTCCGTCGTCACCGGAATGACTAGGGGAGACCGGGGCTAGTTGTTACAATGTTTAGTTAAAGTAACTTTTTGTTAAAAGTATGTTAGATGCATTATTTCTGTCAATAGATACATTAAATTTATTATTCCTGTTAATAAAATGTATCATACCATTCATATTCCGTATCGTAGCTAGGTAGATAAGTGAAGTTTCCCAGGCGCGGTCAACTGTAAGAACTAGCCCCGTAAGCAGTTGTTGCATCATACGGGGCACTTTGTTACAGCAAACAATGTGTGGATCACAAAGCAAGTGTCATTCGTACATGTTACTGTTATTACATTAATTGGATTATACACACTTATACATCTTATGCACAGTCTCCATAACAATGTAAGTGTTCACAGCTTAATATATTAATCTTTTCATTTTAGTTACCAAAGGGAACTGATTCCCTGGATACTTACACAACAAACAATTGTGAATGGAATATCAATTATTGAATGGAGTATGAAATAGTGAATGGAAATATATATGTAATTCGAGTTCTACTTGATTGAATGATACACATCCGTACGCACTCATGCGCACGCGCACGAACACCTATACTTCTATGAATCGCGCAATATTTATTAATTGCTCAAATAGGGCTGTGCCATAAAAAACTTAACAAGATTGAACAAGAGTGTCACCCAAGGCAAAACACCCAGATGGCAAGTGGACAAGGAAGTCATTGGCTCATCGAGAGTCCCAAAAAATTCATTTATGAGTCCCGAGATATTTGTTATTTTTGCTTGACTCTGCTAGCATTTACAGTGCTGGTTATAAACAAGTACGCTGGGCTTCACAAGTGAAATAAAACGATCACACATCGTGTTTGTACTTTCAGTCATTGTCGTGTCATGTTGTAGGTATGTCGTCTTGGTCAGGGAAGAAGAAGGTTTGTAATAACGACTCTGGTTAACAATTCTTGGAACTGTACCTTGTAAAAGTAACAAAGACATGTTACCCATAACCAACGATGCCATCCAGCTTGTGAAGACACCACCTTGCGTCGTCAAAATAACTAAGATAATATGAATAAAATATATAAACATAATATCAGATACATGTGCAGTTATGGGATAGAAGTATGTTTATGAATGTATTCAACGTCATCACACTTGAAAGAACAGTTTTGTCAGACAAACAACATTCCAAGCCAGACGGACCAAATATTCAATTTATTTATTGGGTGGGGTGTGAGGCTGTGGTCCGGGGGGCTTTTGTCCAGGGTGGGATTATGTCGGGCTTTCCCCTGGTGTCCTGGGTTATGTTGTCCTACATTCACAGTACTCAATGATGTTGCATTGATCAGGTATATTTCTGAAGCCACATAATGTTATTAGGCTAAACTTTATTTGAATAATAAGTTTAGCCAAATATGCAACACTAATTAATGTTCACATGTAGGAACTGATGGCAATCTACGAGGGGTGAGAAGAGGCCGTCTTTCTTCCGAGACAATCTACGAGGGGTGAGAAGAGGCCGTCTTTCTTCCGAGACAGACGGTTGCAGAAAAAGACGCGCACAAGAAACACAAGAAGCCAATTTGACACGCGTTTTCTGTTCACCAGATGACTTTGAACTTTGCGACAAAAAGAGCGCAGCTTATAGAAATCGAAGTTTGAGACCATACATGTATCCCCTTGCTGGGCCCCAGTGTCCCCTCGCTAGGCCTCGGTGTCCCCTCGCTGGGCCTCGGTGTCCCTTCGCTTGGCCTCGGTGTCTCCTCGCGGTGGCTCAGTGTCCCTTCGCTGGGCCTCAGTGTCCCCTCGCTGGGCTTCAGTGTCCCCTCGCTGGGCTTCAGTGTCCCCTCGCTGGGCCTCAGTGTCCCCTCGCTGCGCCTCAGTGTCCCCTCGCTGGGCCTCAGTGTCCCCTCGCTGGGCCTCAGTGTCCCCTCGCTGGGCCTCAGTGTCCCCTCGCTGCGCCTCAGTGTCCCCTCGCTGGGCTTCAGTGTCCCCTCGCTGGGCCTCAGTGTCCCCTCGCTGGGCCTCAGTGTCCCCTCGCTGCGCCTCAGTGTCCCCTCGCTGGGCTTCAGTGTCCCCTCGCTGCGCCTCAGTGTCCCCTCGCTGGGCTTCAGTGTCCCCTCGCTGCGCCTCAGTATCCCCCCAATGTGCCAGTTCTCATCTACATGTAACCTGCCCTCCTGAGATATGTGTCAACCTTGTTTTTAAACATATTCACGCTGCTAGCAGTTACACAATCTGTAGAATGTTGTCCCATTCATTTATTGTCCTCTGTGAGAACGAGTACTTCCTGATATCCAATCTACACTGATCCTTTACTAATTTTATCTTATGTCCTCTAGTTCTACTATTTTTCTTGAGTGACAAAAACATATTTCTATGAATATTTTCATGCCCATTCAATATCTTAAAAACTTTAATCTGATCTCCTCTTAATCTCCTTGTCCCTAGTCCCTTCTAAGGTCTCTCAGTTCTGGAATAATCTTAGTTGCTCTAGCTCCTCTGTGTTCTTTCAAGCGTATCTATATCCTTCCTACGATATGGTCTCCATGCTTGTATACAGTATTCTAAATGAGGTCTAACTATTGCTTTATACAGAAATATAATTAGCTTTTTCCTTGTATGTTATGTTTCTCCTAATCAACCCAAGAATTTGATTCCCCTTTGAAGTTGCAATACCACACTGCTCTGAAACTTTCATATCAGCACTAATTGTTATTCCGGTGTCCTTTTCTTTTACAGTATCTCCCACGTTATAGTCTATATCCAACTTCCCGTGTCCTGTATGTAGGGATTTACTTTTCCCAAAATTGAATAACATGTGCCATTTTTCAGACCATTTAACTAATTTGTCTAGATCGTTTTGTAAATGTTGTTTATCATCATCAGTGTTATCCCTTCTAAACACTTTTGTGTCATCCGCACATTTTTTTTCTTTTTGCTTGTTATATTGTCGTCCAAGTTATTGATATATATATTTAGAATAATAAAGGTCCTTGTACTGATCCTTGTGGTACGCCACTCAAAACTAATTTCCAGTTTGAAACCTCTCCATCTACTACAACTCTCTGTCTCCTAGCTGTCACTCAGCCATTGTTCTATCCAGTAAATTATACCATATCCTCGATACTATGAGCTTTTAATTTACGCAGTAATCTTTGATGTGGCACTTTGCCAAAAGCTTTCTGAAAATCTAAGTAGATAATATCTACTGGCCATCCATCGATCGTCTATCCACTTAGTGATTCCGTCCAGACAACATAACATATATCTGTTAAGCATGACCTCGCTTTTAAGAATCCATGTTGAGATGAATTTTATGGGGGTTGGGCCACCACCTGCACACAGGTGGGGCCGGGGGGGGTTTATTCCTTCACTTTTGTGTATATCATTGTAAATACTCTAGCTAGCACTATATACATATAATTATGTATGCTTGTCTGCACATAGGTATCTTTTCCCTCTTTGTATGCTGTCGCTTTGTATAAGAGCAGCAAGGGTTTTTGGTAAAGACTGTCTTCGGCAGTTAATTGTTAGCTACAGTAGAAAATATCACTAATGTTAAATCTTATCTGGTATTGTTTACTAATTGGTCATACACACCAGCTTAATCAGTAATATACCAGGCTGTGCACAATTTGTGGCAGACTTTGACACTATTATTGTGTGCACAGCGGCAATCCTTGTTGGGTATGAATAAAATTGGATTGCCCGTTACCAACCTGCCAAGTAGTTGGTGTATTTATACAAACACAGAAAGGTCTGCATGAGCGTGTCCCCATTTCGATGTAAACACAAATACACCGTCAGTCAACGGGGTATCGAGCTGCGAAAAACACACGAAACATAATTTCCGTCATAATGAAAAGTCACATTGCATCAAGGCGATATGTGCAACAAACGGTGGCGCCACAGCACGGAGCCTGGATAATCGAGGCACTGGTGGAGAGTTTGAGCCCGGTTTGAGCGAAGGGAACTTGATTTTTGTTTACAGTCGATGTTTCGTATTAACGTCCTTCAACAATCTCCAGCATGCATTTTCAACTGGAAGGTAATGCGAAATAATCACAAAGTCATTGTATACGACTTTGTATATACTAGAGAGACATAAAAATCGAACTGGTCTTGTGTGGTCTTTTATTTAAGTTTGAACAAGTCGGAACAAGACGAGTGCCGTCTGACTGTGCCGTTGGCTGTGGCAACTAAAGATGTTATGATCCAGCGTCGCGTGCTAAACGTTACAGTATTTCATGCGTTATCAATATACATTTCCTTGAAAATAGTCATAGTTCATGTCATAAGTTGCTTAGTTAAACTAGTTAGCTGTAGCCCTGATGTCATTATATCATTAGAAATATGGGCGATAATAGGTACGGTGGCTGGTTTCACACCTCGGCTCGAAGCCAGCGTTGCCGGTGATCTCGGCCTTTCGGGATCTCGGCCTGAGTGATCTCGGCCTGTTTTGGTGACCTCGGCCTGTGCGGCAGTGAATTCGGCCTGTACAGCAGTGATCTCGGCCTGTCTTTTATTACGATTTACGGGCCTTGTTATAGTAATGTAGGCCACATTTATCGATACAAGAAGTTGTATCATGTATTTATTGTTACGATAAATAATGTTCAATGCAATAAAGATGTTTTTTGACGATCGGTCTGGATCTTATTCTTAGCCGATATAGGTGTCGCAATGACGTCACAAATATAATATCCCGTTAACATTTACCATGCATGCAGTAATTAGTTTTTAAATATTATTTGTACGTTAAAAAGTGGATGTCATAATAATGTGCTTCCTACTCTTACTTTGTTTTATTGAGCTGATCTTTTCATTTTGTCTATCTTTGATTTGTGTGAGTAAAGAGTGTGTAGAAGCAGGCGGTAGTCATTGGCTTTCTGCTCTTGCTTTGTTTCATTGAGCAGACCTGTTCGTGTTGTTTGTCTGAACATGGCTTCCTTTGGCATGGCTTCCGAGGTAAGAGCGACGTGTTCTATAAAGATGATTGGTCAGAATGGGCTACGATTGGCAAGAATCGTAGCCGCCACCCAGCTTGATAAAGAGGGGACTATCGAGGACTCAGCTCTGGATTTACTTACAAGTATGATGTTTGAATTGTTTGTGAAAGTACGACTATAAGAGTTTAATAGTTGATAAAAAATACGACTACAAGATTTTTATTGTTTGTGATCGTGATCATGAATCGCAAGCCTTCCGCGTGTCTCCGTTGTTTACGAATTGTGCGTGAACGTCAAGATCGAGGCTCTTTTGTGCGACAGGTGCAACTTATGGCAACACAGAGTGTGCGGGACAAGGATGTTGCATGCGTTATGCAGTCCTTTTCACTGTTGATACTATATAGAAATAATGACTACCCGAAAGCTAATTGCTATGTGGCGGGATGGCAACAAGAACTAATGTATAAAAAAGTATGGGTTGTATTATGTTTCTGAAGCCTTCTACAGGCAGCTGATCAAGGGTTTCGTTGACCTGCCTCAATGGAGGTGCTGCAATTGTGCACGAAAGGTAATATTGGTCGAACTACAATAATTTAATTGTAAATAATTTATCATGCAAACCCTGCATTTTTTGTAAATTCAAGTGGCTGGCAGAGTGAACACAACCCGTAGTTATATAAAGTTATCATAATTTTACATAATTGCATATTGCTTCAAATGTGTTAATCGGTGTGTTTTTGGACTAAAACCAGTCATGGTCTTCTTGGCAGGTGCACACACCGGTACCACTGCCGCCGCCGCCACCATCGCCAACCCGTCTGTCACAGGCACCTAACAACATGGCACATGTGGGGGTTGGTCACGTCAGCATTGACACTGCAACCTCAGTTTAATTACCCTGATGCAACCTACAAATTTAGTACAATTTTTATTTAAACCTGACAAAATTTTGCCATCCTCATTTCAGGTAACGTCATGGAGTCCAAATATACAAAGACCAAAAGATCACACAGTAATATCAATATTTCTTACGTCCATATATGAAATCGAAATCACCCTGCGACTGGTGTTAGAGGGTAAGCCGAGAAGGCACCAGAAAAAGACATTTCGAAACCTGCAGGGGAAGGTTGCCATGCAGTGGGACATGTATCGATCTGGCGACAAGACAGCGATGCAGTAGCTGAAGACATTTGCCCGATTGTATGGCCCTGTGATGCATTAAGTGTGCTCTCTCCAAACAGTTGCCTATCTTTCTACTCTACTTCTATAATATATATATATATAATTAATATTTTAGATTGTATTCATGATTTTATATTATGATTACGATTTAATTGTACTGTGTGGTATGTGGTTATAATAACATTTTTTATAATTTCTAATTCTTTCTTGGTTGGTTTCCCCCATCTTTGCTGTTATTGTGTTGATTAGATTTAGAATTGCATAGATTACGTCACAACATTTATGTATTGATTTTGAGGAAATTATAAATAAAAATACAAACTTTCTACATTATGTTTTTGTCTTCTGCAAACTAGCCACGATTCCGAGTCGGAACGTTGTCCCACTCGAATAACGAAAATAAATATATATCTACATTATAACCAACAACTATCTATAAATAATATATATACTATGTTATCAGTACACATCACGGCAATGGGCTGTACATACTAATAAAATATTAATTAGAACTGATTAATTAAAATGGCTATATTTAGCACACAAAATTTGCCGATGATAATTTATAGTTTTAATTTATATATTTAAATATGTCGGATATAACTATAATAAAAAGGCCCGTTATAGAAACAGGCCGAGATCGCTGTCAAAAATAAGTCAGTCTGACCATGCGCCATACAATATTGAACATTATTGAGTCGAGTATATATATATCAGTTATCACAATACATAATCAACGTTTTATTTTACAAACACTTATTTCTGGCCAACATCACTCCCTCAAACAGGCCGAGATCACTGACTAGACAAGAAGAAGCTTTAACGTCGGTTTTTATAGAAAATTACAGGCCGAGATCACTGCCCCACAGGCCGAGTTCACTGCCCCACAGGCCGAGTTCACTGTCGGACACTTATTTCTGGCCAACATCACTCCCTCAAACAGGCCGAGATCACTGGCTATACAGGCCGAGATCACTGCTGTACAGGCCGAATTCACTGCCGCACAGGCCGAGGTCACTGGCCGAGTTCACCAAAACAGGCCGAGATCCCGAAAGGCCGAGTTCACTGTGAAGCGAAGCCAGCTTGCCTGGCCGCATGCGTGGATTGGTCGGATTCAGGGTTGACTGAATTACTTATTTTTTTACTTGAGTAAAAGTAATTCACCTAAAAACTACTTGAGTAAAAGTACTTTGTAAAAAAGTACTTGAGTAAAAAGTAAAACTACTTTTCAAAAATACTTGTACAACACTTAGAAATAACAACAAAATCATGAGTAATATTCTATAGATTACACAGCTTACATCTGACAACTGTTTTGCAACCACTCTGCCTATAACAAAGTGTTCCCAGACAGCCTTAGCTGGTCAATCGGTCTGCCACCCTTGAACATGGATTCACAACATCAAATAATGTCAGTTAAATACAGAACTAAATTAATGATGAGGCACAACCTGTCTTTTTATTGACCTGTTCCACTGGGGTATGGGAGGAGCTAGATTGTAGAACAGGATATATATATATATATGTATACATACATACACAGGTGTGATTGTATCTGAGTAGCTAGAGGGTCAGTCCAATAGTAGTAATAGTAGTAGTAGCCTCTCAGGGAAACTGGTCAGAGGTAATACAACCTAGCACTGTCCATAATAAAATTAACAAAGACATATGATGCCTAGCTGATGAAGCCATCTGGCTTGTGAATTCCCACCTTCTCATGTCTTCCCAGACATGTCTTATCAGCTCACACAAACATTGAAACAACAAGCTTTAGCAGCTAGCTGGGTTGGTTACTTGATACCAGCTGGGGCTAGAATTGATCAGAGGACAGACCAGTGCAACATAGGAATACTGTTGCTATTTGCAATTAAGATTTAAGTGCTCTCAGGCCACTGATACTATGTGTCAGCTTGAATAAACAATTGCTGTGAAAAGATACTGCCAAATGGCACAGCATCAATTCTTTAGTTCTGTAGAGTAATGTTTATTATGAATTTATTAAACATCTCAATACAAATTTTATTCACGAAAGTCAAATGATGTTTAATGCTGACATAAGCCAGTAAGGCCATTTGCTGACAATGGGCAAAAATCGGTGAAGTTCTCGATCCACGTTGAGCCTTCGTTCACGAATATCAGAATTGTGTCAGTGTATGGGGATTATCAATACAATGTCGAAATCACAAATTGTTATATTTATAATATGTATTGGAAACTTACTGATTAATAATTTCTGGCCTGCGATTGGATATTAATAGATTTTGGCCTGACGACTAGGCACAGTTTATGAAATGTCATTGACCGTTGAGCACCACCAGCAGCAGCGGTCTCGCCAAAAAATTTAACGAAAATATACTGCGAAGTAAATAAAAGTAACAAAGTAAAAAGTCGCGTTGCTTTAGATATAACTACTTCGTTACAAGTAAAAGTATTTAGTCAAAATTCTACTTCGTTACATGCAAATTACTTGAAATAACTACTCAAGTATTGTAACAAAGTACTTTTACTTTATTACATGCCAACCCTGATTGGATTGGATAGGCACATGCGTCGAATTAAATGCTGAAATAGTGCTTTCTTTCAACAAAACGTGTCAGATCATTCCCAGGTAAACAAGTGGTTAGGCCTACTAATAACTAGAATAATGTCTGGTTCTTGTTAGTGTTACATTCCCAGGTAAACAAGTGGTTAGGCCTACTAATAACTAGAATAATGTCTGGTTCTTGTTAGTGTTACATTCCCAGGTAAACAAGTGGTTAGGCCTACTAATAACTAGAATAATGTCTGGTTCTTGTTAGTGTTACATTCCCAGGTAAACAAGTGGTTAGACCTACTAATAACTAGAATAATGTCTGGTTCTTGTTAGTGTTACATTCCCAGGTAAACAAGTGGTTAGACCTACTAATAACTAGAATAATGTCTGGTTCTTGTTAGTGTTACATTCCCATGTAAACAAGTGGTTAGGCTTACTAATAACTAGAATAATGTCTGGTTCTTGTTAGTGTTACATTCCCAGGTAAACAAGTGGTTAGGCCTACTAATAACTAGAATAATGTCTGGTTCTTGTTAGTGTTACATTCCCAGGTAAACAAGTGGTTAGGCTTACTAATAACTAGAATAATGTCTGGTTCTTGTTAGTGTTACATTCCCAGGTAAACAAGTGGTTAGACCTACTAATAACTAGAATAATGTCTGGTTCTTGTTAGTGTTACATTCCCAGGTAAACAAGTGGTTAGACCTACTAATAACTAGAATAATGTCTGGTTCTTGTTAGTGTTACATTCCCAGGTAAACAAGTGGTTAGACCTACTAATAACTAGAATAATGTCTGGTTCTTGTTAGTGTTACATTCCCAGGTAAACAAGTGGTTAGACCTACTAATAACTAGAATAATGTCTGGTTCTTGTTAGTGTTACATTCCCAGGTAAACAAGTGGTTAGACCTACTAATAACTAGAATAATGTCTGGTTCTTGTTAGTGTTACACTCCCATGTAAACAAGTGGTTAGACCTACTAATAACTAGAATAATGTCTGGTTCTTGTTAGTGTTACATTCCCAGGTAAACAAGTGGTTAGACCTACTAATAACTAGAATAATGTCTGGTTCTTGTTAGTGTTACATTCCCAGGTAAACAAGTGGTTAGACCTACTAATAACTAGAATAATGTCTGGTTCTTGTTAGTGTTACATTCCCGGGTAAACAAGTGGTTAGACCTACTAATAACTAGAATAATGTCTGGTTCTTGTTAGTGTTACATTCCCAGGTAAACAAGTGGTTAGGCCTACTAATAACTAGAATAATGTCTGGTTCTTGTTAGTGTTACATTCCCAGGTAAACAAGTGGTTAGACCTACTAATAACTAGAATAATGTCTGGTTCTTGTTAGTGTTACATTCCCATGTAAACAAGTGGTTAGGCTTACTAATAACTAGAATAATGTCTGGTTCTTGTTAGTGTTACATTCCCAGGTAAACAAGTGGTTAGACCTACTAATAACTAGAATAATGTCTGGTTCTTGTTAGTGTTACATTCCCAGGTAAACAAGTGGTTAGGCCTACTAATAACTAGAATAATGTCTGGTTCTTGTTAGTGTTACATTCCCAGGTAAACAAGTGGTTAGGCCTACTAATAACTAGAATAATGTCTGGTTCTTGTTAGTGTTACATTCCCAGGTAAACAAGTGGTTAGACCTACTAATAACTAGAATAATGTCTGGTTCTTGTTAGTGTTACATTCCCAGGTAAACAAGTTGTTAGGCCTACTAATAACTAGAATAATGTCTGGTTCTTGTTAGTGTTACATTCCCAGGTAAACAAGTGGTTAGGCCTACTAATAACTAGAATAATGTCTGGTTCTTGTTAGTGTTACATTCCCAGGTAAACAAGTGGTTAGGCCTACTAATAACTAGAATAATGTCTGGTTCTTGTTAGTGTTACATTCCCAGGTAAACAAGTGGTTAGACCTACTAATAACTAGAATAATGTCTGGTTCTTGTTAGTGTTACATTCCCAGGTAAACAAGTTGTTAGGCCTACTAATAACTAGAATAATGTCTGGTTCTTGTTAGTGTTACATTCCCAGGTAAACAAGTGGTTAGACCTACTAATAACTAGAATAATGTCTGGTTCTTGTTAGTGTTACATTCCCAGGTAAACAAGTGGTTAGACCTACTAATAACTAGAATAATGTCTGGTTCTTGTTAGTGTTACATTCCCAGGTAAACAAGTGGTTAGGCCTACTAATAACTAGAATAATGTCTGGTTCTTGTTAGTGTTACATTCCCAGGTAAACAAGTGGTTAGACCTACTAATAACTAGAATAATGTCTGGTTCTTGTTAGTGTTACATTCCCATGTAAACAAGTGGTTAGGCTTACTAATAACTAGAATAATGTCTGGTTCTTGTTAGTGTTACATTCCCAGGTAAACAAGTGGTTAGACCTACTAATAACTAGAATAATGTCTGGTTCTTGTTAGTGTTACATTCCCAGGTAAACAAGTGGTTAGACCTACTAATAACTAGAATAATGTCTGGTTCTTGTTAGTGTTACATTCCCATGTAAACAAGTGGTTAGGCTTACTAATAACTAGAATAATGTCTGGTTCTTGTTAGTGTTACATTCCCAGGTAAACAAGTGGTTAGACCTACTAATAACTAGAATAATGTCTGGTTCTTGTTAGTGTTACATTCCCAGGTAAACAAGTGGTTAGACCTACTAATAACTAGAATAATGTCTGGTTCTTGTTAGTGTTACATTCCCAGGTAAACAAGTGGTTAGGCCTACTAATAACTAGAATAATGTCTGGTTCTTGTTAGTGTTACATTCCCAGGTAAACAAGTGGTTAGACCTACTAATAACTAGAATAATGTCTGGTTCTTGTTAGTGTTACATTCCCAGGTAAACAAGTGGTTAGACCTACTAATAACTAGAATAATGTCTGGTTCTTGTTAGTGTTACATTCCCAGGTAAACAAGTGGTTAGACCTACTAATAACTAGAATAATGTCTGGTTCTTGTTAGTGTTACATTCCCAGGTAAACAAGTGGTTAGGCTTACTAATAACTAGAATAATGTCTGGTTCTTGTTAGTGTTACATTCCCAGGTAAACAAGTGGTTAGACCTACTAATAACTAGAATAATGTCTGGTTCTTGTTAGTGTTACATTCCCAGGTAAACAAGTGGTTAGACCTACTAATAACTAGAATAATGTCTGGTTCTTGTTAGTGTTACATTCCCAGGTAAACAAGTGGTTAGACCTACTAATAACTAGAATAATGTCTGGTTCTTGTTAGTGTTACATTCCCAGGTAAACAAGTGGTTAGACCTACTAATAACTAGAATAATGTCTGGTTCTTGTTAGTGTTACATTCCCATGTAAACAAGTGGTTAGACCTACTAATAACTAGAATAATGTCTGGTTCTTGTTAGTGTTACATTCCCAGGTAAACAAGTGGTTAGGCCTACTAATAACTAGAATAATGTCTGGTTCTTGTTAGTGTTACATTCCCAGGTAAACAAGTGGTTAGACCTACTAATAACTAGAATAATGTCTGGTTCTTGTTAGTGTTACATTCCCAGGTAAACAAGTGGTTAGACCTACTAATAACTAGAATAATGTCTGGTTCTTGTTAGTGTTACATTCCCAGGTAAACAAGTGGTTAGGCCTACTAATAACTAGAATAATGTCTAGTTCTTGTTAGTGTTACATTCCCAGGTAAACAAGTGGTTAGACCTACTAATAACTAGAATAATGTCTGGTTCTTGTTAGTGTTACATTCCCAGGTAAACAAGTGGTTAGACCTACTAATAACTAGAATAATGTCTGGTTCTTGTTAGTGTTACATTCCCAGGTAAACAAGTGGTTAGGCCTACTAATAACTAGAATAATGTCTGGTTCTTGTTAGTGTTACATTCCCAGGTAAACAAGTGGTTAGATCTACTAATAACTAGAATAATGTCTAGTTCTTGTTAGTGTTATATTCCCAGGTAAACAAGTGGTTAGACCTACTAATAACTAGAATAATGTCTGGTTCTTGTTAGTGTTACATTCCCAGGTAAACAAGTGGTTAGGCCTACTAATAACTAGAATAATGTCTGGTTCTTGTTAGTGTTACATTCCCAGGTAAACAAGTGGTTAGACCTACTAATAACTAGAATAATGTCTTGTTCTTGTTAGTGTTACATTCCCAGGTAAACAAGTGGTTAGACCTACTAATAACTAGAATAATGTCTGGTTCTTGTTAGTGTTACATTCCCAGGTAAACAAGTGGTTAGACCTACTAATAACTAGAATAATGTCTGGTTCTTGTTAGTGTTACATTCCCAGGTAAACAAGTGGTTAGACCTACTAATAACTAGAATAATGTCTGGTTCTTGTTAGTGTTACATTCCCAGGTAAACAAGTGGTTAGGCCTACTAATAACTAGAATAATGTCTGGTTCTTGTTAGTGTTACATTCCCAGGTAAACAAGTGGTTAGACCTACTAATAACTAGAATAATGTCTGGTTCTTGTTAGTGTTACATTCCCAGGTAAACAAGTGGTTAGACCTACTAATAACTAGAATAATGTCTGGTTCTTGTTAGTGTTACATTCCCAGGTAAACAAGTGGTTAGACCTACTAATAACTAGAATAATGTCTAGTTCTTGTTAGTGTTACATTCCCAGGTAAACAAGTGGTTAGATCTACTAATAACTAGAATAATGTCTAGTTCTTGTTAGTGTTACATTCCCAGGTAAACAAGTGGTTAGACCTACTAATAACTAGAATAATGTCTGGTTCTTGTTAGTGTTACATTCCCAGGTAAACAAGTGGTTAGACCTACTAATAACTAGAATAATGTCTGGTTCTTGTTAGTGTTACATTCCCAGGTAAACAAGTGGTTAGGCCTACTAATAACTAGAATAATGTCTGGTTCTTGTTAGTGTTACATTCCCAGGTAAACAAGTGGTTAGACCTACTAATAACTAGAATAATGTCTTGTTCTTGTTAGTGTTACATTCCCAGGTAAACAAGTGGTTAGACCTACTAATAACTAGAATAATGTCTGGTTCTTGTTAGTGTTACATTCCCAGGTAAACAAGTGGTTAGACCTACTAATAACTAGAATAATGTCTGGTTCTTGTTAGTGTTACATTCCCGGGTAAACAAGTGGTTAGACCTACTAATAACTAGAATAATGTCTGGTTCTTGTTAGTGTTACATTCCCAGGTAAACAAGTGGTTAGACCTACTAATAACTAGAATAATGTCTGGTTCTTGTTAGTGTTACATTCCCAGGTAAACAAGTGGTTAGACCTACTAATAACTAGAATAATGTCTGGTTCTTGTTAGTGTTACATTCCCAGGTAAACAAGTGGTTAGACCTACTAATAACTAGAATAATGTCTGGTTCTTGTTAGTGTTACATTCCCAGGTAAACAAGTGGTTAGGCCTACTAATAACTAGAATAATGTCTGGTTCTTGTTAGTGTTACATTCCCAGGTAAACAAGTGGTTAGACCTACTAATAACTAGAATAATGTCTGGTTCTTGTTAGTGTTACATTCCCAGGTAAACAAGTGGTTAGACCTACTAATAACTAGAATAATGTCTGGTTCTTGTTAGTGTTACATTCCCAGGTAAACAAGTGGTTAGACCTACTAATAACTAGAATAATGTCTAGTTCTTGTTAGTGTTACATTCCCAGGTAAACAAGTGGTTAGACCTACTAATAACTAGAATAATGTCTGGTTCTTGTTAGTGTTATATTCCCAGGTAAACAAGTGGTTAGACCTACTAATAACTAGAATAATGTCTGGTTCTTGTTAGTGTTACATTCCCAGGTAAACAAGTGGTTAGACCTACTAATAACTAGAATAATGTCTGGTTCTTGTTAGTGTTACATTCCCAGGTAAACAAGTGGTTAGGCCTACTAATAACTAGAATAATGTCTGGTTCTTGTTAGTGTTACATTCCCAGGTAAACAAGTGGTTAGATCTACTAATAACTAGAATAATGTCTAGTTCTTGTTAGTGTTACATTCCCAGGTAAACAAGTGGTTAGACCTACTAATAACTAGAATAATGTCTACTTCTTGTTAGTGTTACACGCTCTCAAATTAACAGAACGCGGTTCCACAATAAATTACATTTATTTTCAGGACGAGTAACTAAGAATCATTTATTGCAGAAAGCAGACAGATTAACACCAAGCCACAAGTGTGTAAGTGCGCAAACAGTCTGAGTTTAAAACTTGGTCAGTTGCGTTAAGGGGACTGATTAGTATAGTGGACACATAGTAGGCAGAATGTTTGTTTTGGCATGTTTTTTATGAAACTGGCAGATTTTCATATTTCTTAAAATTTTTAACCATATCTTGGGGCTTCAGTAGCTAGATATTATTTTAGTGTTACAAGAACTAGTGAAGTATGCAGTAACTTGTGTAGCATTCTGTTTTTTCTATTTCAGTGACAAGATAAACTCATGGAGAGGGTGGACTTCTGAGGGAACTGGAAAATTCCACCTGGAAAAATCTGAGAGAACTGTGGATTTAATTTAATCTGTTCAAATACCAATCTAAACTAACAAACTTTTTGACATTTAGAATGCTGAAGTGACATTACGTCACCAGTTTGTCAAGATGGCGACAGCACAAGCATCTAGAATCGGAAGTGTTGACTTGTTACACACATTCAAACCACCCTTGACATTCACAATAGACTCATCTGCCAGCCCACAGTTCACTGATGATGACACTACCCAAGGGATCAGTCCACTGAATAAAGAGGGGGGTGATTGGTGTGATGACATTGAGGGCAGAGATGCATTCCCTGTCACTGATAATCCTGTGCCAACTTCCGTTTTCCACCCGACCAAGGAGGCCTTTTGGGCGGCTGACCCAAGTTTGTGCATCACCCCTGAGAAAGGGCCAGGGTCAAGACTGTTGACCAATGGGAAGTCAGTTAGGTTCAACCCACTTGTCGAAGTCCGACGCAGATCAGACGAGAATTCCCATGGAAGGGATTCTTTGAATGCTGGATATCACCAAGATGTCCACAAGGCTGCAGATGCCAGTGTATCATCAGTTGTAGGACAACATATCACAACTAGAACAAGTCCATCTGATGTGACATCTCCACTGGTAGATGCAATGCCCTTCGATGAAAGTCTGGGGCCAATTTCAGTGTTTGCATCTGATCTTCAGCACGGTCAAGGAGACATTGAAAACTCAGGAAACGTGCTTTCAAAATCACCGTCACCGAACAGAGGAAGTGATGAGGAAACTATGCGGACGTTGCCACCAATGTCATCACTGGCAGCTGTAGACACAAGGTCAGCTCACAACTAATTTCTCAGCTAATATTTTTGTCCATTTGACCAACCATAAATAAATTATTATGATTGGCAAAAATAAATAAAAAAAATTTCTTCTAACATACATGGCAGTTTATTTTTTATTTAAGCATTCTTGTTTATGGATTTGTGGCATGCCAAGGCTATATATATATATATATATATATATATATATATATATATATATATATATATATATATGTGATCATATATATGTATTATATGCGATCATTATATATTATATGCAAATATATATATATATATATATATATATATATATATGATCGCATATAATATTAATACTTATATGATCTTGGTATATGCCACAAATCAATAAGAATGCTAATATATATAATAATAATAATAAATATGTAATATATTCCTACTAGAAATATTACTTAGTAGATGGTAGGTATTTTATGGAGTAATGATGCAATACCTGTAATTAGGGATTTCAAGTGTTTGATATGTCAATATAATTAAATTAATATCAATAGGTTTTTAAGTAAGGGCGGGTGGCTCCAACCAGAGTTGGGGTCAATTCTATTTTGTCAATTCCATTCAGTTCCAGAAAAAATCAATTCCACCTGGAAGAATCAATTCCAATTCCATCTAATTCCACAAATGTTATTCCAACTCCATGCCACAATTCCAGAGATGATTAAAAAATTCACTTAACGTGAATGTTCCTTCACCATCATTAGTTTCTCAGATGTTGAGTCGGTCAGTCGGACTGCATTGATAGGTCTTGTAATTGGTTGTAGCTGTAGGCTTTTGTTGCTTCTATGATCTCAACGTTGGTTGACATGTGATGGGAGGTGATAAGTTTTCTTTGAATTCAAAACAGGTTTTACCTTGGAGCCTTGGACAAGTTCCTATTCTAAATAAAACAAATGAAAGATATGTAGTGGCGCCCCTGTGTGTGTTATAATGAGTGTCCAACACTGGCTGCCAAAACTTGCCACCTGAACATTACATGACAGAGCAGTTGGCTGGCTACTACAGCAATGACTCACTGAGCTGGTATTTCTGAAGCCATCAACTTATCAGCCTATTGTTCTTATCAGCCTATTGTTCTTTTATGCTTTTTGTCAGTAACACTAACAGCAGACACTCAAGAAGGATAGCAGAACTAGAGGACATGAGGTAAAATTAGTAAAGGATCAATGTAGATTGGACATCAGGAAGCACTCGTTCTCACAGAGGACAATAAATGAATGGAACAAATTGTCTACAGATTGTGTAACTGCTAGCATCGTGAATATGTTTAAAAACAGGGTTGACACATATCTCAGGAGGGCGGGTTATAAGTAGATGAACATTGTTGGACTCTCGATAAGCCAATGGCTTCCTTGTCCACTTGCCATCTGGGCCTTTGGCTTGGATGGCAAATCTTGTTAAATCTTGTTAAATGTAGTTTGTAAGTTTGTTAACAGCTTCCTGGCTGTTACTAGATATATGATAACATACAAATAGACAAATATGATTTTATTAGTAAATTTATAAGGTACAAATTAATAGTATCAAGTCAATTCCCCCAAAAAATCAATTCCAGTTCTATAAAAATCAATTCCAATAAAAAAATTATTCAAATTCCGGGATTGGAATTGAGGGTCAATTCCAGAATGGGATTGACCCTGTGACTGGTTCCATCCCGACCAAATTTGCAAGTCTTAATTTGTAAGTGTATAATGTTAACTTAGATTCTGTATGAATTATTTTGTTTGTTTAGTAAGACAAACAAACAGTTGCTCATTCCTGATACTATTATTACAGTGGGCTGAAGTCAGACATGTCCCGACTACAAGACTCTGTAGATGCTGTGTCCTGTGTGCTTGACCAACCATTTGAGGAGAGTGACGCACTGCTAGCGAAGCCTGGCTTCAACTCCTCCAGATGGGTAACCACAGAGCTCCGTCAGCTCCAGGTCAATGACCTCAACGTTGACCGAGTCCTCCGCAAGAAACTTGCCACGTCAAGCCGACTCAGGAACGAGATTATGGAGAAGGTTTGTACTTCAGAGTTGTCTGCATCTACTTTCACTTTCCTAATAATAGAACAGGTCAATGATAACACGGGGGGACTCTCCTGGACTTCCAATATTCAATAGTACGGGGGAAACTCTCCTGGACTTCCAATAATACAGGGGGAAACTCTCCTGGACTTCCAATAATACAGGGGAAAACTCTCCTGGACTTCCAATAATACAGGGGGAAACTCTCCTACAGGGATACAGGGGGAACTCTCCTGGACTTCCAATAATACAGGGGGAACTCTCCTGGACTTCCAATAATACAGGGGAAACTCTCCTGGACTTCCAATAATACAGGGGGAAACTCTCCTGGACTTCCAATAATAGAGGGAGAAACTCTCCTACAGGGATACAGGGGGAACTCTCCTGGACTTCCAATAATACAGGGGGGAACTCTCCTGGACTTCCAATAATACAGGGGGAACTCTCCTGGACTTCCAATAATACAGGGGGAACTCTCCTGGACTTCCAATAATACAGGGGGAAACTCTCATGGACTTCCAATAATACAGAGGAACTCTCCTGGACTTCCAGTATAATACAGGGGGAACTCTCCTAGACTACCAATAAGACAGGGGGAACTCTCCTGGACTTCCAATAATACAGGGGGAACTCTCCTGGACTTCCAATAATACAGGGGAACTCTCCTGGACTTCCAATAATACAGGGGAACTCTCCTAGACTACCAATAATACAGGGGGAACTCTCCTGGACTTCCAATAATACAGGGGGAAACTTTCCTGGACTTCCAGTAATACAGGGGAAACTCCCCTGGACTTCCAATAATACAGGGGGAAACTCTCCTACAGGGATACAGGGGGAACTCTCCTGGACTTCCAATAATACAGGGGGAACTCTCCTAGACTACCAATAAGACAGGAGGAACTCTCCTGGACTTCCAATAATACAGGGGGGAACTCTCCTGGACTTCCAATAAAACAGGGGAGAGTTCCAATAATACAGGGGGAACTCTCCTGGACTTCCATTAAAAGTGTGTTGTGGAATAATAGCAGGGTATATTTCTATCAAGATTCAAGATGGGTATATTTCTATCGAGATGGGCATGTTATGAATTATTGGTTCGTGAATACATCTTGCTCTGGCATGATTTGACAGAAGTTACATAAGGATGAAGGGTGTAACGTCTTACCTCTTTCTCAAAACACCCTGTGATACTGGTCGCGTATGTTTTAAACATGCTTTGATAACCAACTTGTGCCTATTGAGACAATGACTCGTCTTGTAATGTCTCGTTGTGTGTGAAGTGCTGGCTCCAGTGAGTATTCAGTGCCATGTCACTGTGTGTGAAGTGCTGGCTCCAGTGTGTATTCAGTGCCATGTCACTGTGTGTGAAGTGCTGGCTCCAGTGTGTATTCAGTGCCATATCACTGTGTGTGAAGTGCTGGCTCCAGTGTGTATTCAGTGTCATCTCACTGTGCGTGAAGTGCTGGCTCCAGTGTGTATTCAGTGCCATGTCACTGTGTGTGAAGTGCTGGCTCCAGTGTGTATTCAGTGCCATATCACTGTGTGTGAAGTGCTGGCTCCAGTGTGTATTCAGTGCCATCTCACTGTGCGTGAAGTGCTGGCTCCAGTGTGTATTCAGTGTCATCTCACTGTGTGTGAAGTGCTGGCTCCAGTGTGTATTCAGTGCCATATCACTGTGTGTGAAGTGCTGGCTCCAGTGTGTATTCAGTGCCATATCACTGTGTGTGAAGTGCTGGCTCCAGTGTGTATTCAGTGCCATATCACTGTGTGTGAAGTGCTGGCTCCAGTGTGTATTCAGTGTCATCTCACTGTGCGTGAAGTGCTGGCTCCAGTGTGTATTCAGTGCCATGTCACTGTGTGTGAAGTGCTGGCTCCAGTGTGTATTCAGTGTCATCTCACTGTGTTTGAAGTGCTGGCTCCAGTGTGTATTCAGTGCCATGTCACTGTGTGTGAAGTGCTGGCTCCAGTGTGTATTCAGTGTCATCTCACTGTGCGTGAAGTGCTGGCTCCAGTGTGTATTCAGTGCCATGTCACTGTGTGTGAAGTGCTGGCTCCAGTGTGTATTCAGTGCCATGTCACTGTGTGTGAAGTGCTGGCTCCAGTGTGTATTCAGTGTCATCTCATTGTGTGTGAAGTGCTGGCTCCAGTGTGTATTCAGTGCCATGTCACTGTGTGTGAAGTGCTGGCTCCAGTGTGTATTCAGTGCCATGTCACTGTGCATGAAGTGCTGGCTCCAGTGTGTATTCAGTGCCGTCTCACTGTGTGTGAAGTGCTGGCTCAAGTGTGTATTTAGTGCCATGTCACTGTGTGTGAAGTGCTGGCTCCAGCGTATATTCAGTGCCATCTCACTGTGTGTGAAGTGCTGGCTCCAATGTATATTCAGTGCCATCTCACTGTGTGTGAAGTGCTGGCTCCAGTGTATATTCAATGCCATCTCACTGTGTGTGAAGTGCTGGGTCCAGCGTATATTCAGTGCCATCTCACTGTGTGTGAAGTACTGGCTCCTGTATATATATAAGCACATTGATATCTAGATCTTAAATAAAGCTACATGTAAGCACATTGATATCTAGATCTTGTAATAAAGATACATGTGAGCACATTGATATCTAGATCTTAAATAAAGCTACATGTAAGCACATTGATATCTAGATCTTGTAATAAAGCTGCATGTAAGCACATTGATATCTAGATCTTGTAATAAAGATACATGTAAGCACATTGATATCTAGATCTTAAATAAAGCTACATGTAAGCACATTGATATTTAGATCTTGTAATAAAGCTACATGTAAGCACATTGATGTCTAGATCTTCTAATAAAGCTACATGTAAGCACATTGATATCTAGATCTTCTAATAAAGCTACATGTAAGCACATTGATATCTAGATCTTCTAATAAAGCTACATGTAAGCACATTGATATCTAGATCTTCTAATAAAGCTACGTGTAAGCACATTGATATTTAGAACATTTGTGTCAACATTACCACTTTTGGGGGGATGCTGTTTTTTCCCTTAGTCCTACATTCCTGCTTGTTGGACGAAAAGTCACACCTTGTGAACATTTACAAAAACAAAACAATTCACAATAAAATCGATCTATTTGCTGCACACAAGGCCACTCTAGGCACACAAGGCCACTCTAGGCACACAAGGCCACTCTAGGCACACAAGGCCCATCTAGGCACACAAGGCCACTCTAGGCACACAAGGCCACTCTAGGCACACAAGGCCACTCTAGGCACACAAGGCCCATCTAGGCACACAAGGCCACTCTAGGCACACAAGGCCACTCTAGGCACACAAGGCCCATCTAGGCACACAAGGCCACTCTAGGCACACAAGGCCCATCTAGGCACACAAGGCCACTCTAGGCACACAAGGCCACTCTAGGCACACAAGGCCACTCTAGGCACACAAGGCCACTCTAGGCACAAGTTATTTATTTGGTCTCAAGTGATTTCACGTTTTCCTGTGTGTTCACTGCGAATGAGAACAGCACTTCATCATAGGAACCTATAAAAACAACATTACCACGGAGGGTGTGTGCCACTACCAAGGAGGGTGTGTGCCACTACCCAGGAGGGTGTGTGCCATGAATAGTCTCAAGTCCCAAGTGGTTTACTCCAAACAGCCCAAACTTGGGCTAACGCAGGAGTTTGTGGTGGACTGTGCGCATGCGCTGTGGGTGGTACGTTCGATTAAAAGACTAGTATCATTAATGTTGCTGAAATGGTTTTTATCTGATAGTTTTATTTATTTTATGTATAGGATGTTTAACGAAAATTTTTAATAGGTTGGTTGTGTGTATGGATACTGTCGCTGCCTTGCCACATGCACACATAGACAGTCTCCATACCCACACCATGGATAAGTTTACGATGAGCACTGTGTTTTAAAGGCAGTTTAGGTGAGGAGGTGTGGTGAAAGGGAGTTCCATAATAGCTTCTTGAAATGATTTTGGGTTTTTTATGTTGGTAATTTTTGATGGAATCATATTCCATATGCGAATGGCTCTGGGATAAAATGAAAAGACCATTGCATTTATACGACACTTGGGGGCTATGTATTGTCCACGGGTTCGAGAGCGAGTTAGTAGGCCCGGAGGGGGGGTGATCTCAATAATGTTGTTTAGAATTTTGTAGAAGGTAGTGGCTTGTTTGATAATGCGCCTTCGTTGTCAACACCTATGTATGTATTATAAATGTGTGCCAAATGCGTGACAGTGCGTGTTCTGTTGACAGTCGAGTTCACGTGTGAATGCGGAGGGACGACAGTTTGTCAACCTGCTGAGCGTAGAGGTGTCTGGAGACGAACTAGTGAAGACCGTGGAACAGATGACTGCTGCCAAAGTGAAGCCCGGACACACGGCCCGGGAAGGCAAGGTGAGACACTCTCTCAGCATGTCAGTAATACACACACTGGTTTTCCATTTCAAAACACCCAAATTCTGTTTCAATTCCATTCAAAAACTCTGTTTCAGAAAAGGGTAAATTCAGTTTCAAATTACATTCTCACGATTTATTCACCAACATTTTATTATTACGACCACTTTTTTGTATTTTCGTCCTTAACACATTTTTTAATAAATGTCATCCTGGATTCTGATAGGTTCTGAACTGCTCCGTTGACGATGCTTTTGTCCAAGCTTTTTTATCAGAGCTGGTAGACTTGGTCGGGCTGGTAGACTATTGGTTGGGCTGGTAGACTATTATTTGGGTTGGTAGACTATTGGTCAGGCTGGTAGACTATTGGTTGGGCTGGTAGACTATTGGTCAGGCTGGTGTACTATTGGTCGGGCTGGTAGACTATTGGTCGGGCTGGTAGACTATTGGTCAGGCTGGTAGACTATTGGTTGGGCTGGTAGACTATTGGTCAGGCTGGTAGACTATTGGTCGGGCTGGTGGACTATTGGTCGGGCTGGTGGGCTATTGGTCGGGCTGGTGGACTATTGGTCAGGCTTGTAGACTATTGGTTGGGCTGGTGGACTATTGGTCAGGCTGGTGTACTATTGGTCGGGCTGGTAGACTATTGGTCGGGCTGGTAGACTATTGGTCAAGCTGGTAGACTATTGGTTGGGCTGGTAGACTATTGGTCGGGCTGGTAGACTATTGGTCGGGCTGGTGGACTATTGGTCGGGCTGGTGGGCTATTGGTCAGGCTGGTGGACTATTGGTCGGGCTGGTGGTTGCAGTGGTAAATTTTGAAACTTATCAGCCAAAGACAGGCAGGTCTGGTGATGTACGTTCAAGTGGGTGCATTGTCCCTTACAGGAGTTCACGGGTCGCGAGCCGGACATCCTTGAGATGTTCACTGCAGACGTCCAACATGAAGCCCCGAGTCTTGCACTGGACGCACTGCCCACGTTACACGGCTGTCTCCGTACCGTCGAGTCAATGTGTGCCTTCGATGTCATCAAACATGTACGGGGGTGGGAGTCATGGTAAGCATGACAACTGTATGTTTAGGGGGTCGGAGTCATGGTAACCATGACAATTGTATGTTTGTATTAAAAAGTACTGGTTTGTAGGAGTTTATTTGTTCGAATTCAGTATGCATGTCAATTGTGTTTGAGATGACCGTGAAAACCCGTCATGGACTGGATTAGTTATAGCAGCCCCTGTGCACTAACTTGATATCAATTTGTCATTACCCTGCTGGGAAGCAAAAAAGCAGATCTCATAAATGTTTTATTTTGTGGGGGTTTAAATAATATTTGATTTGCATTTCGAATCTGCACTTGCTACATTCGGGCATTGCTATAGAAAGTAAAATTGCAGCTATTTTACAATTTTACTGTGTAGAGACATTATGCAAAAATCAAAAAACTACATTTTTACTAATGTGACTTGCTAAGTTCTTCCATTGGACAGTAGAAATGTACATATACGATCTGGATCTATTGTCACGATGGAATCACTTGTAATATGTGACACCTAGAACTAGTTAAAGAGTCTGTCATCTCTGCCAATGTATGTATGTAAATAAAAGTATTCATAAGTTCCACTAAGTGTGAAGCATTGTTTTTTACTTAAAGTCAACGTTTCCCTTTATTCACGTGTCGGCTGCTAAAGCCAGTTTGATGGCGACTTACGACCAGAAAACTGGACCTCTCAACGTCGACTCGCACCGCCTACTGCTGACCTTTCACCCCCGCAGACGTCGCTCAGTCTACCATCGACTCGCACCGCCTACTGCTGACCTTTCACCCCCGCAGACGTCGCTCAGCCTACCATCGACTCGCACCGCCTACTGCTGACCTTTCACCCCCGCAGACGTCGCTCAGCCTACCATCGACTCGCACCGCCTACTGCTGACCTTTCACCCCCGCAGACGTCGCTCAGCCTACCATCGACTCGCACCGCCTACTGCTGACCTTTCACCCCCGCAGACGTCGCTCAGCCTACCATCGACTTGCACCGCCTACTGCTGACCTTTCACCCCCGCAGACGTCGCTCAGCCTACCATCGACTCGCACCGCCTACTGCTGACCTTTCACCCCCGCAGACGTCGCTCAGCCTACCATCGACTCGCACTGCCTACTGCAGACGTCGCTCAGCCTACCATCGACTCGCACCGCCTACTGCTGACCTTTCACCCCCGCAGACGTCGCTCAGCCTACCATCGACTCGCACCGCCTACTGCTGACCTTTCACCCCCGCAGACGTCGCTCAGCCTACCATCGACTCGCACCGCCTACTGCTGACCTTTCACCCCCGCAGACGTCGCTCAGCCTACCATCGACTCGCACCGCCTACTGCTGACCTTTCACCCCCGCAGACGTCGCTCAGCCTACCATCGACTCGCACCGCCTACTGCTGACCTTTCACCCCCGCAGACGTCGCTCAGCCTACCATCGACTCGCACCGCCTACTGCTGACCTTTCACCCCCGCAGACGTCGCTCAGCCTACCATCGACTCGCACCGCCTACTGCTGACCTTTCACCCCCGCAGACGTCGCTCAGCCTACCATCGACTCGCACCGCCTACTGCTGACCTTTCACCCCCGCAGACGTCGCTCAGCCTACCATCGACTCCCACCGCCTACTGCTGACCTTTCACCCCCGCAGACGTCGCTCAGCCTACCATCGACTCACACCGCCTACTGCTGACCTTTCACCCCCGCAGACGTCGCTCAGCCTACCATCGACTCACACCGCCTACTGCTGACCTTTCACCCCCGCAGACGTCGCTCAGCCTACCATCGACTCACACCGCCTACTGCTGACCTTTCACCCCCGCAGACGTCGCTCAGCCTACCATCGACTCACACCGCCTACTGCTGACCTTTCACCCCCGCAGACGTTGCTCAGCCTACCATCGACTCACACCGCCTACTGCTGACCTTTCACCCCTGCAGACGTTGCTCAGCCTACCATGGATGCAGACTTCTTTTGAAATCCAAACACCGGAATCGACATCCCCGGTAGACACATACAATACGTACGCCAGCGTACAATACGTACGCCAGCGTACAATACGTACGCCAGCGTACAGGTGCGTGGGACCAATGCTGTGGTGCTCTCGGCAAAGTGATTTTCTCGAAAATTGACCTTGTCAAAGAGTATCACCAGACGACGGTTGCTGCCAACGACGTACAGGAGACGGCCGCCATCACGTCTTGTAGCCGGAAGGGTTCCTACGAGCGCCGGTCGGGTGTGTGACGTACAGGAGACGGCCGCCATCACGTCTTGTAGCCGGAAGGGTTCCTACGAGCGCCGGTCGGGTGTGTGACGTACAGGAGACGGCCGCCGTCACGTCTTGTAGCCGGAAGGGTTCCTACGAGTGCCGGTCGGGTGTGTGACGTACAGGAGACGGCCGCCATCACGTCTTGTAGCCGGACGTCTTGTAGCCTAAAGGGTTCCTACGAGCGCCGGTCGGGTGTGTGACGTACAGGAGACGGCCGCCGTCACGTCTTGTAGCCTAAAGGGTTCCTACGAGTGCCGGTCGGGTGTGTGACGTACAGGAGACGGCCGCCATCACGTCTTGTAGCCGGAAGGGTTCCTACGAGCGCCGGTCGGGTGTGTGGCGTACAGGAGACGGCCGCCGTCACGTCTTGTAGCCGGAAGGGTTCCTACGAGTGCCGGTCGGGTGTGTGACGTACAGGAGACGGCCGCCGTCACGTCTTGTAGCCTAAAGGGTTCCTACGAGCGCCGGTCGGGTGTGTGACGTACAGGAGACGGCCGCCGTCACGTCTTGTAGCCTAAAGGGTTCCTACGAGTGCCGGTCGGGTGTGTGACGTACAGGAGACGGCCGCCGTCACGTCTTGTAGCCTAAAGGGTTCCTACGAGCGCCGGTCGGGTGTGTGACGTGCAGGAGACGGCCGCCGTCACGTCTTGTAGCCTAAAGGGTTCCTACGAGTGCCGGTCGGGTGTGTGACGTACAGGAGACGGCCGCCGTCACGTCTTGTAGCCGGAAGGGTTCCTACGAGCGCCGGTCGGGTGTGTGACGTACAGGAGACGGCCGCCGTCACGTCTTGTAGCCTAAAGGGTTCCTACGAGCGCCGGTCGGGTGTGTGACGTACAGGAGACGGCCGCCGTCACGTCTTGTAGCCGGAAGGGTTCCTACGAGCGCCGGTCGGGTGTGTGACGTACAGGAGACGGCCGCCGTCACGTCTTGTAGCCGGAAGGGTTCCTACGAGTGCCGGTCGGGTGTGTGACGTACAGGAGACGGCCGCCGTCACGTCTTGTAGCCTAAAGGGTTCCTACGAGTGCCGGTCGGGTGTGTGACGTACAGGAGACGGCCGCCGTCACGTCTTGTAGCCTAAAGGGTTCCTACGAGTGCCGGTCGGGTGTGTGACGTACAGGAGACGGCCGCCGTCACGTCTTGTAGCCGGAAGGGTTCCTACGAGTGCCGGTCGGGTGTGTTACGTACAGGAGACGGCCGCCGTCACGTCTTGTAGCCTAAAGGGTTCCTACGAGCGCCGGTCGGGTGTGTGACGTACAGGAGACGGCCGCCGTCACGTCTTGTAGCCTAAAGGGTTCCTACGAGTGCCGGTCGGGTGTGTGACGTACAGGAGACGGCCGCCATCACGTCTTGTAGCCTAAAGGGTTCCTACGAGCGCCGGTCGGGTGTGTGACGTGCAGGAGACGGCCGCCGTCACGTCTTGTAGCCGGAAGGGTTCCTACGAGTGCCGGTCGGGTGTGTGACGTACAGGAGACGGCCGCCGTCACGTCTTGTAGCCGGAAGGGTTCCTACGAGCGCCGGTCGGGTGTGTGACGTACAGGAGACGGCCGCCGTCACGTCTTGTAGCCTAAAGGGTTCCTACGAGCGCCGGTCGGGTGTGTGACGTACAGGAGACGGCCGCCGTCACGTCTTGTAGCCGGAAGGGTTCCTACGAGTGCCGGTCGGGTGTGTGACGTACAGGAGACGGCCGCCATCACGTCTTGTAGCCGGAAGGGTTCCTACGAGCGCCGGTCGGGTGTGTGACGTACAGGAGACGGCCGCCGTCACGTCTTGTAGCCTAAAGGGTTCCTACGAGTGCCGGTCGGGTGTGTGACGTACAGGAGACGGCCGCCATCACGTCTTGTAGCCGGAAGGGTTCCTACGAGCGCCGGTCGGGTGTGTGACGTACAGGAGACGGCCGCCGTCACGTCTTGTAGCCGGAAGGGTTCCTACGAGTGCCGGTCGGGTGTGTGACGTACAGGAGACGGCCGCCGTCACGTCTTGTAGCCTAAAGGGTTCCTACGAGCGCCGGTCGGGTGTGTGACGTACAGGAGACGGCCGCCGTCACGTCTTGTAGCCTAAAGGGTTCCTACGAGTGCCGGTCGGGTGTGTGACGTACAGGAGACGGCCGCCGTCACGTCTTGTAGCCGGAAGGGTTCCTACGAGCGCCGGTCGGGTGTGTGACGTACAGGAGACGGCCGCCGTCACGTCTTGTAGCCTAAAGGGTTCCTACGAGCGCCGGTCGGGTGTGTGACGTACAGGAGACGGCCGCCGTCACGTCTTGTAGCCTAAAGGGTTCCTACGAGTGCCGGTCGGGTGTGTGACGTACAGGAGACGGCCGCCGTCACGTCTTGTAGCCGGAAGGGTTCCTACGAGCGCCGGTCGGGTGTGTGACGTACAGGAGACGGCCGCCGTCACGTCTTGTAGCCTAAAGGGTTCCTACGAGCGCCGGTCGGGTGTGTGACGTACAGGAGACGGCCGCCGTCACGTCTTGTAGCCGGAAGGGTTCCTACGAGTGCCGGTCGGGTGTGTGACGTACAGGAGACGGCCGCCATCACGTCTTGTAGCCGGAAGGGTTCCTACGAGCGCCGGTCGGGTGTGTGACGTACAGGAGACGGCCGCCGTCACGTCTTGTAGCCTAAAGGGTTCCTACGAGTGCCGGTCGGGTGTGTGACGTACAGGAGACGGCCGCCGTCACGTCTTGTAGCCGGAAGGGTTCCTACGAGCGCCGGTCGGGTGTGTGACGTACAGGAGACGGCCGCCGTCACGTCTTGTAGCCTAAAGGGTTCCTACGAGCGCCGGTCGGGTGTGTGACGTACAGGAGACGGCCGCCTTCACGTCTTGTAGCCTAAAGGGTTCCTACGAGCGCCGGTCGGGTGTGTGACGTACAGGAGACGGCCGCCGTCACGTCTTGTAGCCTAAAGGGTTCCTACGAGTGCCGGTCGGGTGTGTGACGTACAGGAGACGGCCGCCGTCACGTCTTGTAGCCGGAAGGGTTCCTACGAGCGCCGGTCGGGTGTGTGACGTACAGGAGACGGCCGCCGTCACGTCTTGTAGCCTAAAGGGTTCCTACGAGCGCCGGTCGGGTGTGTGACGTACAGGAGACGGCCGCCGTCACGTCTTGTAGCCTAAAGGGTTCCTACGAGTGCCGGTCGGGTGTGTGACGTACAGGAGACGGCCGCCGTCACGTCTTGTAGCCGGAAGGGTTCCTACGAGCGCCGGTCGGGTGTGTGACGTACAGGAGACGGCCGCCGTCACGTCTTGTAGCCTAAAGGGTTCCTACGAGTGCCGGTCGGGTGTGTGACGTACAGGAGACGGCCGCCGTCACGTCTTGTAGCCGGAAGGGTTCCTACGAGCGCCGGTCGGGTGTGTGACGTACAGGAGACGGCCGCCATCACGTCTTGTAGCCGGAAGGGTTCCTACGAGCGCCGGTCGGGTGTGTGACGTACAGGAGACGGCCGCCGTCACGTCTTGTAGCCGGAAGGGTTCCTACGAGCGCCGGTCGGGTGTGTGACGCCACACCATCTGTTCGATTCGCCAGAACGGCCACCGCAGAAGTTAACGACTAATTTCCTCGTCTAAACAGGTAGTCTGGTGTAGCACCTAAAGCTGGGTCCCATGCAAAAAAACGATCTTTCTTCTTGTGTGATTTTTTTCTATGGGGTCTTGGTAAAAGGAAAAACATAGGTGATGATATTACTTGTCGTTTTTAAAGTTGTTTGGCATCTGAAACATATCATGCGTAATGTCCGCCCGACGACGCTCTCCAAGTCTGGTCACTGTCAGATATGGACCGTGGCACCCGCACCGACACCCGCACTGGCACCCGCACCGACACCCGAGCTGGCACCCGCACCGACACACGCACTGACTAGGTCTTGTGGCGATGTCCGTCTTCCACCAGTCCAAGTTTCTCGAATCTTCGAATTTACAACAAATCGAGTATCTTAATTTGAGTATTTTTTTGAACTTTTTTTCACAAGACGTTGCGCAATATATTTGTAATAATTTATATAATTGTTGTTGAGTTTTGGAGAATTCCAACTGCGCTCATTGATATCCCAGAGTGGGACGAATTATTTACCTTTCAAGCGTGGTTTTTAGAAAACAGAAAGAGGTCAACACAACAGCAACATTATAATGGTCGAAAATGAAACAAAAACAGAATGAAACATTTAATTGTAATTGTTTAATACAAATATGTAATAGGTAAAAACAACATCAGTGATCATCGACTCACATCAATTCATTTATTCGACACATTTCAATTTAATGATACGTTACATTTAGGCATTACACATGTTACATCAAATCCCGTACGTTGTACACATGTGATGTCACATCACTACATTTAGGCATTACACATGTGATGTCACATCACTACATTTAGGCATTACACATGTGATATCACATCACTACATTTAGGCATTACACAAATGCGTTACTATATATATATATATATCTACGAAATTGAACATTTTCACAAATAGCGCTTTAGCAGTTCGCGACAACGTATATATGTGTCACTGTACCGTTGCGTGTGATGTACACGTATTCATAATGGTAACACGACTGATGTAATAAACATAACTATTAAAACCGAACAACTGCATAATATATTATCTACGTAATCACAAACATAAACCTTATTGCATAGTCAAAGTGTGTTAAAACATAATAGGGTAGATTATATTCATATGTATGGATGCGACGTATTGCGTTGGCCTTCACATGCCGTAGAATTGTGTTCCTGTTTCCACAGAAACAAATCTGACCATCCGAGAAGAAACGTTCATCAACAGAAGCGACGCGCACACGCATGCGCACCTGTCCATTCTTCCGCGTGATCATCGGGTGTGACGTCATTCCCATCAAAACATTATGTCACATATACAGCCGAGCTTGCAGTATTATGAAAGAACACAGTCACTTTGCAAAATGCATATGGCAACAGTTCAATATACCTGTCTGGAGATGCGTAGTTATGATAATGCAGTTAAAAAGCATAATCACTAAAGCATACAATCTCTAAATTATGTTTTGTTTATTACGTTAAGATTATTTTGAATGCATAATAAAAACGGCTTTCCGCGAAATGTTCAAATAAAAAACAATGTGGTCACTGTAATTAATTAGCACCGTCAATAAATGACGGTCTACGACGTATGGACGACGCATGACAGTCAACGAATCCACAGCGACCTCGACAGTCTGAGCGATGTTTTCTGTACAGCCACACACTAAGATGACGTCATCTGTACAGCCACACACTAAGTCAAGACGACGGCTTCGGTACAGCCACACACTAAGACGATATGCGAGTTGGAAGCAGAATGAATAGAGTTTCTGGTGGAATCACTCAATCGTCAATCAAATGTCCAGCCGAAGTCGCTGCCAGTCAAACGTCGAACGAGCCGGGGGCAGACATGTTGCTAACTACCATCATCTATTACTGAGACGCCGGAGACCAGCGACTTCCATCACAACTGAAGGCATCATAAAATGTTGCAATGGTGAACCAATGTCGCCCTCTGTCGGATAATTCCGTCAGTGCCGTATCACTCTTGTTAGGTGGGACTTTTTGTGACTTTGTTGATAAAGCGAGTAGACACGATTCGACAGGCCTATTGTCATTGGTTCTTTCAAGTGGTTATGTAATATTTGATAACTGCTTGTTACTCTGTAACTCTGTTTGTTATAAATGATAACAACTGGACGTCTAATTCAGCCAATTTCCCGGGCCTGCTATTTGTAGGTTTAGCTAATTAAGAGGACGAAACCGGTGTGAGGTGAGACACAGAAAACTGACAGCGCGACCGGTCTTGTGACGTCGCCATGGAAACGTGACGCCGCGTGCAGATTAGAGAAGCGAACAGCAGCGGTGAATGGTATCGGAAGAAAACGCGGCGGTCTGACCGCGCTCGCGACCTACACGTGGCGGCAGCCGATTGCCGTCCGCACGTGCGGCTACGTTGCTGCCACAGTGAACATCGTCAGCAGGAGCAGCCGCCTTCCTCGGCGGCGGGTTCAGGCGGTCCTATCTCTGGCGGCTTCAGTTCGATATCTGCGACGCACCGTTAAAGAAAACTAACACACGGAAACCACGAACTAATTCACGACCCAATCGACTTACCACCAACTAATGTACGACCCAATCGACTTACCACCAACTAATGTACGACCCAATCGACTTACCACCAAACTAATTCACGACCCAATCGACTGCGGCCGACAGTTCCAGTTCCACGTTCAACTTTGGTATGTCTCATTACTCGTAGGTTAGTTCATTGTGTGCTGGTTGCAGTGAAAGCTGTTCACGCGAATACCTGTCATTAACGACCACAGTAAACTCCACTAGAACGACCACCTGTGTTAAGACACAACCTGTCTTAAGAGACCACCTGTCGACCACCCATTGGACGGTTCCGGTTAAGACAGATATGATTGTATAATTCAATAATTGTATTTGTGTAAACAGAACACGGTACACTTTAAAAGTATTCGTTTAGTGCTAAACTGTGCCAACCTTAATCAAATGTAAATCCTTAATACAAAACATATGTTAACCCGGAACATAATCATTATGGGCTACGGTAATACTGTCATCCACCTGATTAGAACGGCGGTGTCTTAACTCAATATAAGCCCGCTTCTATATTCGCTAGTAGCATATAACATGGAATGACATAACACAAATAGTTATATTCCACGCTCTAGCAATGCTTTCATAATGCGTGCAGCAACATTCTGATAATGACTTTAGCGCGTCCCTGTTCACAATTTGTTTAATGAATCTGTTTTTGTTGCGCCTCTGAGCTCAGGTTCTTGACGATATAGGCACATAGAAGTTAATTGTTACTATTTGTTCCGCCGTCACTAAGGCAAAGCGTTGGCCATATGTACACAAACATATGTACACAAACATAACCAAAGCATAAACAAAAGTAATGTAAAACAGAGTGTCTTTATTTACACACGTCTCTCCACACCAACCCCCCTACAAAACAACGTTCGGTTTAACGATAAACTGACCGAGTACTTCAAACACGTGGGGAAATGGGTTTCACAATTCTACTCGGACGCATGTTATCCATCAGAATAATACAATCATCTACATTCAAGGCAGTTATTATACTTGTGGCTGACACGGCTACGGTAGATTGCAACGAGGGAACAGGACAGAATGATGTCAGTCGACATCACAAGAGCACTGGAGATCACCCGACAAGTACCATCCAACGTTCTGTCTACACGACGCGTCGCCGCCATTATTGTTACGTAATCACGTGGTATAATTACTGTTACGTAACAATCACGCCATGACGGCGACGTGTCGCGTAAACACAGCAGTAGTCAAATAACATAACTCATGTTATTTACGTCACCTGCTTTAGTCTTCGACTGACCGCCAACTTCCAGGCAGTATTTAGTCTTCGACTGACCGCCAACTTCCAGGCAGTATTCAAACCGTGCAACTATCGCCGATAACTGGCAACACAATATATGCGTTCATTGCGATGACATAAACAATAGTTCCGTCGTAATCAGACGTCCGATTATGAAATCATAACTGCGGTATACAACATTGTGTGCCGGACATGTTTAAATATTTTCACAAGCTCTCAATTTATTTTGTGGTATTTTGTAACCAATATACATATCCCACAGAAAATAGCCGAATTGTATGCAACTGAAGTGCAGAATCAGCACATCATTTAATGTTGTGGCAGTGGTGAAATGGTGAGTGGCGCCAATGGTGGGGAGTTGGTAAACGTACGTTTTAAGTGGTGCCCTCTGTCGGCCACGTCGGCCCATTTCCCCACATTGCGTCGTAGAATTAGAAAATGACACATTTCGTGAACACAACAACATCACGCACAAGCGGACAAATGCTTTCTGTACAGTGTAACTGGTCCTGAAGGTTAGTTAGTGGCTCGTCCCAGTATAGCAAGTAAATCACTTTCCCAAGTGAACAAATGTACATTAACTGAACTCAAGGGAATCTATAAATGGTTAGAATAATTATTGTTAAAGTAAGTTAAGGTATCTTATTGTGCTGACGTCACGCAGTACCTTTTCAGAGTAGCCTAAATGTAATTTTAGTGTGAATTTACCTGCAAACCTTGCATGTTGATTATAACAAAACCATTATAGCTAATAATGACAGTAAAAATGGTCGTAAAATAAATAGTTAATCTGTCTGCACAGCAAGTTACAAAGTCTTGAGTAACATGACGTGGTATGCAGAGCAAACTGTTAAATACACAGACAAAATAGAAAAATAGTAAAACCACCGAAGTATTGATACCAGCACCCACCAATTTAGACTCGCACTTCCCCTCAAAACACACCCGTGATCTGTACAGTTACTGTATATACATGAGCATTATGTGCTCATCCAAATGTCATAATCACATATAATAAGCAATAATCAGATACATACTAATGATCATACTTTAGTGAAGAGAACAGAATATGATACTCAATCATTTGTTGGCACAATGCCAACACTTCATAGCACATAAAATTCAGCGTTGAATCTACAGTTTTCATTTAATCAAGAGGCTCCTCTTCACCTGCTCACATTAAAAAACCAACCCCTAAACAGATCGTCCTCTATTTATGAGCACTCCAGCACATAGAGGTACGTACAAACAGCTGTACATACAGGTACGTACAAACACCTGCACATACAGGTACGTACAAACAGCTGCACATACATGTACGTACAAACAGCTGCACATACAGGTACGTACAAACAACTGCACAAACAGGTACGTACAAACACCTGCACATACAGGTATGTACAAACACCTGCACATAGAGGTATGTACAAACACCTGCACATAGAGGTATGTACAAACACCTGCACATACAGGTATGTACAAACACCTGCACATAGAGGTATGTACAAACACAATCCTTTGGTTAACTAACACGTCTGTTATTAAGAACATGGCATAAACAATCCCTCCAAGAACAATTATTCTACGCTGAATTAAATTTAAAGTTGCCTCCACAATTAAATTATTTGAGCACATCCTGAATCAGGTTTGTTGATATTCTTATTTGTAGTATAGAAATACAAGCATCAGTCTGCGGTGGTTTGGCTGACTTGAGGACTGAAGGGTTAAGTAATATTCGCAGTCGTTTTAATAAAATAATGCATACTTTCGTCATGAAAGAGTTGATTTTGATCATCAGATCCTGTAACTTGTGAAAGTGTAAATGACTGTACATACATTTTCCCCCAGAATTTTTGGCTTGGCTGATCCAAAATTAATTAATTAGTTGCCTGAGGAAAAAAAATGCCAGCAAGTCGCAGTTGATAGATTAGATTTTTATTAAATTAGTCTGAAGCGAGATGACTGAAAATAGAATTGCGGAGGTAACTTTAAGGTGTGTTGTTTGTTCGTGTGAGTGTATCACGCTGAAAGCCTTCAACACTGACAACATTCTACCATGCACAGACGTGCACTGACGACATCAAACGTGATCACCATGGCGACGACATCAATGTCAACCAATCATAAATGGCAAAGAAAATTGCAATGAGCATTGAATTGTGGGATGTGTTTAGCATGCGCATCCTCCCCGGTCTGGCTGCTGAGGTTCGGTTGGCGTGTCTTTTAGTTTTACTTCGATCACTGAAACGAATTGGTCAAGGAAAACAAGCAACTGAACAACGACGCCATCGCAACACACAAAATAACACAAAAATAGCACGGTGCAATTTGTAACTAATTCTTGGGATGGGAGATGTCTCGATTAGACTTAGAGCTACTTCTAGTTGATATTCGCCATGGGGTTGAGGAAGTTTGTAACTAATTCTTGGGATGGGAGATGTCTAGATTAGACTTAGAACTACTTCTAGTTGATATTCGCCATGGGGTTGAGGAAGTTTGTAACTAATTCTTGGGATGGGAGATGTCTAGATTAGACTTAGAGCTACTTCTAGTTGCTATTCGCCATGGGGTTGAGGAAGTTTGTAACTAATTCTTGGGATGGGAGATGTCTAGATTAGACTTAGAACTACTTCTAGTTGATATTCGCCATGGGGTTGAGGAAGTTTGTAACTAATTCTTGGGATGGGAGATGTCTAGATTAGACTTAGAACTACTTCTAGTTGATATTCGCCATGGGATTGAGGAAGTTTGTAACTAATTCTTGGGATGGGAGATGTCTAGATTAGACTTAGAACTACTTCTAGTTGATATTCGCCATGGGGTTGAGGAAGTTTGTAACTAATTCTTGGGATGGGAGATGTCTAGATTAGACTTAGAGCTACTTCTAGTTGATATTCGCCATGGGGTTGAGGAAGTTTTAGTTCGTTGATTGTTATATATGCAGATAGAATGTGTTTGATCAAAACTTTAACACACTAACTCAATATTTTATCATACGTAAAGAAAGAATTCAACAAAGCAACCCATCCAATTTTCTCAGTGAGGCAAAACAGCTACCCCACCTAGTGGAGGGGATATGAATCCCAATAGGGTTGTAGTACTGAAGATAACAATAACAAACACGTTCATGTGAAGGTATATTCCCAAAGAATGAAAAATAATAACACAAACAATGGAAAAACAACATAGAGCTTGATGACAATGTAGAGAATGATGACAATGTAGAGAACGATGACAACGTAGAGAATGATGACAACATAGAGCATGATGACAACATAGAGAATGATGACAACATAGAGCTTGATGACAATGTAGAGAATGATGACAATGTAGAGAACGATGACAACGTAGAGCATGCTGACAATATAAAGCACGATGGACAATGTAGAGAATGATGACAACGTAGAGCACGGTGACAATGTAGAGCATGGTGGACAACGTGGGAGAACAATGACGTGGGAGAACGATGACAACGTAGAGCACGGTGACAACGTACAGCATGATGACAATGTAGAGCATGGTGGACAATGTAGAGCATGGTTGACCATGTAGAGCATGGTGGACAATGACAGTACAATTTACAATGACATCAAATGAAGCAATATTTTAACCTAAACAACATTGACAAGATCAGTAAGAAGGACAACAACAATCATAGCTGCTGCAACAACAACGTCACAACAACAGTTGACATTTTAATGACTGGAACATTTTACTTATTATTTATTTAATGTGTTGATTTAACTTATGTGATTAACTTATATGTTTATCTAACATATCAACTTAAGTGTAGTTGTTTATTTTAACTTATTAATTTAATTTATTTATTTAACTTTTTATTTAACTGATGTTTATATGTCTTTTAACCACATTTTATTTTGGCTTTTCAATATATTTAAAATTATTTAGCATTGTTTTGTAGTGCCTTCGAGCAGGTTTTTTTAACCCGGATACACGGCGCATTATAAATGTATAATAATAATAACAATCATAGCTGCAACAACAATGTCACAACAACAACAATGTCACAACAACAACACTAGCAACAACAGCTACAACAATGTCACAACAACAACACTAGCAACAATAGTAATGCCAATAAATATTTTCTATATTTAATGATCTACTCTCAAGACAGAAGATTGGAAGGACTTAGCAAGTGGACACATAATCAAGATGGAAGGATAATGTCATGTTTTAAAATAATAAACACCAGTGGTGGATATATTCTCCGGATGGAAGGACCATGCAGATTACACACACACACACATATATATATATATACACACACACAGATATATATATATATATATATATATATATATATATATATGGGGGGACCAAACAGATAGATCCATTCTGAAGATGGAAGGACCATGCAAACAAATCCATTCTCACAGTGGAAGGGCCACGCAGACAGAACTATTTTCAATATGGAAGGACAAAGGAGATGGAACTATTCTCAAGGTGGAAGGACTACGCAGATGAAACCATTCTCAAGGTGGAAGGACCATGCATATGGAACTATTCTCAAAAGGAACATGGAAAACTAATTTATTCTCAAAATGGAACGACCATGCAAATAAATATATTCTCAAGATGGAAGGACCATGCAAATTAATTTATTTTCAAGGTGGAAGGACCATGCAAAATTAGTATATTCCCAAGATGGAAGGACCATGCAAATGACTCTTTTCTCAAGATGGAAGGACCATGCAAATGACTCTATTCTCAAGATGGAAGGACTGTGCACATGAATCTATTATCTATTCTCAATATTGTCATCTGACATCTGACCCTCACTACCCTTCTAAAGACAGACAGACGGGCAGAGGGAGGGACGGACAGACAGAAGCAGTGAAAGGATACTGTCCTCTTTCTTCTGTTCTGTTTGTTCCATGCCAGGCAGAGCGGCGGCGACGCGGCGGAACAACTACAAACAACACATCACCAGCTGTAGAAGAGTTAACACAAACAAAATCCATTCTGTGGTGGTTGGTTGGATGCGTGATAGTTTGACTCTGCAGATAATCAGTGTGTAAGTTATGTCTGTTTGAATGTAGTCACCAGAGGGCACTATATTCCATTCTGTGGTGGTTGGTTGGATGCGAGATAGTTTGACTCTGCAGATAATCAGTGTGTAAATTATGTCTGTTTGAATGTAGTCACTAGAGGGCACTATATTCCATTCTGTGGTGGTTGGTTGGATGCGAGATAGTTTGACTCTGCAGATAATCAGTGTGTAAGTTATGTCTGTTTGAATGTAGTCACCAGAGGGCACTATATTCCAATTGTGTTTTTGCAAGCAGTTGGCGATTTCTATTACACCAACTTCTATTACACTAATTTTTAACACACGGAAATAGACTTTTGTCTCTCAACAACAAAACTATTCTACTTACTGTGTTACATTATAACAATAAACTATTCTACTTACTGTGTTACATTATAACAATATAACGCCAGTGGTTTACTAGGAAAACCTTGTTGAACCCACAGCATCATAATTTCATGGGCCGTGTCATACTGTTACTACGTCACGAGTGTCGTAGTCTGACAAATGAAAATATATTTGTTTACCCCTATTCCTATACTTGCCAATATGATATGGCCATGCTGTTTGCATCCAAACTCAATTTATGTTACATATTTTGGCCTTTGTTTATTAAACTATTCCCGTTTCTGAAAAAATAGCATATTAAATTTTGTTTGAGACTGTATTGGATGCAGAGCTTAATAGGACGAAACATGTCAAACCTAGGTTAACCAACGTCATAGAACTGTGCATGCGTTTATGGGTCACGCTGGTTAATTAACATGTCAGCCCTCAGTCAAGCAGAGAAATTATGGGAATCTCCTACTTTTAGAACACATTCTGAGTGAACAACTGACGTGATATTCTTGATTTTAGTGACACATGGTTAGTTTTGATCTCTTTTAGGTGCATAGCCTGAAAACCATGACTTTCATTTTAAATGTTGACATCATAGTGCTTGGCATTTCCTAAAACATATTTTATACGATAAAAATTCAACCATATATGAACATGATTATTCATTAAGAACGGCAAACCTGATGCATCAACACAAACTTTATATAAACAACACCAAGCCTAATTGCGTGTTGTTCTCTTATAATAGGTGCAATTTCCCCAGAAATTTAATCCGATACGGCTGTTTAGATAACAGACACGATTATCAACCAAATTTAACTGCCAAACATAAACACCAGATCAGGCGTCGACTCCAAAATTGGCAGTTATTCCAAATCTGGCATCGATGTCTAAAAAACTGCATAAGCAAAACACTGAGTGGTTCTATGACTACGGTCACTTTGTAATAGATAAAAGTCTGTTACCTTGGGAAACTGGTGTAGCCGTGTATAACATGTATAGTTTATATGTTTTTGATCTAATATTTATATAAGCCTGGAATCCAAGAAACACATTTGTATTTCACTGGCGTAGAATCTCACTGCACCGCCATCGGCATCACTGCAGGTGTAAACAAGCAAACCGTAGGTCTTTGTGAAATATGTCAGAATAGTGTTCCTAAAAGGTTGAACTATTACACTATATAGTTACTTTTGAATTAGTATAATTATTTGTATACAAAATAATAATAATACAAAATAATTTACTTCAGATTGGGTCGCAACAAGCTGTGATGTGGCACTCAGCAATTCGGCCCCTGCCAACTACACTGCCTCACTGTTCCAAGTGGCCCCTGTCAACTACACTGCCTCACTGTTCCAAGTGGCCCCTGTCAACTACACTGCCTCACTGCTCCAAGTGGCCCCTGCCAACTACACTGCCTCACTGCTCCAAGTGGCCCCTGCCAACTACACTACCTCACTGCTCCAAGTGGCCCCTGCCAACTACACTGCCTCACTGCTCCAAGTGGCCCCTGTCAACTACACTGCCTCACTGCTCCAAGTGGCCCCTGTCAACTACACTGCCTCACTGCTCCAAGTGGCCCCTGCCAACAACACTGCCTCACTGCTCCAAGTGGCCCCTGCCAACTACACTGCCTCACTGCTCCAAGTGGCCCCTGCCAGCTACACTGCCTCACTGCTCCAAGTGGCCCCTGCCAACTACACTGCCTCACTGCTCCAAGTGGTCCAGCCCACTACACGGCCTCACTGCTCCAAGTGGCCCCAGCCCACTACACTGCCTCACTGCTCCAAGTGGCCCCAGCCCACTACAGGGCCTCACTGCTCCAAGTAGCCCCAGCCCACTACAGGGCCTCACTGCTCCAAGTGGCCCCAGCCCACTACAGGGCCTCACTGCTCCAAGTGGCCCCGTCCACTACAGGGCCTCACTGCTCCAAGTGGCCCCAGCCCACTACAGGGCCTCACTGCTCCAAGTGGCCCCAGCCCAATACAGGGCCTCACTGCTCCAAGTGGCCCCAGCCCACTACAGGGCTTCACTGCTCCAAGTGGCCCCAGCCCACTACAGGGCCTCACTGCTCCAAGTGGCTCACGCTAACCATGTCCAGTCCACAGCAGTGAAGCCCTCATAAATCACTCTATAGTTATAGTAAAAGCAACAACAAATTTGCAATAATAAAGCATTATGTAAATAAAAGACTGCTCCCTGGGAAGATGCTCCCTGGGAAGATGCTCCCTGGGGTTTGTGTGCTTCCCTCCACGTACCTGTTTCACGTTGTAGCCCGCCTTGGCACTTGTCTCTATAAACATCACGTTTAGTTCCTTCGCCTTACGTTCCCCGTCTTCCGTTGATACTTGTCTGCAGGAGACAAGTGATCGCCATGGTAACACCATCAAATACCTTAAACCACTGCACATACAGTCCAAAAACATTTCACACAATTCTGAAATAAAAAAAATCCAAGAAATGGGTTTTGTAGATTACCAATTTGGTTCAGATTATTTGGTGCTTCTAATGTACAGAGTTTACCTGAATAATAGTGTAACACCAGAAATGACAACGATGGGCAATGTGACACCAGAAATGACAATGATGGACAATGTGACACCAGAAATGACAACAATGGACAGTGTGACACCAGAAATGACAACAATGGACTGTGTCATACCCGAAATGACAACAGGCAGCATGACACCAGAAATGACAATGACCCAGTGAGAAGTGAGGATAATAGAATCAGGAAGGACGAAACATGTCAAACCTTTTGTCTGACAGATCTGTCTTGTTGCCTACTAGCATGATGATGACGTCCCCTCCTCGCTCCGTCCTCACGTCATCAATCCACTTGGACGTCTGTTGAAAGCTGTTGGCATCTGTCACGGCAAATATCAGCTGTCACATACACAACAAATATCAGCTGTCACACGCACACACACACACAAACAACACGCACGCACACACACTTTGTAACTTTGAACATGACACAAGACCACAGTAGCATCTCTGCTAGCTAGGGATGGCAGTTGAAGTACATTTGAACCTGTATACTATGTGTATAGTACAGTAATACAATCACCTCACCATTACGTGTACAGTACAGTAATACAATCACCTCACCATTACGTGTATAGTACAGTAATACAATCACCTCACCATTACGTGTACAGTACAGTAATACAATCACCTCACCTTTATGTGTATAGTACAGTAATACAATCACCTCACCATTATGTGTATAGTACAGTAATACAATCACCTCACCATTACGTGTATAGTACAGTAATACATTCACCTCACCATTATGTGTATAGTACAGTAATACAATCACCTCACCATTATGTGTATAGTACAGTAATACATTCACCTCACCATTACGTGTACAGTACAGTAATACAATCACCTCACCTTTATGTGTATAGTACAGTAATACAATCACCTCACCATTATGTGTATAGTACAGTAATACAATCACCTCACCATTATGTGTATAGTACAGTAATACATTCACCTCACCATTATGTGTATAGTACAGTAATACAATCACCTCACCATTATGTGTATAGTACAGTAATACATTCACCTCACCATTATGTGTATAGTACAGTAATACAATCACCTCACCATTATGTGTATAGTACAGTAATACAATCACCTCACCATTACGTGTATAGTACAGTAATACAATCACCTCACCATTATGGCCACCCTGGGACCGTCCCAAATTATTTCCATAACAGTAAAACATAGGACATTCAGTCCTGCTAATATGATCACCTTGCTATTCAGATCACTTTGGCCCAGTTCTGAGGGTGACCCCCTGGCAGACTTGGACTGGTCAGTTTATCTCAAACCAAGTGTGGATGTACGCTGGACATTCGTACATTGTCCCACTAACTAACCCTAATCCTAACCCACTTGCTGTCTTAGTTTAAGTTGTTACTGTGACTTGTTTCTAGGAACCACACGTACCCAACTTCAAAGAGCATTTCAAAGAAATGCCTATCATTAACCATCCGACCAGCGACGATGGGTCCACAGCCAATTAAAGCTAAAGCCTCAGTGCTCATTATCTCTTTGGTTAACATACCAACTGAAAAAGCTACGTTTCAAGAGGTCGATCTACCGGTGGTACTGCTGCACTTGACGGCCCCTGGCCACAACAGTAAGAACCCCTAGGCTAGCGCTGGGCCTAAAATCTGTTTAGCCAATTTGGTTAAAGGTAAATTTTTTTTTATAGTCAAATGAGATTTTGTTTAGCTATTTTGTTTAGCAGACACTAAGATGACAAAAATGTCAAAATACAAAACATGACAAAAAATAATGTGTTAAGGCCTAGTAAAAAAAGAAACTAGTTTCTTGTCCCCGCCCATTTTCTTTTTTGTCTCCGCCTCCTTTTTTATTTACTACTGAAAAAGATTATTTTAAAAAGTTTTTTCGGTTCTGTGAAGAAATCTGTCCAAAACTTGCTGTACGAAGTAGTGTTATACTCTTTCAGTTCACTCGTTATTCATCACACAAGGTGTAGGGATGTATGTGCATTCTACAGAGTCTAAAATAAGATTCGAATGATGATGCCTTGCATTAAATAGTCTTTTGGCAGACTCATTTACATAACTCCAGTCTCAGTCAGTATAAATGCCATTCAGATGTATGCCTGTGATACATACTAATGAAACCATGGCCAAACCTACACAAGACATTCATAAATACATTCAACATTGCGTTTGCTTCTTGTTTGTTTCTAGTCAATTTAAGTAGTTTTCCAGTGTAACAGGAATGTGGCATGTTGCATTTATGTAAATGTTTCTATTCATCTGCCATTCCCACTAAAAGTAACGTATTTGATAATGGAATGGCAGGCTGTATAGTGATAACTGATATACATCACTGGCATGTTCCATATTGCATCGACAAAAACTACAGCTTGTCAGCCACAGTGAGCATCTAAGACACGGCGACCATCTCTGAAACTAATAGCAAAAAAATGCATCAATAGTAAATAATAAGTGCCTCAATCTAACATAAAAAAAAGTCCGGATGAGAAACTAGTTTCTTTTTTACTAGGCCTAATATACGATATATTATATAAACATAATATATGTATATTAAACATATATATAGTCACAAGAAAACATAACACCAATATAAATTAATAGAACAATGTTTAATTATAAATATAAAACAAGAAAATCGAGCACACACTGCAAATCTCCAACACAGAGAACGTCACCATACAAGTGTCGCCCCAAGTGTCCACCACCACTACTCTGGTCTCTGCGACAGTGTCCACCCGTTTCACTAAACCAGTGAATCCGGGATGCTGCTCTTTCACCGTACAGATCTTGAAGGCTTCCTCATATGAAACGTTGTTAACTGTCAGGAGACAGCGCTTCACTTGCGTCAACACGGTCCGCATATGGGCAATAATCGCAGACTTCGCGCGATCATTCACAGTCATGAAGGCTTACACGACAATGTGCGTTAACATGGCCAGGGTTGAAAAAAATAAAGTTTTTTTTTAATCAGATTTTTTTATTTAAATCGGATTTTTTTAATTTAAATCGGATTTTTTTAAATCTGGTATATAGACATTTATGTAGTTGTTTATATTTATAAACTCTTTCAAACATGTTCTATTCAAATAAATTTGGGTACTTGTCTTAACAGAGGGTACATGATTTTTGCTTATATAAAGACATTAGACAATGTCCACAAGGCCTCACCCTCTGTAGTTGCATAATCTGTCTTGGAAAGGAAAGCATGCTGTGTGTCTGTGGCTGTAGCAGTGCTAATTATTGTTTGCTGAGGAGGTGGATTAGCACCTGTCCAGGGCTCTGTGTACTCTAAGGGTCTCCAACCAGACTGCAAACTGGTACAGTATTAAACAATTGTCACCAAGACTGTCTCATTTGAGTCAACATACTGATTTGGTAACAACTAGCACAAGCTCTAAGTGGACTTTAACTCCGGGCTTCTGACTTGAAAAGATACTTCCTCTGGAAGACAAGTTTGTGTGTCTTCACTGCATTCAGAAATGGAATAGCTCAAATATACACAATGTAATAAAATATTTGACTATCAGCAATCTGGTGACAATACAACTACACAAGTGTGTGCACATTGTGCTTTTGTATAAAAAAAACCATACAAAACTTTGTCGATCTTAATGCTTGTAAACAATTATTTGTGTTAAATTCATATAAATCAACGATTAAAAAAAAAATCAAAAAAAAATCATAAATCAATGATTTTTTTGGGGAGTGATTTAAATCAATGATTTAAATCAAATGATTTAAATCAAACAACCCTGAACATGGCCGTAAAAGCGTTTTGCCAAATTGGTGAAGAGTTTTTTTCCTTTTACCAAATGGGAAACCATTTAGCATATGGCGCAACTGGCGATCGGCAGCACTAACCTAGAACCCTAACATGGCACCCCGTATGACAGGACTTACTTGTGATGTCATAGCCTAGAACCCTAACAAGCCACCCCGTATGACAGGACTTACTTGTGATGTCATAGACGACAACAGCCACGGAGGAGTCACGGATGTAAGAGGGAATGAGACTTCTGAACCTCTCCTGCCCTGCCGTGTCCCACAGCTGTAGACGTATCTGTCAACGACCACAGACGTACTTGGGTAAGTTGTCTAGACATAGTTATAAATTGAGCTAAAACATTATTGCCAGTTTCCATGACAACAGATGGCAGTAATTTGGACATTGCACCGTAACACAATGAAATGCAGGCTGCTGAAATCACTTTCAGAAAAAAATAGTTTTTCCCATATTCGTACACCCGATATACCCAGAGGAACACCCGATATACCCAGAGGAACACCCGGTATACCCATTGTCCTTCCCCCTCTCATTCTCAAATTTTTCATAGACAATCTGTACTTGAAAATCACTAATAATAATTTGTTGGAATCTACAAAAAAATATACAAATTGACCCTTCATTTATATGGTTAAGCCACTTTGTTTGGTCGAATAATAACTACGTTAGACATTGTAGCAAAGGCTAGACACCGTAACAATGACTATCTAGACAGTGTAACAAAGGGTAGACAGTGTAACAAAAGCTAGACTTGGTAACAAAGGCTAGGAATTGTACCAAGGCTAGACAGTGAAACGAAGGCTATATGTGTAGTGGGTAGGAGTGGATCAACGGCTCAGCTGGTTGGTGGTCAATATCCGTGCACCGTATGTGACCAGCCGTGTATTAAACATTAACGCAGTTGTCTGTGAATAGTGTGTATCGACAGACACAGACGGTAAAAAGTGACTCCGTGCAGCAGACACAGTCTGCACTAGCCAAACCAGCATTGCTAGTAATGATGTATTGATTATAGACCTTAGACTACAGTTGCTGTTAAAGCTTTGGGTTCTAATCTCAGCATGTTTCACCTTATAAGATGACAACACAATGTTTGTTATTAAAGTGTAACATAACACTTACCGTTCGGTCTTCTAGATACATCGTTTTTGATAAAAAGTCAATGCCTATTGTCGCCTGCAGGAGAAGAAGCAATATCACTTAGAAATATATTTTCAACAGACAGATTACTACTGTATATGTATCCCAGATATTGTAGAACAATGTTATAACTATACGTCATCAATTCTAAGCAATAATATTGATTTAAAAGCAGTAATGATGCAATTAAAATAAATACAGTCAGCAGTATCTAGAAACAGCCCACCAATGTATGGGATTACCATGGGCTACCACTGTACGGAGTTGGGTTACCAATTAATCTCATCATCACACCATAAGCACAACTGTGTTGCTGTATGATGCAAATTATTGTTCTGTGAAATTTTTTTATACAGGCTAACTCTCATTTATTGAATACATAACAATGTAATTACTTGGAGATTTTGTTATTTATGTCAGCTTTATGGTCAAGAAGAATTTAAAGATAACATAAATAGTTTTTATGATAAAAAATATCCTCACCTGGTATGTGTTGTCAAAGCTGTCATACATAAACCTTGTTATTAAAGACGTCTTCCCCACTGCAACATACATACATAAATCTTGTTATTAAAGACATCTACCCCACTGCAACATACATACATAAACCTTGTTACTAAAGACTTCTTCCCCACTGCAACATACATACATAAACCTTGTTTTTAAAGACTTCTTCCCAACTGCAACATACATACTTAAACCTTGTTACTGAAGACGTTTACCCCACCACAACAAAGCCAAGGCTAATATATCATTACTAATTATAAACATTAAACATGAAACATCAGTCACACCAACCAATAAGAAAAAATATTTAAAAGTACTTCTGATCTCAGACCCACCAACAGTGCAGATGTTCAGATTAATAAAGTTTGTTGATGCTAGACTGGTTCCTGCTTCTGATCAAGGAATCAATCACACTATTGTGTGCGAGGTCATGACCTGGCAATGAGTACAAATAGCCAAAGACTGGCAATGAGTACAAATAGCCAAAGACTGGCAATGAGTACAAATAGCCAAAGACTGGCAATGAGTACAAATAGCCAAAGACTGGCAATGAGTACAAATAGCCAAAGACTGGCAATGAGTACAAATAGCCAGATATGACATGAAAAGAGACAACTTCTGAGTGGCTATTCAGCCCCCTTCTGTCAGTCACTGGCCAATGAAAACCTTCATATTATTAACTAATGGTGTAAATAAAGTCAGGCGTCGAATGGAAAGTCTTAATTTACTTTCTCGAGTCCCCAACGAATGAAGTAGCGAGAGACGAGACATAACAAGTAGCGATACGGTGAAATCAGTCAAATCACAATTTTTTTTCTTTTATTGATATATATATTCATTATATTGTTACCGAAATACAAACAGAAACAGTTATATTTGTCATATTAATAATGTTGATTCATATATATATATATATATATATATATATATATATATATATATATATATATATATATATATTATATATATATATATATATATATATATTATATATATATATATATATATATATATAATATATATATATTGTTACCCAAGCCATCACCTTGACTTTTTGTGATATATTTAATGCCAAGAAACAAGAGTGGATTGTGAACAATGATCAAGAAACAAGAGTGGGTTGTGAACAATGATCAAGAATCGAATATAAAATATGGACATTTGAAAAACGTAGAATAACATTCTACACACCTTCCTCCACTTAAATAACATTCTACACACCTTCCTCCACTTAAATGAATCACACATTTGGTGGTAAGAGGTGAAATCACATTTCAGTTGAAATCAGACATATCTATATGTCATAAAGTATGCCTATACAAAGTCCTAGATTGTGGAAATTCCCTCCCAGGACTCAAGGTATTTCTAGAGTGTGGGAGGTCCTTGGGGGTGTGCGAAAGGCATACAAACAATTCTTGAACCCACACGGACCCACGAAAATGGTTATGTTTAACCTAGGTATGTACAAATAAATAAATGTGTCTGTTAAATTAGTAACAAACAGTTATGATAGCATTCATAGAATGGCTTTACACTAATATTTAAGCTTGGTGGTTGTCTCATGACCAGGAGACACTGAGATTGGTGGTTGTCTCATGACCAGGAGACACTGAGATTGGTGGTTGCCTCATGACCAGGAGACACTGAGATTGGTGGTTGCCTCATGACCAGGAGGCACTGAGATTGGTGGTTGTCTCATGACCAGGAGACACTGAGATTGGTGGTTGCCTCATGACCAAGAGACACTGAGATTGGTGGTTGCCTCATGACCAGGAGGCACTGAGATTGGTGGTTGTCTCATGACCAGGAGACACTGAGATTGGTGGTTGCCTCATGACCAGGAGACACTGAGATTGGTGGTTGCCTCATGACCAGGAGACACTGAGATTGGTGGTTGTCTCATGACCAGGAGACACTGAGATTGGTGGTTGCCTCATGACCAGGAGACACTGAGATTGGTGGTTGCCTCATGACCAGGAGACATTGCAATGGGTTTGACTCTCAGGCCAGTGGTGCAGTTGTTGAGTACACCTAAAACTGGCTGACTCGTCTAAAAAACTAGACATGTGGAGTTGAGATGTTGGAAATATGTCTTTTGGACCACATGTAGAACATTGTGTACAAGCATGTACTTACTATGTTAAACCACATGTAGAACATTGTGTAACAAGCATGTACTTACTATGTTAAACCACATGTAGAACATTGTGTACAAGCATGTACTTACTATGTTAAACCACATGTAGAACATTGTGTACAAGCATGTACTTACTATGTTAAAGATATTCTAAGGCTTGAGAAAGAGCAGCACGAAGCAACCCAACTGGTTATTGGATTTAACTGGAATTTTCATATGAGGAAAGATTAACACAACTAAAACTATACAGACTAAAAGAACAGAGATTACGAGATTTAACTGAGACTTTTAAGTTTTTTAACATTAGTTTAAATAAAAAACAAACAGCAATGTATGAAGATATGTAGACGGCAATTTTTCAGTCAGAGTGGTAGATGTTTGGAATTCATTGCCCAACAATATTATATCTGCAAGCTCCATAAACATCAAACAAAATAGAATCGATAAAGACTGGTTAAGATATGGGCGAATAAAGACTTGTTAAGATATGGGCGAATTGTAAAAGGTTAATCAGAAGCCTTGCAAGTGCCCAGTACTTGTAGGAGTAAGGCTGAATATGGACAATATTCCACAATATACTTACTCACAACTGATCAATTATTTAGAGCACATTTCTTGTGCTTCTGCAAGGCAGCGATCAGATAATATGTCAGAGATTACATGTAGTGAAGTTTAGGTTAAGCACTTAGTGTGGGTCAGTTTTAAATGTTATATTACTAGCACAAATACAAATCGGCATCAGAACTATCAGATAGGAAAGTTTGATCTTTGACCTACGCCCTAAGTCTAAGAGAAATATGTATGCCCCTACTGCTCTGGACCGTGGCTCTCTTCGAGTATACATATTATAGTACCCTGTTAGTACATTTCTCTTATAATAATGCTTATCCTACATAAATGATCAGTTCTATTCATGTTCACAGAAATGGGCTAACAAAGCCTTAGATCCTCAGGCTCAAATTCAACGCAGGGAAGGGCCTGGGTTACACAGCCTAGCCTAGGCCCGTATACTACCTTAATGTAATGACAGATCAAGACGTCAAGTGCCAACTCATCAAGTCGTGTACACAGTGTCAGGTCGCACGACGACGGAAATAATATATTTGAGTGATTCAGTGAATTCTGTATCGTTAATGAAACGTTCCACGTATGGTGAATGAATCATCGGCCGAAAACTAAACACAATTTGTCTGATTCTAAATCAATGAGAAATTTGCAATGGGACCAACTTACCGCTCTGTTCTCCCAAGAAAACTAGTTTAAATTTCCGCAAGGGATTGCCAAATTCTCCACCACTCGACATATCTTGAATATATTTAAAACAATGACGTGAAATTTGCGGTTCTATATCTTTTTTAATCGAAAACTAGAGTAGCTCGCCGATATAACCAGCACCGCATCCGATCAGCCACGTCCAGCGCCTCGTTTCGACACTACGGCTCATGCGCATTTGTGTACTTCCGGTGTATGACGTACCTCGGTATTTAAACTGGCGGGGCGGTCACTGCTGACAATACAATTATCCGACACGCCCACAGGAAACATTCGATATCCTTTCAATTTATGGTTGGTACCACAGAGCTAAACTCCTAACACTGTAGGTGGTACGTATAGTTGCCAGGCCTGCCAAGTTATAGAAAGCGTCCTGCAAGATATTAAAATACTGTTTATAATTATACAAGCGGAAAGTTTCCATTCATGCAAACGTGTTACCGCAAACACGCCGACATAGTAAACAAACGATGTAGGGGAAGGTGGGGCACGCACGCACGCCCGGACACGCGCACGTACGCACTACTGTTAAACGGGGATCCAGAGCCAGGTTTGGGGGATGGAATGGATATAGTTTAGTGTGGAAAGCAGACCTAATTTTTTTCTCTTGCGAAACCTTCGATTTTTTATTTTAAAAAGGGTACCCTAAATTGACAATTTCCGCGACTTGCGTCAGGGATGGAATTGACTATTGCACATATTACACCATGAAAATCTCATTATATGTAGACAAATGGACTACCAGATGAAAGCTAAACACCCACTGCATCTGTTGACATGTGGCTTGTCACTATATCTTAATTGCGTACTTGTGAAATAAGAGCTCTATAATGACAACGAGACCCCAAAAATGATTCACATAAATCATAACATAATTTTATATGAGCTGCTAAAAAATATTTTGGTGGCAGCTAATAGTATAATTATTACCTATTTCGAGGTGAAACAGATGTTTATTAGCTACAGATTAGTACCCAATTTAAGTCCATATATTCAACATGACAACCTAGAACAGCCAAATAAGTACGGTTGGTCATTTACATGATTAAACAGACATGTGAAAACACACTATCTCTAAAATATAATCTCATCCTACATGTGTATATACATCAGCCATAGTCTGCCTGTTGGATTACTCTCGAGGTTGCATCAAATTCAGACAACATCTGGTTGACATGTTTTCTTTCATCCAGTAGGTGTGCATGAGCCTGTAGGGCGGCATCACGTTCTTGCCGTCCCAATGCATCCGCCAGATCCTGGATTGAGCCCGAAACTGAAGTCACAGCATCCAGATTTACCCCAGGTTGCTCCAATGTCCAAGCCTCAAATGTCCCAGTAGAATTCCATCATTGCAGACATCAGTAAAGTATGACACCTGGCCATGCCATAATAGTCCTTGCCAGACAGTTCTTGCTTATTTGTGTCCAACATATAGGATGGAATTGTATTTTAGACATAGAGTGTGCAAATGACCAACCGTACACATTGCCAACACTATAACGACATTTGTATATAATATATGGACATAAATTTGGTGCTAATCTGTAGCTAATAAACATGTGTTTCACATCAAAATAGGTAAAAATTATAATTCTGTGTGACTAATTTTTTGGTCTCGGTATAACAATAGGGTCATTGCCATTATACAGCTCTTATTTCACATGTACTCAAGATATAGTGACAAACCACATGTCAACAGATGTAGTGGATGTTTAGCTTTCATTTGGTAGTCAATTTGTTTATATATATTATATACAGATATTTCCATGGAGTAATATGTACAATAGTCAATACGTTCCCTGACGCAAGTCAAAGAAATTGTCAATTTAGGGCACCCTTCTTAAAATAAAATTTTCGGAGGTTTCGCAAGAAATATGGCAGAGCAAGCCCCGTGATTATTCATCTAGATGCACCAATCTAAAAAAAAATTAGGTCTGCTTTCCACACTAAACAATGTCCACTCCATCCCTAAATAGATGCCTTTTTGCAGTGTGGATCCCCGACTATGGTACACATGCAATTTCGTGTTTTCTATCAGATTATTATAGGTCCACATTCTTCTGTTCAGTTTGGTTATGATGGCAGCAGCTCTTGCTAGACGTGTGTTAATTTCAGCATCTAGTGACACATTACTGGTGATTGTAGAGCCTAGGTACGTGAAGCTATCAACAAACTCCGATGTCACGTTGTCGATGTTGATTGATGGCGATATAACAACACCCTGCCCCATGACATTTGCCTTTCTTGATACTGATGGTCAGTCGAAATTCTTTGTAGGGGTGGGAGAGTCTATCCATTAGTTGCTGGAGATCTTCCTCGGTGTGAGTTGCTAGCGCGGCATCATCAGCTAAAAGCATTTCTCTAATGAGGACTGGACGCACCTTTGTCTTGGCTTTCAAGTGGACAACATTAAACAGCTTTCCATATGTCCCGGTGTGTAAGTAGACACCCTCTGTAAGTGGACCAAAGGCGTATGACAGCATCAGGGAGAAGAATATGCCAAAGAGTGTTGGTGCCATGACACATCCCTGGTCTACTCCACTGCGGATCTCAAAAGATTCAGATGTAGCCCCGTCATAGTTGACTGTGCCCTTCATGTTGTCATGAAAGGAGGAGATCACACTGAGCAGCTTTGGAGGCAGCCATTATTCTCCAGCAGCTTGAATAGTCCATTTCTGCTAACAACGTCAAACGCCTTAGTAAGATCACTGGAAGCGATATACAGTGGTCTGCTTTGTTCACGACATTTCTCTTGCAGCTGTCGGACAGAGACTGTCTATTGTGGATCTCCCAGTTCTGAAGCCACATTGAGATTCAGGATAGATGCGTTCTGCTAAGATCTGCAGTCTGCCCAGGGTAACGCGGGCAAAAACTTTTCCCAGGACACTCAATAAGGTTCATTATCTAGTTCTCCCATAACGGGAAAGCTCGTAATGGTGTCTAGCGCCTCCTTGGTGACAGTATTTTCTCTGGAGCACAGTTCAAGGTAGTGCTCCATCCATCTCTCCATTTGTTTACTGCAGTCGGTGATGACCTCCCCTGTCTTTGTATTCAGTGTAGCAACCATCTTTATGGATGGACCTGTTGTCTTCTTTATTCCATCATACATGCCCCTGAATGCTGCCTGTGTCACAGGACAGTTGGGTGCTAGGGCAGAGTTGTAACCATTAGTTGTTGGCGCAACACCGAGCAGTCTGTTGGGCTTTGCTCCTAGCAGCTCTAAGTGTAATCAAGTTCTTTTTGCTTGGGTCTCTCTTACTTGGGGTCTCTCTTACTTGGGGTCTCTCTTACTTGGGGTCTCTCTTACTTGGGGTCTCTCTTACTTGGGTCTCTCTTACTTGGGGTCTCTCTTTCTTGGGGTCTCTCTTACTTGGGGTCTCTCTTACTTGGGGTCTCTCTTTCTTGGGGTCTCTCTTACTTGGGGTCTCTCTTACAGCTGACAAGACCATAGAGCTTGGCTTCGGTGACAGGTTCCATGACAGTGATATTTGTTTTGTACCAGTACGTGATTTTCCGTTCCTGTTTGCCATATGTTGTGAGTGCAGTGTTGTACATGACGTGAGTGCAGTGTTGTACATGACGTGAGTGCAGTGTTGTACATGACGTCATGCTTCTCCACTGTGCATGGGGTTGTTTGAGAATGCCTGTTCGATGGATTAACGAAACTGTTGATTCTTCTCAAGGAGGCCAGTGTGGCTAACGTTGAAACGTCGACGGCCTTTCTGTTTGGTATGGAAAAACCTCTTGGGTTGCGTTCTAACCCCGGTCCACACCAGGGAGTGATCCGTGTCAGTCCGCGCTGTGGTAGCTGCGTGTGTTGAGAACGTTGTTGAGAGAATCACGCTAGGTCAAGTTGGTGCCAATGACCTGACCTTGGATGTCTCCAATGACCTGACCTTGGATGTCTCCAGGATACTTTGCGACATGGTTTGTTTTTAAAGTGTGTGAGATGGACAGTTCATGAGAGCTGCAGTTCGATTGGTCTCTGTCCATCTTCACTCATGCCACGCCTCATGATCAGCGCCCACTCTTGCATTGAAGTCTCCCAACAGGTGAAGTTGTTCTGTCTTGGCAATTCTGCTGATAGCTGTGATGTTTAGTGTGTGGTGATAGCTGTGATGTTTAGTGTGTGGTGATAGCTGTGATGTTTAGTGTGTGGTGATAGCTGTGATGTTTAGTGTGTGGTGATAGCTGTGATGTTTAGTGTGTGGTGATAGCTGTGATGTTTAGTGTGTGGTGATAGCTGTGATGTTTAGTGTGTGGTGATAGCTGTGATGTTTAGTGTGTGGTGATAGCTGTGATGTTTAGTGTGTGGTGATAGCTGTGATGTTTAGTGTGTGGTGATAGCTGTGATGTTTAGTGTGTGGTGATAGCTGTGATGTTTAGTGTGTGGTGATAGCTGTGATGTTTAGTGTGTGGTGATCGCTGTGATGTTTAGTGTGTGGTGATAGCTGTGATGTTTAGTGTGTGGTGATAGCTGTGATGTTTAGTGTGTGGTGATAGCTGTGATGTTTAGTGTGTGGTGATAGCTGTGATGTTTAGTGTGTGGTGATAGCTGTGATGTTTAGTGTGTGGTGATAGCTGTGATGTTTAGTGTGTGGTGATAGCTGTGATGTTTAGTGTGTGGTGATAGCTGTGATGTTTAGTGTGTGGTGATCGCTGTGATGTTTAGTGTGTGGTGATAGCTGTGATGTTTAGTGTGTGGTGATCGCTGTGATGTTTAGTGTGTGGTGATAGCTGTGATGTTTAGTGTGTGGTGATAGCTGTGATGTTTAGTGTGTGGTGATAGCTGTGATGTTTAGTGTGTGGTGATAGCTGTGATGTTTAGTGTGTGGTGATAGCTGTGATGTTTAGTGTGTGGTGATAGCTGTGATGTTTAGTGTGTGGTGATAGCTGTGATGTTTAGTGTGTGGTGATAGCTGTGATGTTTAGTGTGTGGTGATCGCTGTGATGTTTAGTGTGTGGTGATAGCAGCATCAAGCTAGTCATAGAACTGATCTTTGGACGCCGGGGTTTTGTCCTTCTTGAGCTGAGAGCCGGATAGTGAGGATGCGTTCGGAGTCATTTATGAGTAGCGTGTCTAATTCCCACAAATTGTATCTTCCAGTATTTTTTAAATGCATGCTAATTCCCACAACGTGGTGTATTCGAACCCTTTTAACGTGAACATTTTCTGCAGCAAAAATTTAGTGTTTAGTGCAAGACAACTTTGCAGCCACCCAATGTGTGTATCTACCCATGTGTTTAGTGTATAGTAAAAAGAAGACAACTTTGCAGACACCCAATGTATGTATCTACCCATGTGTTTAGTGAAAAAGAAGACAACTTTGCAGCCACCCAATGTGTGTACCTACCCATGTGTTTAGTGTATAGTGAAAAAGAAGACAACTTTGCAGCCACCCAATGTGTATACCTACCCATGTGTTTAGTGTATAGTGAAAAAGAAGACAACTTTGCAGCCCCCAATGTGTGTATCTACCCATGTGTTTAGTGTATAGTGAAAAAGAAGACAACTTTGCAGCCCCCAATGTGTGCACCTACCCATGTGTTTAGTGTATAGTGAAAAAGAAGACAACTTTGCAGCCCCCAATGTGTGTATCTACCCATGTTTATTACACGTGTGAATATATACATAACAATCATAGTAACTATGTACATCCTTGTCAATGGTATCACTGCCTTCCTAACTAGACGGCTGTCATATATAGTCATACACACGATACTATCACGCGGAGCTGGCTGGCGATCTACTCCATCTGTTGCAATATACATTTGACACAGCATGTGGACAGTGAACAAATTAATTAGGAGAATTGATTGTTTACCCAGAATGCACCATTCAAACAGTGCAAATTATGTCTGAAAGTGTTTAACAACAAATCTTTCTGCATGACAACTAAACCCGTGCAGGAGTACGCCTCTATTTCTGAAGGCATCAGCATTGACGTGGTCACTGGCGATGTTTTTGGAGATGATCAGTGCATTCTGGGTAAACAGATGCATGGATATGAACAGACGGTAAACCTTGTTGAAACGAACAATCGGTGCTGGCTCTGACTGTCACACATGTAGGACCCCACACATGTAGGACCCCACACATGTAGGACCCCACACATGTAGGACCCCACACATGTAGGACCCCACACATGTAGGACCCCACACATGTAGGACCCCACACATGTAGGACCCCACACATGTAGGACCCCACACATGTAGGACCCCACACAAGTAGGACCCCACACATGTAGGACCCCACACATGTAGGACCCCACACATGTAGGACCCCACACATGTAGGACCCCACACATGTAGGACCCTACACATGTAGGACCCTACACATGTAGGACCCTACACATGTAGGACCCTACACATGTAGGACCCCACACATGTAGGACCCTACACATGTAGGACCCCACACATGTAGGACCCTACACATGTAGGACCCTATACAAGTAGGACCCTACACATGTAGGACCCTACACACCCAATGTTCTTACTAGCATATGACAGCAGTTGTTCATCATGGCATATATAGGCCCAGCATACAGTTCATGAGGTTGCATGTTTCCCTCATGGCATATATAGGCCCAGCATACAGTTCATGAGGTTGCATGTTTCCCTCATGGCATATATAGGCCCAGCATACAGTTCATGAGGTTGCATGTTTCCCTCATGGCACATATAGGCCCAGCATACAGTTCATGAGGTTGCATGTTTCCCTCATGGCACATATAGGCCCAGCATACAGTTCATGAGGTTGCATGTTTCCCTCATGGCATATATAGGCCCAGCATACAGTTCATGAGGTTGCATGTTTCCCTCATGGCACATATAGGCCCAGCATACAGTTCATGAGGTTGCATGTTTCCCTCATGGCACATATAGGCCCAGCATACAGTTCACGAGGTTGCATGTTTCCTCATGGCACATATAGGCCCAGCATACAGGTCACGAGGTTGCATGTTTCCCTCATGGCACATATAGGCCCAGCATACAGGTCACGAGGTTGCATGTTTCCCTCATGGCACATATAGGCCCAGCATACAGGTCACGAGGTTGCATGTTTCCCTCATGGCACATATAGGCCCAGCATACAGGTCACGAGGTTGCATGTTTCCCTCATGGCACATATAGGCCCAGCATACAGTTCACGAGGTTGCATGTTTCCCTCATGGCACATATAGGCCCAGCATACAGGTCACGAGGTTGCATGTTTCCCTCATGGCACATATAGGCCCAGCATACAGGTCATGAGGTTGCATGTTTCCCTCATGGCACATATAGGTCCAGCATACAGGTCATGAGGTTGCATGTTTCCCTCATGGCACATATAGGCCCAGCATACAGGTCATGAGGTTGCATGTTTCCCTCATGGCACATATAGGCCCAGCATACAGGTCATGAGGTTGCATGTTTCCCTCATGCTGTTCTTTCTCGACACAATACTAAGCGCTACACACAATCAACAGCACTTAAGTGTTTACACACAATCAACAGCACTTAGTGTTTACACACAATCAACAGCACTTACCAGTAGTGTTTACACACAACCAACAGCAGTGGTCACGCGTTAGTTACAATAAAAACAGGATCAAGAATAAAACTATGACTCCAAACTAAAGTAGGAGACTTCGACAGTTAGATACTTTCTTAAATCGTCAGTTCACAAAAAACATTGTACAAAGCCACTGGTGCGCACAATTCACACTCCAGCACAATGTAAACATTCTAAAGAGCAACTGGTGTGCACCATTCAGACTCCTGCACAATGTAAACAAATGTTACACAAATCAACCAGTGCGCACCATTTGGACTGCTACACAATGTAAACAAATGTTACACAAATCAACCAGTGCGCACCATTTGGACTGCTACACAATGTAAACAAATGTTACACAAATCAACCAGTGCGCACCATTTGGACTGCTACACAATGTAAACAGTCATTCTGAATGTCATACTTGATATTACACTTTTCAAGACACAAATCTTATGTTTATGTAAATTTGTGGGAATGTATCTTAACTTTCCCGCCAAGTTTGATTACACTTCCAAGTTATCATGTCAACTATCAATGTAGGGTTACCCTTCCACGTTATCATGTCAACTATCAATGTAGGGTTACACTTCCAAGTTATCATGTCAACTATCAATGTATGGCTACACTTCCACGTTATCATGTCAACTATCAATGTAGGATTACACTTCCACGTTATCTTGTCAACTATCAATGTAGGGCTACACTTCCACGTTATCTTGTCAACTATCAATGTAGGGCTACACTTCCACGTTATCATGTCAACTATCAATGTAGGGCTACACTTCCACGTTATCTTGTCAACTATCAATGTAGGGCTACACTTCCACGTTATCATGTCAACTATCAATGTAGGGTTACACTTCCACGTTATCTTGTCAACTATCAATGTAGGATTACACTTCCACGTTATCTTGTCAACTATCAATGTATGGCTACACTTCCACGTTATCATGTCAACTATCAATGTAGGGTTACACTTCCACGTTATCATGTCAACTATCAATGTAGGGTTACACTTCCACGTTATCATGTCAACTATCAATGTAGGGTTACACTTCCAAGTTATCTTGTCAACTATCAATGTATGGCTACACTTCCACGTTATCTTGTCAACTATCAATGTAGGGTTATATTTCCGCATGTCTCGGCTACCAATGCAAAATTAGTACGCATTTGTCAAGAGATGATAACATGAAGTCTATATAATTATAGTTGGAAGAAAAGCATTCTTCTATGAGTTGTGTTTCTGCAGAGATCAAGTCCGGTCATCAGTCGACACTGGGTGTCTGCAGGCACTCAGTCGACACTGGGTGTCTGCCAGCACTCAGTCGACACTGGGTGTCTGCAGGCACTCAGTCGACACTGGGTGTCTGCAGGCACTCAGTCAACACTGGGTGTTCGCTGGCACTAGATGTCCACTGGCATTCAGTCGACACTGGGTGTCCGCCGGCACTCAGTCGACACTGGGTGTCTGCAGGCACTCAGTCAACACTGGGTGTTCGCTGACACTAGATGTCCACTGGCATTCAGTCGACACTGGGTGTCCGCCGGCACTCAGTCGACACTGGGTGTCTGCAGGCACTCAGTCAACACTGGGTGTTCGCTGACACTAGATGTCCACTGGCATTCAGTCGACACTGGGTGTCCGCCGGCACTCAGTCGACACTAGGCCAGCTGAATGAAGCAACGGTCACATCACGTCCTGTTGCTACACACAGACACAAGATACAAGTCATGAGCAGGCCACCAACTCAAACGACTCAATGAAGACACATATTCTCGGTGGGGATATGATATATAAACTGCCGGTAGGTTTGGTGCCATTTGTAGAGGTCAGCCAACGGTCCTATCTGTCTTGAGATGATCGCTGACCCCAAGACTGCCGTCAGTACAGTGTGTGGTCATATAAAGTTTCAGCAGTGCTCATATGTGGTCAACGAATACACTCAATACATGCCGTTGGTTCTACAAAGAGATAAAAATATCATATTAATGTATTCGGCATGCACACAGACATATCTCTTAGTTAAGATTTGTACAGTTTCTGTATACATGCATATCAGTGTTAACTAATATACAACATTTTAACTAAGAGCTGTGCATTTAGTTAACAATCTATGCCTAAAACCTCTGGTGAGTAATTTTGTTGAACAAATCGTGATTTGCATCAGTTTCATGCAAATTAACAGCATGTATGTATGTTCTAATTACGATTATGAGATCTACCCTTTGCAGAGAACAACAAGTCTTAATTACATAGGTTGATTGGTTCATGAGATTTTAACCTGTGAAACATGAATAATTTTATTCATTTTAAAAACGCAGCAAACAAATTTCCTAATAGTCCCAAATTTCAAAGTCCCATAGCTTGAAAACTACTGGAGATAAGACACTCACATGTTGGATACCCGCTTAGCTAACCAAGGGCTTTCACCAAAATGAGTCATGAAATTGAAAAAGAAAAGATCAGTGCAATCAGAAATATTTGAATTTACATTGAATGACCCAACACTAAAATGTGGTGATAGCTGAAACATTAATTTAACATAATTTGCTATAAGGAATTCAGGACTGATGTGTATGTGACAGCAGTGGAAGTGTCAATACACTGCTGAGTTGGATGGAACATATGTAGGACTGATGTGTATGTGACTGCGGTGGAAGTGTCAATACACTACAGAGTTGACAACATGGTCAACTGTCCGCTATCATTATGGTGTTTTTTTCAGTATTTTTTACTCAAATTCAAACGTTAGACCTCTGTTATACAATGATGAGATTGTGTGATTGACTTATGCTTGAGAGTGGGATATAGCTAGTAGCTACACATAAACATCAGACATGTGTACTATGTGATGCTTGAGAGTGGGATATAGCTAGCAACTACACATAAACATCAGACATGCATGTGTACTATGTGATGCTTGAGAGTGGGATATAGCTAGTAGCTACACATAAACATCAGACATGCATGTGTACTATGTGATGCTTGAGAGTGGGATATAGCTAGTAGCTACACATAAACATCAGACATGTGTACTATGTGATGCTTGAGAGTGGGATATAGCCAGTAGCTACACATAAACATCAGACATGTGTACTATGTGATGCTTGAGAGTGGGATATAGCTAGTAGCTACACATAAACATCAGAGATGCATGTGTACTATGTGATGCTTGAGAGTGGGATATAGCTAGCAACTACACATAAACATCAGACATGTGTACTATGTGATGCTTGAGAGTAGGATATAGCTAGTAGCTACACATAAACATCAGACATGTGTACTATGTGATGCTTGAGAGTGGGATATAGCTAGTAGCTACACATAAACATCAGACATGCATGTGTACTATGTGATTAAGTTAGGCAAGTTGGCATGTAAGGACCCCAATAGGATATGGTCTGCATCTCAACTCAACATATTTTGGCCTTTGTTTACTAAACTGACCCCATTTTTCCTTCGCAGCTAATCTGAGTGACAGTTTTTGTGTCTTCTGTATATACTGCCTGGCTTTCTACCTAGGCCAAGGCACTTAATGTGTCGTAGTGGAAATCTAACTGCTCATTTTTTCAAGAACTGTCAGGTGTTTATTGGCTGCACAATAAACATGTCTGCCCCCAATATAATTGAGTTTTACCAGAATCTCCATTTTTTATACAATTCTAAGAAACCCACAAATATGATATTCTCAATTGTAGATGGAAATGGTTAGTTTTTGTTAACCCTTTTAGGTGAATTGTCTCAAAACTGTGACTTGTTTCCCCTTAAGTTTCACCCTTCAACTAACTCACCCCTTCATGCTGTCGATGGCTGACTCGACGTCCCTCTCACTCATGGTCTGTCCGGCCATGCGTGTCACGATCTCCTCCAGCAGTAGGTCAGTGATGCCGGGAGATGACCGCTCCACCAGGTCAAAAGCATTCTGCAGCTCTTCGACGGTGTCATGTGACCCGTGGCCGTTCACATACTTGTCGCCCAGCTGAAATCAACAAACGCGTCCGAGTTTGACCCTGTTGAAGGCAGACTGACGACAGCTGCATAGTTTTAAGGGGAGACTTGCCAGCTGATCAAGGTATTTTAACACTGATAATTATTGCAAACTTATTTGTAAAAATTAAGTAAGTAAAAATGAGGGGAGTAACAAACAGGTTGAACTTTCACTCAGACCCCCGTTGCAATGTTAACAAACAGGTTGAACTTTCACTCAGACCCCCGTTGCAATGTTAACAAACAGGTTAAACTTTCACTCAAACCCCCATTGCAATGTTAACAAACAGGTTGAACTTTCACTCAGACCCCTGTTGCAATGTTAACAAACAGGTTGAACTTTCACTCAGACCCCCGTTGCAATGTTAACAAACAGGTTAAACTTTCACTCAAACCCCCATTGCAATGTTAACAAACAGGTTGAACTTTCACTCAGACCCCCATTGCAATGTTAACAAACAGGTTGAACTTTCACTCAGACCCCCGTTGCAATGTTAACAAACAGGTTGAACTTTCACTCAGACCCCCGTTGCAATGTTAACAAACAGGTTGAACTTTCACTCAGACCCCCGTTGCAATGTTAACAAACAGGTTGAACTTTCACTCAGACCCCCGTTGCAATGTTAACAAATAAAATTACTGATAATGGGAAGATGTAGCATACTTTGTAAATGGTCCCCAGGTACTGCCACATTCCTTGCAGTAACATTATGTAGACTACCTGAGGGAGGACTTGGGGATAGGGACAGGGCACAGGGAGGACATGAGGAAAGGGACAGGGAGGACGTGGGAAAAGGGACAGGGTACAGGGAGGATATGGGGAAAGGGACAGGGTACAGGGAGGACATGGGGAAAGGGACAGGGTACAGGGAGGACATGGGGAAAGGGATAGGTTACAGGGAGGACATGGGGAAAGGGATAGGGTACAGGGAGGACATTGGGAAAGGGATAGGGTACAGGGAGGACATGGGGAAAGGGATAGGGTACAGGGAGGACATTGGGAAAGGGATAGGGTACAGGGAGGACATGGGGAAAGGGATAGGGTACAGGGAGGACATGGGGAAAGGGATAGGGTACAGGGAGGACATTGGGAAAGGGATAGGGTACAGGGAGGACATGGGGAAAGGGATAGGGTACAGGGAGGACATGAGGAAAGGGACAGGGCACAGTGAGGACATGGGGAAAGGGACAGGGTACAGGGAGGACATGGGGAAAGGGATAGGGTACAGGGAGGACATGGAGAAAGGACAGGGAGGACATGGGGAAATGGGACAGGGCACAGTGAGGACATGGGGAAAGGGACAGGGTACAGGGAGGACATGGGGAAATGGGACAGGGCACAGTGAGGACATGGGGAAAGGGACAGGGTACAGGGAGGACATGGGGAAAGGGATAGGGTACAGGGAGGACATGGGGAAAGGGATAGGGTACAGGGAGGACATGAGGAAAGGGACAGGGCACAGTGAGGACATGGGGAAAGGGACAGGGTACAGGGAGGACATGGGGAAAGGGATAGGGTACAGGGAGGACATGGGGAAAGGGATAGGGTACAGGGAGGACATGGGGAAAGGGATAGGGTACAGGGAGGACATGGGGAAAGGGATAGGGCACAGGGAGGACATGAGGAAAGGGATAGGGTACAGGGAGGACATGAGGAAAGGGATAGGGTACAGGGAGGACATGAGGAAAGGGATAGGGTACAGGGAGGACATGGGGAAAGGGATAGGGTACAGGGAGGACATGGGGAAAGGGACAGGGAGTACATAGGGAAAGGGACAGGGTTCGGTTCAATCACAATTAAATTACAGTTGTTGTGCATCAAAAATAAACTACAATCCTTCACAAAGAGTCAATTGCAATTGTTGTTGATTACAAGTACTTTGTTAAAAAGTTTATTGAATAATTCTGATTACAACATCCTTCCTTTGTTTTTCGCTAAGTTTTATTACAGCAGGTGACCTGTAGATTTGTGTGTGTGGACCCTTACCTCCTTGAGCAGCGGGAATATGACGGCCCTGAGTGATGTGGACATTGGTTGTTGATGGCGGGGGGCTTCGTCGCCATAGTGACTGTTGGACTCTGTACGATTAACCTAAGACAGAGGCAGTATGCGGTGCATTAGTAGACAATAAAGTATTCACTTCAAAACTAGGAAATAAAACAGTGTCATTAACTACAACATTAATGAGAGCAAACAGAAAATGTGTGACAAACAACATTCACTAAACATTAAAGCTCACTCTTCAGTTCATTCCATTAATCATGAATTGTGTTCGTTGATATTCGAAACTGTAGTGCTTGAACAATTCCACGTGGTGTAAACACAAACCACAGGTTGTCACATTAGGGTCAGATTACAGTAGGACCCCTCCTAGTGGCCACCCTTGGAAACAGCCACCCTTTGAAAACAGCTACCCCCGGAAATGGCCATTCCATCAATCTGTGTTTTGCTAGATCTGCACATTTAATCAGGCCACTTTACCTCAGTCATTTGGGTGGCCTCTCTAGAAGGGTTCTATTTAGGGTCATATTACTGAGTTATGACAACCATTCCTAGAGGCAGTTTGATGCCACACGTCCTACAAGCCCACTCCCACCAGACACATTCTAGGTCTCCTTAGTCTCCACAAGTACACCCTGATGTCTTTCACCCCAAACACGGTCCATACATGCTCCGTATACCCTCCAGCGAGACTTAGATCAAACACGCACCCAAACCCAACACCTGTCATGTGTGTCGTCACGCTTGCTACATGAAGAGTTGGTCACACAAAACACAAACAGAGGTGAAAATGTGACAGGTCACAGTGTAGAAGGCAGAGCTGCTGCAGAAAGTGAAAGAACAAGAGCACGCCAAGAAATGAAGCCTCCCAACATGCCAAGAAATGAAGCCTCCCAATATGCCAAGAAATGAAGCCTCCCAACATGCCGAGAAATGAAGCTTCCCAACTCAGGGAATGAAGCAGTCATCCCAACTGGTGGCGCCACGCAGCGAAGCAGTCATCCCAACTGGACGCCACCTGGTGTACACTTACATAATTACGGCAGCAAGCGGTGTTGTCTGTGATCCAGGTAGCCTGGTCAGAGTTGTGAGAGAGAGGCTTGTTAGAGTTGAAGTTTGCAATGATGCTGCGCACAACTGCATAGGTCCCAGGTGGCGTGGCGAATGGACTCGCTCCAATGGCAGTTGGTGCGTCGTTGAATGTGCTGCCTCCTACTGGTGGTGAGATAATCTTACGCCATCCGTTTTGTGACGTAGTTGACACTGATGACACATCGGTGTCACTGTCGGTTGCATAATCGACTGGTGGCATTGGGCACACGTCGAGTGTCTGCCTGGACCTGCCTGTCACTTTGTCGTTACTGGTTGACACTCCCGCTTCAGTACTGCGGTCACCCAGACTGCCGAGGAGAGATACTCTGGTGGACGCGGTCATTGGTGACCGCTCCACAGAACAACCACTGACCGCTGCAGGCCTGGTCTGTGCAACAACATCTGATGTAACACACACTACTCCACCTCGCTTGGATGACATCTCACTGGATGGTGTTTGTTTGGATGACGTCTGTTTGTATGACGTCTGGTTGTATGGCATCTGTTTGTATGATGTCTGGTTGTAGGACGTCAAGTTGGATGATGTCTGGTTGAAAGTCGTCTGGTTGTAGGATGTCAAGTTGGATGACTTCTGGTTGAATGGTGTCTGATTGTATGACTTTTGGTTGAATGACGTCTGATTATATGGCATCTGTTTGTACAGCTTCTGGTTGAATGGCATCTGGTTGGGTGACGTCTGGTTGTAGGACATTATATTGGACGATGTCTGATTGGATGACATCTGGTTGTATGACTTCTGGTTGAATGGCATCTGTTTGGATGACATCTGATTGGATGATGTCTGCTTGTTGTCACTGACAGGAGACACTGGTGTAGAGTGCTCAAGTGCAACAATTCTATTGGCCGATGGATCATCGCCAAGGCAACCATTGAAAGTATTCAGCTGCTCATAGTCTCTCAAGCGAGACGTGTCATATGGATCCCAGTACGCTGAGCATCCTGCCTGCCTCATAGTGGCGGGTGACACCAGTGACGCAATGTCACCTATATGACTTCTTGTGACACTGTCTGTGTCATCGTCGAAGGACAGGTCAAGGCCAAGTGACTCAGACGAGATGGAGTTGAGATACGATGAGGAGGTGTGTGACACGTCACTGACGGCGTCAAACAGACTGGACTCATTGACGCTTGGTGACGGGACGACACAGGGGTTGAGGTATAGGGACTCCTGCAGCACGGCAGTGCTGTCTGGCTTCACTGTGATCTGTAGGGCACTGGCCCTCGGCACTCCAACACACGCAAGGTTGGGGAGGTCACCACCCAGACCTACAGACACACCGCCCTCCTCGGGCAGCATACATATGTCAAAGGTAGCATCACGTTGGGGCAACAGTGCATTCTGCTCTGTGAATGGCCGCCTGACGTCATCACGTTGGGACAACCATGCACCCTGCCCTGTGACTGGATGCCTGACGTCATCTCGTTGGGGCAACAGTGCACCCTGCCCTGTGGCTGGCCGTCTGACGTCATCACATTGGGGCAACAGTGCACCCTGCCCTGTGACTGGCCACCTGACGTCATCACATTGGGGTACCAGTGCACCCTGCCCTGTGGCTGGCTGCCTGACATCATGGTGGGGTGACAGCACACCTTGCCATCTGACTGGCCGTCTGACTTCATCACGGTGGGGTGACAGTGCACCCTGCCCTGTGGCTGGCCTCCTGATGTCATCATGTTGGGGCAAATGTGCACCCTGCCCTGTGGCTGGCCGCCTGACATCATCACGTTGGGGCAACTGTGCACCCTGCCCTGTGCTTCTGATATCAACACGAGGACTGTAGAGATAGTTGTACTGCCGAGCCAGTCCTGGTCTGGTCGGTGTTTCACCATCGTGTGTGGCGTGGGCCTGCTCACTGGGAACATAACCTGCCCCGCTGTACCCTGTCCCGCTGTACCCTGTCCCGCTGTACCCTGTCTCGCTGTACCCTGTCTGACAGCCAGGTGGGGCAGCATAGTTGTGGATAAGCTGCAGGCGGCTGGAGAGTGGACGTGGACTGACCTGTGGACCAACTGGTCTGTGTCCAGTATTGAGCAGTGTCTGGTAGAGAGGTGACATGCCACAAGTGTCTGTGTCGTCGTCACTGGTGCCATGTGGTGTGTCAACCCCGGTCAAGTCAAAGATGCCCGCGGTGCGCATGGCCTCCATGACCGGCATCATCTGGGTGAGCTTGCTGGGCTGCTCGCCACCCGAGTGACCGGTCCAGGGAGTGACCGGCGTGACGCCAAGTGGCTGGTCCGGCGGAGTGACCATTTTGAACCGCGGCAGTAACTCGCCACTGTAGACACTGTTCTCGTGCGGGAACTCGCTGGACAGTCTGGAGGGGGTGTTCCCCGGCGCCCTAGGGTAGTTCTCTGGCTGTACCTCTGGCATGCTGAGGATGGAGTTGTACAGGTCATCTATCTCCTGCATCTCTTTTGCAAACAGGTGGTCAAAATACTTGGGGCGCTCCCAGCCGGGGTCAGGGGGAAACAACGAGTTCTGCACGTCGGGCTTGTACTCGATCATGACCTTCTGCGTCGACCTTGCTGTGGCGTGCAAGTCAGACTTGTTGACCTTCTCATTCGTGTCTTTGTTGACCTCAGCGGCCATAGGTTCAACGGTCACAGGTTCAACTATCACTGGTTCGGTCTGATTCGATTCTGCTGACGTCTTGTAGCTGTCTCCAGGCACTGGCTTTGTCCTCCCACTGTCTTCAGACTGTTTCACACTTGGATATAAACTTGGTTCGTTATCATTTGTCTCTCTTGCCCATTGTGCCTGTGATATATCAGGTGGTTCTTTCATTCTCACAGACCCGGCGTCACTGCTCTCTGACGGCAGCGAAGACTCATCTCCAAAAGCTTGTTTCTTGCTTTCGTCTGCAGAACTGTTCTGTGTCAACGTGTCATTCCTGGGACTACCTGCCTGCTTCCTTCTACGGGGAACAGAGTCCCTGGCAAACAGGTCAGCCGTAGTCTCTGAGTCGCTCCCTGCTGGGGACAATTCAACTTGACATTCTCGTCTGACATTCTTTGTTGCAGTTTTCTTAGATTTTGTGTCAGTGTCACTAATTGACATGTCAGTGTCACTGCCAGACTTAAACAGCACTGTACGTTCACAAATATCTGAATCTGAATGTTCCATTGTGGATGCCTTCTTGTCCATTTCAACTTTGTGTCCAGATTTCTTCTCATTATAAGACTTTTTTCTTGTTAAAGGCTTAGAGTGCCCTTGTTTAACTGAAGTGACGTTGGCCGATTCACTTTGTGTTGAAGGCTTTATGCCAGTTGGTTTAACTGAAGTGACTTTGGCTGATTCACTTCTTGTTAAAGGCTCTATGCCACTTGGTTTAACTGAAGTGACTTTGGCCAATTCACTTCTTGTAAAAGGCTTTATGCCACTTGGTTTAACTGAAGAGACTTTGGCCGATTCATTTCGTGTTGAAGGCTTTATGCCACTTGGTTTAACTGAAGTGACTTTGGCCGATTCACTTCTTGTTAAAGGCTTTATGCCACTTGGTTTAACTGAAGTGACTTTGGCCGATTCACTTCTTGTTAAAGGCTTTATGCCACTAGGTTTAACTGAAGTGACTTTGGCTGAGTCACTTCTTGTTAAAGGCTTTATGCCACTTGGTTTAACTGAAGTGACTTTGGCTGATTCACTTCTTGTTAAAGGCTTTATGCCACTTGGTTTAACTGAAGTGACTTTGGCTGATTCACTTCTTGCTAAAGGCTTCATGTCATTTGGTTTAACTGAAGTGACTTTGGCTGATTCAATTCTTGTTAAAGGCTTTATGCCACTTGGTTTAACTGAAGTGACTTTGGCCGATTCACTTCTAGCTAAAGGCTTTATGCCACTTGGTTTAACATTATTTACTTTGGTTGAAGCCTTTGCGTCATTATTTGATGCATCATCTGTTTGATTTGCATTAAGCCTAAAGCTTCTGTTTGGATTGACCTTTGACTCACTCCTTCTGACAGCATCACTTTCACTTTCTGTCTCTGACTGGCGATTCCCTTTGTTTCTAGTCACTGTCGTGTCACTGTCATCTGTCGACTCGCCAAATACCTCCAATGTCTTCTGACTGAGTCGACCCACATCGCGACCTTTCTTGCCCTTCCGTTGAGGGGCAGGGCTACGTGAAGTTCCCTTCCTTTGAGGGGCAGGGCTACTTGGTGTTCCCTTCCGTTGAGGGACAGGGCTACTTGAAGTTCCCTTCCTTTGAGGGGCAGGGCTACTTGGTGTTCCCTTCCGTTGAGGGGCAGGGCTACTTGGTGTTTCCTTCTGTTGAGGAACAGGGCTACTTGGTATTCCCTTCCGTTGAGGGACAGGGCTACTTGGCGTTCTCTTCCGTTGAGGGACAGGGCTACTTGGCGTTCTCTTCCGTTGAGGGACAGGGCTACTTGGTGTTTCCTTCTGCTGAGGGACAGGGCTACTTGGTGTTTCCTTCTGCTGAGGGACAGGGCTACTTGGTGTTCCCTTCTGCTGAGGGACTGGGCTACTTGGGGTTTCCTTCTGCTGAGGGACAGGGCTACTTGGTGTTCCCTTCCATTGAGGGACTGGGCTACTTGGAGTTCCCTTCTGCTGAGGGGTAAGGCTACTTGGTGTTCCCCTGCGTTGAGGGACAGGGCTACTTTGTGTTCCCCTGCGTTGAGGGACAGGGCTACTTAACGTTCCCCTGCGTTGAGGAACAGGGCTATTTGGAGATCCCGTGCGTTGAGGTGATTCTTCCATGATGTCGTTGACACTCTCTGCCTCGGATGTCTCAGACAACATGGCCAGCTGTGTCCCTCTAGTGTCCCCACCGCTGCTGGTGCCTCTAGGGTCCCCACCGCTGCTGGTGCCTCTAGGGTCCCCGCCACTGCTGGTGCCTCTAGGGTCCCCGCCACTGCTGGTGCCTCTAGGGTCCCCGCCACTGCTGGTGCCTCTAGGGTCCCCGCCACTGCTGGTGCCTCTAGGGTCCCCGCCACTGCTGGTCCCTCTAGGGTCCCCGCCACTGCTGGGTCTCTTAAGTCCTCTATTGTCTGCCAAGTCATAGTCCACACCTGGATCTGTCTCCGTTGAACTCCTCCTATGACCAGCGGAGGAACCTGCAGGTCTGCTTGGTTCAGGGGATAACTTTACCTTTGCCTTTCTAACTGGCATCTGATAGTCACTGTCACTGTCAGAGGTGGCGTGTGATGATGACTTTGTGTGTCGTGTGTCACTAAGCGGACCAACACGACGCAACGACTCCTTCGGGGATTTGTTGACAACTGGCTTCTTTGGGTCACTGAAGATAGAATCGTTGTCAGTTGTTACATCGTCTGAGTCCAACCCAACGAGGGAGCGGAAGGAAGACGACAACCTCTTCCTGGGAGCCTCACCTGAAATGGTATCCTTATCCCGCTGACCACTGGTCAACTTGTCATTTGAGCCGACCCTGACCTCTGGAGAGCTCCGTGGACTGGTTCCCTGCTCACTGTCATCCATTCCTTCAGGATCCCGGGAACCCGGGTGATCGTCTGTGCTCTTGAATCCCCTCCGCTTGTTCCCCGGTCTTGGGGAACTCTCTCTGAGGTCTGTGTATGACGATGCAGACATAGTGTCGGTTTCTGTGTCGGAATACGACGTGTCATAATCCCGGTACCTGTGCTTTCTTGGTTCCCAATCTGACTCTGTCAGTGTCTCGTCGGAGTAACGTGAGTCTCTGTAATGCAACTCCCTGTAACCAGGGGAGTCAGACTGGTCAGGTTCCTTCTTAGACGACCGAGCTGAATCTTGCCGCGTCTTTCTAAGTGATGCGTAAACATTGCTACCTTCCGAGTCATCTACTGAATCTGAATCGCCAATGATTCGTGATCCGACCCGATGTGGACTCTTTCTCCTGTAACTGCGTCTCCTCCCAGAAACCCAGCTACGAGTATCGGAGTCGCTGCCAGTGTCAGAATACAGCGTGAACTTAGGTCGTTGTCCCCGGCGACTGTGGTCACTGCTGGTGTAAGAGCTGTGGTCACTGTCATAGTACCGTCTAGCCGTGCTGTACATGTCACTGTACACACCATCTGTGTACGTGTAGTCAGATTCAGAGATGTCATCCTGATACCGTCGGTACCGCCGCTGCCGTATGTACGTGTCATCAGAGCTGTAGTCGTCATCATCATAGTAACGACCTGACGCATGCGATGACTTGGAAGAGTAACTTGTGGCGGACTCTGGTGGTTCGATGGATCTACGTCGACCTGACCACTCGGACGATGTTGGTCTAGGTTTCTGATCATACAACGCAGTCGTGTTCCTCCGCTGAAGTACACGGACCTTGTCTTTGTTGTCTCTGTCTGTCAGACTCACAGACCTTCTGATTCCAGGGGTTGACTTGTCAGGCAAACTACTGAGTCTGACACTCTCATCTGCACTGTTCCTTGCCCCTCCCAGCCAATCCGACAGTGACAGGGAGGAGGAGGACAGCTGTGACATGGCTGGCTTGTCCAAGTTGTCGGGCTCTGGCAACTTTCTTGGCGAGTCTTTTTCTACAGAAGCCGCCTCTTCTTCCGATTTCTGAATCTTGTCGACAGGTTGCGCCACTGCTTTGGGAGTGGAGATAGCCGAAAGTTTCCGGTGAAACGTCGAAGCACGTTTCCGGACCGAGTCGTCGTTCTCCCTGTCGGTCTCCCAGACAACAGGGATGTCGGAGGAGGGAGATTTGGAGCAGTAGCCGTAGGGACGTGTGAACTTGGCTGGTTCAGCCGCTATCACCATGTCCTGAGTAGTTTCAAGAGAAATGGTGGAAGCCTCAGACTCGCTGACACTAGTCATGTCATCACTGTCAACGTCTGTGGTGCTGTTGCTCGGCACAAAAGTGTCCTGATTCAGCTCAAGCTTAGACGATGTCTTATCAGTTCGACGACCCATCAGTTTTGCATAAATCGCCTCGTTCGGCGAGTCATCTTCACTTTCCATTTCCTTGATGAAAGATGATTTTGTGGACGACACTTTTGGTGACGCGGGTGTATCAACCAAATCAAGAGTGCGTCTAACAACTTTCTTTGTGACAACCATCTTTCCACTGGTTACCCATGATGCAACAGAACCATGCGGCGATGCATAGCTCGACTCCGATGACCCTGCTTTGTCATCACGTGTCACATCATTGCGCGACCCTCCATCCTGCGATGCATCATCGTGTGATGGGTCATCGTGCAACGCGTCATCGTGTGATGTGTCATTGTGTGATGTGTCATCGTGTGACGTGTCATCGTGCAACACGTCGTGTGACGTGTCATCATGCAATGTGTCATCGTGTGACGTGTCATCGTGTGATGTGTCATCGTGTGACATGTCATCGTTCGATGTGTCATCGTGTGACGAGTCATTGTGTGACACATCATCATGTGACATGACATCGTGTGACGCGTCATCGTGTGACATGTCAATGTCAATGACAGTGCCCTCTGGTGATGTATCTCTGGAGCTCTGCCGAAGGGAATATTGAAACAGAATGAGGGGTGCTGACATCTGGTGACAGCGAGCAACACATCATTGACAAATGTTTCTTTCACCTTGAGCAGCAAGAGTCCAGAAGACCAAACAGACTTAGATGATGAGACCAGTAGACCAATTCACACAGACCTAAAGAATGAGAACAATAGACCAATCCACACAGACCAGACATGAGACCACCAGTAGAGCACACATACCTACCAACAAACGTGTCATGACCAGTGCTGGCGACAACAATGCATGCAGACAGGCAGACAGTGACAGGCAGACAGTCATGCACAGATCAGGCCAAGTCAACGATGGAGGTGAGTGAGGCAGCACACACAAAACTCTCCCTGGGGCACTTTAGTTTAGTGTTTTACAAGTTATGACAACCCCCATTAGTGACCATCCAACCCCACATTTGTGACCATCCAACCCCCACTTGTGACCATCCAACCCCCACTTGTGACCATCCAACCCCACTTGTGACCATCCAAACCCCAATTCTGACCATCCCACCCCCATTTGTGACCATCCAACCCCCCACTTGTGACCATCCAACCTCTTTTGCCATCCACCACCTCCAAGTTCTTATAGAATCAACTGAAACAAAAACGACTGAGAGTTTGTTGTCACTTCTAACAGAGACAAGCTGGTCTAGACTGAGTTCTCACTAGGACTGGGTCACCAAGTCTAGACCGAGTTCTCACTAGGACTGGGTCACCAAGTCTAGATTGAGTTCTCACTAGGACTGTATCACCAAGTCTAGACTGAGTTCTCACTAGGACTGTGTCACCAAGTCTAGACTGAGTTCTCACTAGGACTGTGTCACCAAGTCTAGACTAAGTTCTCACTAGGACTGTGTCACCAAGTCTAGACTAAGTTCTCACTAGGACTGTGTCACCCAGTCATCAACAACAGTCTGTCTGTAAGAAGGGCATGATGCTGTTGTGTCTGCATCTTCTCTTCTCTTCGCCTTACTTGGCTAAGATATGTCCCAACAGCAAAGAAACACAGCTACCCTGGCGACCTACATGCAACCGGCACTCCTGGTCATGCTGACAACCCCATGCGACAGTCGACCAGTCCCACCATAGGAGGCTCCCAATGTCCCACTGCTTGAACGACACCCACTCAGACGTCTTCCCAACCAAGACCAGGCTAAGAGAGTACACCTAGTGAACCAGCTGACCCATGCGTGAGAACAGACCCACCACAGAAACAGTGAGAGTCTGCTCAACCAGACCCAGCAGTGCAGAAGATGGCACACACTCGCACAACTACTACACAATATTATATTACGCATAGTCATTCTTGCCATCACCAGTGTCCTACACAATGTAAGTCCACCCATCCTCCACAGTCATTCTTGCCATCACCAGTGTCCTACACAGTGTAAGTCCACCCATCCTCCACAGTCATTCTTGCCATCACCAGTGTCCTACACAATGTAAGTCCACCCATCCTCCACAGTCGTTCTTGCCATCACCAGTGTCCTACACAATGTAAGTCCACCCATCCTCCACAGTCCTTCTTGCCATCACCAGTGTCCTACACAATGTAAGTCCACCCATCCTCCACAGTCGGTCTTTCCATCACCAGTGTCCTACACAATGTAAGTCCACCCATCCTCCACAGTCCTTCTTGCCATCACCAGTGTCCTACACAGTGTAAGTCCACCCATCCTCCTCAGTCATTCTTGCCATCACCAGTGTCCTACACAATGTAAGTCCACCCATCCTCCTCAGTCATTCTTGCCATCACCAGTGTCCTACACAGTGTAAGTCCACCCATCCTCCACAGTCATTCTTGCCATCACCAGTGTCCTACACAGTGTAAGTCCACCCATCCTCCACAGTCATTCTTGCCATCACCAGTGTCCTACACAATGTAAGTCCACCCATCCTCCACAGTCATTCTTGCCATCACCAGTGTCCTACACAATGTAAGTCCACCCATCCTCCACAGTCATTCTTGCCATCACCAGTGTCCTACACAATGTAAGTCCACCCATCCTCCACAGTCATTCTTGCCATCACCAGTGTCCTACACAATGTAAGTCCATCCATCCTCCACAGTCATTCTTGCCATCACCAGTGTCCTACACAATGTAAGTCCATCCATCCTCCTCAGTCAGTCTACAAGTGGTACAGCGATACAGCGTCACAACGTCTCTGTGCGTCCAACAGAAACTCACTAAACACACACTTGTGCCATCTGTGTCGCCGAGCAACCTGTTGTCATGGCAACGAAGGAAGTGGTGCAGCGTCTGTTAGAACGGCAACACAGATGATGAAACAGACCTTCCACGAGCAACCACCAAGTATCAACTGACTGACTTGAAGCAAACAAGGAAGTGGACCATTACCTTGGCAGATGCAGGGTTATAACCATCATAGGTGGACGTCACTCGGGGCTCAACCTGCAACATTGACGGCAACACGTTGACACTCCGACCAGCCAGAACCCAGTGAAACCCTGCACCAGTAAGCCCCAGTTCGCCCCAAGCTGGACCATCTACTTGGACAACTCAGATTGTCTGCTCCATCACCAATGCTGGACAACTTCTCATTCACCACCTTCTACATCACCGATACCAGCCTACATAACAAACTGCTCAGTTAACATGCTATGTCACTGATGCCAAGCCTACATAACAAACTGCTCAGTTAACATGCTATGTCACCGATGCCAAGCCTACATAACAAACTGCTCAGTTAACATGCTATGTCACTGATGCCAAGCCTACATAACAAACTGCTCAGTTAACATGCTATGTCACCGATGCCAAGCCTACATAACAAACTGCTCAGTTAACATGCTATGTCACCGATGCCAAGCCTACATAACAAACTGCTCAGTTAACATGCTATGTCACTGATGCCAAGCCTACATAACAAACTGCTCAGTTAACATGCTATGTCACCGATGCCAAGCCTACATAACAAACTGCTCAGTTAACATGCTATGTCACTGATGCCAAGCCTACATAACAAACTGCTCAGTTAACATGCTATGTCACCGATGCCAAGCCTACATAACAAACTGCTCAGTTAACATGCTATGTCACTGATGCCAAGCCTACATAACAAACTGCTCAGTTAACATGCTATGTCACTGATGCCAAGCCTACATAACAAACTGCTCAGTTAACATGCTATGTCACCGATGCCAAGCCTACATAACAAACTGCTCAGTTAACATGCTATATCACTGATGCCAAGCCTACATAACAAACTGCTCAGCTAACAGGCTATGTCACACTACTTCAAGCAGATTGATAGTCTAGGCTGAACTGGCACTCTAATCTTCTGCAAACTTAAACAAGTAGCCCTGGTAAAAGAACAGTAGATTGGATATGTAAAAGTACTCATTTTCACAGACGATAATAAACAAGTGGAACAAATGATCTATTGTGCTGTGGAATAAATGATCTACTTTGTTGTGGAACAAATGATCTACTGTGTTGTGGAACAAATGATCTACTGTGTTGTGGAACAAATGATCTACTGTACTGTGGAACAAATGATCTACTGTGTTGTGGAACAAATGATCTACAGTGTTGTGGAACAAATGATGTACTGTGTTGTGGAATAAAAATGATCTACTTTGTTGTGGAACAAATGATCTATTGTGTTGTGGAACAAATGATTTACTGTATTGTGGAACAAATGATCTACTGTACTGTGGAACAAATGATCTACTGTGTTGTGGAACAAATTATCTACTGTGTTGTGGAACAAATGATCTACTGTGCTGTGGAACAAATGATCTACTGTGTTGTGGAACAAATGATCTACTGTGTTGTGGAACAAATAATCTAGTGTTGTGGAACAAATGATCTACTGTGTTGTGGAATATATGATCTACTGTGCTGTGGAACAAATATTCTACTGTGCTGTGGAACAAATGATGTACTGTGTTGTAGAACAAATGATCTACTGTGTTGTGGAACAAATTATCTACTGTGTTGTGGAACAAATGATCTACTGTGCTGTGGAACAAATGATCTACTGTGTTGTGGAACAAATGATCTACTGTGTTGTGGAACAAATGATGTACTGTGTTGTGGAACAAATGATCTACTGTGTTGTGGAACAAATGATCTACTGTGTTGTGGAACAAATGATCTACTGTGTTGATGCTAGCAGCGTGAATAATAAATAAAACTGACACAATACATCTGATAAGGGTGTGATACACACAGATACAGATACACAGATACACACAGATACAAAATCGTAGATGAAAGATTGTTGGACTCCATAAGCCAATTGCTTCATTATCCACATGCTACATGAAAGTTGTTGCTCTGGATAATAATCTTGTTAAAGTTTGTCTTGCTACACTTAATCCACAGAAACTGCACTACTTGAACAGGGATGTTTAATCTGAACTACTTGAACAGGGATGTTTAATCTGAACAACTTGAACAGGGAAGTTTAATCTGAACTACTTGAACAGGGATGTTTAGTCTGAACTATTTGAATAGGGATGTTTAGTCTGAACTACTTGAAGATGAATGTTTAATCTGAACTATGTGAACAGGGATGTTTAGTCTAAACTACTTGAACATTGATGTTTAATCTGAACTACTTGAACAGAGATGTTTAGTCTGAACTACTTGAACAGGGATGTTTAATCTGAACTACTCGAACAGGAATGTTTAATCTGAACTACTCGAACAGGGATGTCTAGTCTGAACTACTTGAACATGGATGTTTAATCTGAACTACTTGAACAGGGATGTTTAATCTGAACTACTTGAACATTGATGTTTAATCTGAACTACTTGAACAGGGATGTTTAGTCTGAACTACTTGAACAGGGATGTTTAATCTGAACTACTTGAACAGGGATGTTTAATCTGAACAACTTGAACAGGGAAGTTTAATCTGAACTACTTGAACAGGGATGTTTAGTCTGAACTATTTGAACAGGGATGTTTAGTCTGAACTACTTGAAGATGAATGTTTAATCTGAACTATTTGAACAGGGATGTTTAGTCTAAACTACTTGAACATTGATGTTTAATCTGAACTACTTGAACAGGGATGTTTAGTCTGAACTACTTGAACAGGGATGTTTAATCTGAACTATTTGAACAGGAATGTTTAATCTGAACTACTCGAACAGGGATGTCTAGTCTGAACTACTTGAACATGGATGTTTAATCTGAACTACTTGAACAGGGATGTTTAATCTGAACTACTTGAACATTGATGTTTAATCTGAACTACTTGAACAGGGATGTTTAGTCTGAACTACTTGAACAGGGATGTTTAATCTGAACTATTTGAACAGGAATGTTTAATCTGAACTACTCGAACAGGGATGTCTAGTCTGAACTACTTGAACATGGATGTTTAATCTGAACTACTTGAACAGGGATGTTTAATCTGAACTACTTGAACATTGATGTTTAATCTGAACTACTTGAACAGGGATGTTTAGTCTGAACTACTTGAACAGGGATGTTTAATCTGAACTATTTGAACAGGAATGTTTAATCTGAACTACTCGAACAGGGATGTCTAGTCTGAACTACATGAACAAGGATGTTTAATCTGAACTACTTGAACATGGATGTTTAATCTGAACTACTTGAACAGGGATGCTTAATCTGCACTTATTAAACAACTTTACACAGACCAACTTTCTCTATATCACACTGCTTAAGTATGTATATATCTTGAACTATAAAATGTGTACTTGAGTTTTGTCTACACAGTGTTACTAGAAGCTCAGCATTGGTTCAAATGACTACATCTAGCATGCATCTGTCGTGATGTCTAATGTAGTACAAGACAGCGTCTCTACTACAAGACTGGCTGTACTACAAGACTGGCTGTACTACAAGACTGGCTGTACTACAAGACTGGATGTACTATAAGACTGCAACTGATACCAACAAAGTGACTGGTGTGTATGTCTGTCAGACAAGTACCTGGTGTGTATGTCTGTCAGACAAGTACCTGGTGTGTATGTCTGTCAAACAAGTACCTGGTGTGTCTGTCAGGCAAGCACCTAGTGTATCTGTCTGGCAAGTACCTGGTGTGTCTGTCTGTCAGGCAAGTACCTGGTGTGTCTGTCTGTCTGTCAGGCAAGCACCTAGTGTATCTGTCTGGCAAGTACCTGGTGTGTATGTCTGTCAGACAAGTACCTGGTGTGTCTGTCAGGCAAGCACCTAGTGTGTCTGTCAGGCAAGTACCTGGTGTGTCTGTCTGTCAGACAAGTACCTGGTGTGTCTGTCTGTTAGGCAAGCACCTGGTGTGTCTGTCAGGCAAGCAACAACTACAGAGAACAACTGAGTATGACACCAACCTCCACCAGAGCGAACCTCTAAACATGCTTGACAAGAAAGGAGACTGGAGCTTACTCTTTGCTGGACAATCTGACCACCATTGTAGTCATGGTTACCAGCATAGTTGCGGTTACCACTGTAGGCATGGTTACCACTGACGTCACGGTTACCACCATAGTTACCCCCACCATAGCGGTCACTACTACGGTGGTTGTGGGGTGCGCCATTATCATGCAAGTGTTTCTTCACAGGCTGAAAAATGAGACAGAAAGGTGATAGGTTTCACATGAAATCTTATGTGACACATGGCAGCCACAACAGGAACAGACAGGTGACAAGTGACACCCACAACTGAGACAGAAAGGTGACAGGTGTCACATGAAGACAAGTCTCCTGAGTGACACATGACAGCCACATCTGAGACAGAGTCATCCCTAATCAAGTGAACAATCTGTGTACAAAGAATGTCAATAAAGTTAAATGTACTTTCTCCACAATGGAGAGAGTCTTCCTTAAGAATCTAGTAAGGCAGTAGCCCTATTGCTAATTAGAACGAGGTCCATCACACCAGAACATGGCCCATCACACTAGAACATGGTCCATCATGCTAGAACGTGGTCCATCGCACTAGAACATGCTAGAATGGGGTCCATCACACTAGAACATGGTTCATCATGCTAGAATGTGGTCCATCACACTAGAACATGGTCCATCATGCTAGAACGTGGTCCATCACACTAGAACATAGTCCATCATGCTAGAACGTGGTCCATTACACTAGAACATGGTTCATCATGCTAGAATGTGGTCCATCACACTAGAATATGGTCCATCATGCTAGAACGTGGTCCATCACACTAGAACATAGTCCATCATGCTAGAACGTGGTCCATCACACTAGAACATAGTCCATCATGCTAGAATGTGGTCCATCACACTAGAATATGGTCCATCATGCTAGAACATGGTCCATCATGCTAGAACGTGGTCCATCACACTAGAACATAGTCCATCATGCTAGAATGTGGTCCATCACACTAGAACATGGTTCATCATGCTAGAATGTGGACCATCACACTAGAATATGGTCCATCATGCTAGAACGTGGTCCATCACACTAGAACATAGTCCATCATGCTAGAACGTGGTCCATCACACTACAACATGGTCCATCACGCTAGAACATTGTCCATCACACTAGAACATGGTCCATCACAATAGAACATGGTCCATCATGTTAGAATGTGGTCCATCAAGCTAGAATGTGGTCCATCACACTAGAACATGGTCCATCATGCTAGAACGTGGTCCATCATGCTAGAGTGTTGTACTTCAAACATATATAGGATGTGCAAGCATCAATGTTGTATTAAGATTTTGTGTCTTTATGAATGTCCCAGCAATGTGGTTTAAAAAGAAAGCAAGTGGCATTAACAACCATAGAGACAAGGCGATTAAGAGGTGATCAAATAGAAGTTTATAAGATATTGAATGGTTATGAACATTTTGTCTCACTCAAGAGAGGTAGAACTAGAGGAACAAAGTAAACTAACAAAGAACAGCGTAGATTGGATATCAGAAAGTATTCATTATCACATATAACAATAAATTAATGGAACAAATTATCTACTGAATGTGTAAATGTAGCAGCATGAATATGTTTAAAAAAATCAAAATTGACAAATATCTCAGAAGGGCATATTACACATAGATAAACAATTGTTGGACCCGATAAACCAATATCGGCTTCCTTGTCTAACACTGCCATCAGGCTTCCTTGTCTAACACTGCCATCAGGCTTCCTTGTCTAACACTGCCATCAGGCTTCCTTGTCTAACACTGCCATCAGGCTTCCTTGTCTAACACTGCCATCAGGCTTCCTTGTCTAACACTGCCATCAGGCTTCCTTGTCTAACACTGCCATCAGGAGTTTTACCTTTGGATGACAATCTTGTTAAATGTTATCAAACAAGTGCTAAACGTTGCTGTAAGGGCCTAGTTGAAGGAGTGACTAGTTCACCTGACCCAAAGTTCCATTGTACTTCAACATCAAACAACCTTGTCCCACATGACGGAATGAGTGCACTTTCGAAATGAAAGTGAAACTGCCGTGCTGATGTATGACAAACAAAAAGCAGGTCAATATGAAACTGAAAGTGAATGACACACAAGGCCACCTCCTGGACAAGCAGTGATCCCACACAAAACAACCGGCTAACTACTTAATTTCTTATCACTAATTTGTAATGCACAGACCATGCATGTACAAAACAAGCACTTCCTGGATGTAACAGATGTAACAGATGTAACAGATGTAACAGATGTAACAGATGCAGTTAATGTGAGCAGCAGAAATCACGTGAAACTATCAAGTTGTTTCTACAGTGCCGTCACCCAACCAGTCCACAGAGACTCTCCACCAGGTGATGTCAAACACAGAAACCAAGTCACATGTCAACACGCCAAACTGAACATGACTGCGTGCCACACATGTGCTGTCCCCTACTGGCAATAGTGATAACTTACGACGTTGCTCACACTAGATCTGTTGCTGTCATACTGGGCAGGTGTGTCGACAGCAGTGACCGGCTGCAAGTGAAGTAACATTACTTATTCACACACAGTCTACCCCAGATACAACCCTGAACGCCCACTGCAACATGAACAACACATGTCGTGAAACCAAGGTCACTGGTGTACACAACATGACCTTGGGGACTGTCGCTGGTGCACGACGTGAACAACTTACACGATATGGCGCTGCCATTGCGTCGTTGAAGTCGTCGTCTTCATACAATGGAGGTGGCATGGAACGCCGAGACTTTCTGCGCACTGCCGGTGGCTGCTGCATAACGGAACCACTCATTGTGACATCACTTCCTGCTCCGACAGTGTCATCTATGACATCACCTCCTGCTCCGAGAGCGTCACCACCTACACCAATTACTAGTCTTCGACGCACTAGTACAGCCTGCTGCCACCAGGTGTCAGGCACTATACGCGTGGCTAGTGGCAATTTATGACAGCTAGTAGCAATTATATCGGTAGCTAAGCCAAAAAACCACCACCAATCTTCTGTGTGAAACTTACAAACTGAACAGAGCTGCTGGACCAATGTCGCATCAGTAATTGTGGCCTGACTCCCAGCAATAATTGTAGCCTGACCCCAGCACCAGCCATTGTGGGTGTGTCTTGAGCATGTATTAAAACAACGACATCAGTAGCTGAAGCAACTAATGACAAACACTGTCACATGTGTCAACACAGCCACTGTCAACACAGCCACTGTCAACACAGCCACTGTCAACACAGCCACTGTCAACACAGCCACTGTCAACACAGCCACTGTCAACACAGCCAGAGGGCTATGGGTGTGTGTGACACACAACCTACAAACATTGACAGACAGACAGACACACAGACAGACAGGTCACAACAGCAAAGAACAAATGTTAGGACAACAGCAGAAGACACACCGACATCTACGTCAAGCTTAACGCTACCAGCATTGTAACATGTCAACAGATGTGTGTATGTGACCGGGTGACACACACAGCCAGCAAGAAGCCAAGCAAGTCCTATTGTGGGATGAGGCTCCTACAAATATTTTACTGATACTGCTCCGCTGTACACAACCAGCAAAACATACAGTGAACCCAAAAATAAACTGAAACGCTCATACTCCTGGCTAGACACCCACACACCCCAGTCAATTCACTGGCACCCCGGTGTATTCACTCACACCCCTGTCAATTCACTGACACCCCGGTGTATTCACTCACACCCCGGTGTATTTACACACACCCCGGTGTATTCACTCACACCCCGGTGTGTATTCACTCACACCTCACACCCCAATGTATTTACACACATCCCGGTGTATTCACACATACCTCACACCCTGATGTATTCACTCACACCCCAGTGTATTCACACACACCTCACACCCCGGTGTATGCACACACCTCACACCCTGATGTATTCACTCACACCCCAGTGTATTCACACACACACACACACACTGGTGTATTCACACACACCCCGATGTATTCACTCACACCCTGGTGTATTCACACACACCCCGGTGTATTCACACACACACACACACTGGTGTATTCACACACACCCCGGTGTACTCACACACACACACACACACACACACACACACACACACACACACACACACACACACACACACACACACACACACACACACACACACACACACACACACACACACACACACACACACACACACACACACACACACACACACACACACACACACACACAC